>CM056051.1:488232396-488952847 GCA_029574335.1 Rana kukunoris | reverse complement strand
GCTTCTGCTGTTGCAAACTACAACTTCCAGCAAGCCTGCACAGCTGAAGAAACCCTGGTTGGTAAATGTGTATTTATGCACTTTCCTTGCTATTTAGCATAATTAATTTAACATGTTGTGGACATTAGTATGTATGCGAACGTCCTGACTTCAGGTCCTTAAGGCCCCAAGGACGTTCGAATACATATTGCCCTTTAGATGTTGCAGAACTACAACTTCCAGCATGCCTGGGCATTAGGGTTGCCACGTTTTCGTCAAGCCAAACCCGAACACTTTAGCGACGCACGTCAATTTTTTTGTAGCTTATCCTCGGGAGGTACCAACCGTGCGTTCTGAGGATAAGACTGACAGGCGTCTCAGCCAATCAGGTAACCTGATTGGCTGAGCGTCATCGAGGGCAGGACGAGGACAATCGAGGGACATAGAAGCCAGAAAGGTAAGTGCCAGGGGGGTACTGGGCACAGTGGTCGACAATTGGGGGCACAGTGGCTGCATTTGATGGCATAGTGTTGAAAATTGATGGCATGGCACAGTGGCTGTGTTTTGATGGCACGGTGGCTGCGTTTTGATGGCATGGCACAGTGGCTGCGTTTTGATGGCACGGTGGCTGTGTTTTGATGGCACGGTGGCTGCGTTTTGATGGCATGGCACAGTGGCTGCATTTTGATGGCATGGTTGCTGCGTTGTGATGGCATGGTGGCTGCGTTTTGATGGCATGGCACAGTGGCTGCGTTTTGATGGCATGGTTGCTGCGTTGTGATGGCACGGTGGCTGCGTTTTGATGGCATGGCACAGTGGCTGCGTTTTGATGGCACGGTGGCTGTGTTTTGATGGCACGGTGGCTGCGTTTTGATGGCATGGCACAGTGGCTGCATTTTGATGGCATGGTTGCTGCGTTGTGATGGCATGGTGGCTGCGTTTTGATGGCATGGCACAGTGGCTGCGTTTTGATGGCATGTTGCTGCGTTGTGATGGCACGGTGGCTGCGTTTTGATGGCATGGCACAGTGGCTGCGTTTTGATGGCACGGTGGCTGTGTTTTGATGGCACGGTGGCTGCGTTTTGATGGCATGGCACAGTGGCTGCATTTTGATGGCATGGTTGCTGCGTTGTGATGGCATGGTGGCTGCGTTTTGATGGCATGGCACAGTGGCTGCGTTGTGATGGCATGGTAGCTGCGTTTTGATGGCATGGCACAGTGGTTGCGTTTGATGGCACAGTGACTGCGTTTGATGGGATGGCACAGTGGCTGAATTTTTATGGCATGGTGGCTGCGTTTTATGGGATGGCACAGTGGTTGCGTTTTGATGGCACGGTTGCTGAGTTTTGATGGCATGGCACAGTGGCTGCGTTTTGATGGCACGGTGGCTGCGGTTTCATGGCATGGCACCAGCCGCCACTGGCAGCATGCGTAGACCAGACCTCCTCCAGGGCCCCCCTTTATATCAGCATGCATCGACCTCCCCCAGGGCCCCCCTTTTATATACAACTCGACCTCCCCATTTTTAAATGTGCCCGGGTTTCAGATGGCTTCAAAATCGTGCACATGTGTCCAAACCCGGACTGTCCGGGTGAAAACCGGACAGGTGGCAACCCTACTGGGCATGCTGGCACTTCTAGTTTTGCAAGTTCTGCAGGCCCACATTTTTCAGACCACTATACACCGGTCTCTAAACTGTGGCACCCTAGATGCAGCAAAAGTAAAATTCTTACCATGCACTGACAGACCATGGCTGATGGTAGTAGTAGTTTTGCAACAGCTGGAGTTGGACTGGTCTTGAAACCCTGAGTTAGGTAACAAACACGCAGTGTTTTGCAACCATTCTGCCTCCAGCTGTTGCAAAAGTATAACTACCTGCATGCAACTGGCTGCAATAACCCCCCCCCTCTTCCCCAATGTGAATGTACAGGGTACATTCACATGGGCGGGACTTACAGTGTGCTTCTAGCTGAAGCAAATTTGGCGCTGCAGCTCAAACCCTCAGCGGGAAACTACTATGAACCCCAAGCCCCTCTGACTGTACCTTACAAACACGCCACCACACCACACTAATATATAATTAAAAAAACAAAACATATACACGTACCCCTACATAGCCACCCTCCACAACAAAAAAAAACATCTGGTACGGCACTGTTTACTAAACGGAGCCTCCAGCTGTTGCAAAACAACTCCCCAGTATTACCGACAGCCATTAACTGTCATTGATTAATAAGGCGAGAATGCTTCCAATTGTTGAATACCATAGATTTCCGTCATATATCCATAAGGGTTTAAAACAAAGTATTGTAATATACTTTGTTCTTCATCTCGCAGATTTCCTGCAAAAGGGCTATGATGAGGAGCGGACGCATGCAGAAAAAAATAAAATGATCAGCTCCATAATTCAGGAGTTACACGAGCAATATGCCGCACACATGAACGCTCAGCCGTATTAAAAAAATGGTCCGACCTGAAGAGGCGCCACATGGACCAGGTAAAGCGTATAAGGGAGGAATATCATCCAGGTAAGTTATTGGTGAGAGTTATGTATTTTTTTTTTCTAAAGTGTATTTTGTGCATGTACTCGAGAGAGGAGCCGGACTGCAGGAGTTGGGAGTAGGCAGGCCTCCCCCAGAGGCAATCTGCCACCTTTCTCCATGCCCCGGGTGGCTTTGAACCTCAACGGGGCAGAGGGACTCCCTATAAGGGAGTGAGAGTATTTGCCCGCTCAACCAGCCCCGTTAGTCCTTCGCCTCTCTTTTTAGAGACCGCGTGGTCAGAGTGCGTGCATGTTAAACCAATTTCGAGTGCGTGTGTAAGTGTGGTGGTTTTTGTGGGAGGGGGGTGGGCGTACTAAGCGCAGGCTTACCTCGCATAGCACTCCACCGGGTGCCGGGCTGAGACCACCAAACTCAATTCACATGTAGCCGAGAGCGGGATCCGAACCCCTAGCTGCAGAGGTGAATGGCTTGTCAGCGCAGTGCCAATCGCATTGAGCCACCGCAGCTCCTTTGGTGACAGTTATGTAAGGTCATATGTAATTAATGTAAGGGCAGATGTTGTTAACCCAGACGCCATGTTGTGGTAACATATATCACCACCACCAGCCAAGGTATTTATAGTACTGTTGAAAAAAGACATGGGACAGCAGACAGGAACGCAGAAGTTATGTGGGAACATACTTTTCCCATTGCTTTGCATGGGACTTTAAACAAAAACCCCAACCCTCACAAATGGGGATAGTTAAGGGATAAATTAACGATCCTATACTTTAAGTGGACGTAAAAGTAACATATGACCAAGTGTTATCGAAATATCTACAGCTGTTATGAAGTAACATGTATTTTCCATAGAGTAGAATGGGACTTTAAAGAAAAACCCTGACCATGGCAAATGGGGGTGGCTAAGGGTTAAACCACCTATCCTATGTTTGTGGCTGACATATAAGTAACCTGTGTGCCAAGTTTCATGTAAATATCTTTAGTCATTTGGAACGCGATGCTGGTACATACATACATACTGTACACACACACACACACACGTTGAGTTTTATATATATAGATTCCCACTAAATTCCTGTGTTAGGCGTGGGCTTGTCATAGTAATCCCGTGTGATCCATCAGGCCCTTTTTTTAACATGAGATCGTCTGAACAAAACAAAGGAGACAAAAACAGTTCATTTTACCATGGTGGCAGCCCAGCTCACACTCAGTCCCCTGTAGTGCCCGCAAGACCCTTTAATATAACATTGTCCCATTGGTTAACTGTCTATATAAATTTATTTGTATTCATATACAATACAGCAGAGTTCACAGAATTTGCATATGTTATTATAAAACATTTTCACATATATGGACATTGTGTTATTATAGATGTTAGAAATCAAAAGTGAAGGGGCGCTGGGTAACACAACATCAAATTATGTCTATATGAATATACATAAAAAATGTGCAATCTTTAGAAAAACATATATTGGTGATATAGTGTCCATATGGTGAAATAAACCATAAAAAATAATGAATAGTGTATAAGTCCAAATAGTGCTAAATGATAAGCACCCAAAGATTCTCAAATCAAACAAACACGTGAATATTGCAGTTCTGGAACCTCCACCATAAATTTGCACCCGGTGAGATCAATAGAAATGGCTCCTTACCAATACTAGTAGACTCTTTTAATTAAAAAAGAAGTCATAAACCGCTTGTGTCACAAGGATGACTCAGAGTAATCCAGATAAGCACGTTCAGATGGTCCAACATTCATATAAGTAGAAACAAAAGAGCAATCATAGTGAAGTACTGTTTATTAAAATAATTTTTAAAAAGTAACATGCCAAATGGCTGCTTACTCGGAATTGTGCCCTGATCCCGGCACTGAGGCTTTATGGCGTTTTTCGATATCCAATCGAATCCTGCAGATTGCGATATGGTACGGTGCTCCGTCGCGCTGGTGGTCTCACTAGCCGGCGTACGTTATACCATCGAATTGCCGTTACATTCGGAGATAGGTCGAAAATCCGTCGCACTGCTGTTTCGATAGTCGGCGTGCGTTCCACCGTCGGAAACCAACGGACCCGGAAATCGGAAGTGGTAGGGAAAGCGTGACTGGTTAGCGCCTCGACGTACGTTTCGTTGGTTTACGTCATCAGGAAGCGTAACCAGTCACGCTGTGATGTCGAATTTAACCCAAAGGTCTATTGTGATTGATAGGAGGACCAGCCAATCGGAAAAAAGCCTATGTAAAAAACCTTAATCGAAAAAGCCTCGGTCCCGTTATCATATACCATACAATTATATATATCAACAACACCTGCTATACAATCCAATTGGTAATACTGATACATATATCCAATGTTACATGCATGCAACATTGTTACTCCATGGTGTATAATACATGACACAATGCCAATAACTGGCAGTATATTTAAACTGAATTGATGTTGCTCTACAACATTAAATTTTGAATTAGCAATTAAAATTACATTACAAATAGTAAAATAAAAAATAAAAATTATTTTTAAACATAAAAAATATAATAACAAATTAGAGCAAATTGGAGTACCCCTATGAGAAACCAGCATTACTATTAATGACTCAATGTGTATTATGTAGTGCGGCTACTCCTACAATACCCATTGCTACCAATCAGGTGTACTAGCTGTACTAAGACTTGATAATTGGTACTGATAGTTGGAAAGAACTTTACTACCCAACTTTTACATAGGGATGATCTTTTTACTTGTTACTCAAAAAGCAGTTGAGGTCTAGTTCTACATTCAAGCCTTGAGGTTGCATGGCACGAAGGCGATGTATCCATAATGTCTCATTTTGGGATACCGCCTTAGTGAGATCTGAACCTCGCCAGTGACTTGTCACTTTATCTATCCCATAGAACGTCATTTGTCGAGGGTCTTTGTTATGACAAAGATCAAAATGTTTTGAAACACTATGGTTAGGATAACCATTTATGATGTTTGCCACATGTTCATTTATACGCACTTTTAGTTCTCTAGTGGTGCGCCCTACATACTGCAAGTGGCAAGGGCACTCGATGACGTATGTCACAAATCTGGAATGACAGGTGATAAGTGGTTTGATTTTAAATTCTTGCTGTGTGACATTGCATTTAAACTGAAGTTTTTTCTTGCCCTGTCTTTTTGATATTTTACAAGATCTACACCTGGTGCAATAATAGAAACCGGGGGTATCCAGAAAGGTAAGAGGTTTTTCTGGGGGGTCTGGAACATTATGTGCTACCATATTTCTCAAACCAGGGGCTTTGGTGTAAATAAATTTTGGTTTTGGCTGGTAGTACTGTAGCCAAATCATTGTCTTTCAATAGTATTGGCCAAAATTGTTTAATGACTTTTTCCACACTTTTATATTCTCTATGAAACCCTGTAAGGAATGTTATCTCTCCATGAAAAGGAGCCTTAGTTTTTTGGGCTAACAGAACTGACCTTTCCATTGTCAATACTTCTTTTTTCGTAGTTTCAAGGCTTTGGGCATTATACCCCTTTTCTACAAATTTGTCTACCAGCATATTTGCCTGTACGTCAAAATCAGTGATCTGGTCACAGTTCCGACGTATACGCATTAGTTGGCTTTTGGGGACACCCCCCAGCCATTTTGGATGATGGCAGCTAGAAAGTGCGACATACCCATTCCGGTCTGTCGGTTTGAAGTAGGTTTTGGTACTGATTGAATTACCTCTTTTTGTTAGCGTTAAATCCAGATAGTTAATAGTAGATAAGTTGAATTCTGCTGTAAATTTTAGCTCATATTGGTTGCTGTTCATTGCCATTATGAAGTTCTCCAATGAGGGTAAATTCCCCTCCCAAAACAGTATGATATCGTCGATATAGCGTTTATAGTACAGGAGAGCTTTGTTTTCCTCTTTGTATATTGTTTCCCTTTCCCACCTATTAAGAACCAAATTGGCTACACTCGGCGCGTATCTAGCGCCCATGGCGACTCCTTTTGTTTGATTATAATACTTATTCTGCGCCCAAAAATAATTATTACCCATGGCCTGTTTCAAGCCCTGTATAATGAACTGAATTTGAATCGTTTGAAGGTCAGTGCCTGTTTCTAAAGATTCGGTGACTGCTATAATAGCATCAGACTGCTTTATGTTTGTATACAGGGATTCCACATCCACTGTTACTAACCATGTATCCGTGGTTACCCGTATTGTGGCTAGTGCATTTATCAGCTGGGTGCTGTCCTTCAAATACGATTGGCCTTTTTGTACTAGTGGTTGCAAAAATTGATCGAGGTATTCACCCAATCTGGAGTAAAGTGACCCGATCCCACTAACAATGGGTCGGCCTGGAGGGTTGGTATTGCTTTTATGTATTTTTGGCGCGATGTACAGTACCGGAGTACGTGGTACCTCGGGCACTAAATATAGTGCTTCTTGTGGGTAAGAATAGTTTTTGAGACTCCTTCGTCAACCCAAGTTTTTAGTTGCGCTTTTAATCTACATACTGGGTCACCTAATAATGGCGTGTAGGTGTTGGTGTCATCCAGCAGCCGCTGAACTTCCTTGTAGTAATTTTCTTTCGTGAGTACTACCACACCCCCCCCCCTTTGTCTGCAGTGCGCACCACTATGTTTTTGTTCTTCTCTAATTTTGTAATACCTTCCCTCAACAGTCTATTGGGTTTGGAATTTTTGGTATCTAAAGATCTAATTTCTTCCTGCCTGCACCATATTCCTGAATACTTGTATGTGATGGTGTGTGCCTTTTTTGGGATTAAAGGTGGAATTATTTTTTAAATTAGTATGTTGATACCCCGTGGTGTCAACCTGGGTGGTATTCATAGTTTGTTGAGCAAAATGTTTTTTAATATTCAACTTTCTAACAAATTTCTCCACATCGATAAATACCTCAAATTTATCCATGTGTTTATCTGGTGCGAATTTCATACCCTTTGAGAGAACTTCCAATTCTGCATTGGTAAAGTCAATTCCCGCTAGGTTATAGATCCCCTCATTTAATCGTCTCGTGGTCTTTTTCTTTCGGGTTCCCCCTCTCTTACCTCTTTTTCTATATTTTTTCCAAGCTGGTGGGGGACGGGACTGGCAATTTTGTATGGCTCTTTCCAGCCTCTCCATTCCCCCCCTCCCCGCGGTTGGTTGTTTTGGTAATATGAGGCTCGCCCTCTGTGGTTACCTCTATGTCCCCGTGGGGGTCTGGGTGCGTACTGGCTAGGGCCCTGATTATAATAATAGTAATTATCCTCTCCCCCTCTGTCATTTAATGGGGCATACCTATTGTAAGTAGGTGCACCATATGGGGGGTACATGTTGTGGGTTTGTGGGTACTGTGGGGTCTGGTTAATAGGTGGTCGGTTCCTATCTACCATTGGGTATGGGCCTTTAGTTTTGTTGGGGCCTTTCGGATGTTTTTTAGGGGTACTGGTGTTTTTATTGGATTTATCCATACCTTGGGTAGTCCCTGTCCGCACTTCTTGTCCTATCTCTCCAGTTATTGGTTTTGGTTGTGTTGGATCTAAATCTGACTGCCATTTGTATACCTTATGTTCATCATAATCTATGATGTCTCTCTGGTATTTTTTCAGTTTCTTTTGTTTGATTTCACCATCATACTTAGACAGATGTACCTGTAAGGTTTGGATCTGTCTGAGAACTCCTGGGAGCCCATATGCGGTCTCATTTGCTCTCTGAGATCCGCTATATTGGCCTCCAAAAGTACATTTTTTGACCTGCGCCTTCGAATCATTAGTTGTAATAACTTCTGTTCACAAGGCGTTAAAGAATTGGAACCATTCATCTGTCTGTGTGAGGTCCTCAATCCCATCGCCCGGGTGTACATCCCATCTCAACCTACGTGGTGTGAGATTTTTTGAGATATACATCTCAAATGATGCAATGTCCCACCACAGACGAATTTGTTTTTCTAAATCAAATTGTAATTTTTTGAAACCTCTCTCCAAATCTAAATTAGGAGTGGGTTGTTGCAGAAATATTTCTTCTACATTGATCTCACGACCTTGCATAAAATTAAAAACATCCATGTCTGCAATACACCAAACTAAAAAAATTATTAGTTAAATTATGTGGAAAAAAATGTGTATAGTTTGCGCCACAGGAAAACAATAATATTTCTCCCGACTAAAGGGTAGAATTAAATACAATTAAACCTAAATACATTAAATATACCAGTTTAAGAGCTGCCACCTAAAAATTTTCAGTGTGTGAAAATACAAATAGAAATCAAAAGTGAAGGGGCGCTGGGTAACACAACATCAAATTATGTCTATATGAATATACATAAAAAATGTGCAATCTTTAGAAAAACATATATTGGTGATATAGTGTCCATATGGTGAAATAAACCATAAAAAATAATGAATAGTGTATAAGTCCAAATAGTGCTAAATGATAAGCACCCAAAGATTCTCAAATCAAACAAACACGTGAATATTGCAGTTCTGGAACCTCCACCATAAATTTGCACCCGGTGAGATCAATAGAAATGGCTCCTTACCAATACTAGTAGACTCTTTTAATTAAAAAAAGAAGTCATAAACCGCTTGTGTCACAAGGATGACTCAGAGTAATCCAGATAAGCACGTTCAGATGGTCCAACATTCATATAAGTAGAAACAAAAGAGCAATCATAGTGAAGTACTGTTTATTAAAATAATTTTTAAAAAGTAACATGCCAAATGGCTGCTTACTCGGAATTGTGCCCTGATCCCGGCACTGAGGCTTTATGGCGTTTTTCGATATCCAATCGAATCCTGCAGATTGCGATATGGTACGGTGCTCCGTCGCGCTGGTGGTCTCACTAGCCGGCGTACGTTATACCATCGAATTGCCGTTACATTCGGAGATAGGTCGAAAATCCGTCGCACTGCTGTTTCGATAGTCGGCGTGCGTTCCACCGTCGGAAACCAACGGACCCGGAAATCGGAAGTGGTAGGGAAAGCGTGACTGGTTAGCGCCTCGACGTACGTTTCGTTGGTTTACGTCATCAGGAAGCGTAACCAGTCACGCTGTGATGTCGAATTTAACCCAAAGGTCTATTGTGATTGATAGGAGGACCAGCCAATCGGAAAAAAGCCTATGTAAAAAACCTTAATCGAAAAAGCCTCGGTCCCGTTATCATATAC
This sequence comes from Rana kukunoris, assembly GCA_029574335.1. NCBI lineage: Eukaryota > Metazoa > Chordata > Amphibia > Anura > Ranidae > Rana > Rana kukunoris. Next base: position 488,943,222 of record CM056051.1, on the reverse strand, counting down.
CATACAATTATATATATCAACAACACCTGCTATACAATCCAATTGGTAATACTGATACATATATCCAATGTTACATGCATGCAACATTGTTACTCCATGGTGTATAATACATGACACAATGCCAATAACTGGCAGTATATTTAAACTGAATTGATGTTGCTCTACAACATTAAATTTTGAATTAGCAATTAAAATTACATTACAAATAGTAAAAATAAAAATAAAAATTATTTTTAAACATAAAAAATATAATAACAAATTAGAGCAAATTGGAGTACCCCTATGAGAAACCAGCATTACTATTAATGACTCAATGTGTATTATGTAGTGCGGCTACTCTACAATACCCATTGCTACCAATCAGGTGTACTAGCTGTACTAAGACTTGATAATTGGTACTGATAGTTGGAAAGAACTTTACTACCCAACTTTTACATAGGGATGATCTTTTTACTTGTTACTCAAAAAGCAGTTGAGGTCTAGTTCTACATTCAAGCCTTGAGGTTGCATGGCACGAAGGCGATGTATCCATAATGTCTCATTTTGGGATACCGCCTTAGTGAGATCTGAACCTCGCCAGTGACTTGTCACTTTATCTATCCCATAGAACGTCATTTGTCGAGGGTCTTTGTTATGACAAAGATCAAAATGTTTTGAAACACTATGGTTAGGATAACCATTTATGATGTTTGCCACATGTTCATTTATACGCACTTTTAGTTCTCTAGTGGTGCGCCCTACATACTGCAAGTGGCAAGGGCACTCGATGACGTATGTCACAAATCTGGAATGACAGGTGATAAGTGGTTTGATTTTAAATTCTTGCTGTGTGACATTGCATTTAAACTGAAGTTTTTTTCTTGCCCTGTCTTTTTGATATTTTACAAGATCTACACCTGGTGCAATAATAGAAACCGGGGTATCCAGAAAGGTAAGAGGTTTTTCTGGGGGGTCTGGAACATTATGTGCTACCATATTTCTCAAACCAGGGGCTTTGGTGTAAATAAATTTTGGTTTGGCTGGTAGTACTGTAGCCAAATCATTGTCTTTCAATAGTATTGGCCAAAATTGTTTAATGACTTTTTCCACACTTTTATATTCTCTATGAAACCCTGTAAGGAATGTTATCTCTCCATGAAAAGGAGCCTTAGTTTTTGGGGCTAACAGAACTGACCTTTCCAATGTTGCATGCATGTAACATTGGATATATGTATCAGTATTACCAATTGGATTGTATAGCAGGTGTTGTTGATATATATAATTGTATGGTATATGATAACGGGACCGAGGCTTTTTCGATTAAGGTTTTTTACATAGGCTTTTTTCCGATTGGCTGGTCCTCCTATCAATCACAATAGACCTTTGGGTTAAATTCGACATCACAGCGTGACTGGTTACGCTTCCTGATGACGTAAACCAACGAAACGTACGTCGAGGCGCTAACCAGTCACGCTTTCCCTACACTTCCGATTTCCGGGTCCGTTGGTTTCCGACGGTGGAACGCACGCCGACTATCGAACAGCAGTGCGACGGATTTTCGACCTATCTCCGAATGTAACGGCAATTCGATGGTATAACGTACGCCGGCTAGTGAGACCACCAGCGCGACGGAGCAGCACCGTACCATATCGCAATCTGCAGGATTCGATTGGATATCGAAAAACGCCATAAAGCCTCAGTGCCGGGATCAGGGCACAATTCCGAGTAAGCAGCCATTTGGCATGTTACTTTTTAAAAATTATTTTAATAAACAGTACTTCACTATGATTGCTCTTTTGTTTCTACTTATATGAATGTTGGACCATCTGAACGTGCTTATCTGGATTACTCTGAGTCATCCTTGTGACACAAGCGGTTTATGACTTCTTTTTTAATTAAAAGAGTCTACTAGTATTGGTAAGGAGCCATTTCTATTGATCTCACCGGGTGCAAATTTATGGTGGAGGTTCCAGAACTGCAATATTCACGTGTTTGTTTGATTTGAGAATCTTTGGGTGCTTATCATTTAGCACTATTTGGACTTATACACTATTCATTATTTTTTATGGTTTATTTCACCATATGGACACTATATCACCAATATATGTTTTTCTAAAGATTGCACATTTTTTATGTATATTCATATAGACATAATTTGATGTTGTGTTACCCAGCGCCCCTTCACTTTTGATTTCTATTTGTATTTTCACACACTGAAAATTTTTAGGTGGCAGCTCTTAAACTGGTATATTTAATGTATTTAGGTTTAATTGTATTTAATTCTACCCTTTAGTCGGGAGAAATATTATTGTTTTCCTGTGGCGCAAACTATACACATTTTTTTCCCACATAATTTAACTAATAATTTTTAGTTTGGTGTATTGCAGACATGGATGTTTTTAATTTTATGCAAGGTCGTGAGATCAATGTAGAAGAAATATTTCTGCAACAACCCACTCCTAATTTAGATTTGGAGAGAGGTTTCAAAAATTACAATTTGATTTAGAAAAACAAATTCGTCTGTGGTGGGACATTGCATCATTTGAGATGTATATCTCAAAAAATCTCACACCACGTAGGTTGAGATGGGATGTACACCCGGGCGATGGGATTGAGGACCTCACACAGACAGATGAATGGTTCCAATTCTTTAACGCCTGTGAACAGAAGTTATTACAACTAATGATTCGAAGGCGCAGGTCCAAAAATGTACTTTTGGAGGCCAATATAGCGGATCTCAGAGAGCAAATGAGACCGCATATGGGCTCCCAGGAGTTCTCAGACAGATCCCAAACCTTACAGGTAACATACTCTGTCTAAGTATGATGGTGAAATCAAACAAAAGAAACTGAAAAAATACCAGAGAGACATCATAGATTATGATGAACATAAGGTATACAAATGGCAGTCAGATTTAGATCCAACACAACCAAAACCAATAACTGGAGAGATAGGACAAGAAGTGCGGAAGGGACTACCCAAGGTATGGATAAATCCAATAAAAACACCAGTACCCCTAAAAAACATCCGAAAGGCCCCAACAAAACAAAAGGCCCATACCCAATGGTAGATAGAACCGACCACCTATTAACCAGACCCACAGTACCCACAAACCCATAACATGTACCCCCCATATGGTGCACCTACTTACAATAGGTATGCCCCATTTAATGACAGAGGGGGTGAGGATAATTACTATTATTATAATTCAGGGCCCTAGCCAGTACGCACCCAGACCCCCACGGGGACATAGAGGTAACCACAGAGGGCGAGCCTCATATTACCAAAACAACCAACCGCGGGAGGGGGGGAATGGATGAGGCTGGAAAGAGCCATACAAAATTGCCAGTCCCGTCCCCACCAGCTTGGAAAAAAAATATAGAAAAAGAGGTAAGAGAGGGGGAACCCGAAAGAAAAAGACCACGAGACGATTAAATGAGGATCTATAACCTAGGGGAATTGACTTTACCAATGCAGAATTGGAAGTTCTCTCAAAGGGTATGAAATTCGCACCAGATAAACACATGGATAAATTTGAGGTATTTATCGATGTGGAGAAATTTGTTAGAAAGTTGAATATTAAAAAACATTTTGCTCAACAAATTATGAATACCACCCAGGTTGACACCACGGGGTATCAACATACTAATTTAAAAAATAATTCCACCTTTAATCCCAAAAAAGGCACACACATCACATACAAGTATTCAGGAATATGGTGCAGGAAGAAATTAGATCTTTAGATACCAAAAATTCCCAAACCCAATAGACTGTTGAGGGAAGGTATTACAAAATTAGAGAAGAACAAAAAACATAGTGGTGCGCACTGCAGACAAAGGGGGGGGTGTGGTAGTACTCACGAAAGAAAATTACTACAAGGAAGTTCAGCGGCTGCTGGATGACACCAACACCTACACGCCATTATTAGGTGACCCAGTATGTAGATTAAAAGCGCAACTAAAAACTTGGGTTGACGAAGGAGTCTCAAAAAAAACTATTCTTACCCCACAAGAAGCACTATATTTAGTGCCCGAGAGGAGGTACACGTACTCCGGTACTGTACATCGCGCCCAAAAATACATAAAAGCAATACCAACCCTCCAGGCCGACCCATTTTGTTAGTGGGATCGGGTCACTTTACTCCAGATTGGGTGGAATACCTCGATCAATTTTTGCAACCACTAGTACAAAAAGGCCAATCGTATTTGAAGGACAGCACCCAGCTGATAAATGCACTAGCCACAATACGGGGTAACCACGGATACATGGTTAGTAACAGTGGATGTGTGGAATCCCTGTATACAAACATAAAGCAGTCTGATGCTATTATAGCAGTCACCGAATCTTTAGAAACAGGTACTGACCTTCAAACGATTCAAATTCAGTTCATTATACAGGGCTTGAAACAGGCCATGGGTAATAAATATTTTTGGGCGCAGAATAAGTATTATAATCAAACAAAAAAGGAGTCGCCATGGGCGCTAGATACGCGCCGAGTGTAGCCAATTTGGTTCTTAATAGGTGGGAAAGGGAAACAATATACAAAGAGGAAAACAAAGCTCTCCTGTACTATAAACGCTATATCGACGATATCATACTGTTTTGGGAGGGGAATTTACCCTCATTGGAGAACTTCATAATGGCAATGAACAGCAACCAATATGAGCTAAAATTTACAGCAGAATTCAACTTATCTACTATTAACTATCATGGATTTAACGCTAACAAAAAGAGGTAATTCAATCAGTACCAAAACCTACTTCAAACCGACAGACCGGAATGGGTATGTCGCACTTTCTAGTGCCACCATCCAAAATGGCTGGGGGGTTGTCCCCAAAAGCCAACTAATGCGTATACGTCGGAACTGTGACCAGATCACTGATTTTGACGTACAGGCAAATATGCTGGTAGACAAATTTGTAGAAAAGGGGTATAATGCCCAAAGCCTTCGAAACTACGAAAAAAGAAGTATTGACAATGGAAGGTCAGTTCTGTTAGCTCCAAAAACTAAGGCTCCTTTTCATGGAGAGATAACATTCCTTACAGGGTTTCATAGAGAATATAAAAGTGTGGAAAAAGTCATTAAACAATTTTGGCCAATACTATTGAAAGACAATGATTTGGCTACAGTACTACCAGCCAAACCAAAATTTATTTACACCAAAGCCCCTGGTTTGAGAAATATGGTAGCACATAATGTTCCAGACCCCCCAGAAAAAACCTCTTACCTTTCTGGATACCCCCGGTTTCTATTATTGCACCAGGTGTAGATCTTGTAAAATATCAAAAAGACAGGGCAAGAAAAAACTTCAGTTTAAATGCAATGTCACACAGCAAGAATTTAAAATCAACCACTTATCACCTGTCATTCCAGATTTGTGACATACGTCATCGAGTGCCCTTGCCACTTTGCAGTAGTAGGGCGCACCACTAGAGAACTAAAAGTGCGTTATAAATGAACATGTGGCAAACATCATAAATGGTTATCCTAACCATAGTGTTTCAAAACATTTTGATCTTTGCATAACAAAGACCCTCGACAAATGACGTTCTATGGGATAGATAAAGTGACAAGTCACTGGCGAGGTTCAGATCTCACTAAGGCGGTATCCCAAAATGAGACATTATGGATACATCGCCTTCGTTGCATGCAACCTCAAGGCTTGAATGTAGAACTAGACCTCAACTGCTTTTTGAGTACAAGTAAAAAGATCATTCCCATGTATGTAAAGTTGGGGAGTAAAGTTCTTTCCAACTATCAGTACCAATTATCAAGTTTTAGTACAGCTAGTACACCTGATTGGTAGCAATGGGGTATATGTAGGAGTAGCCGCACTACATAATATACATTGAGTCATTAATAGTAATGCTGGTTTCTCATAGGGGTACTCCAATTTGCTCTAATTTGTTATTATATTTTTTATGTTTAAAAATAATTTTTTTATTTTTTTTTTACTATTTGTAATGTAATTTTAATTGCTAATTCAAAATATAATGTTGTAGAGCAACATCAATTCAGTTTAAATATACTGCCAGTTATTGGCATTGTGTCATGTATTATACACCATGGAGCAACAATTTGCATGCATGTAACATTGGATATATGTATCAGTATTACCAAATTGGATTGTATAGCAGGTGTTGTTGATTATATATAATGTATGGTATATGATAACGGGACGAGGCTTTTCGATTAAGGTTTTTACATAGGCTTTTTCCGATTGGCTGGTCCTCCTATCAATCACAATAGACCTTTGGGTTAAATTCGACACCATAGCGTGACTGGTTACGCTTCCTGATGACGTAAACCAACGAAACGTACGTCGAGGCGCTAACCAGTCACGCTTTCCCTACCACTTTCCGATTTCCGGGTCCGTTGGTTTCCGACGGTGGAACGCACGCCGACTATCGAAACAGCAGTGCGACGGATTTTCGACCTATCTCCGAATGTAACGGCAATTCGATGGTATAACGTACGCCGGCTAGTGAGACCACCAGCGCGACGGAAGGAGCACCGTACCATATCGCAATCTGCAGGATTCGATTGGATATCGAAAAAACGCCATAAAGCCTCAGTGCCGGGATCAGGGCACAATTCCGGAGTAAGCAGCCATTTGGCATGTTACTTTTTAAAATTATTTTAAATAAACAGTATTTCACTATGATTGCTCTTTTGTTTCTACTTATTGAATGTGGTGGACCATCTGAACGTGCTTATCTGGATTACTCTGAGTCATTCTTATGACACAAGCGGTTTATGACTTCTTTTTTAATTAAAAGAGTCTACTAGTATTGGTAAGGAGCCATTTCTATTGATCTCACCGGGTGCAAATTTATGGTGGAGGTTCAAGAACTGCAATATTCACGTGTTTGGTTTGATTTGAGAATCTTTGGGTGCTTATCATTTAGCACTATTTGGACTTATACACTATTCATTATTTTTTATGGTTTATTTCACCATATGGACACTATATCACCAATATATGTTTTTCTAAAGATTGCACATTTTTTATGTATATTCATATAGACATAATTTGATGTTGTGTTACCCAGCGCCCCTTCACTTTTGATTTTTATTTGTATTTTCACACACTGAAAATTTTTAGGTGGCAGCTCTTAAACTGGTATATTTAATGTATTTAGGTTTAATTGTATTTAATTCTACCCTTTAGTCGGAGAAATATTATTGTTTTCCTGTGGCGCAAACTATACACATTTTTTCCACATAATTTAACTAATAATTTTTTAGTTTGGTGTATTGCAGACATGGATGTTTTTAATTTTATGCAAGGTCGTGAGATCAATGTAGAAGAAATATTTCTGCAACAACCCACTCCTAATTTAGATTTGGAGAGAGGTTTCAAAAAATTACAATTTGATTTAGAAAAACAAATTCGTCTGTGGTGGGACATTGCATCATTTGAGATGTATATCTCAAAAAATCTCACACCACGTAGGTTGAGATGGGATGTACACCCGGGCGATGGGATTGAGGACCTCACACAGACAGATGAATGGTTCCAATTCTTTAACGCCTGTGAACAGAAGTTATTACAACTAATGATTCGAAGGCGCAGGTCCAAAAATGTACTTTTGGAGGCCAATATAGCGGATCTCAGAGAGCAAATGAGACCGCATATGGGCTCCCAGGAGTTCTCAGACAGATCCCAAACCTTACAGGTACATCTGTCTAAGTATGATGGTGAAATCAAACAAAAGAAACTGAAAAAATACCAGAGAGACATCATAGATTATGATGAACATAAGGTATACAAATGGCAGTCAGATTTAGATCCAACACAACCAAAACCAATAACTGGAGAGATAGGACAAGAAGTGCGGACAGGGACTACCAAGGTATGGATAAATCCAATAAAAACACCAGTACCCCTAAAAAACATCCGAAAGGCCCCAACAAAACTAAAGGCCCATACCCAATGGTAGATAGGAACCGACCACCTATTAACCAGACCCCACAGTACCCACAAACCCATAACATGTACCCCCCATATGGTGCACCTACTTACAATAGGTATGCCCCATTAAATGACAGAGGGGGAGAGGATAATTACTATTATTATAATCAGGGCCCTAGCCAGTACGCACCCAGCCCCCACGGGGACATAGAGGTAACCACAGAGGGCGAGCCTCATATTACCAAAACAACCAACCGCGGGGAGGGGGGGGAATGGAGAGGCTGGAAAGAGCCATACAAAATTGCCAGTCCCGTCCTCCCACCAGCTTGGAAAAATATAGAAAAAGAGGTAAGAGAGGGGGAACCCGAAAGAAAAAGACCACGAGACGATTAAATGAGGGGATCTATAACCTAGCGGGAATTGACTTTACCAATGCAGAATTGGAAGTTCTCTCAAAGGGTATGAAATTGCCCCAGATAAACCACATGGATAAATTTGAGGTATTTATCGATGTGGAGAAATTTGTTTAGAAAGTTGAATATTAAAAAAACATTTTGCTCAACAAATTATGAATACCACCCAGGTTGACACCACGGGGGTATCAACATACTAATTAAAAAAATAATTCCACCTTTAATCCCAAAAAAGGCACACACCATCACATACAAGTATTCAGGAATATGGTGCAGGAAGAAATTAGATCTTTAGATACCAAAAATTCCAAACCCAATAGACTGTTGAGGGAAGGTATTACAAAATTAGAGAAGAACAAAAACATAGTGGTGCGCACTGCAGACAAAGGGGGGGGTGTGGTAGTACTCACGAAAGAAAATTACTACAAGGAAGTTCAGCGGCTGCTGGATGACACCAACACCTACACGCCATTATTAAGTGACCCAGTATGTAGATTAAAAGCGCAACTAAAAACTTGGGTTGACGAAGGAGTCTCAAAAACTATTCTTACCCCACAAGAAGCACTATATTTAGTGCCCGAGGTACCACGTACTCCGGTACTGTACATCGCGCCAAAAATACATAAAAGCAATACCAACCCTCCAGGCCGACCCATTGTTAGTGGGATCGGGTCACTTTACTCCAGATTGGGTGAATACCTCGATCAATTTTTGCAACCACTAGTACAAAAAGGCCAATCGTATTTGAAGGACAGCACCCAGCTGATAAATGCACTAGCCACAATACGGGTAACCACGGATACATGGTTAGTAACAGTGGATGTGGAATCCCTGTATACAAACATAAAGCAGTCTGATGCTATTATAGCAGTCACCGAATCTTTAGAAACAGGTACTGACCTTCAAACGATTCAAATTCAGTTCATTATACAGGGCTTGAAACAGGCCATGGGTAATAATTATTTTTGGGCGCAGAATAAGTATTATAATCAAACAAAAGGAGTCGCCATGGGCGCTAGATACGCGCCGAGTGTAGCCAATTTGGTTCTTAATAGGTGGGAAAGGGAAACAATATACAAAGAGGAAAAACAAAGCTCTCCTGTACTATAAACGCTATATCGACGATATCATACTGTTTTGGGAGGGGAATTTACCCTCATTGGAGAACTTCATAATGGCAATGAACAGCAACCAATATGAGCTAAAATTTACAGCAGAATTCAACTTATCTACTATTAACTATCTGGATTTAACGCTAACAAAAAGAGGTAATTCAATCAGTACCAAAACCTACTTCAAACCGACAGACCGGAATGGGTATGTTGCACTTTCTAGCTGCCATCCATCCAAAATGGCTGGGGGGTGTCCCCAAAAGCCAACTAATGCGTATACGTCGGAACTGTGACCAGATCACTGATTTTGACGTACAGGCAAATATGCTGGTAGACAAATTTGTAGAAAAGGGGTATAATGCCCAAAGCCTCGAAACTACGAAAAAAGAAGTATTGACAATGGAAAGGTCAGTTCTGTTAGCCCCAAAAACTAAGGCTCCTTTTCATGGAGAGATAACATTCCTTACAGGGTTTCATAGAGAATATAAAAGTGTGGAAAAAGTCATTAAACAATTTTGGCCAATACTATTGAAAGACAATGATTTGGCTACAGTACTACCAGCCAAACCAAAATTTATTTACACCAAAGCCCCTGGTTTGAGAAATATGGTAGCACATAATGTTCCAGACCCCCCAGAAAAACCTCTTACCTTTCTGGATACCCCCGGTTTCTATTATTGCACCAGGTGTAGATCTTGTAAAATATCAAAAAGACAGGGCAAGAAAAAACTTCAGTTTAAATGCAATGTCACACAGCAAGAATTTAAAATCAAACCACTTATCACCTGTCATTCCAGATTTGTGACATACGTCATCGAGTGCCCTTGCCACTTGCAGTATGTAGGGCGCACCACTAGAGAACTAAAAGTGCGTATAAATGAACATGTGGCAAACATCATAAATGGTTATCCTAACCATAGTGTTTCAAAACATTTTGATCTTTGTCATAACAAAGACCCTCGACAAATGACGTTCTATGGGATAGATAAAGTGACAAGTCACTGGCGAGGTTCAGATCTCACTAAGGCGGTATCCCAAAATGAGACATTATGGATACATCGCCTTCGTGTCATGCAACCTCAAGGCTTGAATGTAGAACTAGACCTCAACTGCTTTTTGAGTAACAAGTAAAAAGATCATCCCTATGTAAAAGTTGGGGAGTAAAGTTCTTTCCAACTATCAGTACCAATTATCAAGTTTTAGTACAGCTAGTACACCTGATTGGTAGCAATGGGTATTGTAGGAGTAGCCGCACTACATAATATACATTGAGTCATTAATAGTAATGCTGGTTTCTCATAGGGGTACTCCAATTTGCTCTAATTTGTTATTATATTTTTTATATTTTAAAAATAATTTTTTATTATTATTTTTACTATTTGTAATGTAATTTTAATTGCTAATTCAAAATATAATGTTGTAGAGCAACATCAATTCAGTTTAAATATACTGCCAGTTATTGGCATTGTGTCATGTATTATACACCATGGAGAACAATGTTGCATGTATGTAACATTGGATATATGTATCAGTATTACCAATTGGATTGTATAGCAGGTGTTGTTGATATATACAATTGTATGGTATATGATAACGGGACCGAGGCTTTTTCGATTAAGGTTTTTTACATAGGCTTTTTTCCGATTGGCTGGTCCTCCTATCAATCACAATAGACCTTTGGGTTAAATTCGACATCCACAGCGTGACTGGTTACGCTTCCTGATGACGTAAACCAACGAAACGTACGTCGAGGCGCTAACCAGTCACGCTTTCCCTACCACTTCCGATTTCCGGGTCCGTTGGTTTCCGACGGTGGAACGCACGCCGACTATCGAAACAGCAGTGCGACGGATTTTCGACCTATCTCCGAATGTAACGGCAATTCGATGGTATAACGTACGCCGGCTAGTGAGACCACCAGCGCGACGGAGCACCGTACCATATCGCAATCTGCAGGATTCGATTGGAATATCGAAAAACGCCATAAAGCCTCAGTGCCGGGATCAGGGCACAATTCCGAGTAAGCAGCCATTTGGCATGTTACTTTTTTAAAATTATTTTAATAAACAGTATTTCACTATGATTGCTCTTTTGTTTCTACTTATATGAATGTTGGACCATCTGAACGTGCTTATCTGGATTACTCTGAGTCATCCTTATGACACAAGCGGTTTATGACTTCTTTTTTAATTAAAAGAGTCTACTAGTATTGGTAAGGAGCCATTTCTATTGATCTCACCGGGTGCAAATTTATGGTGGAGGTTCCAGAACTGCAATATTCACGTGTTTGTTTGATTTGAGAATCTTTGGGTGCTTATCATTTAGCACTATTTGGACTTATACACTATTCATTATTTTTTATGGTTTATTTCACCATATGGACACTATATCACCAATATATGTTTTTCTAAAGATTGCACATTTTTTATGTATATTCATATAGACATAATTTGATGTTGTGTTACCCAGCGCCCCTTCACTTTTGATTTCTATTTGTATTTTCACACACTGAAAATTTTTAGGTGGCAGCTCTTAAACTGGTATATTTAATGTATTTAGGTTTAATTGTATTTAATTCTACCCTTTAGTCGGGAGAAAATATTATTGTTTTCCTGTGGCGCAAACTATACACATTTTTTTCCACATAATTTAACTAATAATTTTTTAGTTTGGTGTATTGCAGACATGGATGTTTTTAATTTTATGCAAGGTCGTGAGATCAATGTAGAAGAAATATTTCTGCAACAACCCACTCCTAATTTAGATTTGGAGAGAGGTTTCAAAAAATTACAATTTGATTAGAAAAACAAATTCGTCTGTGGTGGGACATTGCATCATTTGAGATGTATATCTCAAAAAAATCTCACACCACGTAGGTTGAGATGGGATGTACACCCGGGCGATGGGATTGAGGACCTCACACAGACAGATGAATGGTTCCAATTCTTTAACGCCTGTGAACAGAAGTTATTACAACTAATGATTCGAAGGCGCAGGTCCAAAAATGTACTTTTGGAGGCCAATATAGCGGATCTCAGAGAGCAAATGAGACCGCATATGGGCTCCCAGGAGTTCTCAGACAGATCCCAAACCTTACAGGTACATCTGTCTAAGTATGATGGTGAAATCAAACAAAAGAAACTGAAAAAATACCAGAGAGACATCATAGATTATGATGAACATAAGGTATACAAATGGCAGTCAGATTTAGATCCAACACAACCAAAACCAATAACTGGAGAGATAGGACAAGAAGTGCGGACAGGGACTACCCAAGGTATGGATAAATCCAATAAAAACACCAGTACCCCTAAAAAACATCCGAAAGGCCCCAACAAAACTAAAGGCCCATACCCAATGGTAGATAGGAACCGACCACCTATTAACCAGACCCCACAGTACCCACAAACCCATAACATGTACCCCCCATATGGTGCACCTACTTACAATAGGTATGCCCCATTAGATGACAGAGGGGGAGAGGATAATTACTATTATTATAATCAGGGCCCTAGCCAGTACGCACCCAGACCCCCACGGGGACATAGAGGTAACCACAGAGGGCGAGCCTCATATTACCAAAACAACCAACCGCGGGGAGGGGGGGAATGGAGAGGCTGGAAAGAGCCATACAAAATCGCCAGTCCCGTCCCCCACCAGCTTGGAAAAAATATAGAAAAAGAGGTAAGAGAGGGGGAACCCGAAAGAAAAAGACCACGAGACGATTAAATGAGGGGATCTATAACCTAGCGGGAATTGACTTTACCAATGCAGAATTGGAAGTTCTCTCAAAGGGTATGAAATTCGCACCAGATAAACACATGGATAAATTTGAGGTATTTATCGATGTGGAGAAATTTGTTAGAAAGTTGAATATTAAAAAACATTTTGCTCAACAAAACTTATGAATACCACCCAGGTTGACACCACGGGGTATCAACATACTAATTTAAAAAATAATTCCACCTTTAATCCAAAAAAGGCACACACCATCACATACAAGTATTCAGGAATATGGTGCAGGAAGAAATTAGATCTTTAGATACCAAAAATTCCAAACCCAATAGACTGTTGAGGGAAGGTATTACAAAATTAGAGAAGAACAAAAACATAGTGGTGCGCACTGCAGACAAAGGGGGGGGTGTGGTAGTACTCACGAAAGAAAATTACTACAAGGAAGTTCAGCGGCTGCTGGATGACACCAACACCTACACGCCATTATTAGGTGACCCAGTATGTAGATTAAAAGCGCAACTAAAAACTTGGGTTGACGAAGGAGTCTCAAAAACTATTCTTACCCCACAAGAAGCACTATATTTAGTGCCCGAGGTACCACGTACTCCGGTACTGTACATCGCGCCAAAAATACATAAAAGCAATACCAACCCTCCAGGCCGACCCATTGTTAGTGGGATCGGGTCACTTTACTCCAGATTGGGTGAATACCTCGATCAATTTTTGCAACCACTAGTACAAAAAGGCCAATCGTATTTGAAGGACAGCACCCAGCTGATAAATGCACTAGCCACAATACGGGTAACCACGGATACATGGTTAGTAACAGTGGATGTGGAATCCCTGTATACAAACATAAAGCAGTCTGATGCTATTATAGCAGTCACCGAATCTTTAGAAACAGGTACTGACCTTCAAACGATTCAAATTCAGTTCATTATACAGGGCTTGAAACAGGCCATGGGTAATAAATTATTTTTGGGCGCAGAATAAGTATTATAATCAAACAAAAGGAGTCGCCATGGGCGCTAGATACGCGCCGAGTGTAGCCAATTTGGTTCTTAATAGGTGGGAAAGGGAAACAATATACAAAGAGGAAAACAAAGCTCTCCTGTACTATAAACGCTATATCGACGATATCATACTGTTTTGGGAGGGGAATTTACCCTCATTGGAGAACTTCATAATGGCAATGAACAGCAACCAATATGAGCTAAAATTTACAGCAGAATTCAACTTATCTACTATTAACTATCTGGATTTAACGCTAACAAAAAGAGGTAATTCAATCAGTACCAAAACCTACTTCAAACCGACAGACGGAATGGGTATGTCGCACTTTCTAGCTGCCATCCATCCAAAATGGCTGGGGGGTGTCCCCAAAAGCCAATAATGCGTATACGTCGGAACTGTGACCAGATCACTGATTTTGACGTACAGGCAAATATGCTGGTAGACAAATTTGTAGAAAAGGGGTATAATGCCCAAAGCCTTGAAACTACGAAAAAAAAAGAAGTATTGACAATGGAAAGGTCAGTTCTGTTAGCCCCAAAAACTAAGGCTCCTTTTCATGGAGAGATAACATTCCTTACAGGGTTTCATAGAGAATATAAAAGTGTGGAAAAAGTCATTAAACAATTTTGGCCAATACTATTGAAAGACAATGATTTGGCTACAGTACTACCAGCCAAACCAAAAATTTATTTACACCAAAGCCCCTGGTTTGAGAAATATGGTAGCACATAATGTTCCAGACCCCCCAGAAAAACCTCTTACCTTTCTGGATACCCCCGGTTTCTATTATTGCACAGGTGTAGATCTTGTAAAATATCAAAAAGACAGGGCAAGAAAAAAACTTCAGTTTAAATGCAATGTCACACAGCAAGAATTTAAATCAAACCACTTATCACCTGTCATTCCAGATTTGTGACATACGTCATCGAGTGCCCTTGCCACTTGCAGTATGTAGGGCGCACCACTAGAGAACTAAAAGTGCGTATAAATGAACATGTGGCAAACATCATAAATGGTTATCCTAACCATAGTGTTTCAAAACATTTTGATCTTTGTCATAACAAAGACCCTCGACAAATGACGTTCTATGGGATAGATAAAGTGACAAGTCACTGGCGAGGTTCAGATCTCACTAAGGCGGTATCCCAAAATGAGACATTATGGATACATCGCCTTCGTGTCATGCAACCTCAAGGCTTGAATGTAGAACTAGACCTCAACTGCTTTTTGAGTAACAAGTAAAAAGATCATCCCTATGTAAAAGTTGGGTAGTAAAGTTCTTTCCAACTATCAGTACCAATTATCAAGTCTTAGTACAGCTAGTACACCTGATTGGTAGCAATGGGTATTGTAGGAGTAGCCGCACTACATAATACACATTGAGTCATTAATAGTAATGCTGGTTTCTCATAGGGGTACTCCAATTTGCTCTAATTTGTTATTATATTTTTTATGTTTAAAAATAATTTTTATTTTTATTTTTACTATTTGTAATGTAATTTTAATTGCTAATTCAAAATTTAATGTTGTAGAGCAACATCAATTCAGTTTAAATATACTGCCAGTTATTGGCATTGTGTCATGTATTATACACCATGGAGTAACAATGTTGCATGCATGTAACAGTGGATATATGTATCAGTATTACCAATTGGATTGTATAGCAGGTGTTGTTGATATATATAATTGTATGGTATATGATAACGGGACCGAGGCTTTTTCGATTAAGGTTTTTTACATAGGCTTTTTTCCGATTGGCTGGTCCTCCTATCAATCACAATAGACCTTTGGGTTAAATTCGACATCACAGCGTGACTGGTTACGCTTCCTGATGACGTAAACCAACGAAACGTACGTCGAGGCGCTAACCAGTCACGCTTTCCCTACCACTTCCGATTTCCGGGTCCGTTGGTTTCCGACGGTGGAACGCACGCCGACTATCGAAACAGCAGTGCGACGGATTTTCGACCTATCTCCGAATGTAACGGCAATTCGATGGTATAACGTACGCCGGCTAGTGAGACCACCAGCGCGACGGAGCACCGTACCATATCGCAATCTGCAGGATTCGATTGGATATCGAAAAACGCCATAAAGCCTCAGTGCCGGGATCAGGGCACAATTCCGAGTAAGCAGCCATTTGGCATGTTACTTTTTAAAAATTATTTTAATAAACAGTACTTCACTATGATTGCTCTTTTGTTTCTACTTATATGAATGTTGGACCATCTGAACGTGCTTATCTGGATTACTCTGAGTCATCCTTGTGACACAAGCGGTTTATGACTTCTTTTTTAATTAAAAGAGTCTACTAGTATTGGTAAGGAGCCATTTCTATTGATCTCACCGGGTGCAAATTTATGGTGGAGGTTCCAGAACTGCAATATTCACGTGTTTGTTTGATTTGAGAATCTTTGGGTGCTTATCATTTAGCACTATTTGGACTTATACACTATTCATTATTTTTTATGGTTTATTTCACCATATGGACACTATATCACCAATATATGTTTTTCTAAAGATTGCACATTTTTTATGTATATTCATATAGACATAATTTGATGTTGTGTTACCCAGCGCCCCTTCACTTTTGATTTCTATTTGTATTTTCACACACTGAAAATTTTTAGGTGGCAGCTCTTAAACTGGTATATTTAATGTATTTAGGTTTAATTGTATTTAATTCTACCCTTTAGTCGGGAGAAATATTATTGTTTTCCTGTGGCGCAAACTATACACATTTTTTTCCACATTATTATAGATGTTGCTCTACCATCTGTGCGCCATAAACGCAAAAGGCGACAGGCCGCAGAGGAGGATGTAGAGGAGGAGGAGCAGGAGGAGGATGCAGAGGAGGAGAGTAATGAGGAGCATCCAGGGCCCTCCAACTCGTCAGCCACAGCTCTTGTGGAGGAGGAAGATGAGGAGCTGCAACCCGCCCCCCCCAAAACTTCTGGTGGTGTAGGAGAAGAGGAGCAGGAGAATGACACTCTTCCTGTGACCTACGGTCAGGAGGGTAAATATGTGCACAAAGATTAATAACATTTCAAAAACTAGAAATGGTAATATTTCTAAGGAAATTGCGTGACGTGTTCTTGCCTTCACCAATACTCCAGACGGGAGACGGTGCCCCTGCAGATGTAAATGTGATGCAACAATGTGTCTATCCATTGATCCATTAAAAACTGCTCCATCAAAACCTATCCCATCAAAACTGCAACATCCTATTAGCCCCTTCAAAAACTGTTTGCAATGGACTGGTTGCTATGGACTGGCGTGTTTTGCAATCAAATGTCTGTATCCTGAAAACCATTTGACCGATCACTTAGCCGTCGACACGTGCAGTAGCAGCAGGGACAGCTGAACATTTTGATATAAGATTTCTGTAGGTCGGCCTGAAAATGAGGGAGTGGTCGCAGTTTTGAAATCTTGTAATGATTTTTCAGTTTTAAAAATCTCACACTCTAAGCTTCACCATTCATTTCTATGGGAAAATTTTGCCATAATAACAACGATATTTCGCAAACGATTTGGCGAAAACGTTCCACAAAGTAATGGTCCACTATTCGGGAACAATCTGCTCATTTTGATATATGACTCGTCTATGTAGCGTAAAAACTGTGGGAGAAGTTAGGGTGGTAAATTTGGCTATAATAATAATAATAATAATATATATGTGAGAGAATAGTAAGTGATCTTGCTATGCAAGACCACCTAATAAGATGTAGAAAAAAAAAAGGACAGCATTTAAAGCTTACCCGTCAGATTTCACAACAATAATATGGTATTTATGATACAAGTATATGTGCTAGACACATAACAATTGTATAGACATGATAATGATTGTTTAATAAGCAACATAAATATTATATTGATTTTGTAACGCTCTTTGAAATCCAAATGTTTTTTTCTTTTATCCTAACAGTTTTAAAAAAGATGGTTGACAGAAAAAACCGAACTTGAAAAAATTGCAGCCAAAATACAAGCAAACGAACGGAAGATGCAATTTTTAATTTCTCAAAATGAGCAGCTGTTTCAACGCCAAGGAGACATTTTGGCTCTGATGGGAGAAGACCACAAGAAAATTAAGAATCATGTTTGATTATTTGTTTTATTTTAATAAAAAAAGTTTTTTTGTCAAATGTTTCCTTTCTTACTTAGATTGTTAGGTTTTTCAACACATCTAACTTCACACATCAACATCCACATCAACATCAACAGGCCGCAAACCAGGGTTTAACATAAAGTTCATTGTTTTAGTCACACTTGCTGTTACGATCCGGTCTGGTAGCTTGTAGCGGAGGCTGTTGGTGGATCCGCTGTGCCAGAGAGGTCATGAAGCATTAACCAGCATGAAGGCAACAGCATTAGTATTCAAATATAAACTAATAATCACACACACAACATTATCTAAACAGTTGGCCAAGACTTGACACCAGCAGTAGTGGTAATAGTAGTATATAGTGGCAAAGAACTTGTCACATAGGTATCTGAGCAGCAGTATAGTAGTAACAGTACACAATAAAGTGTTTTTTTCACTCGTGGTCGTGGAAGAGGTGGCAGCAGCATAGGAGCAGCAGCATTGATAATTGTAGCATATAGTGCCAAAGAAGTTGACACATAAGTATCTGAGCACTGGCAGAGGCAGCAGCATAGTAGTACCAGTACACAATAAAGCGTTTTTTTCACTCGTGGTCGTGGAAGAGGTGGCAGCAGGATAGCAGCAGCATTGATAATTGTAGCATATAGTGCCAAAGAACTTGACACATAGGTATATGAGCAATGGCAGCAGCATCAGCAGTATAGTAGTAGTAACAGTACACAATTAAGTGTTTTTTTCACTCGTGGTCGTGGAAGAGGTGGCAGCAGGACAGCAGCAGCATTGATAATTGTAGCATATAGTGCCAAAGAACTTGTCACATAGGTAAGTGAGCACTGGCAGCATCAGCAGTATAGTAGTAGTAACAGTACACAATAAAGTGTTTTTTTTCACTCGTGGTCGTGGAAGAGGTGGCAGCAGGACAGCAGCAGCATTGATAATTGTAGCATATAGTGCCAAAGAACTTGTCACATAGGTAAGTGAGCAATGGCAGCATCAGCAGTATAGTAGTAGTAACAGTACACAATTAAGTGTTTTTTTCAATCGTGGTCGTAGAAGAGGTGGCAGCAGCATAGGAGCAGCAGCATTGATAATTGTAGCATATAGTGCCAACGAACTTGTCACATAGGTAAGTGAGCAATGGCAGCATCAGCAGTATAGTAGTAGTAACAGTACACAATAAAGTGTTTTTTTCACTCGTGGTCGTGGAAGAGGTGGCAGCAGGACAGCAGCAGCATTGATAATTGTAGCATATAGTGCCAAAGAACTTGTCACATAGGTAAGTGAGCAATGGCAGCATCAGCAGTATAGTAGTAGTAACAGTACACAATAAAGTGTTTTTTTCACTCGTGGTCGTGGAAGAGGTGGCAGCAGGACAGCAGCAGCATTGATAATTGTAGCATATAGTGCCAAAGAAGTTGACACATAAGTATCTGAGCACTGGCAGAGGCAGCAGCATAGTAGTACCAGTACACAATAAAGTGTTTTTTTCACTCGTGGTCGTGGAAGAGGTGGCAGCAGGATAGCAGCAGCATTGATAATTGTAGCATATAGTGCCAAAGAACTTGACACATAGGTATATGAGCAATGGCAGCAGCATCAGCAGTATAGTAGTAGTAACAGTACACAATTAAGTGTTTTTTTCACTCGTGGTCGTGGAAGAGGTGGCAGCAGGACAGCAGCAGCATTGATAATTGTAGCATATAGTGCCAAAGAACTTGTCACATAGGTAAGTGAGCACTGGCAGCATCAGCAGTATAGTAGTAGTAACAGTACACAATAAAGTGTTTTTTTCACTCGTGGTCGTGGAAGAGGTGGCAGCAGGACAGCAGCAGCATTGATAATTGTAGCATATAGTGCCAAAGAACTTGTCACATAGGTAAGTGAGCAATGGCAGCATCAGCAGTATAGTAGTAGTAACAGTACACAATTAAGTGTTTTTTTCAATCGTGGTCGTGGAAGAGGTGGCAGCAGCATAGGAGCAGCAGCATTGATAATTGTAGCATATAGTGCCAAAGAACTTGTCACATAGGTAAGTGAGCAATGGCAGCATCAGCAGTATAGTAGTAGTAACAGTACACAATAAAGTGTTTTTTTCACTGGTGGTCGTGGAAGAGGTGGCAGCAGGACAGCAGCAGCATTGATAATTGTAGCATATAGTGCCAAAGAACTTGTCACATAGGTAAGTGAGCAATGGCAGCATCAGCAGTATAGTAGTAGTAACAGTACACAATAAAGTGTTTTTTTCACTCGGTGGTCGTGGAAGAGGTGGCAGCAGGACAGCAGCAGCATTGATAATTGTAGCATATAGTGCCAAAGAACTTGTCACATAGTAAGTGAGCAATGGCAGCATCAGCAGTATAGTAGTAGTAACAGTACACAATAAAGTGTTTTTTTCACTCGTGGTCGTGGAAGAGGTGGCAGCAGGACAGCAGCAGCATTGATAATTGTAGCATATAGTGCCAAAGAAGTTGACACATAAGTATCTGAGCACTGGCAGAGGCAGCAGCATAGTAGTAGTAACCAGTACACAATAAAGTGTTTTTTTCACTCGTGGTCGTGGAAGAGGTGGCAGCAGGATAGCAGCAGCATTGATAATTGTAGCATATAGTGCCAAAGAACTTGACACATAGGTATATGAGCAATGGCAGCAGCATCAGCAGTATAGTAGTAGTAACAGTACACAATTAAGTGTTTTTTTCAATCGTGGTCGTGGAAGAGGTGGCAGCAGCATAGGAGCAGCAGCATTGATAATTGTAGCATATAGTGCCAAAGAACTTGTCACATAGGTAAGTGAGCAATGGCAGCATCAGCAGTATAGTAGTAGTAACAGTACACAATTAAGTGTTTTTTTCAATCGTGGTCGTGGAAGAGGTGGCAGCAGCATAGGAGCAGCAGCATTGATAATTGTAGCATATAGTGCCAAAGAACTTGTCACATAGGTAAGTGAGCAATGGCAGCATCAGCAGTATAGTAGTAGTAACAGTACACAATAAAGTGTTTTTTTCACTCGTGGTCGTGGAAGAGGTGGCAGCAGCATAGGACAGCAGCAGCATTGATAATTGTAGCATATAGTGCCAAAGAACTTGTCACATAGGTAAGTGAGCAATGGCAGCATCAGCAGTATAGTAGTAGTAACAGTACACAATTAAGTGTTTTTTTCAATCGTGGTCGTGGAAGAGGTGGCAGCAGGACATAGGAGCAGCAGCATTGATAATTGTAGCATATAGTGCCAAAGAACTTGTCACATAGGTAAGTGAGCAATGGCAGCATCAGCAGTATAGTAGTAGTAACAGTACACAATTAAGTGTTTTTTTTCAATCGTGGTCGTGGAAGAGGTGGCAGCAGCATAGGAGCAGCAGCATTGATAATTGTAGCATATAGTGCCAACGAACTTGTCACATAGGTAAGTGAGCAATGGCAGCATCAGCAGTATAGTAGTAGTAACAGTACACAATAAAGTGTTTTTTTCACTCGTGGTCGTGGAAGAGGTGGCAGCAGGACAGCAGCAGCATTGATAATTGTAGCATATAGTGCCAAAGAACTTGTCACATAGGTAAGTGAGCAATGGCAGCATCAGCAGTATAGTAGTAGTAACAGTACACAATAAAGTGTTTTTTTCACTCGTGGTCGTGGAAGAGGTGGCAGCAGGACAGCAGCAGCATTGATAATTGTAGCATATAGTGCCAAAGAAGTTGACACATAAGTATCTGAGCACTGGCAGAGGCAGCAGCATAGTAGTACCAGTACACAATAAAGTGTTTTTTTCACTCGTGGTCGTGGAAGAGGTGGCAGCAGGATAGCAGCAGCATTGATAATTGTAGCATATAGTGCCAAAGAACTTGACACATAGGTATATGAGCAATGGCAGCAGCATCAGCAGTATAGTAGTAGTAACAGTACACAATTAAGTGTTTTTTTTCACTCGTGGTCGTGGAAGAGGTGGCAGCAGGACAGCAGCAGCATTGATAATTGTAGCATATAGTGCCAAAGAACTTGTCACATAGGTAAGTGAGCACTGGCAGCATCAGCAGTATAGTAGTAGTAACAGTACACAATAAAGTGTTTTTTTCACTCGTGGTCGTGGAAGAGGTGGCAGCAGGACAGCAGCAGCATTGATAATTGTAGCATATAGTGCCAAAGAACTTGTCACATAGGTAAGTGAGCAATGGCAGCATCAGCAGTATAGTAGTAGTAACAGTACACAATTAAGTGTTTTTTTCAATCGTGGTCGTGGAAGAGGTGGCAGCAGCATAGGAGCAGCAGCATTGATAATTGTAGCATATAGTGCAAAGAACTTGTCACATAGGTAAGTGAGCAATGGCAGCATCAGCATATAGTAGTAGTAACAGTACACAATAAAGTGTTTTTTTCACTGGTGGTCGTGGAAGAGGTGGCAGCAGGACAGCAGCAGCATTGATAATTGTAGCATATAGTGCCAAAGAACTTGTCACATAGGTAAGTGAGCAATGGCAGCATCAGCAGTATAGTAGTAGTAACCAGTACACAATAAAGTGTTTTTTTTCACTCGTGGTCGTGGAAGAGGTGGCAGCAGGACAGCAGCAGCATTGATAATTGTAGCATATAGTGCCAAAGAAGTTGACACATAAGTATCTGAGCACTGGCAGAGGCAGCAGCATAGTAGTACCAGTACACAATAAAGTGTTTTTTTCACTCGTGGGTCGTGGAAGAGGTGGCAGCAGGATAGCAGCAGCATTGATAATTGTAGCATATAGTGCCAAAGAACTTGACACATAGGTATATGAGCAATGGCAGCAGCATCAGCAGTATAGTAGTAGTAACAGTACACAATTAAGTGTTTTTTTTCAATCGTGGTCGTGGAAGAGGTGGCAGCAGCATAGAGCAGCAGCATTGATAATTGTAGCATATAGTGCCAAAGAACTTGTCACATAGGTAAGTGAGCAATGGCAGCATCAGCAGTATAGTAGTAGTAACAGTACACAATAAAGTGTTTTTTTTCACTCGTGGTCGTAGAAGAGGTGGCAGCAGCATAGGAGCAGCAGCATTGATAATTGTAGCATATAGTGCCAAAGAACTTGTCACATAGGTAAGTGAGCAATGGCAGCATCAGCAGTATAGTAGTAGTAACAGTACACAATAAAGTGTTTTTTTCAATCGTGGTCGTGGAAGAGGTGGCAGCAGCATAGGAGCAGCAGCATTGATAATTGTAGCATATAGTGCCAAAGAACTTGTCACATAGGTAAGTGAGCAATGGCAGCATCAGCAGTATAGTAGTAGTAACAGTACACAATAAAGTGTTTTTTTCACTCGTGGTCGTGGAAGAGGTGGCAGCAGCATAGGAGCAGCAGCATTGATAATTGTAGCATATAGTGCCAAAGAACTTGTCACATAGGTAAGTGAGCAATGGCAGCATCAGCAGTATAGTAGTAGTAACAGTACACAATAAAGTTTTTTTTTCACTCGTGGTCGTGGAAGAGGTGGCAGCAGGACAGCAGCAGCATTGATAATTGTAGCATATAGTGCCAAAGAACTTGTCACATAGGTAAGTGAGCAATGGCAGCATCAGCAGTATAGTAGTAGTAACAGTACACAATAAAGTTTTTTTTTCACTCGTGGTCGTGGAAGAGGTGGCAGCAGCATAGGAGCAGCAGCATTGATAATTGTAGCATATAGTGCCAAAGAAGTTGACACATAAGTATCTGAGCACTGGCAGCAGCATTGAGCAGGCAGCATAGTAGTACCAGTACACAATAAAGTGTTTTTTTCACTCGTGGTCGTGGAAGAGGTGGCAGCAGGATAGCAGCAGCATAGCATATAGTGCCAAAGAACTTGACACATAGGTATGGCAGCATGGCATATAGTAGTAGTAACAGTACACAATTGTTTTTTTTCACTCGTGGTCAGCAGCATCAGCAGCAGCATTGATAATTGTAGCATATAGTGCCAAAGAACTTGTCACATAGGTAAGTGAGCAATGTATACAGTACACAATTAAAGTGTTTTTTTCACTCGTGGTCGTGGAAGAAGCAGGACAGCAGCAGCCAAAGCATTGATAATTATAGTAGCATATGGCAGCAGGACAGCAGCAGCATTGATAATTGTAGCATATAGTGCCAAAGAACTTGTCACATAGGTAAGTGAGCACTGGCAGCATCAGCAGTATAGTAGTAGTAACAGTACACAATAAAGTGTTTTTTTCACTCGTGGTCGTGGAAGAGGTGGCAGCAGGACAGCAGCAGCATTGATAATTGTAGCATATAGTGCCAAAGAACTTGACACATAAGTATCTGAGCACTGGCAGAGGCAGCAGCATAGTAGTACCAGTACACAATAAAGTGTTTTTTTCACTCGTGGTCGTGGAAGAGGTGGCAGCAGGACAGCAGCAGCATTGATAATTGTAGCATATAGTGCCAAAGAACTTGTCACATAGGTAAGTGAGCAATGGCAGCATCAGCAGTATAGTAGTAGTAACAGTACACAATAATGTGTTTTTTTCACTCGTGGTCGTGGAAGAGGTGGCAGCAGCATAGGAGCAGCAGCATTGATAATTGTAGCATATAGTGCCAAAGAACTTGTCACATAGGTAAGTGAGCACTGGCAGCATCAGCAGTATAGTAGTAGTAACAGTACACAATAAAGTGTTTTTTTCACTCGTGGTCGTGGAAGAGGTGGCAGCAGGACAGCAGCAGCATTGATAATTGTAGCATATAGTGCCAAAGAACTTGTCACATAGGTAAGTGAGCAATCAGCATGCAGTATAGTAGTAGTAACAGTACACAATAAAGTGTTTTTTTCAGTGGTCGTGGAAGAGGTGGCAGCAGCATAGGAGCAGCAGCATTGATAATTGTAGCATATAGTGCCAAAGAACTTGACACATAAGTATCTGAGCACTGGCAGAGGCAGCAGCATAGTAGTACCAGTACACAATAAAGTGTTTTTTTCACTCGTGGTCGTGGAAGAGGTGGCAGCAGGATAGCAGCAGCATTGATAATTGTAGCATATAGTGCCAAAGAACTTGACACATAGGTATATGAGCAATGGCAGCAGCATCAGCAGTATAGTAGTAGTAACAGTACACAATTAAGTGTTTTTTTCAATCGTGGTCGTGGAAGAGGTGGCAGCAGCATAGGAGCAGCAGCATTGATAATTGTAGCATATAGTGCCAAAGAACTTGTCACATAGGTAAGTGAGCAATGGCAGCATCAGCAGTATAGTAGTAGTAACAGTACACAATTAAGTGTTTTTTTCACTCGTGGTCGTGGAAGAGGTGGCAGCAGGATAGCAGCAGCATTGATAATTGTAGCATATAGTGCCAAAGAACTTGACACATAGGTATATGAGCAATGGCAGCAGCATCAGCAGTATAGTAGTAGTAACAGTACACAATTAAGTGTTTTTTTCACTCGTGGTCGTGGAAGAGGTGGCAGCAGGACAGCAGCAGCATTGATAATTGTAGCATATAGTGCCAAAGAACTTGTCACATAGGTAAGTGAGCAATGGCAGCATCAGCAGTATAGTAGTAGTAACAGTACACAATAAAGTGTTTTTTTCACTCGTGGTCGTGGAAGAGGTGGCAGCAGCATAGGAGCAGCAGCATTGATAATTGTAGCATATAGTGCCAAAGAAGTTGACACATAAGTATCTGAGCACTGGCAGAGGCAGCAGCATAGTAGTACCAGTACACAATAAAGTGTTTTTTTCACTCGTGGTCGTGGAAGAGGTGGCAGCAGGATAGCAGCAGCATTGATAATTGTAGCATATAGTGCCAAAGAACTTGACACATAGGTATATGAGCAATGGCAGCAGCATCAGCAGTATAGTAGTAGTAACAGTACACAATTAAGTGTTTTTTTCACTCGTGGTCGTGGAAGAGGTGGCAGCAGGACAGCAGTAGCATTGATAATTGTAGCATATAGTGCCAAAGAACTTGACACATAAGTATCTGAGCACTGGAAGAGGCAGCAGCATAGTAGTACCAGTACACAATAAAGTGTTTTTTTCACTCGTGGTCGTGGAAGAGGTGGCAGCAGCATAGGAGCAGCAGCATTGATAATTGTAGCATATAGTGCCAAAGAACTTGTCACATAGGTAAGTGAGCACTGGCAGCATCAGCAGTATAGTAGTAGTAACAGTACACAATAAAGTGTTTTTTTCACTCGTGGTCGTGGAAGAGGTGGCAGCAGGACAGCAGCAGCATTGATAATTGTAGCATATAGTGCCAAAGAACTTGACACATAAGTATCTGAGCACTGGCAGAGGCAGCAGCATAGTAGTACCAGTACACAATAAAGTGTTTTTTTCACTCGTGGTCGTGGAAGAGGTGGCAGCAGCATAGGAGCAGCAGCATTGATAATTGTAGCATATAGTGCCAAAGAACTTGTCACATAGGTAAGTGAGCAATGGCAGCATCAGCAGTATAGTAGTAGTAACAGTACACAATTAAGTGTTTTTTTCACTCGTGGTCGTGGAAGAGGTGGCAGCAGCATAGGAGCAGCAGCATTGATAATTGTAGCATATAGTGCCAAAGAACTTGTCACATAGGTAAGTGAGCAATGGCAGAATCAGCAGTATAGTAGTAGTAACAGTACACAATTAAGTGTTTTTTTCACTCGTGGTCGTGGAAGAGGTGGCAGCAGCATAGGAGCAGCAGCATTGATAATTGTAGCATATAGTGCCAAAGAACTTGTCACATAGGTAAGTGAGCAATGGCAGCATCAGCAGTATAGTAGTAGTAACAGTACACAATAAAGTGTTTTTTTCACTGGTGGTCGTGGAAGAGGTGGCAGCAGGACAGCAGCAGCATTGATAATTGTAGCATATAGTGCCAAAGAACTTGTCACATAGGTAAGTGAGCAATGGCAGCATCAGCAGTATAGTAGTAGTAACAGTACACAATAAAGTTGTTTTTTCACTCGTGGTCGTGGAAGAGGTGGCAGCAGGACAGCAGCAGCATTGATAATTGTAGCATATAGTGCCAAAGAAGTTGACACATAAGTATCTGAGCACTGGCAGAGGCAGCAGCATAGTAGTACCAGTACACAATAAAGTGTTTTTTTTCACTCGTGGTCGTGGAAGAGGTGGCAGCAGGATAGCAGCAGCATTGATAATTGTAGCATATAGTGCCAAAGAACTTGACACATAGGTATATGAGCAATGGCAGCAGCATCAGCAGTATAGTAGTAGTAACAGTACACAATTAAGTGTTTTTTTCAATCGTGGTCGTGGAAGAGGTGGCAGCAGCATAGGAGCAGCAGCATTGATAATTGTAGCATATAGTGCCAAAGAACTTGTCACATAGGTAAGTGAGCAATGGCAGCATCAGCAGTATAGTAGTAGTAACAGTACACAATAAAGTGTTTTTTTCACTCGTGGTCGTGGAAGAGGTGGCAGCAGGATAGCAGCAGCATTGATAATTGTAGCATATAGTGCCAAAGAACTTGACACATAGGTATATGAGCAATGGCAGCAGCATCAGCAGTATAGTAGTAGTAACAGTACACAATTAAGTGTTTTTTTCACTCGTGGTCGTGGAAGAGGTGGCAGCAGCACCAGCAGTAGTAAGAAAGTGGCAAATCTCACAGACAAAAGGTGACAGCACCAGTATGAGTAATATATCGGTACATAATCACTCAGCCTTTTGGCATTAGCAGTAGGAGCCCATATAGTGCCAAAATTACAAAAGCTTGAAATTGCATTAGCATGGTGATTACATTTGAAAAGCAGAATGACACAGGCCTTAAGTAGCTGTGGCACCGGGTGTAGTTTTTGGGTTGTGTTTTGCACGCCACAGGCTTTTCAAAAAAACAAAAAAAATATCCACCTTCTTCCCAGCAGCAGCATAAGGAAAGGGAGATGCACTGTGATGTAAGGGAGAGGGGGAACTCCACTTCTGATGGTGGGGTAGGATGGTGGGGTGGCCTTTGGCATCGAATGTAAGGGGAGGGGATGCGCTGGACATATAATATTACAGATATAACCGGCCCTTTTGAGGGCAACCATAATGCTGATGCGGACCACGATGAAATTGAGTTTGACACCCCTGGTATAAAGAGATAGGAGAGGTATTGGTAACTGACAAGGGACCATTCAGCGCCCTGAACCGACGGCGGGTGCCAGAAAGTCACCGCCGATCCAGGACTCATTCATTTTGATGAATGTGAGTCTGTCCACGGAGTCTGTGGACAGACGGGTCCTCTTGTCCGTGACCACCCCACCTGCCGCGCTGAATGTCCGCTCAGATAGTACGCTGGAGGGGGGCAAGACAATAACTCCAGCGCATACTGAGCGAGCTCGCGGCAGGTGTCCAATCTGGCAACCCAGTACTCCATGGGGTCGTCGGTGCTCATACTGTCAGAAGCACTGACGGACCCCATGTAGTCTGCCACCATGTGGGCCAGCCGCTGGTGGTGATGGCTGCTGCTGCTGCTGCTGCTGCTGGTACTGGGTCGCTCAGTTTGCATGAACATCCTCATCTCACCCATTAGGTCCCCTGCTCGGCTGCTGATGTTGCTGCTGGGTGCAGCCACCTGCTGGGTGAGATGAGGGGGGACAACTGGAGGCCGGGGAGTTGCCTGCTCCAAACGGCTGACTAGGCATGCCTGCAGTTCCTCCATCCGGGGCTGCCTCCGTCTGGCTGGGAGGAACTGCTCCAGTTTCCCCTTAAATCTGGGATCTACAAGGGTGGCCAGCCAAAACTCGTGCCTCTCCTTGATGGCTTTAACCCGGGGGTCCCTCCTGAGGCATCTCAGCATGTGGGCAGCCATGGGGAAGAGCACAGCCCGCTGTGACTCCTCATGGCTGCCTGGGTCCATGACGTCCGCTTCCTCGTCATGGAGGCGCTGCTGTTCGCGGTCAGTCATGCCAAACCCCCGGACTATCGGTGCCCCCAACACCGGCTCTCCCTCCTGACCAGGCCCTGACTCCAGGACGCCACCAGTCACCTCCTGATCATCATCATGATCCTCCTCCTCCTCCTCGTCCTGGGCCTGGTCTTGGTGGAGCAGTGTTGCCTCCTCCTGCTCCACCAAGGCACTCTCCCCAGCTCCGAGCAGGCGATCTAGTGCCCTGTCCAGCAGGAACACTATAGGGAGCACGTCGTTGAGGCCGACATGCTCCCTGCTCACCATCTTGGTCGCCTGCTCAAAAGGGGCCAACACATGGCAGACCTGGTGTATCTGCCCCCACTCCAGACTGGTGATGTACGGGAGTGTGTGTTGTGATGGCCCGCCAGTGCCTTGCTCCAGCAGGTACTCCTTCACCGCCCTTCGCTGCTCCCACAACCTCTCCAGCATGTAGAGGCTGGAGTTCCACCGCGTCACACTGTCCACAATCAGCCTGTGAAGGGGCAGGCTGTTGTCCCGCTGCAACTTTGACAGGGACGCGGTAGCGGTTGGGGAGCGCCTGAAGTGGCTGGCAATCCTGCGTACCCTTAGCACTATGTCACTCAACCCGGGATAGGTGCGCAGGAACTTCTGCACCACTAGGTTGAGGACATGTGCCAGACAGGGCACGTGTGTCAGACTGCCAGCCTGGAGGGCGGAGAGGAGGTTGCTGCCATTGTCACAGACAACCAGACCTGCTTGGAGCCTTCGGGGTGTCAGCCACTTCTGGACCTGAGCCTGAAGTGCGCTCAGCACTTCTCGTCCAGTGTGTCTCCGTTCCCCTAAACTAACAAGCTGGAGCACGGCCTGACAGCGCACGTGCCCCACACTTGAATAGCTACGGGGGCGCTTGCTGGGAGGCTCAGCAGCTGCGGAGACAGTGGCTTGAGGGAGACCAGCACTTCTCCCCTGGACACCCCGGGGCGGCACCACAAAATCAGATGCCGCCAATCCCTCCCCGGCGCCTCGGAGGGAAACCCAATGGGCCGTGAAGCTTATGTAGCGCCCCTGCCCATGCCTGCTGGTCCAGCCATCCATTGTCAGATGCACCCTGTTGCTGACAGCATGATCCAGCGACAGGGTTACATTCTGCACAATGTGCTGGTGTAGGGCAGGGACACCAGTCCTGGCAAAGAAATGGCGGCTGGGGACACGCCATTGGGGTTGGGCCTGCTCCAACATCTGCCTGAAGGGGTTGCAGTCCACTATGTTAAAGGGAAGCAGATGTTGGGCAATAACCCTTGCCAGGAGCCCATTGAGGGAACGCACACGTCGGTCTGAAGGGGGGAAGGGAGTGTTGCGTTCAAAGGCGTCAGAAAGAGACGCCTGGCGCCGGACGGCAGTGCGGGACACCGAAGAGGAGGGTGATGATGTGGAGGTCTGGCTGTCGGTAGCAGTACCTCTACTAGAGGGAGCGGGGGGGCATGACCTACTGGTAGCCGATGAAGCTGTGGCAGGGGCTGCTGTACCCTGCACACTTGTGGTGGTGGCGCTGCTACCACCAGCACGCTTCATCTGGTCATGCTCCTGCCAGTGATTAATCCGCAGGTGCTGGTTGAGTGCCGTGGTACCCACCCGAGCCAAACACTTCCCTCTCTTCACCTTGGCACGACAGAGCTGGCAGATGGCTACTGTCGGGTTATCTGCTACCAAGGTGAAGTAGGCCCAGAGAGGTGACTTCAGCGTCGCCCTCCTGTCAGATGGGGTGACGCTGACTTCCACCTGCTGGGACTCGGTGCGCACAGGTGGAGCTGCCTGCTGCTGCTGCTGCTGCTGCTGCTGCTGCTGACACCTCCTGCTGCCATCACCAGTGGAGACCCTGACGTTGGTCTCCCTGGTGACCTGGCGCACCGTTTCCCCAGGGTGCCTACCTTCCTCGTCGTCACTGATGCTGTGAACCGACGAGGCAGGTGGCACCCATGTTGGGTCACCCTCCTCTTCGCCCCCAGATATGTCAGACCCAGGGCTGACATGTGGTGGTCTGAAGGAGACATCTGACATGGAGCCGCTAGCCTGGCTCCGATGTCCCCTCACAGACGCATGGGTCTGACTAGGTGCTGGTGTTTCCTGCAGAAAACCACCAGCACCACCATGAAGGGAGGTCTCTGGGCTACTGACAGCCAGTACCCCATCCTCCTCCTCCTCCATTAACCCTTCAAAAAGGTCCTGACCATCAGCACATAAATCAATGTCTGCATGATCGAGGGCCTCCCCCAAGATATCCATGTCACTTTCACCATCAAACAGCATGAGGCTGGACTCGCTGGGGCTGGGTACTAAAGGCACCGGTGTACTGATGGTGGTGGTGCTACTTGGTGATGACTGAGTGGCACTGCTGTGCCCCATGTACTCCACCACTGCTGGAGCCTGGGAAGGCAATATCGGGCGGCTGCCCGAAGTAAAAAACTCCCGGATGAGGCGGACTCCCCTTCCACCCGATCCTCTACCAGTAGTAGGGGCGCGAGAGGTACCCCGTGCTGGCAGCGACCCAGCACTGGGAGTAACTCCCCTACCCCTGCTGCCACGACCACGGATGCTGCTCATGCTGATATGGGGGGGTGGGTAAACTTTATTGGGGGGGGGGGGTAAATGTGATAATAGAAAAAACAGGCGCGCAGACAAACAACTAGTAGCTATGCCACTAAACAACAATTAAACGAAAGGTAAATTTTTTTAAATTTTTTTTTTTTTTTTAAACTAACTAACTGACTGACAGACAACAGACAAAAACTGACTGGGCAACGAATAAGAGCAATAAAGAAACTAATATAGATAGAACAGTGACTCTGCTAACACAGCAGAGCCAGAGATCTGAATAAACTAAAAATAACTTTTTTTTTTTTTTTTTTTTTATAAAACAGATAACTATCTAACTAAATAAACACACTAAACTAAGCTAGCTAGCTTACAGAGGTGTACAAGTACACTCAAACCTATCTATCTAACACTAAATGAAACTGGAACACAAACACACAAATAGTAGCTTTAAAAAAAGCTGTTTGGTATCTTCTTGCTTTTAAAAAAGCAGTTTAGAAATATAAGCACTAGCAGCTGCTAATACTGAAATGAACAGAACAGGAGCACAGAACTGAAAGGCACTGCAATGCTGATGCAATATAACACAGAGCACAGAAACACTTCTCCCTCTATATCCACCTTGTGAATCTGCAATGAGCACATGCTGGTACTTAGTTTATATAATGGTCGTGAGGCAGGTTCCTATTGGTTGATGTGGAGGTTGCTAACCTCTGACACCTGTGGAAATGGAACTCTGATTGGCTCTGATGTGAATGAAGGGCGGGGAAAAAAATCGCGCGATATTGCTATTGCCGAATATTCGCATTGCGAATATTCGGCAGCATAAAAGGATCACATGCGCTACTCGGCCCAGGGTCCCTCTAATCATACCACCATTGCTTTTACACGTCGATGGAGATCACTAGCATGTGATCTGTGTTAAAAAAAAATTGAGAAAAATCCGAATATTCGACATTGCGAATATTCGGCGCAATATTCGAGATATTGCGCGATTTCTCGAATATGCAATATTCGAGCCGAATATTCACAATTCGAATATTCGTGAGCAACACTATACAGGACCACAGACTTATGGTTCCCCATTACAGGACCACAGACTTATGGTTCCCCATTACAGGACCACAGACTTATGGTTCCCTATTACAGGACCACAGACTTATGGTTCCCTATTACAGACCACAGACTTATGGTTCCCCATTACAGGACCACAGACTTATGGTTCCCCATTACAGGACCACAGACTTATGGTTCCCCATTACAGGACCACAGACTTATGGTTCCCTATTACAGACCACAGACTTATGGTTCCCCATTACAGGACCACGGACTTATGGTTCCCCATTACAGGACCACAGACTTATGGTTCCCCATTACAGGACCACAGACTTATGGTTCCCCATTACAGGACCACAGACTTATGGTTCCCCATTACAGGACCACAGACTTATGGTTCCCCATTACAGGACCACAGACTTATGGTTCCCTATTACAGACCACAGACTTATGGTTCCCCATTACAGGACCACAGACTTATGGTTCCCCATTACAGGACCACAGACTTATGGTTCCCCATTACAGGACCACAGACTTATGGTTCCCCATTACAGGACCACAGACTTATGGTTCCCTATTACAGACCACAGACTTATGGTTCCCCATTACAGGACCACGGACTTATGGTTCCCCATTACAGGACCACAGACTTATGGTTCCCCATTACAGGACCACAGACTTATGGTTCCCCATTACAGGACCACAGACTTATGGTTCCCCATTACAGGACCACAGACCCATGGTTCCCCATTACAGGACCACAGACTTATGGTTCCCCATTACAGGACCACAGACTTATGGTTCCCCATTACAGGACCACAGACCCATGGTTCCCTATCACAGGACCACAGACCTATAGTTCCTCATCACAGGACCACAGACCTATAGTT
This sequence comes from Rana kukunoris, assembly GCA_029574335.1. Taxonomy (NCBI): domain Eukaryota; kingdom Metazoa; phylum Chordata; class Amphibia; order Anura; family Ranidae; genus Rana; species Rana kukunoris. Next base: position 488,909,611 of record CM056051.1, on the reverse strand, counting down.
CCTCATCACAGGACCACAGACCCATGGTTCCCCATTACAGGACCACAGACTTATGGTTCCTTATCACAGGACCACAGACTTATGGTTCCTTATCACAGGACCACAGACTTATGGTTCCTTATCACAGGACCACAGACTTATGGTTCCTTATCACAGGACCACAGACTTATGGTTCCCCATTACAGGACCACAGACCCATGATCCCCCATTACAGGACCACAGACCCATGGTCCCTTATCACAGGACCACAGACGTATGGTCCCTTATCACAGGACCACAGACTTATGGTTCCCCATTACAGGACCACAGACTTATGGTTCCCCATTACAGGACCACGGACTTATGGTTCCCCATTACAGGACCACGGACTTATGGTTCCCCATTACAGGACCACGGACTTATGGTTCCCCATTACAGGACCACGGACTTATGGTTCCCCATTACAGGACCACGGACTTATGGTTCCCCATTACAGGACCACAGACCCATGGTTCCCCATTACAGGACCACAGACCCATGGTTCCCCATTACAGGACCACAGACCCATGGTCCCTTATCACAGGACCACAGACGTATGGTCCCTTATCACAGGACCACAGACTTATGGTTCCCCATTACAGGACCACAGACTTATGGTTCCCCATTACAAGACCACAGACTTATGGTTCCCCATTACAGGACCACAGACTTATGGTTCCCCATTACAGGACCACAGACTTATGGTTCCCCATTACAGGACCACAGACTTATGGTTCCCCATTACAGGACCACAGACCCATGGTTCCCTATCACAGGAACACAGACCTATAGTTCCTTATCACAGGACCACAGACCTATAGTTCCTCATCACAGGACCACAGACCCATGGTTCCCCATTACAGGACCACAGACTTATGGTTCCTTATCACAGGACCACAGACTTATGGTTCCTTATCACAGGACCACAGACTTATGGTTCCTTATCACAGGACCACAGACTTATGGTTCCTTATCACAGGACCACAGACTTATGGTTCCTTATCACAGGACCACAGACTTATGGTTCCTTATCACAGGACCACAGACTTATGGTTCCTTATCACAGGACCACAGACTTATGGTTCCCCATTACAGGACCACAGACTTATGGTTCCCCATTACAGGACCACAGACCTATGGTTCCCCATTACAGGACCACAGACCCATGGTTCCCCATTACAGGACCACAGACCCATGGTTCCCCATTACAGGACCACAGACCCATGGTTCCCCATTATAGGACCACAGACTTATGGTTCCCCATTACAGGACCACAGACTTATGGTTCCCCATTACAGGACCACAGACCTATGGTTCCCCATTACAGGACCACAGACCCATGGTTCCCCATTACAGGACCACAGACCCATGGTTCCCCATTACAGGACCACAGACCAATGGTTCCCCATTAAAGGACCACAGACCCATGGTTCCCCATTATCAGGACCACAGACCCATGGTTATGGTTCCCCCATTACAGGACCACAGACCCATGGTCCCTTATCACAGGACCACAGACGTATGGTCCCTTATCACAGGACCACAGACTTATGGTTCCCCATTACAGGACCACAGACTTATGGTTCCCCATTACAGGACCACGGACTTATGGTTCCCCATTACAGGACCACGGACTTATGGTTCCCCATTACAGGACCACGGACTTATGGTTCCCCATTACAGGACCACAGACCCATGGTTCCCCATTACAGGACCACAGACCCATGGTTCCCCATTACAGGACCACAGACCCATGGTCCCTTATCACAGGACCACAGACGTATGGTCCCTTATCACAGGACCACAGACTTATGGTTCCCCATTACAGGACCACAGACTTATGGTTCCCCATTACAGGACCACAGACTTATGGTTCCCCATTACAGGACCACAGACTTATGGTTCCCCATTACAGGACCACAGACTTATGGTTCCCCATTACAGGACCACAGACTTATGGTTCCCCATTACAGACCACAGACTTATGGTTCCCCATTACAGGACCACAGACTTATGGTTCCCCATTACAGGACCACGGACTTATGGTTCCCCATTACAGGACCACAGACTTATGGTTCCCCATTACAGGACCACAGACTTATGGTTCCCCATTACAGGACCACAGACCCATGGTTCCCCATTACAGGACCACAGACCCATGGTTCCCCATTACAGGACCACAGACCCATGGTCCCTTATCACAGGACCACAGACGTATGGTCCCTTATCACAGGACCACAGACTTATGGTTCCCCATTACAGGACCACAGACTTATGGTTCCCCATTACAGGACCACGGACTTATGGTTCCCCATTACAGGACCACAGACTTATGGTTCCCCATTACAGGACCACGGACTTATGGTTCCCCATTACAGGACCACAGACTTATGGTTCCCCATTACAGGACCACAGACCCATGGTTCCCCATTACAGGACCACAGACCCATGGTTCCCCACAGGACCACAGACCCATTCCCTTATCACAGGACCACAGACGTATGGTCCCTTATCACAGGACCACAGACTTATGGTTCCCCATTACAGGACCACAGACTTATGGTTCCCCATTACAGGACCACAGACTTATGGTTATGGTTCCCCATTACAGGACCACAGACTTATGGTTCCCCATTACAGGACCACAGACTTATGGTTCCCCATTACAGGACCACAGACTTATGGTTCCCCATTACAGGACCACAGACTTATGGTTCCCCATTACAGGACCACAGACTTATGGTTCCCCATTACAGGACCACAGACTTATGGTTCCCCATTACAGGACCACAGACCCATGGTTCCCCATTACAGGACCACAGACTTATGGTTCCCCATTACAGGACCACAGACTTATGGTTCCCCATTACAGGACCACAGACCCATGGTTCCCTATCACAGGACCACAGACCTATAGTTCCTCATCACAGGACCACAGACTTATGGTTCCCCATTACAGGACCACAGACTTATGGTTCCTTATCACAGGACCACAGACTTATGGTTCCTTATCACAGGACCACAGACTTATGGTTCCTTATCACAGGACCACAGACTTATGGTTCCTTATCACAGGACCACAGACTTATGGTTCCTTATCACAGGACCACAGACTTATGGTTCCTTATCACAGGACCACAGACTTATGGTTCCTTATCACAGGACCACAGACTTATGGTTCCTTATCACAGGACCACAGACTTATGGTTCCTTATCACAGGACCACAGACTTATGGTTCCTTATCACAGGACCACAGACTTATGGTTCCTTATCACAGGACCACAGACTTATGGTTCCTTATCACAGGACCACAGACTTATGGTTCCTTATCACAGGACCACAGACTTATGGTTCCTTATCACAGGACCACAGACTTATGGTTCCTTATCACAGGACCACAGACTTATGGTTCCTTATCACAGGACCACAGACTTATGGTTCCTTATCACAGGACCACAGACTTATGGTTCCTTATCACAGGACCACAGACCCATGGTTCCCCATTACAGGACCACAGACTTATGGTTCCCCATTACAGGACCACAGACTTATGGTTCCTTATCACAGGACCACAGACCCATGGTTCCCCATTACAGGACCACAGACTTATGGTTCCCCATTACAGGACCACAGACTTATGGTTCCTTATCACAGGACCACAGACTTATGGTTCCTTATCACAGGACCACAGACTTATGGTTCCTTATCACAGGACCACAGACTTATGGTTACTTATCACAGGACCACAGACTTATGGTTCCTTATCACAGGACCACAGACTTATGGTTCCTTATCACAGGACCACAGACTTATGGTTCCTTATCACAGGACCACAGACTTATGGTTCCTTATCACAGGACCACAGACTTATGGTTCCCTATCACAGGACCACAGACTTATGGTTCCCCATTACAGGACCACAGACTTATGGTTCCCCATTACAGGACCACAGACCCATGGTTCCCCATTACAGGACCACAGACCCATGGTTCCCCATTACAGGACCACAGACCCATGGTTCCCCATTACAGGACCACAGAGACTTATGGTTCCCCATTACAGGACCACAGACCCATGGTTCCCCATTACAGGACCACAGACTTATGGTTCCCCATTACAGGACCACAGACCCATGGTTCCCTATCACAGGAACACAGACCTATAGTTCCTCATCACAGGACCACAGACCCATGGTTCCACATTACAGGACCACAGACTTAGGGTTCCTTATCACAGGACCACAGACTTATGGTTCCCCATTACAGGACCACAGACTTATGGTTCCCCATCACAGGACCACAGACTTATGGTTCCCCATTACAGGACCACAGACTTATGGTTCACTATCACAGGGCCACAGACTTATTGTTCACTATCACAGGGCCACAGACTTATGGTTCACTATCACAGGGCCACAGACCCATAGCTCTCCATCACAGGACCGCAGACCCATGGTTCCCCATCACAGGACCGCAGACCCATGGTTCCCCATTACAGGACCGCAGACCCATGGTTTCCCATTACAGGACCACAGACCCATGGTTCCCCATCACAGGACCGCAGACCCATGGTTCCCCATCACAGGACCGCAGACCCATAGTTCCCCATCACAGGACCGCAGACCCATAGTTCCCCATTAGATTACCAGACCTGTGGATTCTCATTCAGATCATGTAATGTTTTCATACCAATCATTTAATAAAAAAGCTATTGAAAAATAATAATTGCAATAACTTCTACTAATATGAAGAACTCTCACTCTACAGCCTCATAAAACTGAAACCCAAAGCCATCTCCAGGGATATATTTCCCAAACCAGGCAAAGTCCCTGGAAAACAAGCCTTCTCCATGCCCTTTGCACACTGCTGCCACCACCCTGCAGAGTAAAGTTTAGTTCCCCCCATCAGGCTGAAGCACACCAGTCCACTTGTGTTACAGTATGTATCAATAATGACAGAGAACACAAGTGTCCAGCCCTGTCCCCCTCTGCAGCACCAAGATAGAAAAAGCAACACTGAGCAGCAGCTGTGTGACAGCTCCCTGCACTGGCAGCCCATCCACCTTCTGCCTCCCAGATGTCTATTAATAATCCACAGAGGGGAGCCTGGCACTACCCTGGTGCCACCCACCACGCAGCCAGCAGCATCATGCAGTCAGCAGCCCAGGTCTGCACTAGATTGTTCCTTTATGCCCAGCTGTAGGTCCTCCTTTTGTCAGTGTGGGGCCATCATGTCTCATGTGTTCTATCAGAAAGCCACTACCCATCAGGATATGCAACGGAAGTGGCATTCCGTCATGGTCATCTTGGTACACCCAAACTCGTTCGCAGTAAGCCTACAGTCAGAAGGTGGCGAGCGGACATCTTGTTACACCCACTGGAGTCTTGTATTTCACACTTATTTTTACCAGTCAACTGAGCTTATATAGTGAAATACAGGATTTGGAAGACTGTCAGACCTACATGCCCACTGCCCCTCACCTGGCCACACCCCCAATCTCTGTAGCTGGGAGCACAAAGGTAGGAAAAATATCTAACGGCAGTGGGAGCGGTGTCACCTCCAGACAGGGAGCAACTCAGGGACTCAATAGGCGGGTCAGGTCGGTATTTTGGCACACCCTAACAAGCTCCAATTAAACACAATGGGGAACGGTCAGGCAACCAGTAAGCATGGAGAAACTGTTACTCAGTGTTCTAAATTACAGTTGTGAATGATTTAACAGTCTATTGCTAGGCAGATTTAAAAAAAATAAAAAAAAAGTCTAATCATGATTAGACTTTTAGATTTTTTTTTTCTAATCTATCTAGCAACAGCAGAGAGAGAGAGATAACAATCAGGGAAGGGAACTCCAGGTACAGGACTAACATTTATAGGCACAGAACACATTTGATCACACAGACACATATTAAAGTGTAAGTTTACACAAAGTTAAAAACTCAACAGAAAAAATAATTATATTGTTTCTTTTTATTTATTTATTTTCCTGCAACAAAAACTGGTGGGGCGCTGCCCCAGGAGCCCCTATGGACAAATCTCCACTGACTACTTAAAATCTTATTTGGAGTAAGCTATTCCAAGGACCATTACAGGGTGCGGTTTGAAGAAAAGTGTTGCATTATGAAGAGTTAGCAGCCATTTTTCCTGAGATCAACCAAAATCTGCTTCCTCTTCAGAAATGGAAGGTGGGAGTTGACCCCAGCAAGACATTGCGTTTCAAACACACTTAGTGAAGTGGTTCTCAATTTCTGTCCTCAGGACCCAATAACAGGCCAGGTTTGCAAGATAACTGAAATACATGACAGGTGATATCATTTGCTGCTCAGTGATTGCAGTATTCTAGTCTGCATCTCCCCAAGGTAATACATAAAACCTGGCCCGTTAGTGGGCCCTGAGGAAATGCGTTGATAACCAATATATTAGTGCATGCTCATAGTCTACAGATTTTTCACTTGCCAGTGTCCAGTCTTCCTGTAGGTGGCAGTATAACATAAAGGTAATAGACTCCTTGGGATTCATTTTCTAAAACCAGAGAGTGCAAAATCTGGTGTAGCTGTGCATAGGAACCAATCATCTTCTAGGTTTTTTTTTTGTCAAAGCTTAAGGGCCCTTTCACACGGAGCGGTCCGTTTTTCAGTCCGCTCCGTGTGTCCGTCGGCTCAGCTCAGCTGAACTCGCACGATTTCACTCCCGCTGGCAGTCCCGATTTCGGCCGCGATTTAATAGACATCTGTGCGGGTTTCTGCACAGATGTCAATGTAAATCGCAGCCTGAAATCGCAAAAAAAGTAGTACAGGAACTACTTTTTGAAATCGGTGCAGCGCCGCAGATGCAGCGTCGCACCGATTAGGACGGTGTCATTGCCGCCGATTTGAGATGCGATTTCACATGTTAAATCGCATCTCAAATCAAAGCAAATCGTACCCAGTGTGAACCTGGGCTAAGGCTGAATTCACACCTATGCATTTTTAGTGCGTTTTGCAGATTTGCACTACCGTCCATTTACCATGGTTTCCTATGGAACACGTTCTGTAGTGCAAATCTGCAAATTGCAAAAATCACTAGAAATGCATAGGTGTGAATCCAGCCTAAAGGCCCATACGCACGGTCGGACATCCAACAAAATTTCCCTTGGATTTTTGTCCTAATTGATTTGTCCGATCACACCCATAGCATACACACGCTCGGACTTTTCTGCAAACTTTTCTAAAACGTTTCCATCATCACGTGGTTTTTCTGCTCTTTACTGCCACCCTTTGGTTAACTTCTGCTATTGTTGGTTGATTTTAACATTGGTTCTGAGCATGCGCATTTGGAATTTGTCCAAAAGTCCGATGGTTTGCTGTACACACGATCGGATTTTGCACCATCAGACTTTTGTTGCCTGAAAGTTGGTCCGTTCGCAGACCCAACTTTTTGTCCGATGAAAGCCAAAAAAGTTGGTCCGATGGAACGTACACACGGTCGGACAAATGCGAAAAGTGTCGGATTTTGATGTTGGTTGGGCAAAAGTCCGACCGTGTGTACGGGGCTTTAGACCCCATACGCACTATTAGATTTTCTGCAGATTTTTGTCTTCAGATTTACCAAAACCATAGAATATGAGGTCAAACCCTAATGCCGCGTACACACGATCACTTTTTGGGATTAAAAAAAAAAGACATTTTTAATGATCGTGTGTGTGGGCAAAACGTAATTTTATGTCTTCTGAAAAACGAGCAAAAAAAAATTCGAACATGCTCGAATTTTTTATGTCATTTTTTGCGTCATAAAAAATGATCGTGTGTGGACAAAACGACGTAAAAAATTACGTTTTAAACCCGCACATGCCCTGAAGCAAGTTTGGAGACGGGAGGTAAAACTACTGTTCATAATGGAGATCACACATTCATCACGCTGTAACAGACAAAAAAGCAGGAATCGTCTTTTACTAACAAGTAACCAGCTCAAGGCAAATAGAACTTCCCCTCTAGAGTGCCATCACTTTGTTTATCATTTTCCAAAATTGATGGTGTGTAGGCAATGTTATTTTTGAAAATGAAGTTTGAAAAATTTCGTTTTTTTTCATGAAGAAAAATTACATTTTTTTTCATCACAAAAAGTGATCGTGTGTACGCGGCATTAGAGTTGAAATTTGTATGCAATCAGGCATGCCCTTGCACTATATGGTTTTGGTAGATCTGAAGACAAATATCTACAGAAAATCTATAAAGCCCTGTACACACAATCAGATATCTGATGGAATCTAATCCGATAGATTTTTTCATCAGATACCCGATTAAGCTGACTTTCATCAGTCTTCATCAGTCTTGCCTACACACCATCGGTTAAAAATCCGATCGTGTACAACGCGCTGACGAAAAACACTATGACGTGCTGTGAAAAATTAAGTTCAATGCTTCTGAGCATGCGTCGGCGTGATTCTGAGCATGCGTGGATTTTTGACCGATGGACTTCCCCACAGACGATCGTTTTTTTCAATCGTTTTTTTATCCATAGGAAAATTTTAAAACAGGTTCTATTTTTTTTCACAGATGGAAAAAAAACTGATGGGGTCCACACATGATCGGTTTGTCCGGTGAAAACGGCATATCGGTCCGTTTTCATCAGACAAACCGATCGTTTGTACAGGGCTTTAGTGTGTATGGGGCCTAAGCCAAACCATCTAAATTTAGAAGCTGATTGGCTTACATGTACAGCTGCACCAGATTTTGCACTCTGCATTTTTAGTAAATCAACCCCCTGTGACCTTCAATGGACTCCAAGATTATTATTATACGGTGAGTGAGCAAAATAAATAAATAAAAAGTGCATATAGCTTTGATCTGTGGTTTCATAAAGTGAGGTGGACATCACAGGCAAAAACTTTTCTCTTTTTAAAAGGAACTTCACTAAATTACCATCTATGTCTAACTGAAAGGAAATTCATGAGTGAAACATGCCGGGTGTCAAAGGCGTCCCCAAAGGGAATTCTAACTGACTGGCATCCAATTCGCAATAGCAGGAGATTTTGAATGAATGAATGGATGAAAAACTTATATAGCGCAGCACATGCGAACTAAGGCCCAGATTCACGTACATCGGCGCATTATCGGTCCGGCGTAGCGCACCGCCATTACGTTAGACTTGCGCCATCTAGCCGCGTAATCCCCCGATTCACGTAGCTTTTGCGCAGGAAATTGCGCAAGCGTAAGGTTTTTTTCAGAGGCGTAAGGAGGAGTAATACAAATTGGGAGGGACGTGGGCGTGTTACATTGAAATGAGCCGTGACCCCATGCAAATGAAGGGCCGGCCGGCTCGCGCATGCGTGCTTGAAGGAGACCATGGTCAGCTCCGCTGTGCGCATGCTCACAACTCGGGAGCGGCGCAATCAGTGAAATTGGAAATGGACTAGGGCAACTTTGTGAACTACGCAGACAGCATAAATAGACAGACACAAATGCACTTCCTTTGCAAAAGTACATCCCTTTGTATCCCTCCCTCTACAGCAAGGTGCTTTTGTTTGTTTGTGACGTGTCTTTGAGATATTTGGGGACTGTTTTGCAGAGTGATTTTTGTCTTTTATGTGTTTTCTTTGTTGTTATTTTGTTTAAATTATATTTTTGCTGGGCTTTTTTTTTTTTTGCTCGTCATTTATTTAATTTTTTTGGTTCTGTTTGTGTATGATTTTGGAATGTGGGGGTGATATTCCTGCGGGAAAAGGGGTGTCACCCTCATTTGTGGTGGAGAAGTGATCCCCAGGTCTGTGTGAATGGTGTATGAATGTACAGTGACATAATTGGAGCCGTGGCGTGGCGTTGCAGCTCACAAGTCCTGCATGGTGGACTGTTGCCAATCCAATGTGATGAGGATGTGGGGTGTGTGTGCTAGGGACCACAGTGGTGTGCATGCATGCATTCTCATTGTGCCATGATTAATGTGTGTGTTTAACGTGCAAAGATGCATAATGTGAGCTGGCATGAGATGGGGTCATGAGATGGGGTACCAGTGCATATGCAGAGTCACCTTGAAGGGAAAAGACAGGAGGATGTTAGTCATGCATGTGCCACTTGTGAGGTGTGCATCACGGGAGGGGACAGTCATGCCTGCCACCCATGTCACTCACCAACTAGCCAGCTGTCCCCATACATGTTCTGTTCGCAATCTGTGGGGATGGGGCTCTGATTGTATATGTAGCTGTCATGGGTGTCATGGGTAGTGCCATGTGTTGGGCTGGTGATGTCCTCCTGCAGGGTTGTGGTTAATTCCAGGATGGCATGAGGGGGGAATCTGAAGATGCGAGACACCTCAGAATCACTCATGCCAAAGAGGTCTATGCGTGTGCGGTATACCCTCTCCCGTGCCATCCTCCGTGCCATCCTCTGTGCCCTCCTCCTTCTTTGGTCATCTAAATTCACTAGTGCAGCTATGAGCGACGATGCCCCTGGCATGTTGGCAGTCAAATTGTAGTGCAACACGTGTGTGTGGCCTGCTCCTCAGTAACGGTGTTGCTTTCTGTGAGATGTAGACGTTTTTTCAAAATTTAGACCAGCTTTTAGGTGCTCTAACTTTAGACAGGACATTTGGCTGTTGCGCACATCGCGTAGCCTGCGCAGCAACTGCGTTTTTTTGTGGACTAGCAAATCAATGGTGTGTCTAGCGCATTTTTGCGCGGACGGATGCGTCTGTCTAACGAAATTACGCCGGACAAAAAAAAATAGATTTCTGGCGTAAATCGTTTTCTGAATCGCGCGCATCTAAACGCACGCGCACATTTAGACTTACGCACGCGCAACACCAGTTGCGCAGGCGTAATCGCTCTGTGAATCTGGGCCTAAATCGCCTCTGGGCGCTAGTTGTTCCTGTCTCCTTTGGTATCAAAAGAGATGAGTCTTGATCTTTCTCCTGAAGGCTAAATGGTTTTCCTCCAACCGAATGCTGGTTGGTAAAGCGTTCCATAGCGTGACCGTCTCTCTATGGAGCGGGTTCACATATCTCCGCAGCGGAGTCCATTGCGTTTTGCACAAAAATGTTGTGCATCTTTTGGTCCATTTCAGGTCTGAATTCAGCCCAAAATTCGGGCTGAAATCGGACCTGAAATGGTGAACCAGGACGCACTGGACCCCTGCTGTGAGCCACATTCGGCACATAATGCCACATACACACGATCGGAATTTCCGACAACAAATGTTCGATGTGAGCTTTTGGTCGGATATTCCGACCGTGTGTAGGCTCAATCGGACATTTACTGTCGGAATTTCTGACAACAAATGTTTGAGAGCTGGTTCTCAATTTTTCCGACAACAAAAGTTCTTGTCGGAAATTCCGATCGTGTGTATGCAATTCCGACAAGCAAAAATTCACGCATGCTCGGAATCAAGCAGAAGTGCCGCACTGCCTATTGAACATAATTTTTCTCGGCTCGTCGTAGTCATGGGCGTCCGCTCCATAGGGCAACGGGGGTCGTTTGCCCCCCCTAGGATCGTAGGAGAAGACACTTGAAACAGTGAGAGGGGGACGGGCTTGGTAGTGCAGCAGAGATGAGACATGCTGACAGCGAAGGGAGAGCTCAGGTGGACTGACCCATATGCACAATGCTGTGTGTCTCACTCTGTTAAATTGTAACATCCCAGACAGTACAACCACCCCCCTTCCACAGAAATGGAAGAGGCTGCATCTGCTCTGCCCCCTCCCTCCCCTCTGTTCCTGTCACCATCCATGCTCTGTGCACAGCCCGTGTGCTGCTCTGAAAGGAGTGTGTGGGCGGGAACATTTAAACAAGTAGCTGGTAGCTAAAGAGCCGACTAAACTACTAGTGTGAACATCCTGGGAACATCAAGTGAGTTATCAGGGTTGTCACTGTGTACTCTGCCCTCTCTCTCCCAAATCTTTCACTTCCTGTCTTGTCCTCCAGCAGTCTTTCATTAATGCTATGCCTTTAGCCAGGGTTTTCACTTGTGTGATCATAGACATTGCATGTGATTTGCACCGCATTGCTGTGCAAATCACATGGGATGTCTGTGCGATGCAAATTCAGCCATAAAAACTGTATGGCTGAAATGGAATTTGCACCATAACTGTGCAGGACCCTTTTTTTGGAGTGGATGGGTGTTTACACCTATGCAATCCAATTGCTGCAACATTTCAAAGTTCTCACTGCAATCTGCAAACCAATATGGGGGTGTCATTAATTTTACATTGACACCCGTATCAGTTTGCAAAGGGCAGAGTGAACGGCCGACAAGCAACATGCAATGCAGGAATCGCATATATGTGAACTAGGACTCAAGTGGGTTTACACTGATGCAGTGCCGGTGTATACACAGATTTCCTGCATTTATCTCCATTTTCACCAAAGTCCCACAGACTTCTATTAGATTACAAATTTTTTTCAACATTTTCTGAAAGTGCACCAAATGTTCTCTACACGGAATCTTTGGTGTGCTTTCAGAAAACGCAGTAAAATTACACAAGCTAATAGAAGTAGGGTTTTAATGCAGAAAAACTGCATATACACTGCGACAAACTCCAGTACACCAGTGTGAACCCAAAGGCTTCAGGATGCTGTGTAATATAAAGGCGTCCAGAGATACAGGGTGCTGTGTAATGTAAAGGGGTCCAGAGGTGCAGGGTGCTGTGTAATGTAAAGGGGCCCAGAGGTGCAGTGTGTTGCGTAATGTAAAGGGGTCGAGAGGTGCAGGGTGCTGTGTAATGTAAAGGGTTCCAGAGATGCAGGGTGCTGTGTAATGTAAAGGAGCCCAGAGGTGCAGGGTGCTGTGTAATATAAAGGTGTCCAGAGATGCAGGGTGTTGTGTAATATAAAGGTGTCCAGAGATGCAGGGTGCTGTGTAATGTAAAGGGGTCCAGAGGTGCAGGGTGCTGTGTAATGTAAAGGGGCCCAGAGGTGCAGGGTGTTGCGTAATGTAAAGGGGTCGAGAGGTGCAGGGTGCTGTGTAATGTAAAGGGTTCCAGAGATGCAGGGTGCTGTGTAATGTGAAGGAGCCCAGAGGTGCAGGGTGCTGTGTAATATAAAGGTGTCCAGAGATGCAGGGTGCTGTGTAATATAAAGGTGTCCAGAGATGCAGGGTGCTGTGTAATGTAAAGGGGTCCAGAGGTGCAGGGTGCTGTGTAATGTAAAGGGTTCCAGAGGTGCAGGGTGCTGTGTAATGTAAAGGAGCCCAGAGGTGCAGGGTGCTGTGTAATGTAAAGGAGCCCAGAGGTGCAGGGTGCTGTGTAATGTAAAGGAGCCCAGAGGTGCAGGGTGCTGTGTAATGTAAAGGGGCCCAGAGGTGCAGGGTGCTGTGTAATGTAAAGGGGCCCAGAGGTGCAGGGTGCTGTATAATGTAAAGGGGTCCAGAGGTGCAGGGTGCTGTGTAATGTAAAGGGGCCCAGAGGTGCAGGGTGTTGCGTAATGTAAAGGGGTCGAGAGGTGCAGGGTGCTGTGTAATGTAAAGGGTTCCAGAGATGCAGGGTGCTGTGTAATGTAAAGGAGCCCAGAGGTGCAGGGTGCTGTGTAATATAAAGGTGTCCAGAGATGCAGGGTGCTGTGTAATGTAAAGGGTTCCAGAGATGCAGGGTGCTGTGTAATGTAAAGGAGCCCAGAGGTGCAGGGTGCTGTGTAATATAAAGGTGTCCAGAGATGCAGTGTGCTGTGTAATATAAAGGTGTCCAGAGATGCAGGGTGCTGTGTAATGTAAAGGGGTCCAGAGGTGCAGGGTGCTGTGTAATGTAAAGGGGCCCAGAGGTGCAGGGTGCTGTGTAATGTAAAGGGTTCCAGAGGTGCAGGGTGCTGTGTAATGTAAAGGAGCCCAGAGGTGCAGGGTGCTGTGTAATGTAAAGGAGCCCAGAGGTGCAGGGTGCTGTGTAATGTAAAGGGGCCCAGAGGTGCAGGGTGCTGTGTAATGTAAAGGGGTCCAGAGATGCAGGGTGCTGTGTAGTGTAAAGGAGCCCAGAGGTGCAGGGTGCTGTGTAATGTAAAGGGGTCCAGAGGTGCAGGGTGCTGTGTAATGTAAAGGGGTCCAGAGGTGCAGGGTGCTGTGTAATGTAAAGGGGCCCAGAGGTGCAGGGTGCTGTGTAATGTAAAGGGCCCCAGAGGTGCAGGGTGCTGTGTAATGTAAAGGGTTCCAGAGATGCAGGGTGCTGTGTAATGTGAAGGAGCCCAGAGGTGCAGGGTGCTGTGTAATATAAAGGTGTCCAGAGATGCAGGGTGCTGTGTAATATAAAGGTGTCCAGAGATGCAGGGTGCTGTGTAATGTAAAGGGGTCCAGAGATGCAGGGTGCTGTGTAATATAAAGGTGTCCAGAGATGCAGGGTGCTGTGTAATGTAAAGGGGTCCAGAGGTGCAGGGTGCTGTGTAATGTAAAGGGTTCCAGAGGTGCAGGGTGCTGTGTAATGTAAAGGAGCCCAGAGGTGCAGGGTGCTGTGTAATGTAAAGGAGCCCAGAGGTGCAGGGTGCTGTGTAATGTAAAGGGGCCCAGAGGTGCAGGGTGCTGTGTAATGTAAAGGGGCCCAGAGGTGCAGGGTGCTGTGTAATGTAAAGGGGTCCAGAGGTGCAGGGTGCTGTGTAATGTAAAGGGGTCCAGAGGTGCAGGGTGCTGTGTAATGTAAAGGGGCCCAGAGGTGCAGGGTGTTGCGTAATGTAAAGGGGTCGAGAGGTGCAGGGTGCTGTGTAATGTAAAGGGTTCCAGAGATGCAGGGTGCTGTGTAATGTAAAGGAGCCCAGAGGTGCAGGGTGCTGTGTAATATAAAGGTGTCCAGAGATGCAGGGTGCTGTGTAATATAAAGGTGTCCAGAGATGCAGGGTGCTGTGTAATGTAAAGGGGTCCAGAGGTGCAGGGTGCTGTGTAATGTAAAGGGGCCCAGAGGTGCAGGGTGTTGCGTAATGTAAAGGGGTTGAGAGGTGCAGGGTGCTGTGTAATGTAAAGGGTTCCAGAGATGCAGGGTGCTGTGTAATGTAAAGGAGCCCAGAGGTGCAGGGTGCTGTGTAATATAAAGGTGTCCAGAGATGCAGGGTGCTGTGTAATATAAAGGTGTCCAGAGATGCAGGGTGCTGTGTAATATAAAGGTGTCCAGAGATGCCGGGTGCTGTGTAATGTAAAGGAGCCCAGAGGTGCAGGGTGCTGTGTAATATAAAGGTGTCCAGAGATGCAGGGTGCTGTGTAATATAAAGGTGTCCAGAGATGCAGGGTGCTGTGTAATGTAAAGGGGTCCAGAGGTGCAGGGTGCTGTGTAATGTAAAGGGGTCCAGAGGTGCAGGGTGCTGTGTAATGTAAAGGGGCCCAGAGGTGCAGGGTGCTGTGTAATGTAAAGGGGCCCAGAGGTGCAGGGTGCTGTGTAATGTAAAGGGTTCCAGAGGTGCAGGGTGCTGTGTAATGTAAAGGAGCCCAGAGGTGCAGGGTGCTGTGTAATGTAAAGGAGCCCAGAGGTGCAGGGTGCTGTGTAATGTAAAGGGGCCCAGAGGTGCAGGGTGCTGTGTAATGTAAAGGGGTCCAGAGATGCAGGGTGCTGTGTAGTGTAAAGGAGCCCAGAGGTGCAGGGTGCTGTGTAATGTAAAGGGGTCCAGAGGTGCAGGGTGCTGTGTAATGTAAAGGGGCCCAGAGGTGCAGGGTGCTGTGTAATGTAAAGGGGCCCAGAGGTGCAGGGTGCTGTGTAATGTAAAGGGGGCCAGAGGTGCAGGGTGCTGTGTAATGTAAAGGGGGCCAGAGGTGCAGGGTGCTGTGTAATGTAAAGGAGTCCAGAGAGGGGGTACACAGTAGTGACAAAGAGATATTAAAAGATGCAGGGGGCACAGTCGGATGTTTTTACATCTTAACGTGGGGGGGGGGCATGTTTTTAACCCCCTGCTAGTGGTCAAAGAAAGGATTAAATGCGACTGTGTATCACCGCTTCTGAAGCGCCCCCCCCCCCCCCTGAAAAAATTTCAGCGGACGCCGTAGTGTTGTACGTGACCGCGTTCTTGACGTTCGGAATTTCTGACAATCCGCGGTTTTGTTGTCGGAATGTCTGATCGTGTGTACGCCGCATCAGAGTCTAAAAGTATGGACAAGGAGTTCTGATGTTTCTCCATCGTAAATGCATTTCATGTTGGCTCCAAGCCTGTGGCCCAGAAGTATGAAAGCTAAACAGAGCCTGGTAATGAGCATTTTCAGAAGGAACCCAGCAATGACAACTTCCAAATATCTCTCATGACAGGTGTACTAGGACTTTTTTATTTAGTATAAAATGTAAGGTTGCATTTCTACAAAGGACCACAAGATGGTGCAGTTTTAACATAAGTGACTTGACCAATTCACAAAGCCCATCCTTTTCAGAAAAGATATATATATATTTACCGTATTTGCCGGCGTATAGGACGACTGGGCGTATAAGACGATCCTCGAATTTTCCAGCTAAAATGTTGGTTTTGGGATATACTCGTCGTTAAAGACGACCCCCTCCTACTAGTCATGCCTCGCCTCACTGTGCCATTACATGCCTCACTGTGCCACCATTACATACCAGACTGTGCCACCATTACATGCCAGACTGTGCCACCAATACATGCCAGACTGTGCCACCGTTACATACCTCACTGTGCCACCGTTACATGCCTCACTGTGCCACCGTTACATGCCTCACTGTGCCACCATTACATGCCAGACTGTGCCACCATTACATGCCAGACTGTGCCACCGTTACATACCTCACTGTGCCACCGTTACATGCCAGACTGTGCCACCATTACATGCCAGACTGTGCCACCATTACATGCCAGACTGTGCCACCATTACATGCCAGACTGTGCCACGTTACATGCCTCACTGTGCCACCGTTACATGCCTCACTGTGCCACTGCATACCTCACTGTGAGATTGCATGCCTCGACGATCCCTTACCTTATCCCTAACATGCAGAATCTCAGTCAGACCGGGGCCGTCCAACCTTTCAGAAGCCACGCCTCCTCCTCGTGCTGTTCCGTGATAGGCGGAACACTCAGCTTCCCAGCAGACACTGTGTTCAGTGTTCTGCCTATCACGGATGCGATGCCCTCTCGTCCGAGACTGAGGACGAGATGGCATTCGTGATAGGCGGAACACTAAACAGAGGCTCTGCTGTGTTAAAAAGTCATATTATATGCCGGAAAAAACGGTACCTATGTGTCTAAACTGCAGCCAGGGCCAAATTATTCACCAGGTCTTATAGGTCATGGTCCGGGCCCCATAGCTGTCAAGGTTGGTAAATCTATTTTTCTTCACCTTGATATTTCTGAAACATCCTCAAATAAACGATTTCCAGGATGAGATGAATCACTTGCTATTTTCTCTGCTTCTCAAAGGAAATGGGACTGCTAAAGTTCAGCTTGGGAGGAAAGTTTACAGCCCACATTTTCTGCATGGTATTATTTTTTGCAGAGCAGACTCATCAACCACCAAAAAACCACTCTGCAGTACGCCAGTACAGTCTCAATGGTCTCCAATACCTTATTTTCTACACCACTTTTAACAAAGTATTCTCAGAAAAGTAGGTGTTTCTGTAAAGTGTAACTCTGATTGGCACCCAAGCACCCCCTCCCACTGCACGCAAAGCCTACATTAGCGATACACACATTTTTTACACCCATGTTCTTACACCCCCCCCCCCTAGTCCCTATGTTTTTCTATTCTCACCTCCCCTTCTTCCCTGTAGGCTGCCGCTGTAGCATGGCCGAGTGCCTCTTCCTCCTGTTAGTCCGGTGTTCTATCATTATGGGTCCCCAGGCCCCTATCAGATAGTGCCCGGGCCGGGTACTGCGTGGTACAGGAGATTAAGTTTCCTCTGTTCCCGGCTGGACTGAAAGGAAGTAAGCACTCAGTGTGCACTTCCTGTCAGTCCGGCCAAGAACAGGAAACTGAATCTCCTGTACCACGTGCGGTACCCGGCCGGACTGACAAGACTCCGGGAGGAAGGAAGAGTAGCTCGGCCACGCTACAGCCTGGGAAGGGGAAGTTGGGGGCCCCAGGCCAGCTTGAGGCCCCAAGCAATTGTTTGGTTTGCCTGTCCTGTAGCGACGGGCCTGCCTGGGAGCCCTATCCTGGACCCAAGGAATACCCAAGACCTTACAAAGTCGGTAGCTCCCAGTAGAGAGAAGCAGGAGTCTGTAATGTGGTGTGAACTAGGGGGGATGGAAAGAAGGGATCTTTGGTCCGCCATCACACATAATGTGGACAGTGAAATATAGAAAAAGAGTAGAACCTACCCAAAGGTTTAGATGTGTCAGAACTCCATTTGGACCAGAGGCTTTATTTTATTGTACCTTTTGTTTTCAAAGATCCAGCCTGCTTTTGATGCCTGAGCCTCGGGTTCCCTTTCCTCCTCTGCCCTTTATTTGTTCCTTCTGGTTGTCTGTGGGCTGGATCTCCTACCTCCAGCATTCTTTTTTTTCATATGGCAGACACCCTGCTGGCATTTAAAACTCCTGATGCAGTGAACTTTGTTTAATGAAACGCGTTGAGATATTTTTTTCTTCTGTGACTGTGTACAACGTAATGGGTTTTAACGTACCCTAAGGAATGGTCTTGATGACTATGCTTCTGGTGCATCTCTATGTTTTTATCTTTTAAAAAAATAGCTTTTTGTAATAAACTAACGTATTTATCGGCACATAAAATCAGGGGAAAATTGCGTGTGCGTGTTATACGCCAATCCCTGCCGTCTAAGGGAAGAGGAGTGAGCGCCGCTGAATTACATAGAGCCGTGATCTCCTTCCTGTGTATCAGGTGCTCCGTCACGCACAGCCACGCCTCCTGGCCCCGCATTGGACCACTGTACTGTCTATCATATGAGCAGGGGCAGGAGGCGTGGCTGTGAGTGACGAATCGCCGAGTACACAGGAAGGAGATCGCGGCTCTATGTAATTCAGTGGTGCTCGCTCCCCCTCTTCCCTCGGAGACAGCAGAAATGATCTGACACTAAAAGATGAGACTGCAGATAGGCACTGAACAGGCGGGGCATTTTGGTAAATTTATAGGCTGCAGGTGGGCACTAATCAGGCTGCAGTGATGAGCAATGCTGCAGATGGGCACAAATCAGGCGACACTGAAGCTGCAGATGGACACAGATCAGGCTGCATTGAGGCTGCAGATGGACATAGATCTGGCTGCATTGAGGCTGCAGATGGGCAGAGATCAGGCTGCATTGAGGCTGCAGATGGGCACAGATCAGGCTGCATTTAGGCTGCAGATGGACACAGATCAGGCTGCATTGAGGCTGCAGATGGACACAGATCTGGCTGCATTGAGGCTGCAGATGGGCACAGATCAGGCTGCATTGAGGCTGCAGATGGGCACAGATCACGCTGCAGATGGGCACAGATCAGGCTGCATTATGGCTGCAGATGGGCACAGAGCAGGCTGCATTGAGACTGCAGATGGGCACAGATCAGGCTGCATTGAGACTGCAGATGGGCACAGATCAGGCTGCATTGATGCTCAGATACCATTATTTTGCTTTAAAGTGATTTAAAAAAAAAAAAAATCCTGAAACTTCCCTCTTAAATTGGGGCGCATGTTATACGGTATTTGTTTTATACCTTGTATATGTCTAGTTGTGTTGTGACAATTGTATTTTGTACTATAATGTGGACATTGGATCTCTGCATTGGGCACCTGGGCTGGGAACTGGCTTAACAACCCATTCATGCTTACACACCTACTCGCTGGAGTGTTGGTACTCTGCACGGGCACCAGCATTGTGTCCCTGTACACATTTCTCATGTTGGTATGGTACGTATTGCATTCCTGTGATCATGTTATTGACACAGTAAATTATTTAGAAGTTATTATTAATAAAGAACTATACAAAAATTACATAAATGAGGCAGTTGATTACTAAAGTTACAATATTAGTTATTACTTTGTGACAAGTCAATAGGCGAGAGTGAATCTTTCACACAGGAAAGCAGCAATAAAAAAAGTTATTACCCCTCTACATCTATTACTTTGCCCAAAACGAGAAACAAGTTCCCTATGGAACACCATGTACACATATTTGTTCTGCTACGAAGAGTGACGCACCTCTGACTTCTCCTTTATGCAGTCGTTCTCTGCTTAGTTGTGGATGATAAATGAGCTGGAACATTGTCAATGATCTTTCTCCCGCTAAACACTTTAATCCCCCCAGATGGAAGCCCAAATCCCCGCAGTACATAGTCATTCTGAGCGGCTCTGCTCATCGTTTACAGGAAACGTGCAGCAGTGAGATCACCGCCATCGTTATGTGGCTGACAACCAGTTTACAGTACAGTTCTATTACAGGAGCCAAGACACAAATACCTCCGAGTTACACATCACAGCTATCTTGTTTTCAAAGAAAAGCGAGTGATCCAGTTATAAAGAGTCTACAAGTCTGCCCAAAACAGATATTTCGGTTAAAGGGTTTGTAAAGTATTTTTTTTTTTTTTATCTTAATAGCTTCCTTTACCCTAATGCAGTGCTGTTTTCATGTCCTCATTGTTCGTTTTTGCTCTCAAGTTGCTGTAATTCTTCTCTGATCTCCGCACTTCCTGGTTTCCTGATAACCACAGTACTGGGAGTTTTCTTTCTGTGGTCACTAATCAAGGAGGTGTGATTAGTGTGTGTCTAAAACCCCACAGCACCAATCAGTTTCGTTTTCCAAACCATCACTGCCCTGTATTGGCTCTGTGGCTCTGTACAGCATAGAAGCAGGAAACATGCAAAAATTAAACTAGAGGTAAATTATATGATTGATTTTTATCTATTTTTAAAAGGAATCAATTAACTATTATGTCTCTATAACCTGTAAACAAGCATTTAAGCAAAACAATGTTTTCCCTTTACAACTCCTTTAACCACTTAAGGACCGCCTACTGCACATTTACGTCGGCAGAATGACACGGCTGGGCACATCAACGTATATATACGTTGGTTTTAGTACCCAGCCGTGGGTCGCGGGCGCGCGCCCGCGACCCGGTCCGAAGCTCCAGGACCGGGACCGCGGGATTCGCGGACCCGATCGCCGCTGCAGTGCGGCGATCCGTCCCTGGAGCGGAAGAACGGGGAGAGCCGTGTGTACACACGGCTTCCCCGTGCTTCTCTGTGGCCGGAGCATCGATCGCGTCATCCCTGTAATAGGGGGACGCGATCGATGACGTCACACCTACAGCCACACCCCCCTACAGTTGTAAACACACACATTAGGGCACACATTCCCTACAGCGCCACCTGTGGTTAACTCCCAAACTGCAATTGTCATTTCCACAGTAAACAATGCAATTTAAATGCATTTTTTGCTGTGAAAATGACAATTGTCCAAAGTGTCCGCCATAATGTCGCAGTCACGAAAAAAATCGCTGATCGCCGCTATTAGTAGTAAAAAAAAAAAATTAATAAAAATGCAATAAAACTATCCCTTATTTTGTAAACGCTATAAATTTTGCGAAAACCAACCGATAAACGCTTATTGCGATTTTTTTTACCAAAAATATGTAGAAGAATACGTATCGGCCTAAACTGAGGAAAAAAAATGTTTTTTTATATATTTTTGGGGGATATTTATTATAGCAAAAAGTAAAAAATATTGCATTTTTTTTTAAATTGTCGCTCTATTTTTGTTTATAGCGCAAAAAATAAAAACCGCAGAGGTGATCAAATACCACCAAAAGAAAGCTCTATTTGTGGGAAAAAAAAGGACGCAAATTTTGTTTGGGAGCCATGTCGCACGGCCGCGCAATTGTCTGTTAAAGCGACGCAGTGCCGAATCGCAAAAACCCCTTGGGTCATTTGCCAGCGTATTGGTCCGGGTCTTAAGTGGTTAAAGTGGAACTTCACCCCAAGGGTTGGTTTACACTTGCTTCAAAATGTGGCATTGGACACGCTTTTTTTTTTTTTTAAAGCTCTCTGAATGCCAATCAAAGGCCTCATCACTCAATAAAATGGTCACCTTACAGCCCTGTTCACACATGTTTGCTTTGCTTCAATTTGCTTCAAAAATGATACCCCATGTTGCTTTCTTGGCTTCAAATCGTCTCCAAAGCCTCCTCAGAAGTGCTCACTTACAGCACCTGAAGCTTTCAAGGGGTTTTTATTCAGCGTTGGGAATCCAGAAAGACTTCACCAACAGTCACTTCCAGTTCATGTGTACATTCTGGAAGTGTCTTGTGCAGTGTGAAGTAACAAGGTGAGCAGGGTCTAGACTACAGCGGAGAAACCAGCAGATGGCACATGTGGTCTGCAACATGGAAACGCTGTAGCATAAGGTAAGCGGGGACCCGAGAGTAAGGATGGGCTCCAGCGTGTTCGCAAAGCCCACATGCAGAGCCCGCCAGGAAGTCGGCACTGGGCTGCGCTAATCACAGGCAGTGAGACATTTACGATCTCTGCAGCCACGGATCGGGACAATGTCTCACTGCTTGTGATTAGCGCAGCACAGACTTCCTGGCGGGCTCTGCTCTGTTTTGCGAACACGCCGGAGCTCATCCTTACCCAAAAGCAAGATAAGCTAGCAGATGTCACATGTGGTGAGCAGCTTGGGAGCAATATAGGGGAAGATGATCAGGGACCGAAGAGAGAGGATGATCAGCAGAGTTGGGGGTTATTACAGAGTGGGAATCAGCAAAGCGGGGGGTATTACTGAGCAGGGAATCTGCTGAAAGGGGGTACTGCTGAGCTGGGGATCTACTGGGCCCCTTTAAAACAAATAAAAAATCAAACACAAACACAGAGCATTTGCCAAGCTTCATTAAAGCTTCAAAAAATTATAACTGAAGCAGTAGGCACTTTAATGTGTGTTAAACTCAAAGTGTAAATGATCCAATAAAGGGAAAGCTCTGCTTTATGCCCCCCTCCTTCTCCCCTCTTCTGTTTTTTTTTGGGGGGGGGGGGGGCGGGTACCTGGTTTCATCTCACTGTGGCGATCCACCAGAAGTTCCTCCCTTCCCCACCGCAACCTTCTGGGGCACGTCACATTATTAGAATGCAGCTTGGTTCACAAATGCACAGTGGGCAGCTAACTGTGAAGCCACAAAGAAATCACAGCTGGTTGCCTACAGTAAACCTGCTGGTGCCAAAGACTGAGAAAGAAGCGGTTCAGGTGTGCATGGCGCTGGACCCCTGGACAGGTAAGGGACAGTATTTGTAGCTGCTGACTCTTCTTTTTTTTAATACAGGGTGAAGAACCACTTTAAGGAGGCAAGCGCTAATTAGTGTAAAACATCCACTAGATTTTAAAGGAACTTTCTGGTGGAGACACCTCAGTACCATTGTACCTATTACAAGGTCCATATTTTCTCATACAGTATAGAGCATTACAGAGAATACAAGAGGTGGAGTAAGTATGAGAGGAAATTTGGTATGGAAGAATTGGTGACTGGTCTTCCTTGTGGGTGACTGAAAGCTAAACACCACCAAAAATGCCCTCAGGAACTAATTCCAACCCAGTTAAATTCCAGGAGCTACAAAAAAATTACCCTTGTAGTGTCCCCCCACTGTAGGGTTAAATGCTCATTAAGTCCAGGGGGTCTCCAATCTTTTCAGTACAATGGCCACATTGTATATTTTAAAATACAATGTATTTACGGGCTGAAAGACGTCAGTTTTATAAATGGGAGTAAACTTGCACCAAGCAATATCAAAAGCTCTTCCCATCACATTAGATTCCAAGCCCCAATTACATTAAAGTACGCCCTTCCATTAGAGTCCCTTCCTCACAACAAAGGCCCACCATCTCATCAGACTCGTGTCACATTAGAAGCGCCCACCACATCAGAGCCCCCCTTCAACAACAGAATTCCCTATCACGTGAAAGTTGTTGCAGGCCAGGTAAAATCTTGTATCAGGCCAGATGTGGCTCATGGGCAGGCCCGGACTGGCCATAGGGCAAACCGGGCAAATGCCCGGTGGACCGCGGCGGCCCGCGGGCCGGTTGTGGCCCGCGAACGGCCCTCGCGGCCAACGAACGGCCCCCGGCAGCTATTAAGCCTCACTGTGCCCATCAAATGCAGCCACTGGGCCATCAATTGTCATCACTGTGCCATGCCATCAAACGCAGCCACTGTGCCATGCCATCAAACGCAGTTACTGTGCCATCAATTGTCACCACTGTGCCATGCCATCAATTGTCACCACTGTGCCATGCCATCAAACGCAGCCACTGTGCCATGCCATCAAACGCAGCCACTGTGCCACCAATTGTCACCACTGTGCCAGGACATCAAACACAGCCACAGTGCCATCAATTGTCACCACTGTGCCATGCCAACAAATGCAGCCACTGTGCCATCAATTGTCACCACTGTGCCATGCCATCAAACGCAGTCACTGTGCCATCAATTGTCACCACTGTGCCATGCCATCAAACGCAGCCACTGTGCCATCAATTGTCACCACTGTGCCATGCCATCAAACGCGGCCACTGTGCCATGCCATCAAACGCAGCCACTGTGCCATCAATTGTCACCACTGTGCCATGCCATCAAATGCAGCCACTGTGACAAGCCATCAAACACAGCCACTGTGCCATCAATTGTCACCACTGTGCCATGCCATCAAACGCAGCCACTGTGCCCTTTAATTGTCGCCACTGTGCCAATTGATGCCACTGTGCCCTTTAATTGTTGCCACTGTGCCCATTGTCGCCACTGTGCCCATTGTCGCCACTGTGCCCATTGTCGCCACTGTGCCCATTGTCGCGGCTGAGCCAGAGGGAGCGGTGCCCTCTATAGATGCACTGCCACTGTCTATCTATCTTCTTTCTTTCTATCTTTATCTATCTTTATCTATATATCTAGATCTATCTACCTATCTTCCTTCCTTCTCTTCTTTTTTTCTATCTTTATCTATCTTCCTTCCTTACTATCTTCTATATTTACCTATCTATCTATTTATCTATCTTCCTTCCTTTCTTTATCTACCTTTCTTTCTCTATCTATCTATCTTCCTTCCCTTCTTTATTTCTATATTATTCATTCTTTCTTTATCCATCTTCCTTCCTTTCTATCTATCTATATCTATTTATCTACCTTCCTTCCTTTTTATCTATCTATATCTATCTATCTTCCTTCCTTCCCTTATTTCTTTCTATCTTTTATCTTTCTTTATCTTCCTTCCTTCCCTTCTTTCTATCTATCTACCTTTCTTTCTATCTTATTCTTTCAATCTATCTTTCTTTATCTCACCCCACATCCCGTCATTAACCCCCACTGTGCCCCCCCCCCCCCCCGGGCTGCTCAGTCTAAAATGCCCGGGCCTATTTTTTGTCCCAGTCCGGGCCTGCACATGGGCCATAGTTTTGAGACCCCTAAAGTAGAGGAAAAGCTGCAATACCTCTTTTCCACACCGGCAGTCAGTGCTCTCCCATTCTCTATGCCCTAGGTTGTGGGCGGGCCCTTGCCGTCCTCAGTTACATTGCAGGACTGCTGATCCTGTACAGTACGTGATGTCAGCAACCACCGGCCAGAGCACCTTAGAGAAGAGGCTGCGGGGAACAGATTGCACTGAGTGGTGAAAGAGCTGGCCTTAGAACTCTCAAAAGAACAAGCAAATACCCGATTTCACATGTATATTGTGCAAGATGCATACTATTTGAGCCGTGTAATTTTAGAATGTGTATCTATATTCTAAAAACGTTTACATTTTAATATGTATAAATAAATGCATGTTTTTATCACAAAGTATTGCAGTCTAAGTTGCATCAAAAGTTCCGTCCAATTTTTTTCCCCTGAAGTTGGACATTAAAGCGGAAGTTTAATCTGCTTATATTGTGCCTTCTTGGTCCCCCCACCCATCCACATGCTAATAAGTTTTAAATAAAACCTGTTTCGCAATACGAGCACTGTATTTTTAAAAATCCTGACCCGGTTTGCGAGTGTTGTCTTGCAAAACGAGCAGGATTTAAGCCACAGTGGTAGTACTGCGTTTGGCCTGAGATAGGGGGGGTGCCGGAGCCGAACAAAGCCGTTCGGAAATGCCCGGAAAACCTCGGAAACACTCCTTTCCAGAGCTTGAAGTTTTCCGAGTTCAGCTGAGCTGTCCTCAGGCCTTTCCGACAGTTTCCAAGCCCCCCCCCCCCCTCTGACCACATGCGGTATTGCATGCCATTGAAGTCAATGCAGAACAAATTATTTTTGTTTCCATTGACTTCTATGGGGAAACTCGCTTTGATATGCGAGTGACTTGGATTACGAGCATTCTCCTGGAACGGATTATGCTCGTAATCCGAGGTTCCACTGTACCTTGTTGGGTGGATGAGAGTCTGAACGAAAGGAAGAATGAGGTTGGGAGGCCCTCCTGATTGTAAATAAGGGAAGCTCCATTTACCAATTAGGAACAAGATGTATACCTGGAATTTACATACCAGTCAGGATAACACCAATAGTATGTAAGGTATTTGAAGGAGTGGTGAGAGTAGGGCCGAAACAACTAATCGATTAATCGTCAACTAATCGATTATGAAAATAGTTGACAACTATTTTCATAATCGATTAATCGGCCAGTTGATTAGTTGGCCTGCATATAGAATGCATTATTTGTTTACCTATCAGGAAATGCAGTGCAGCACACATACAGCTCAGTACATCGTCCATACATGTCACTAAGTGCCTGAGAATTTGTGAATGTAAAAAGTGTGAGGAGCAATGCCTCATGGGACATATAGTCCTGGGCAAGAAGTGAGTGGTTCTAAAGGCAGAAGTTTTTTTTACCTTGCTATAGCGGGTGCTCTATACCAGGGCTCAAAATTTCAAGTCCTGAGCTACTAGCCAGGCCTTGAGGCGTACTCACCACCAGTTGCCCCGCCCAACCCCTACCATGCCCCACCCCTAATCCCGCCCTCATAAATCTTATGAAATTACACTTAAGGGCCCTTTCACACGTGCGGACCGTTTTTTTCATCAGTTCATCAGTTTTTTCGACGGATGCAAACGGACGTTAGCGGATGCTCATCCGCTAACGTCCGCTATCCCATAGGGATGCATTGCGGTCCGTTTTTCATCCGTAAAAAAACGGACGAACGCACGTGTGAAAGGGCCCTAAATGTTTTATGAAGAATTAAGTTATAAAATAAATATTAACAACAACTTTATCCGTGCCCAAAAATGCAGCCTGCCCATGTCTACCAGTGCAGCAAAATGTCCCCATTTTGCAGCCAGGAGTCCCCCCCACAATTGCAGCCAGGAGTTCCCCCCCACAATTGCAGCCAGGAGTTCCCCCCCACAATTGCAGCCAGGAGTCGTCCCCCCACAATTGCAGCCAGGAGTCCCCCCCCCCACATTGCAGCCAGGAGTCCCCCCCCCACATTGCAGCCAGGAGTTCCCCCCCCACATTGCAGCCAGGAGTTCCCCCCCACATAGCAGCCAGGAGTTCCCCCCCACATAGCAGCCAGGAGTTCCCCCCCACATAGCAGCCAGGAGTTCCCCCCCACATAGCAGCCAGGAGTTCCCCCCCACATAGCAGCCAGGAGTTCCCCCCCACATAGCAGCCAGGAGTTCCCCCCCACATAGCAGCCAGGAGTTCCCCCCACATAGCAGCCAGGAGTCCCCTCACATAGCAGCCAGGAGTCCCCTCACATAGCAGCCAGGAGTCCTCCCACATTGCAGCCTACCTGTGCCGAGTAGGAGAGGAGCCGGAGCCAAGCCACCATCGCCGCCGTGACCGCCTGTTTGTTAAGTGCGCGCCGGGAAACATTACAGCTTTCAAATCAATAGCTGCCGCCGCGGTAAGCGTCATATACAACCCCTCCCCCTTGTCCGGGAAACTTTGATAGATTACCAATCCAATCCTGGGATGTGTGATCTGTCTATGAAAAAAGTGCCCGGAAAAGATGATGTATACGACGCTTACGGCGGCGGCAGCTATTGATTTGAAAGCTGTAATGTTTCCCGGCGTGCTATTAACAAACAGGCGGCGGCGCGACTCTCCTCTCCTTGCTCGCCCCCCCCACTCCCAGGCAGCCCACACTCGCCAGACCTCAAAATTTACTCGCAAAATGCGAGCAGGCGAGTTAAATTTTGAGGTCTGCTCTATACTATACTTTGCAGCTTGCTATTGAGGCACTCTGAAGGCAGGAGGAGCCAGAAGCATCGGTGAGGGACCCCAGAAGTGGAGGATCTGGGCTGCTCTGTGCAAAACCATTACACAAAGCAGGTAAGTATAACAAGTTTGTTAAAAAAAAACACTTAAGACTCTGTGCAGGGAAGATCAGCATCTGAACCCAGAGAAAGTGGAGGCAATAGAAAACATTACCACTGTGTATGGATATTTAAGAATAAATTGCCTTTTTTCTATTTACATATTAACTAAATTGTACACCACACTTTATTTTTTTTTAAGATTATCCGATTAATCGAAACAATCGGCCAACTAATCGATTATGAAAATAATCGTTAGTTGCAGCCCTAGGTGAGAGACTCTATACAGACATATATTAGTGTGCGATAAAGATATCATAAGTGACAGAGGGATTTATAAAAGACTGTTCTTTTCAGACCAACCTGTTCTTGTTCTAAGAGGAAGTAAATGAGACATCGGATGGTGGAAGTTCAGTAGATGTACTTTATCTAGAGCTTGCGAAGGCATTGGATACTGTACCTCAAACATTTCATCTATAAAATAAGGACTGTTGGAGTTGATGAAATTGTATCTACATGGATAGGAAACTAGTTACATAGACAGGTCCGGAGAGTAGTGATAAATGAATCACCAAAAGGGAAGGGCAACAAATTGGTGATATTGCATGGAGACAGAAAATCTCCTAAAGCAGGGAAGAAACAGCTGACTTGGTTGATTATGAACAGAACTTTTTTATATGAATGAAGGCATTTAGTACTTTGAGGTCCAAAATGGGGAAACACTCCCTTCTGTAGTTGGAGTATGGGAGAATGAGGGAACCATGTTCAGGCCTTGGAGGGAAGTACAAAATAAACCCTTCTTTGTTTCAGAAGAAGGAAAAATTCCATCCTGGGGTAAGAGTGTACTTTTTCCCTTCTGTGGCATCAATAATATATAATAAAAAGGCATCCAGCGAACCTCCAAGAGGCGCTCCCATTCAAAAGGCTTATATTTGTAAGCAATGTTTGTAATGCCGTCAGCAGACCAACATGTAGGCCAAAGCGTCTTCTACACACATACAGGACAGAAAATGTATTCCAGATATGAGGCATACAATATCCACAAGGCCATCAACAAAGCAATGTAGGTCAACAGGCAAGAGCTCCAATAGATGCAAAACCAAAGGATTACTTAAGATCATTTCGGGGCCTTAGACAACTTAAAGGGTCACTAAAGGATTAATTTTTTTTAGCTAAATAGCTTCCTTTACCTTACTGCAGTGCTGTTTTCATGTCCTCATTGTTCGTTTTTGCTTTGATGTTGCTGTAATTCTTCTCTGATCTCACTTCCTGGTTGTCTGTTTCCTTATAACCACAGTGCTGGGAGCTTTCTCACTGTGGTCACTAATCAAGGAGGTGTGATTACTGTGTGTAAACTGAAACTGGGTTGGTGCTGAGGGGTTTTAGACAAACCATCACTGCCCTCTATTGGCTCTCTGGCTCTGTACAGAGAGACAGGAAATAACAGCAAAAACTAAACTAGAACTGTAGGTTGATTATATGATTGATTTTTATCTATTTTTAATAATATTTAAAAGGAATCAGTTAGCTTGTATGTCTCTATACCCTGTAAACAGTCATTTCAGCCCAATTTTTCCTTTAGTGACCCTTTAACCACTTAAGACCCGGACCAATACGCTGGTAAATGACCCAAGGTGTTTTTGCGATTCGGCACTGCGTCGCTTTAACAGACAATTGCGCGGTCGTGCGACGTGGCTCCCAAACAAAATTTGCGTCCTTTTCTTCCCACAAATAGAGCTTTCTTTTGGTGGTATTTGATCACCTCTGCGATTTTTATTTTTTGCGCTATATACAAAAATAGAGCGACATTTTTGAAAAAAAAACACTATTTTTTACTTTTTGTTAAAAAAAAATCAAATAAACTAAATTTTAGTCAAACATTTAGGCCAAAATTTATTTAGCCACATGTCTTTAGTAAAAAAAAAAAAATCGCAATAAAAAAAAATAGCTACCTAGCGGGAACAGCGACACTAATACAGCGATCAGAAAAATGATCGCTTAGTGACGCTGGCAATAGGGAGTGAAAGGGTTAACTAGGGCGGTGATCAGGGGGTTAAAACTTTATTAGGGGGGGCTATCCTGAACCTAACACTAACTGTTTTTTACAGTGCCTGTCACACTGACACTAAATGCAGTGATTAAATCACTGCATTCAGTAACACTGTGACAGGGGGGTGGGGGGGGGCGATCACAAGGGGTTAATATGCCTATGTGAGTGTGTGTCAGTGTTGTGTTGGTGCACACTTACTTGGCATGTCTTCTCTCATCAGCAGCGCTGGGAAACAGCGCTGCGATGAGAGAATACATCATTTCCTCCTTCCTGTGTAAACACAGGAGGAGGAAGTGACAGGCTGGGAGCGCGCTCCCATTGGCTGGGAGCGATCGCGGGGGGGGCGGAAAACACGGACATCCGCCCGCAGATCCCAGATCGCTCCCAGAGGTAGGGAGACCCCCGCACGCCGCGGAGGGGGTCCCGATGGGACCCCCGAACCGCACTCAGGCGGGGACGTAAATTTACGCCCTTGTGCCTGTACGAGCCATGTTGTGGCCGTATATGTGCGTGCGGGGGTCTTTAAGTGGTTAAAGTGGTTGTAAACCGAAAATTTCATCTTTTTTCTATTAGCAGCCTAATATCGCCAATTCGTCCCTGTCTTTATTTTTGTTCTTACCTGCTTCCTTCTCCTGATATGCCCTATATTTCGAGTGGTGACGCCACTCCGCGCATGCGCCGTCCGTTCGTTAATCTGGCCAGCTGATACTCTGCCGGTCAATAGCGCTGTTTATGTCGGGGCTGCGTCATTTCTTGCTGTTGACGTCAGCCCTGACAATCGTGCGATATTTTACATAGACATAGACCGTTTATCTTGCATATCGTCTGCCTTCAGTGTTAGTGGATAACTAGTGTAGATATTATTATTAACACTATACTCCATGATATTAAAAAAAAATACAGACAAGTGTGGTTAATTAAAATGTCAAGTTTTACTTTTATCTCCTGCTTATTAGTACCAAAATGTGTTCACAAGTTCAACTAATAAATCTCATCCCGCCATTGCAGAGAATGGGACAAATTCTTCCGGGGAAGGCCCATAATAAGACAGACCTAGCGGGCTCAGTGTTCAGTGCAGGGGCTCTCAGTTCAGTGCAGCGAGGTTAAGAGTTCCGGGACAGGGGCATTAGATCACAAAAAATACACTAAACAAGGGGTCACAGGATGAAGGGGACTATGGGTGACCGGAGAGGTGGGTAGTCTTTGAACTCCTTCAGATAGCTGCGGTGCTTTCCTTTGGCCCAAATTGTCATCTGGATGAATCCAACCAAGCTGAAGAATGCCACTAGGAAAGAAGAAAAAAAGGATTTTTAATAAACAGCTTACCTGTAAAATCCTTTTCTTGAAATACATCACGGGACACAGAGCGCATAGCCATTACACTTGGGTTATATGGGTACCTTCAGGTGTGGACACTGGTGTAATCAATTTCACAGGAAGTTTCCTCCCTATATAACCCCCTCCCACTGGGAGTGCTTCAGTTTTGTAGCAAGCAATTCTCCCGAGGTTACACAATGTTCCCCAAAAGAGGGGTGGGAGCTCTGTGTCACGTGATGTACTTCAAGAAAAGGATTTTACAGGTAAGCTGTTTATTAAAAATCCTTTTTTCTTTATCGTACATCACGGGACACAGAGCGCATAGCCATTACAGTTGGGATGTCCTAAAGCAATGCTCTATGAAGGGAGGGAGACCGTAAGGCCAAGAATAGCCAAATAAAAACATTGTCAGGAGAAAAAATAGCTCCACCAACAGAAAAACAAGGGGGTGTGAACCGGGCCAGAGGATTCTATACTGCTGCCCGTAGGACCGCCTGCCCAAAAGCTGCGTCCGTACCCTTTGCAACGTCCAACTTATAAAATTTAGTAAACGTATGTACGGAAGACCAGGTTGCCGCCTTGCAAACCTGTGCCATAGAGATCTGATGGTGTGCCGCCCAGGAGGCACTCATGGCCCTCGTAGAATGGGCTTTAACTGATAAGGGAGGTGGAACGCGCTTCAGACCATAGGCCTGAAAAATCAGCTGCTTAATCCACCTAGCCAAGGAAGACTTGGCAGCCGGCTGACCCTTCTTGGGGCCATCCGGAAGAACAAAAAGCACATCTGTTTTCCGAATCTTCTCTGTAGCCTTGAGATAGACCCTCATGGCTCGAACCACGTCCAAAGTATGAAGCCGTCTTTCCTCTCTGGACTGGGGAGTAGGAAAGAAGGATGGTAGGACTAGGTCCTGATTCAAGTGAAAACTGGATATGACCTTAGGAAGGAAAGAAGGTTGAGGCCGCAGAACCACTCTGTCCTTATGCAGAATAAGGTATGGCTCCCTGCATGACAAGGCTGCCAGCTCGGAAACCCTTCTGGCTGAAGCCATAGCCACCAAGAAAACCAACTTTCGGGTTAGTAGCACCAGAGGGATTTCTGTCAGAGGTTCAAACGGCTGCCTTTGTAAAGCTGACAAGACCAGATTTAAATTCCAGGGGCAGAGGGGAGCTCTAATAGGGGGAGTCACATGCAAGACCCCCTGCAAGAAGGTTTTCATAAGCGAATGGGTGGCCAAGGGTCTTTGAAACCATATTGATAAGGCCGACACCTGCCCCTTTAGAGTACTAAGAGCCAACCCTTTGTCAACGCCAACCTGGAGGAATCGCAAGATCCTGTCAATAAAAAACTTTCGAGGATGCCATTTTTGAGACTCGCACCACTCCACATAGGTTCTCCAGACTCTGTAATAAATATTTCTGGAGACCGGTTTCCTAGCCTGAATCAACGTAGATATGACCTGATCTGAGAGGCCTCTGCCCTTAAGAATTAGGGATTCAGCCGCCAAGCCGTCAAATTTAGCTGATGTGAAGCAGGATGGCAGATTGGGCCCTGAGACAGCAGATCTGGGCGCAGGGGGAGCGGCCACGGCGCCCCGACTGACATCTTCACGATGAGTGCGTACCAAGCCCTCCTGGGCCAGGCTGGGGCCACCACGATCACAGGCCTGCGCTCCACCCGGATCCTCCGTAGAAGGCGGGGAATCATCTGCAGTGGAGGGAACGCATACAGAAGAGCAAACTGGTGCCAAGGGCAAACCAACGCATCGGTCCCGTAGGCCGAGGGATCCCTGGCTCGGGATATGAATTTGTTCAACTTTTTGTTGGATCTCGTTGCCATAATGCCCACATCTGGGACTCCGAATCTTTGGCAAATCTCTTGGAATACCTGGGGGTGAAGAGACCACTCCCCCGGGAGCAACTGTTGACGACTCAAAAAATCTGCTTGAGAATTGTCTATCCCTGGGATGAACACCGCCGAGATGCAGGGTACATGGGCTTCGGCCCATGAAAAAATCAGGTTTACTTCTCTTTGGGCTGCTGGGCTCTTCGTGCCCCCCTGGTGGTTTATGTATGCCACCGCTGTGGCGTTGTCGGACTGTATCCTTACTGGCAGACCCTGAAGGGGAAGAGTCCAGGCGATCAGGGCCAGCCGAGCAGCTCTGATCTCCAAGATATTGATGGGAAGCAGTTTTTCTGCCTTCGACCACTGCCCTTGCTGGGTCTGTTCTTCTAGAACTGCCCCCCAACCTGACAGGCTGGCATCCGTGGATACTATCTTCCACGTGATGGGGCAAAAGGATTTCCCTTTTGACAAATTTTGAGAGACCAGCCACCAAGACAGGCTGCGCCGGACCTTCGGGGAGAGCACTAACGGACGATCTAACGCCTGAATGGACTTGTTCCAAGCAGAGAGAATGGCTGCCTGAAGATATCTGGTATGGATCTGGGCGTAGGGCACAGCCTCGAAGGCGGCCACCATCTTCCCCAGCAGTCGCATACATAGGCGAATAGTCGGCCTCTTCTTGCCTAAGATCACTTGAACTGCTTGAGCTATTGATCTGATCTTTGCTTGAGGTAAAATTATCCTCTGGCAGTCTGTATCTAGCCGAAGGCCTAGATATTCCAACTGCTTTGTGGGTTTCAATACCGATTTTTCTAGGTTTACAATCCATCCGAATTCCTCTAGATGCTGAACTGTGCGACCTACTGCCTGATTGAGGTTGGAAGCTGAGCTGTCGATAACCAGAAGATCGTCCAAGTATGCCAAGACTAAAATGCCTTCTGTCCTTAGGACGGCTAGCACCGGGGCTAACACCTTTGTGAATACCCGCGGAGCTGTTGCCAACCCGAAAGGGAGGGCTACGAACTGGTAATGGCGGTGATCTATCATAAAACGAAGAAACCTGTGATGTGCCGGGTAGATCGGCACGTGCAGATACGCATCTTTTATGTCTATAGATGCTAGCAAGTCGTCTTGATGTAGGCTGGCTGCCACCGAACGTATGGACTCCATACGAAAGGTCTGAATGTTTAGAAAGCGATTTAGGCGTTTGAGGTCCAAGATAGGCCTGACGTCGCCATTGGGCTTTGGTATTATGAAAAGGTTGGAGTAGAATCCCAGACCCCATTCCTGGGTTGGTACTTCTACAATTACCCCTTGGAGCAAGAGACGATCCAATGCTTTTACAAGAGAGGCCCTCTTTAATGGGTCGCTTGGAAGACTTGACCCCTGAAAATGATGAGGGGGGACTTCCCGAAACTCTAGCTTGTAGCCCGTGGTTACCACGGATCTTACCCAAGAGTCGGGAATTCTGGCCTTCCACACTTCGGAGAAAAACCGAAGCCTTCCCCCCACCCAAGAGAGTGGGGGCGCCCCTTCATGAATCTGACTTGAGGACTGGTTTAACCGGCTTGCGAGACCATGGCCTCTTGCCTGTCGTGGCTTGTCCTTGTGGGCGGCTATTAAATGCTGAACGCCCGGGAGGCCGTCGATACTGACGGGAAGTTGAAGGGGCCGAGCCTGCGAAGGCCTGTCGCTTAAATGCGGGCCCACGCGATCTTTTCTTGACAGGCAAGAAAGAACTTTTACCACTTGATATGGTCTGGATATATTTATCTAGGTCTTCACCGAATAGTCTCCCACCATGAAAGGGAAATCCTGCTAAAAGCTTTTTGCAGGGTGCCTCTGCTGACCAGTTTTTTAGCCACAAAAGGCGACGCATATGAACCAACAGCAGAGATAAACGGGACGCCTGTTGAACGGAGTCCTTAATAGCATCTACTGCAAAGCAGAGAGCTCTTGGGAGGTCAGCCAATTCACGAGCTTGCTGAGCCGGTATGTCCCTTAATATCTGTTTAGTCTGATCCTTTAAAGCCTGACAAACGCCAATGGCTGCCACTGCTGGCTGAACCACGGCACCTACTGTGGTAAAAGAAGCCTTCAGTAGGGTCTCCAATTTTTTGTCGACTGGATCTTTAAACACCTGGACATTTTCCACCGGACAGGTCAGGGATTTATTTACGCAGGAAATGGCTGCGTCCACGGTAGGGAGTGCCCATTTCTTTGCAAATTCTTCTTCCATAGGATAGAGAATGGTGAACCTTTTAGGAGGGATAAAAATCCTATCAGGTCGAGCCCAATCCTGAAAAATCACGCTCTCCAGAAGGGGGTGAACCGGGAAAGACGCACCACTCAATGGTGCCTTCAAGGAACCTAAAGAGGATACCACGGGGGCTAATTGTTCTGACACTGGAAGTTTAAAAGCAGTGCGAACCATATCCGTCAGAGACTGGATCCACAGACTCTCTGCTTGAGAAGCCGAAAAAATGTCATCTATAGTGGAATCTTCAATGTCTGACCCGTCAGGACTCAGGTCCGCTTGATCCCCCTGTGGGTCCAATTCCTCCGAAGAGAGGACCTCTGCATCCGAACACACCGTTCTAGGTGACGGGGATCTAGCCCGTTTGCCACCCGGCAAAGAGCGGGCAATTAAAGCAGTTAACCTTTTCTCTAGCCCACCCAGGGTGGATTCTAGCATTTCTTCCGTAACATAAACGGGAATGGGTTGATTGGGGGCCGCCTCTGCCCCTAGCACCCTCAATGGCTCCTGCACGATGCTGTTCGGTGGTCTATCTGGTGAGGGTGGGACCACTGGAGCCTGGCCCAAATCCTCTGACCCCGTTGGAGACCCCTTTACTTTTTTGGCACCTTTTGCAGCCTTAGCTGGTCCTGATCCCTTGGGAGCCATTGCACAACCTTGAGACACCCCTACAGCCAACACCCAACTGTTGTAGCTAGAAGTGAAACATTAATAAGGACAGGCTATGGTAAAAAAAATTCTAAATTTTCATACGCCTGAGAAGGCGGCAATACCGAGGAAAGTCCTGTGAGTATTGCCACACCAATGCCCGTTAGCTGGAGTCCAAGGTTGCACCGACTCAGATACTGCCAGATCTAAGGCTGAGTCCCTTTAAGAAAAAAATCTCTTTTTTTTTTCTGGTCAGTGTGGACTTTAAGTCCAGACCTGAAGATCCACAAACCACCACTGGGTGTCACTGTTAGCCAGAACTGGCTCAGCTGCGCGCTCTATGTCCTCACTCTCCACTGCTCTCAGGAGGGAATGACCAGCCAGGAAATGCTTTTTTGCTTTATCTGAGACCTGACGCTGCTGGCCCGCCCCCCCCACGCACGCTGACGCTGTAAAAGGCGGCGCGCACGCGCGCCCCCGCCCCCCCCACGCTGAAACCAACATGGAGGAAGCAGAGAGCAGAGGAGAAGCCTGGACCAGCGCTAGTCACACAGACACCCGGTAAGCCACTAATCTTTGTAGTGCACACATAGAGGAAGCTGTCCCCCTAGGCTTCCTAGGAAACAGGAGTTTTGTCAGCACTTCCTCTCTATACACGTGGGGCTGCAGTATCATGCTAACAGGCAAATCTGGGGGGGGGGTTGCAAAATACATATCTTTAAAAGCATATATATATCTACATGTTATCTGGGTAAACATTAGTACATCCCATCCTGCCTCAAAAGACATAGTGGAGATAGTGGCTGATGCACAAGCATACCATTAGCCAACCCAGAACCCCCAGGGGGATACCTACTGTCGAACCAAGTCCTGCAGGTTCCCTCTTACCTGCTCCACGCCGCAGGGTATTGCAAAATGCAAGAGGCCCAGCCTTCCCCCATCTCCGTGGGTATTGTCTTGGACCTTCAGGGACCGGGGTCCTGTGCTAAGGAACCCACACCCCTGGACCTATATAGCATCCTGGCATCAGTAGCGTTTAGTTCTTGGAAGAGACTAAGGCACTGGAGCCCAGAATCCAGCCCTCCAAGGAGAGGCATTATAGGCAAAAACCCCACTCCAGCAGGGCCCGGGTACCGTACACCTTGGCTTTGAAGCACTTCGGACGGATCCGGCTAGCTATCCTGGGTCCCGAGACCTCCGAGGGACAGCTAGACGTGACCAACCCCTAAGACACTGGCGAAAAAACTGAAGCACTCCCAGTGGGAGGGGGTTATATAGGGAGGAAACTTCCTGTGAAATTGATTACACCAGTGTCCACACCTGAAGGTACCCATATAACCCAAGTGTAATGGCTATGCGCTCTGTGTCCCGTGATGTACGATAAAGAAAATCGTATTATATACAAGTGTCATGAAGAAGCCATCAGATGGATGCACAGGATCACAGAGCAAGGGTTTTATACACACGAGTGGTATAGATATGTTTTTCACCCCAAACTGGTCAATAGGGAACCCAGATGCCCCCCTCTCTGGTTGGCACTGCTTTGTACTTGTGTCTATCACCTTTATAATGAGCTGCTACATCAATGCAAATTAATAAGACAACGAGACTCCCTTAGCGGGCAAAAGGAGGACCTCATTGGACAGAACGATGACAACAGTTTATTACCAATTAAGTCAGGAAAAGTGAAACAAAGGGGGAGTTTTTTCTAGTTAATAAAGTCTAAATCAAGTGTCTAGTCTAAATGTAATATGTTTACGTTAAGTCTTCTCTTGTGAGAAGGGTACCCTTTAACCACTTGCCTTCAGGGCACTTTCACTGATATGCACTAATAGGTGGCATTGAAAGGCACAGATTTTTGAGGCTGCCCCGATTATCATTGTAGTAGTCCCCCGTCACATTTGCTGGTTACCGGCTCTCCTTTCCTCACACTGTCACAGCGCGCAAGGAAAGGAATGCCGTTAACCGGCGCGGTTGTTTCCACTGCGATCACAGCGTGCGCGCTTCTGGGAGGACTTTAACCACTTAAGACCCGGACCAAAATGCAGGCAAAGGACCTTGCCCCTTTTTGCGATTCGGCACTGCGTCGCTTTAACTGACAATTGCGCGGTCGTGCGACGTGGCTCCCAAACAAAATTGGCGTCCTTTTTTCCCCACAAATAGAGCTTTCTTTTGGTGGTATTTGATCACCTCTGCGGTTTTTATTTTTTGCGCTATAAACAAAAATAGAGTGACAATTTTAAAAAAAAATCAATATTTTTTACTTTTTGCTATAATAAAAATCCCCCAAAAATATATAAAAAACATTTTTTTTCCTCAGTTTAGGCCGATACGTATTCTTCTACCTATTTTTGGTAAAAAAAATCACAATAAGCGTTTATCGGTTGGTTTTCGCAAAATTTATAGCGTTTACAAAATAAGGAATAGTTTTATTGCATTTTTATTATTATTATTTTTTTTTACTACTAATAGCGGCGATCAGCAATTTTTTTCGTGACTGCGACATTATGGCGGACACTTCGGACAATTTTGACACATTTTTGGGACAATTGTCATTTTCACAGAAAAAAATGCATTTAAATTTGCATTGTTTACTGTGGAAATGACAGTTGCAGTTTGGGAGTTAACCACAGGTGGCGCTGTAGGGGATGTGTGCCTATGTGTGTTGTTTACTACTGTAGGGGGGTGTGGCTGTAGGTGTGACGTCATCGATCGCGTCCCCCTATCACAGGGATGACGCGATCGATGCTGCAGCCACAGAGAAGCACGGGGAAGCCGTGTGTACACACGGCTCTCCCCGTTCTTCCGCTCCAGGGACGGATCGCCGCACTGCAGCGGCGATCGGGTCCGCGAATCCCGCGGTCCCGGTCCTGGAGCTTCGGACCGGGTCGCGGGAGCGCGGGCGCGCGCCCGCGACCCACGGCTGGGTACTAAAATCAAAGTATATATACGTTGATGTGCCCAGCCGTGGCATTCTGCCGACGTAAATGTGCAGTAGGCGGTCCTTAAGTGGTTAATAGACAACACTCCCAGAACTGGACAACTGCGATGTAGCCGTCATTTGGCTCTAGTGCCAACAATAAGTGATTAAAAGAGAAAATTATTCAAAGAGATAAAACTGATCAGTAAAAATCTGGGGAAGAAAGTCGTCTCCGTCGATGTTTGCTATACTTACCAGGTAGACACTGAGTCATTATGGCAAATCCAATCCAGGAGCCCACCTGAGAAACAAAGATCACAATATGTCAATTTTTTTTAATTATCTGGAGCCATA
Source organism: Rana kukunoris (assembly GCA_029574335.1). NCBI lineage: Eukaryota > Metazoa > Chordata > Amphibia > Anura > Ranidae > Rana > Rana kukunoris. The sequence goes on along the minus strand of CM056051.1, from coordinate 488,870,132 downwards.
ACTGGTATGCTCTTCTTTAAATGGACCCTTCACCCTTGTCCCTTACCTCATATGTGTAGTTGGGGCAAGACACCAGCAGGAAGAGCCATGTGAAGGGGTTACGTGTTGGGAAGGGAATTTTCCGTGTCTTTGAGCCTTGAAAGAAAAGAACACGATTGCAGGTTATATAAATATACAGTCATAATTATACACGTGGGTCCATACAAATTGAGATATTATTGTAACATTTAGGGGAAAGCAGTTTTTAATGTTACTCCATCAGGGTTACAGCGAGGGGAAAAAAGTATTTAACCCCCTGCTGATTTTGTACATTTGCCCACTGACAAAGAAAGATCAGTCAATAATTTTAACGGTAGGTTTATTTTTTACCGCTTAAGGACCGCTGCATGAACATTTACGTTGACAGAATGGCACGGACAGGCAGATGGGCGTACAGGTATGTCCCCTTTAATTTGGCACTGTGTCGCATGCGCACTGCCGGCGGGAACACTCTCGACCCTGTTGTGAGCTCCGTGATCGTGCCCACGGGACCCGCAGACTCGATGTCCACTGGTGTCCAGCGATCGTGTCACAGAGCTGAAGAACGGGGAGATGTCTGTGTAAACACAACATGTCCTCGTTCTTCCTAGTGACATGTCTCTGATCGACTGCTCCCTCTCATGGGAATGGCGATCAGTGATGTGTCACTCGTAGCCACGCCCCCTAACAGTTAGAATCAGTTCCTAGGACACATTTAACCCCTTAAGTGCCCCTACAGGTTAACCCCTTCACTGCCAGTGTAATTTTTAATCATTTTAATCAGTGCATTTTTTTTTTAGCTCTGATCGTTGTAAAAATGACAATGGTGCCAAAATGGTGCCAAAAGTGTCCGCCATAATGTTGCAGTCATGATAAAAATTAAACGGTGATCGCCGCCATTACTAGTAAAAAAAAAAAATATATGAATAAAAAAAATGACATAAAACTATCCCCCATTTTGTAGATGCTATAGAAGAATACGTATCGGCCTAAAATGAGGAATATATATATATATATATATATATATATATATATATATATATATATATATATATATATATATATATATATATATATTTTTTTTTTTTTTTTTTTTTTTTGGGGGGGGGGGGGGGGAGGATATTTATTATAGCAAAAAGTTAAAAATATCGATTTTTTTTTCTAAATTGTCGCTCTATTTTTGTTTATCGCGCAAAAAAACAAATACCAAATATCAAATACCACCAAAAGAAAGCTCTATTTGTGGGGAAAAAAAATTGTTTGGGAGCCACGTCGCACGACCGCGCAATTGTCAGTTAAATCGACGCAGTGCCGAATCGCAAAAAGTGCTCTGGTCTTTGGCCAGCAAAATGGTCAGTGGCTAAAATGGTTAAAGCGGAGTTCCACCAAAAAATGGAATTTCTGCTTTATCCCCTCCCCCTTACATGCCACATTTGGCATGTAATTTTTTTGGGGGGGGAGTGGGGGCTTCAGTAGGAGTGGGACTTCCTGTCCCACTTCCTGCTTCCGCCGAGGGGCTGGTAAGGCGATTAGGCCTAATCGCCTTACTGCAGCCCCTCCCTTTGGCGATCGTCTAGGACACTGACAGGTCCTAGACGATCCCCTGTCCAATCAGCGGCGGGCCGCGCATGCGCAGTGCGACTCACGCATGCGCAGTGGGTGCCCGGCCGTGAAGCCGAAGGCTGTCACGGCTGGGTGCCCACAGTCGCAATGAGTATGCCGGCCGGGGAGGGGGGGGAGAGGAGTGGAGCCCCGGTCGGCGCGTCGCTGGAACGTGGAGAAGGTGGAGAAGGTAAGTGTCTGTTTATTAAAAGCCAGCAGCTCCCGGTCTCGGCTACATGTGAATTGAGTTTGGTGGTCTCAGCCCGACTCCCGGTGGGTGTGCTATGCAAGGTACGCCTGTGCTTAGTACGCCCACCCCCCCCCCCCCCACAAAAAAAAACCACCACACTTGCACGCACACCAAATTGGTTTAAAACACATGCACTTTGGCCATGCGGTCTCTTAAAATAAAGAGAGGCGAAGGACCTACGGGGCTGGCTGGGTGGGCTAGGCCCCCTCACTCCCTCATAGGGGGAGTCCCTCTGCCCCATTGGGGTCACGTTGGGCCCCAGTTGGGCTCCCAAGAGGAGCAGGTAGGGCGGGGTGAGTGGGAGGCCCCCCTTCACACCTGCCATTGCCACCAGGGGCATGGAGAAGGATGGCGATTGCCTCCGGGGGGAGGGTCTGCCTACTCCCAACTCCCGCAGTCTGGCTCCTCTCTCTCGAGTTCACGCACAAAATTACACTTTAAAAAAAAAAAAAAAAAAAAAAAAAAAGCCAGCAGCTACACTTTTTGTAGCTGCTGACTTTTAATAAACATTACATTTGGGTGGAACACCCCTTTAAGTGAAAGACAGAACAAAACTATTTCATTTAAAAATCCAGAATAATTTTATTTCACAAACATCTGATTAAAAACCAACAATTAAAAGATTTGGTACATCACAGGGGGTGCATGGATACATTTTCAATGGGCGTGTTCAGGTTGACCCTGGCACTACATGGTTGTTCGTGAATGCAATGAAGATGGAATAATCAGTCTGTAACATGTATGGTCCCCTTCACATTACACTGTCTGTAAAGCTGGCCGTAGACGGTTCAAGTCTCAGTTGGTTCACCAGGGCCCAGACGAGATTCAAACCACGTATGGGCAGGCTGACTGTACCCAAGTTGATTGAATTTGTGAATAATCACAAGAAAATGCTGGTTGTTCCTAAGTTAAGAGTGTAATCAACTTGAGTACAATTAGCTGTAGATTCTAACAATAATTACTGTGTTCTTCCTGCAGGGATGGCACCCCCCACTGGAAAAAAACAATAGCGTTGCAGGAGGGATTCTCCCATCATCACTGACTGTGTTGATGGGGGAATCCAACAATTTTCTGCAGGAAAGTAAATCACTCCATCTATAGCCGGCTTAAAGCGGAGGTTCAACCTAAAATCTACCCTCTCCCATGTGATCCAGCATACTGGCGTCAGCGCCAGTATGCTGTTTTTTTTTTTTAAATCTCCCACTTACTGTGAAATCTTTAATTTTTATTTCTTTCCCCCGTGGTGGATGGCGCCTATACAGCTTGTCAAAGCTTCCGAAAATACCCGATTTAGGACGTATTTCTCTGAGTCCTATTTCGGGTTTTTTCGGAGGGCGTGACGCGCCATAGCCATAGGACTAGGAGAAATACGGCGCCTGCGCAGTCAGCTCCTAGGTCTGTGCGCAGGCGTCGGAAATACCAGAGTCCTAAATTGGGTAATTTCGGAAATTGTGACGCGCTATACAGGCGCCATCCACCACGGGGGGAAAGAAATAAAAATTAAAGATTAGGCAGTAAGTGGGGGATTTAAAAAAAAAACCAGCATACTGGCGCTGATGCCAGTATGCTGGATCGCATGGGAGAGATAATATTTAGGGTGAACCTCCTCTTTAAGGAGGATCAGAAGCGGTTGTTTTTTTAATGGCATGATCACACTTGAAAGAGTTCACTTCACTTTGCCTGAGTAACACCTTTTTCCCCTATTTTGGATAGAGCAAGGGCGAGTTAAAACCCCTGTCAGATTTTTTTTTTCTGCCACCTGTCCTTTTGTTCAAACCGCAAAAAATTTCAATCAATCAGAGGTGATCAAATACCATCAAAAGAAAGCTCTATTTGTGGGTAAAAAAAAAAAAGGACGTCAATTATTGTTTGGGAACAACGTTGCACGACCGCGCAATTGTCAGTTAAATTGGCACAGTGCAAAAATCGCAAAAAATGGCCCGGTCATTGAGCAGCCAGGACTGAAGTGGTTAAACAGCCCACGATGCCTTTGGCTAAACTAAACTGTATAATATAATTATTTCCCACAAAGGACTCATCCAAGGTTTTTGCAATCTAGGGAAAAATCTGCTGCAAAAAGTTCTTACAGAAATGTATCTATTCAGTGAGAGTGGCAGCAAGAAAGTAACCTGTAACAAAAGTAGAAGGGAGTCAATGGCTTTATTTCTTAATAAGAAGACTGCATTTCACCTATAGACTCACCAGCTGGCCTCAGGTTCCTCAGAGCGATGTGTATGGAGAAGTTACCCAACTGACAAAACTGAGAAGCAGAAGAGACAAATTATACATTTAGGTTACCTCTTCCAACATTACGCAACATAAACAACATTCCTTAATACATTTGGAAAAGCCAGATCCATATGCTTAACGAATAAAAATGTCCATGCAAATATAATTCCCCCTCCTACGGTTTGCTGCGGTCACATGACCACTAACCCTCGGTCACTTCCGATTTCTCTGAAGACTGCTGTCAACAAAAGTAAGTGACTTGAGAAACCCCCACATGCACAGTAGAGGACAAATTGTAAGGTTCCCCCAGGCTAATGAAGCGTTGCATTCACTGTAAAGACCAGGACGCCAAGACTAATGAAGCCTCTGTGTTACAGAGGAAAAGTCATGTGCCGAGTCTAATGAAGTGGTGCATGCACAGCACAGCAAATGTATGATGTACCCAGAAGTGGTGGCTCAAATCTTGGCAAAGCAACAGGCCAATAACCGATCAGCATGCAAAAATTCCAGCTCTACCAGAATAAAACACTACTTCCCTATACTAAGACCTTGTATTTCCCCCCTGCTGCCCAGCTTCCTTAAAGGGGTTGTAAAGGCAGAAGGTTTGTAATCTTATTGCATTCATTCTATGGCATTCTGTGGTTAGCATCCCCCTAATACTAACCTGAGCCCCATCTCTATCCAGCGATGTCCACGAGTCCCTCGGTCCTCCAAGACTCTCCCTCTGGATTGGCTGAGACACAGCAGTGGTGCCAATGGCTCCCACTGCTGTCAAAGTCATTTAGCCAATCGTGAAAGAGACGGGGCATGGCCGACCCACAGCTCTGTATCTGAATGGACACAGGGAGCTGCAGCTCGGCTGGCACGGGCTCAAGGGCACTCGACAGGAGGTAGGGGCCAGGAGCACTGAAGAGGAACCTGAGAAGAGGAGGATCTGGGCTGCTCTGTGCAAATCTACTGCACAGAGCAGTTAAATATAACACGTTTGTTTTCTTTTTTTTTTTAAAGAGACTTTACAATAAATGTAAGTGCGTAAACAAAGCCGGAGCAACAGGAGGTGGATGGAAGCCAGACGGAAAGGCTCATCTCTGGTTGCCCTTTCCGCATGCCACTTTGGAGAATAATCTCTCCAACCTCATTTTCCCCGACATCCATGTGTGTGATAACCCCCAACTTAAAGAGAAATGCACCCATAAATACTCACCAGAAATATGATGACAGCAATTTTCACCTGTTCATCTCCATACGCTGTTTAACATAAAAAACAGGATTACATCAGATTAAGTACATACTGTGCTTACCTCTTCAAATTTACAGATAAACCACAACACAGAGCTGAAGTTACAGATGCTGCCTGTTGCACCACCTATTAAAATAACCTATTACTGCAGCAATGATGAAACGTTCATCTGCCATGTTTAGTCCACCAAGCAGCTAAATGGCTTTTTTTTTACACCTTAGGAAGAAGTGAGGCAAGGACAGAGTGTACACCCCACTAGGCTTTAGAACCAACTTCTAGTCCCAGTCATATGGAGGCGATACATGCATATCTAGAGAGAGGAACCAGGAAGGTGAGCGAAGAGAACACACAGCTGATGGGCAGCACTGCGATAGACAGAGGAGAAAAGTGTCCTGACTTGAGTTCAGTAGAGAACTGATAACTAAATATCCAAAAATCTCACTTAAAAATAAGGCGGACTTCCACTTAAAGAAAATATGGTATGGCACTTGCTAGAAACCACCATTTTAAATTACACAACTATACCCAGCATCTTACTCCATGAGGATTCAGTTGGTATAAAGACAAAAAAACTTTCACTCCCATCTATATCTTACAGATATATTAATGTAGATTATTTACAGCAGGGCTTCACAAATTTGCTTAGAATCCAGGAGCCAGCTGAATAAGTTAAGAGACAGTTTTTTTAATTAGCTGCCCAAAACCTGGAACTTCATGTCCGGAGCATAGGGCAATAATTGCTCACGCCTGGTGCCAAGTGGAAAAAGACTGACAATTTTTTTTTTTTTTTTCTTCTTCACTGATAGGCTGCACGAATGGGCTACACTGATGGGGCGGCACTGGTTGGTAGCACTGATGGGCACCATCAAGGCAGTACTAAGAGGTGGCACTGTTGGTCGCTGAGATGGCACTGGCAGGCAGCACTGAGATGGCATGGATAGACAGCACTGAGATGGCATGGATAGACAGCACTGAGATGGCATGGATAGACAGCACTGAGATGGCATGGATAGACAGCACTGAGATGGCATGGATAGACAGCACTGAGATGGCATGGATAGACAGCACTGAGATGGCATGGATAGACAGCACTGAGATGGCATGGATAGACAGCACCAAGATGGCATGGATAGACAGCACCAAGATGGCATGGATAGACAGCACCGAGATGGCATGGATAGACAGCACCGAGATGGCATTGATAGACAGCACCGAGATGGCATGGATAGACAGCACTGAGATGACATGGATAGACAGCACTGAGATGGCATGGATAGACAGCACTGAGAGGCAGTACAGAGATGGCACTGACAGGTGGCAGTGAGATGGCAACCGGTGGAACTGATAGGCAGCACTGAGATGGCACTGACCAGCAGCACTCCCTGTCCACAGCAAGGGTAAGGAATAGGTGACCGATCAAACAACCCAAACCCTGAGCTGTCAAACTGGGAAGATGTCAGCGGTGGGCGGGCAGTCAGAGTGAGCTACGTTTAACACAGCACCGCCCACCAGGGGGCACTGGTTCGTTTGCAGAATGGCACGTGGATCACGGTCCAGCCTCAATTTTGGTCAGCCCGACCGAAGTCTGGGCACCCGAGAGGGGGATGGGTTTAAAGGGTGGCAATGTGGCAGGCATCCAGTCTGCTGCTGCGGTGTAACCCAGGTGCCAGGATGCAACTTTCAGTCGTCATTGCGACCTGGCGCCTGGGTTTTGTCAAGCCTCGATTTAAATAACACCTGTCATTTTTCTGAATGTGTTGAAGGGTTAAAGAGGAGCTCCGGATGTTTTTTTCCCACTCCTAAAAGCCACAATCTGACCCCCCTAAAGTCTGAAGGACAGTAAACTGGCCCCGTTTGGAAAGTTTGGAGCCCCTGGTCTAGAGGAAAAGGCTGTAATAATTTCCTTACTCTTTCCCCTGTCGCGGTTACTCCGCTCTTATTTTTGATACTATGGATTGTGGGAAGTCCCTTCCTGTCCTCAAATACAATGCAGAACTATTGGTCCTGCATTGTATTGGTTGACATCAGCTGGTCAGAGCGCCTAAGAGAATATAAGGATTAGGGTTGTCCCGATACCGATACCAGTATCGGTACCGATACCGAGTATTTGCGGGAGTACTTGTACTCCCGCAAATACCCCCGATGCCTAAATAGAATACTCCCCCCCCCCCCCACCCTGCCGCTGCCGCATCAGACCCGCCGTATCAAAACCCGCCGCCGCATGGGTTAAACGGCATGCAGGAACATCACAGCTTTCATTTGAATAGCTGTAGTGTTCCCGCACGTAAAGACACTCCCCCTTGCTCGGGATTGGATGGGTGATCGTGATCTGTCCAATCCCGAGCAAGGGGGAGTGTCTATACGCGCAGGAACACTACAGCTGTTTAAATGAATGCTGTGATGTTCTCCGTGCAGCGGCGGCGGCTTTCGGCGGCTAGGTTTGAGGGACATGGCTGGAGGGACATGGCTAGAGGGACATGGCTGGAGGGACATGGCTGGAGGGACATGGCTGGAGGGACATGGCTGGAGGGACATGGCTGGAGGGACATGGCTGGAGGGACATGGCTGGAGGGACATGGCTGGAGGGACATGGCTGGAGGGACATGGCTGCGGGAACATGGCTGCATATGTGGGGGACATGGCTGGAGGGACATGGCTGGAGGGACATGGCTGGAGGGACATGGCTGGAGGGACATGGCTGGAGGGACATGGCTGGAGGGACATGGCTGGAGGGACATGGCTGGAGGGACATGGCTGCATATGTGGGGGACATGGCTGCATATGTGGGGGACATGGCTGCATATGTGGGGGACATGGCTGCATATGTGGGGGACATGGCTGCATATGTGGGGGACATGGCTGCATATGTGGAGGGACATGGCTGCATATGTGGAGGGACATGGCTGCATATGTGGAGGGACATGGCTGCATATGTGGAGGGACATGGCTGCATATGTGGAGGGACATGGCTGCATATGTGGAGGGACATGGCTGCATATGTGGAGGGACATGGCTGCATATGTGGAGGGACATGGCTGCATATGTGGGGGACATGGCTGCATATGTGGGGGACATGGCTGCATATGTGGAGGGACATGGCTGCATATGTGGAGGGACATGGCTGCATATGTGGAGGGACATGGCTGCATATGTGGGGGACATGGCTGAAGGGACATGGCTGCATATGTGGGGGACATGGCTGGAGGGACATGGCTGCATATGTGGGGGGACATGGCTGCATATGTGGGGGGACATGGCTGCATATGTGGGGGGACATGGCTGCATTTGGGGACACATTTAAAAAAAGTATCGGTATTCGGTATAGGCGACTACTTGAAAAAAAGTATCGGTACTTGTACTCGGTCCTAAAAAAGTGGTATCGGGACAACCCTAATAAGGATGATTCATATTGTTACCGAATGCATGTAATCACAGAGTGGTAATGTATAAAACACTCACCTGGAGGTGTATAGAGTGGGTGATTGATGTAGTATGCCATCCAAGCAGCAAAGCCCCAGTAATACATACAATTCTGCAACACACAATAGGATTAGGGGAACTTCATGCAAATAAGAAAGATAAAACATTTCTTAGAATTTTGACAGCTGGAGTTAGAATGTTGTTTAGCTTTTCAAGTCTCCAATCACCAAGCTGTGACACATACTTATGCATTGATTACCTGAGTAGCTGTTATACAAGATTTCAGCTGACTGGCTGAGATGGAAATCATCATGTCATCTGCCTGCCTCTTCGCTTTGGCCAATCAGAGATAGCTTTGTATTTATTGATTAAAATAAATGGCAGCGACAAATTTACTGGACTCATTGATACCTACGCTAACTTGCATGGTGCAGTTACAGACGCACCTCTGGACAGCAGCATTGTCAGTCTGGGGGAAGGGTAGTGTTAGACTAGCAGATTTAGACGGACTCCAGCTAACACTTTATAAGCAGATACAGCGACATATTTTACTTCCTTTGGGATAAAGGTTTCACATAATTGAATAAAAGCCGATTGTTGTAAGCACCCCTGTCAGTGTTAAATGGCTCATCTAAACCCTCTGTTTACCTCCCTGGCGGTATGATTATGTCAGATTTTTAATGCTGAAAGCAGTACCATTATTTTGCATGGAAATTTGGCGTTTTATACTGTAGGCCTGTAATTCTTAGGAATAAATCACTTAAATCTGTCCAAACAAGAGTCTAATCGACATCTCAGGTATGATAAAGTTTTAAAAAAACACAAAATCATAAATTATAATATAATAAATAACTATAAATAATTATAACAATTAATATCATTATAATAAAAATTATTCAATAATGTAATCAAATCAAAAACACTGAAATTTGCTCAGTTGCAGAATTGTCGCTGTCATTACTTTTAGTGTTTGATGACGAATTTCCCCACAAATCGCTATCACTCAATTCTGCAAGTGATTATAATTTATTATCGCCGTTTTCTAGCTGCTCTAAAACCACTTTTGACATAAAGGGACACTTTTTGGTTGCTATGGACAATCTACAGTTTCCAGGCAGAAAGAACAGTTTTTATTATATAAAAGTGCATGCAGGACACTGGGCAGACCACTAGGGACAAAGGGGAAGTGTAATTATTTGATACAGTACTGTAATCTGTAAGATTAGAGTGTACTGTATCTATACTGTGTTTTTATGGCACCGGAGCTCGGCACTGTCAATCTAGTGAGACGTGGAGGCTCGCACACAAACAGCAGGGAGACATTGCAGGATCCTAGGGACAAGGTACGTATGCTGCACCAGGATCCTGGCTGGGGTTTACTGCTAATGGTACTGAAATTCCACACGAGCCACACTCGGGAATACCACTACGAAGGTTAAAGGAAGATGAAAAATACCAGACTTATTGGCTAGATCACCAGATGAGAATGTTAAAAAATGCAACCACTACATCTAAGAATTGGTAATCTGCAATTTAAAGTAGTTGTAACACCACTTTTCATGTCCCAGCAATCCACTCTGGTAGGTAACAATATGTGCCCCACTGTATGTCCTTTATAAAAAATAAATAAAAAAAAAGATTATATCTACCTTATATCAGAGCGCCTCCCGGCGCTCACATGACAGACGGCCTCTCTCCTCTCCTGGGCTGACAGCTACAGCGGGAGGGGCCCAAGAACTCCCGCTGATGTCAGCTGGGAGAAGGGGAAGAGAGAAGCGACACCACCATGCTCTAAAATAAGGTAGATATCGGCTTTTTTTAAATAAAGGACATACAGTGGAGCACATATTGTTATCAGAGTGAATTGCCGGGACATTAACCACTTCACCCCCTGGAAGATTTCACCCCCTTCCTGACCGGAGCACTTTTTACAATTTGGCACTGCGTCGCTTTAACTGACAATTGCGCGGTCAATTAACACTGCACTCAGACTAAAAATGTGGTTCTTTTTTTCCCCCCACAAATGGAGCTTTTTTTGTGGTATTTGATAAAGAGCAACAAACTTTTTGCTATAATAAAATATCCCCCCCCCCCCCAAAAACAAACACATTTTCTTTATCAGTTTAGGCCAATATATATCCTAAAACATATTTTTGGCAAGAAAAACCACAAAAAAATGCAATAAGTGTATATTTCTTGGTTTGCGCAAAAGTTATAGATTCTACAAACTATGGGAAAGATTTGTGTAATTTTTATTATAATATTTTTATTTTTTACTAGTAATTGGGGTGATCTGCGATTTTTTGCGGTACTGCGACATTGCGATGGACAATCTGGACACATTTTGGGACCACCGACATTTACACAGAGATCAGTGCTATTAATATGCATAGATTACTGTGTAAATGTCCCTGGTAGGGAAGGGGTTAACGCCTGCATTCTACTAGCGGGGATCAGAAAGCTCCCAATGCATACTTACAATCAGGAGCTTTCCGATTAATGTGACAGACAATCAAAGTGGTAACATGACCCGAATACCCGCCTCTAGCAGCTCTGAAAGGCAGTAAGGAGTGAATACATTTTTGTTTTTTGTGATTAATACCACTTTAATACTGGAAGAAAAAGGGTCACCGTGAGAGAAAGATAACTCCATACGGAAGTAGCCTCACAACCGACGCTTGGTATAGGTTGGGCCAGCCGACGCTTGGTATAGGTTGGGCCAGCCGACGCTTGGTATAGGTTGGGCCAGCCGACGCTTGGTATAGGTTGGGCCAGCCGACGCTTGGTATAGGTTGGGCCAGCCGACGCTTGGTATAGGTTGGGCCAGCCGACGCTTGGTATAGGTTGGGCCAGCCGACGCTTGTTATAGGTTGGGCCAGCCGACGCTTGTTATAGGTTGGGCCAGCCGACGCTTGGTATAGGTTGGGCCAGCCGACGCTTGGTATAGGTTGGGCCAGCCGACGCTTGGTATAGGTTGGGCCAGCCGACGCTTGGTATAGGTTGGGCCAGCCGACGCTTGGTATAGGTTGGGCCAGCCGACGCTTGGTATAGGTTGGGCCAGCCGACGCTTGGTATAGGTTGGGCCAGCCGACGCTAGTTATAGGGTGGGCCAGCCGACGCTTGTTATAGGTTGGGCCAGCCGACGCTTGTTATAGGGTGGGCCAGCCGACGTTTGTTTGGCACGATAAATTCCCTAGAAGGGAAGAAAAATCCACAGCCCAATGTAGTTAACAAAGAATGGGTTCAACCAGTAGAAAGAACAAATTACTGAGGAACCTAATCAAAAAGCAGTGCTAAAATGGAAGCATGCAGGGAATAGGGGAGGTTATCCTGGGCTAGACTGCAATTTTTTTTGTTTGCTAGCCTCCAATTCTCCTGTAGGCAGTAGTTTAATCAAACAGTATTAGAATTCCTGTGTCCCTCGACAGACAAGAAGCAAATAAGCAGTTACATGTGCAGGGTGGGAGAAATACGTTGGGTCGTTCTGCAAAGTCAGATGTCTGTCTGAAAAGTGTAACCTGCAATTTGCAGACTGTTTATTTGCATGCATCATCTCCGATCCACAAACAATAGCAAAGAAAGAGCAATTACCTTAAAGATGTTCCGCAGCGGCATTGTACCATGAGAAAACCGATGTACAAACAGAGTTTCCAGTAGTCGTTTTATGTAGTGAAATGAATGGCAGATACAGGCTAGGCTGGAAATAAATATATAAAAAAAGGTGAGCCACACACAGGCATGATAACATTTCTAAATTCTTCTCTAATATGTCCATACAAAAGCTCATGATATGGATCTTCTATGTGGTTTCTTTCCCCTAGAGCAGGGGTGTCAAACACAAGGCCCGCGGGCCGAATCCGGCCCTCCAAGATCCTAACTTTCTGCTTTTCAAGCAATGCATCCAGCTTCTTCCCAGCAGCAGCTTAAAGAAAGGGGGGGGTGCACTGTAATGTAAGAGAGAGTGGGCACTCAACTTCTGATGGTGGGGTGGCTCTTAACATCTAATATAAAGGGAGGGGATGTACTGGACATCTAACCTTACAGATACAACTGGGCCCTTTGAGCGCAATCGTAATGCTGATGCGGCCTTCGATGAAATTGAGTTAGACACCCCTGCCCTAGAGTAACTATATTCTCTACACAGAAAGAAGTATAAACATCCAAACAAGCCATATTTATGCTGCAAACATCCCTGATAAGGATATAATAGCAAACAAACAAAGTACCCCTCAGTACTGAAGGAACTTTAATGGCAACAAAGCAATATAAAAATGTAATAACATTTTTAAGATAATGTATACATAGACATAATTAAATTGATTATCAAACCAATAAAAACAGATTAACGATGATTGTAGTGGGTTCCCATGTGATGATCCAGATGGCCAGATGTGTTTCAAGACAGAATACGTCCCCTCGTCCGGGCCAATTGTCAGGGAGGGATCAAATTATTCAATTCCTTATTGAATAGTGGGATACCTTCCTGACAATTGCCCCTGACGAGGGGATGTATTCTGTCTATTCAATAGAGAATTGAATAGTGTGATCCCTCCCTGACTATTGGCCCTGAGATATTTGCAATGTCCCAGAACGATAATTTCTAGTGTGCAAGCGCTGCCATGAAAGGGCACGTGGTGCAATTTCAAGCTGGGGTCATGCTGTGACTGGCGGCTCCTGCACGCATGTGCGGGAGTGTCGTCACGCGACTCTGGCCAGTCACAGAGCCGGAGTTTGCGGCCTCAGAAGGAAGAGGGGTGAAAAATGGATGCTCGCTGCCATCGAGGAAGACAGGGACATTGCAGACTTCTCCTGCAGGTAAGTGTCACATAATGGGCTACTATGCGATGCATAGCATACCATTATGCTTTACCTTTGCAGGGAAACAGAGGAAGTAAAACCCATCAGGGTTTCCTTCCTCTTTAATGCAACAAATAGAGGTTTCACAACACATAGCCTCACCTGTCTATCTCGTACTCCACCGCGTTTCATTACCACAATGAAGATTTCTGTAGGGTGAAGCGTGTGGGAGCAGGAGGTGGACAGATAAGACAAAACAATGTGAAGCCTCTATTTGTTGCATTAAAGTTGGCGTTGCATTAGTGATGGCGTCAGTGTGCAGCCCGTTTATTTCTTCTTAAAGTGAAATAGAGCAGGGATGCTTCCCTGGGCTGGCACCTGACAGGCATTGGAGATACAAGGAGAGTCAAGCTTGAAAGAGCATGCTCACTACTGTTTATATAATCTACATAGAATACTCACTGAACAACCGAGTGCCGGCTTGTGATGAAGTCATATTTGGGACCATATATAAAGGGGACACGGAAGTAGAAAAGTAAGTAGATGATGAGAGGTCCAGCATACTCGGTCAGGAATACCTGAAAGCAAGCAAAAGAATCAAAACGTGCTGCAGACATTGCATGGTAATATAAATCCTTACTCTGAGAGTCGGTTCACACTGGGGCGACTTGGGATCAGACTTGAAGTCGTCTCAAGTCGTCCCAAGTCTTGCTGTCCAGAAAAGCAATGTAAGTGAATGGGAGTGGTGTAAATACACACTACTCATGTCGCTCCGACTTCAGAAGAGGTTCCTGTACTACTTCAATCAGACTTCTAGGCGATTTGTACCCATTGATTTCAATGGAAGTCGCTTCCAAGTCTGATCACTGTTTTAATTGAAGCGACCTTTCAGCAAGATAACATACATTTCTCAGGCAAACCCCTCCCTCCCCTTCCCTCTCCCAGAGCTGATTGTTGTTTTATTGGCCACTGGAATGTCTCCTGACCTGAAAAGGACTTCAAGTCGTTGTAAATCGCCCCAGATCGCCCTGTGGTTCATGCTCAAGTAGTATTGAAGTTGCTTCTGAAAGTCGTGCTGGAAGTCGTGTCGCCCTAGTGTGAACCGACTCTCATGTTGTTGTTTATAAACACCAATCACATCCTGGCTGTATGTTTTCAAATTTAAAGTAAAACTCCATTCTCTCAATAAACTGACTATTTGTAAGGCCTCGTACACACGATCGGACATATCCGATGAAAACGGTCCGCGGACCATTTCCATCGGATATGTCCGATCGGGAGTTTGATCCGATGGCGTGTACACACCATCGGATCAAATTCCCCGCCGCCGGATGGCGCGGTGACGTTGACGCCGCCACGTCACCGCCACGTCACCGCACCAGGAAGTTAAACACTTCCGCGCATGCGCCGAATCCATTCGGCGGCGGCGCGGCGGCGGAGGGGGACGACATGTCTGCTGGTAAGTGTACTAACCAGCAGACATGTCGGGCGGACAGATTCCACCGGATAGATTTCAAAGCATGCTTTGAAATCTGTCGGGTGGAGAAATCTGTCCGCTAGCCCATACACACGAGCGGAGATGTCTGCTGAAACGGTCCATCGGACCGTTTTCAGCGGACATATCCCCTCGTGTGTACGAGGCCTAACCCTTAGGCCTCATTCACACATGGATCAGTTTTTCAGTTTTTCAGGCGGACCTGAACGGGCACTCCATGCATCTCTATGGAGCGTCGGATGTCAGCGGAGACATATCCGCTGACATCCGACCTGATCCGATCCGCTAAAAACAAACGTATGGGGCTCACGTCCCCATCCGTCCATGGCGGATCGGATAAGATCTGTTAAAAACGGACATGCTGTCTGTTTTCATCAGATCGCTCCATAGAGGACAGCGGGGCTCGACAAGCTTCTCCCCGCTCAGTGAGCAGAGAGGAGCTTGTCATCCGTCGGCTCAGCGGAGATCTGCGGACTGATCTCCCGCTGAGCTGGCGGACTCCATCGGAACGGACTGCGACGGAGTCGGCCATGTGTGAATGAGGCCTTATGCTGCTAGAATTAGTAAATAGATAGGGAGGTAGATCATATTTACTGGCTTTCCCCCCATTTCTTTGGTTTCCAGGCCTAGTCATACATCCCAGGGGGGGGGGGGGTTTCCCAAGCTAAGCAAACCTTCTTGCCGGGTTGCTGTTTTTCTCAGAAAAATAAAGTGTTGAGACATGGATGGATGAAGTTTGCTTTGAATATTAAAAAATGATTTAAAAAAGGGGAGTTCTGCCGATTTTTTTTTTTTTTTTAAATCAGTAGCTACAAATACTTCGGCTGACGACTTTTAATATATGGACATATTTATCTGTCCAGGGCGCCCAGAATGTCCTCACTCAAAGCTGACCGTGCCTCGGCTCCTGTGTGGAGGCGCCGGCATCTTCACTAAGGGAATCAGGAAATTAAGCATTGCGGCTTCATAGCCTGGTTCCCTACTGCGCATTTGCGAGTCGCGCTGCACGTTCCTGACTGGTCCCTGCAGTCTTCTGGGATCTGTGTGTCTCCCAGAAGACCGTGGGGGGGGTCGAAGGGGCCAGATTTGATGTAGATCACCACAGATTCTGCTGCAAGCTATCATCGGAAGTGGGAGCAAATACTTGTATTAGACAGGTATCTGCTCCCCCCTCCCCCTGAAAGGTGCCAAATGTGACACCGGAGGAACACGATAAGCGGAAGTTCAATTTCTGGGTGGAACTCCGCTTTAAATCGTATTTTTAGTGCTCGGATGCAGTGTAGTTCTGCTTTAGAATCAGGAGAATCAGTTATGAGTAAAACTTATACAAGCATTTGAATATTCAGCGTTACATGTTTAACCACTTAAGGACCGCCGCACGGCGATATACGTTGGCAGAACGGCATGGCTGGGCACATGGACGTTTTTATAGCACAAAAAATAAAAACCACAGAGGTGATCAAATACCACCAAAAGAAAGCTCTGTTTGTGGGGGAAAAATTTTTTTGGGAGCCACGTCGCACGACCGCACAATTGTCAGTTAAAGCGAGGCATTCCTGAATCGCAAAAAGGGGCAAGGTCCTTAACCTGCATATTGGTCCGGGTCTTAAGTGGTTAAGACACTAAAATCTTACCTATGAAGGATTATTAATTTTTCTTTTTTACTTGGCTTTACTTAGGGCTCATTTTACAGGTGTCCTTATTGAATGCTGCATTTGCTATTTAAAATCAAACACATGCATTTGAATGACAAACACAGCATTCAACAATAAAAGGCTGCATTTGACAGGCCTTGCCTGCAGTTTAAACACCCTTCAATATGACAAAAAGCATCCAACAAAATGCAGCGCAAAACAATTCAAACACAGCCACTTATCCGTCATGTGTACCACTCAACTCAAGTCAATAGATTTTGATGACATGCATTCCAAATGCAGAAAAATAATGCCCACATACACGAGCCCTTAATTTGTCCATGTCTGACTCTTTGGAGCCATGGGTCAGAGGTGACTTGACAGTTACTGCTCCTGTCCATTTCCCGACCTTGAGCTGTTAACAGTTGTTGTCCCCTCTTTGGCAAGTGTACATAACAGCATCAAATAACAGACACCCTGCAGTTGTTTACATATTCTCCTTTCCACAAGACTGTCACCCAACTGTTATGCATACTCTGGAGTGGGGACACAGCATGTACTATAAACACGTAGTCATGTAGTTGGGTGGTTAGGCCCTTTAGCTGACTTAAGTAAGCGGTAACAAGCTAAAACTAAATAGGTTTACATTTATCATGAGGCATTGCAAGGCTGGCAGTTACAAATATTCTGGAAATTTGATAAATAGGCAACTCCTATCCGCATATTGATCAGTACAGGGATCTTCAATCTACGTCCCTCCAGCAGTTGTGGAACTACACATTTCATGAGGCATTGTAAATGACATTCACAGACATGACAAGGCATGGGAATTGTAGTTCCTGAACCACTGGATGGCCATAGTTTGGAGACCCCTGGATTAGTGGTTCCAAATTAATAACTACTGCAGGAGGGAATAGACAGAAAAAGATACACTCTGCACCTTTCCAATTAACTGTTCTGTTTATTTAACAGATGTTTTTTTTATACACATGCTTACGTAGGTATCACATTAATTTTACAATTGTACCATTATGGTAACAAGGGGCGCAACATAGGCAGGCTAATTTCTAATTAGGACTTGAAAGAATGCAAGCATGTAATTAACCACTTAAAAACCGCCTCCTGGAGGGCGTGGTCTGGACATGGCTGAGTGAGGACGTGTGCCTAAGGAGCTCCCGGTCCGACCCGTCCTTATCCAGCTTTAAGGGCAAAATATCTACTATTTAAAACCGGCATGTACTCGGCTGGTAAACGGAGGGGAAAGACGCAGCAGCGAGTACCTCCTAAGCCCAGCAGGAACGGGGATATCCATAGATTCCTTACCGGCGCCAACGGATCATCTCCGGCCTTCAAGATGGCGGACGCTAACAGCCGGAGCCCTCGTGGCTCACAGTCACCGCTGACCTCCCTGTCAGCACCGCAGCCACTTGCTTTGCCGACCCTAAACTCGGATCTCTCTATCCCAGCGGCCTTCCAGCCGGACCCGCGAGATGCATCACAACCTCCCGCCGCACCGATGTCATGGGGCCCGGATGCGGAGCTGAGGGAGCTGCTGCGGGCGCTGCCGACGAAGGCTGACATGGAGGCAATTGTGAGCAGATTGGAGGCGACACACCGCAAGGAGATCGCGGTGGTAAGACAGGAGGTACAGACACTTTCCGATCGGCTGGGGTCCGGGGAATCGGCAGTGGCCACACTTGAGAGCAGGATGTCGGCAGTGGAGGCGGCCCAGGCGTCTCAGGCAAACGCCATTCTCCTCCAGCAGCTCCACCTCGAAGAGATCGAAGACCGCAGCAGACGGAACAACCTGCGTCTGAGGGGTCTGCCGGAGGCAACTGGTGCAGAGGACCTCGGGGCTTCAGCGCTGGCTATATTCCGATCCTTGACGGGAGACCACTTTCCCCCCGCGCTGGCATTCGATCGGATCCACAGGGCCCTCGGCCCCCGCTCGCCTGATCCGGATAGACCGCGGGATGTTATATGTCGGATACACAGATATACCCATAAGGAAATGATATTGCGGATGGCGTGGGAGAAAGGAGACGTGGAGTTTGATGGGGCCACACTGCGGATCATGCCAGATCTGTCCCGAGCAACGTTGCAGCGACGGGCGATCTTGAGGCCTGTGCTGGAGGCCGCCAGACATGCTGGACTCACGTATCATTGGGGATTCCCTATCTCGGTGACCTTCAAGAAAGCCCAACACTCATACACCCTACGGTCCCCGGCTGATCTTCCCGCCTTGTTCACTTTCATGGACATTGACCCTATCACTGTACCGGATTGGCTCCAGCCGCTGCCGCGCTATCCTACTCGCACAGGGCCGACTGGTAGGAGAAGAGCCGGGTCCCCTGACAGACAGAGGAACCGACGCAGACCCCGCAACGCTTCTGTGGATATCACGAGGGAGGATTGAATGGGAACTTGGATGAGGTGAGCCTCCACAGTCAGATGCGCCTCTCAGCGCTTCTCTACATTCAGGTTGGAGATCTCCCCTACTTT
Source organism: Rana kukunoris (assembly GCA_029574335.1). Lineage (NCBI taxonomy): Eukaryota > Metazoa > Chordata > Amphibia > Anura > Ranidae > Rana > Rana kukunoris. The sequence goes on along the minus strand of CM056051.1, from coordinate 488,850,945 downwards.
CCTCTTTCCCCCCTTACCTTCCCTGTATATTTTTTCTTTTTTTTCCTCCCCCTGCTTTTTATTTTTTATACCCGCTCTGCCTGCCCCTGCTTCTGCCCCTTCACACTTGTATTGTTCCATGGTGACACGCTCTTTGGCTGGATCATCCCTTCCGGGCCCAGGGGTGGGGGAGGGGGGCGGTTATCTCCTTCCCTGTGGTCTCTGGTGCTGACGGGCACGGATGTGGGGTGCCGGGACCTCCGCCCTACCGTAACCCTATTGTAACATGCTCGGGGATCTGGGGGGGAAGACCACCGGACACCCACCATATTATCTGCGGACGGGTCTGCTGGAGACATGACCCCAGAGGCATCAAACCGCACACACGGTTTTCCCTTTCCTCCCTCCCTTTTTAGTGAGATACCCCCGGTTGCGGGTGGGGGGAGGGGGTTGGCAATTGCTCAATGACTCTGTCACTGCCCAGGATCCAGACGCTACACACCCGTGCAGGCAGTACTCTTGCGAAGCCAGCACCCTGGAAATGGTGGTACACGGAATGACTACACATATTTTGCTGAAAGGATACTTCTACTTGGCTACGGTATAGGCCCTCATTATGCTGTTTGTTATGATCCTGGGTGGGGGGTGGGAGAGATGGGAGGGGGGCATGTGGTTTGTTGGGTTCCGCCTGCTGGGCGGGGAGTTGGAGCCCCGCGGGAGGGGGGAGGGGGGGCCATGGTTGTGGATCCCGGGGCAGGGGGGCAAGGTTGAAAGATTTTGAGGACCTGTGGGAACGGGAAGCATGGTCCGCTGGGAAGTGCTTTATGAGGATCAGTCAGCTGTGCTATGGGAGTTGGGTCTAAATGGTAATGATTATGTTTCATGTTCAGTGGTTCCTCTGGTTTAAATGGTTTAAATGATGTTACTGCTTATTATTAGATTTACACGTATCATAGTAGATTGTTAATAAATGTTTTTCTAGCTGGGGGGGCGGGGACGGACCGGGGGCTCCACCCTTGGTCTTCTCCTACCTCTTCCCAATTAGGCTGAAGCATCCACCCTGGTTAAGCTAGGGAGTGATTCTATACAAACTGATTGTTTGTACACTTAGCTGACGGGCTACTGGTTAGTCCGTTTGGAAACCGTCACACTTGACGGTACAAATTATTTTTCTGCTTCTGTCTTCTTTCTCCATTTCTATTCTTTTCTCTCCCCACATCCTGTAGGGGCTCCTTTACCCCCCCTTCCCCCCCCCTTTTTTCCTCTTGACCTGGGGGACGATGGACCACATTAATATTTTCTCGCTGAATGCGAAAGGGCTGAATATACCCGAAAAAAGACGGATGCTTCTGAACGATCTTAAGAGGGCTCGTGCTGACGTGGCGTTTATTCAAGAGACCTTAAAAACCGCTCCTTCCCATATGCATATCATGCCACGAATGAGGCTGCCAAGTCCAAAGGGGTTTCTATACTTGTCTCGGGGAAAGTGCCGTGGACATGTGTGGACACACTGTCGGACCCCAATGGAAGGTTCGTATTTGTTAAGGGTACAATTGGGGGCGTGAAGACAACACTAGCCACGATATATGCTCCTAACGACCATCAGGACACATTTGTCAGTCGGGCGTTGAAGCGATTAGCGGATTTCCGGGAGGGGCTGCTTTTCCTGGGAGGGGACCTGAATGTGCCACTTACGCCAGCAGTGGACACTTCCTCGGGTAACTCATCCCTAAACACAGGTCTACTCAAGCGTATAACACGGCACCTCCATGACTCCCAGCTGGTAGATGTCTGGCGGCTACACCATCCCGGCGAGCGCGATTATACCTTTTTCTCCGCACCGCACAAGGTCTATTCGAGAATAGATTATGTGCTTGTCCCTCACAACCAGTTGGAGGGGGTCTGCAGTGTTGACATAGGTGTTATCACATGGTCGGACCACGCGCCCGTCACCATGCGTTACTCCCTGTCACCCTCTGTGCTCCTGAAATCCAGATTTTGGAGGCTGAATGAGAGTCTCCTTCAGGATCCGACAGTTATGTCGGATGTTACGAACGAACTGAAGCATTACTTTCAAACAAATGCCACCGCAGAATGCGACCCGGGAATTCTGTGGGAAGCCCATAAGGCGGTCATACGGGGAATTTTGATCAAACACGGAACGAGAATTAAAAAAGAACGGGAACGAGTGCTGCTCGAGCTGTTATGCAAAATACAGACCGCTGAGACAGAGCATAAACGAGCGCCGGAGGCCTCCCTGGAAGCAGAACTGACGTCTCTCAGGAGACGGGTTGTGGATCCGTTACAATACAGAGCCAAGGCAGCACTGCAGGTTTGTCGGAAGCTTTCGTATGAATCGGGAGACAAATGCGGGAAGTTGTTGGCTAGATCCCCCAGATCATAGACCCCTCGGGCCAGCGGAAATCCACGCCATCCCAGATTGTGTCAGAATTTAGAGACTTCTACTCCTCCTTTTATAACCTTCCGGTGACCCCCCCGACTGAATCCGACATAAAAGACTACATCTCGGCCTCACAGATTCCGCAACTGTCGGCGGAGGCGAGGACGGGGCTAGAGGACCCGATTACAATGGAGGAACTGCAACGTGCTGTGGGCGGGATGAAACCGGGCAAGGCACCGGGCCCGGACGGCTTTACGCTCCAGTATTACCGGACGCTTCTGCCTATCTTGGGCCCTTACATGGTAAGGATGTTCAACGGTTTGGGAGACGGGGGGCAGTTCCCTAGAGACACCCTTAGAGCGCATATATCCCTTATACCGAAGGAAGGCAAGGATCCGGCGGCATGCGGCAGCTACAGACCTATTTCCCTCCTTAATATAGACCTTAAGCTGTTCGCTAAGATCATAGCCAACAGGATATCCCTGTTAATGCCAAGCTTGATACATTTAGATCAAGTGGGATTTGTCCCAGGCCGCGAGGCCAGGGACAACACCACCAAAGTGCTTAACCTTGTTCATGTGGTTAACATGAGGAAGACCCCCTGTGTTTTCCTTAGTACCAAAGCTGAGAAGGCGTTTGACAGGGTGAATTGGTCTTTCCTGTCCTCTATCCTTGAAAGGGTTGGCATGGGGCGCAAGATGACACAGTGGATTCTCAGCATCTATTCCACGCCTTCGGCTCAGGTGAAGGCAAACGGAATCCTCTCAGAACCATTTCAGATAACTAACGGCACAAGGCAGGGCTGCCCACTGTCGCCCCTTCTTTTTGCCTTGGCCTTAGAACCCTTTTTGTGCTCTGTAAGATCTAGCCCGGACATAGCGGGAGTGACGGTGGGAGGGGGCCAGTATAAAATCTCCGCCTACGCGGATGACCTTCTATTTTCTTTGACTAGCCCGACAGTGTCCCTCCCAAACCTACTTAAAGAATTTGACAGGTATGGGAAGCTCTCTAACCTGAAGATCAACTTTGACAAGTCGGTGGCTATGGGGCTCCACATCCCCACGGGTAGGCTACAGGCGTTGCAGGCGCACTTTCGATTTAAATGGTCTGACACCTCCCTTCCTTATCTAGGAACCTTGATCCCCAAAGATTTGAAACGCACATTTGAGTTGAATTTCCCATCTCTGTTGACCAAGACCAGATTGCTTCTGGAGGATTGGGCCGGAGGCATGCACTCCTGGTTTGGCAGGTGTAACCTCCTGAAGATCCCGTCCCATTACTTCAAGCAGGTAAATTCCCTCTTTACCAGGTTCATCTGGGCGAAATCTAGGCCTAGACTGAAGAGGCGCTATCTTACCCTTCCCAAACGTTACGGAGGGCTGGCTCTCCCAGATGTGCGACGCTACTATTCGGCAGTCCATTTGGGACGTATAATAGACTGGAACCGCCACAGCAAAACTAAACTGTGGACACAACTAGAACAGGCGCAGTCCGCTGCAGTGGTGGGTAAAGCCATCTGGTGTTATGATAGACTGTCCCCAGAACTGAAAATACATCCAGTAATAGGCACCACTCTCCAGGTAGGCTTTTCTATGATGCTGACAAACGCTCTATCCTCCGGGGAATCCCCTTTGTATCCGATACTGGGAAACCCTGCTTTCCCGCCTGGACTGGAGGGGGCAGCTTTCGAGGCGCTTCGGTCAGCGGGCAGGAACCAGGCCCGCCATTTTCTGTCTGACACTCACTGGCCCTCGATGGCCACGTTAACAGACGTTGGTGGTCAGTTTCGGCTTCCCTTCTGGGATGCAATGAGACTTCATCATTTCCTTCACTCCATACCCAACCCGGCACAACACGAACGTGACTTGACACTGTTTGAGGGGTACTGTAGTGGCGAGGGGGTGGTGCCCAATGTCTTGTCCAAAACCTACGATATCCTGAACTCCCCGGCAGAGCAGCCCGAGCTGCACTTCCTCCAGAGATGGGAGGAGGATCTACAGCGCTCGTTCACCGATGCCCAGAAGCAATCAATTATCGGATTCTCCCTAAGGTCCTCTGTCTGTACTAAGATTCAGGAACTAAATTACAAGATCCTGACTCGTTGGTATTACACCCCCAGCCGCCTTCATGGGTTCTTTCCGAATACCTCAGACAGATGTTGGAGATGCCAGACGGGGGAGGGAACCCTCCTCCACCTCTTCTGGTCCTGCCCACTACTCCAGCAATTCTGGACAACGGTTCGCACGGTCACTCAAAAATTCACGGACCATCACATTCTGGATGACCCAGCGGTTGTCTTGCTCCATGCCACTACACTCCCGGCCCGGAGCTATAAAAAGTCGATCGTGAGACACCTCCTGAATGCGGCCAAGGCTTGCATTCCGCTTCTATGGAAAAACACTGGGCCTCCGACTGTGGCGATGTGGCTGCGTAAGGTGGAGGAGATCAGGAGACTGGAGGACCTGGTCCACTCGGCCCAAAATAAACATGAACAGCACTCCCAGACATGGCAACTTTGGACCATGTTCATATATTCAGATGAGGGGGTGGCGATGTTGGCCACCTAAGCGACACCGTATGAAATGTAGGCCTTCCCTTTGTGGTCTGGGCCCCTCAGGTCCCCCCCCCCTTCCCTTATTCCCTCTCCTAATTTTATAAAACATTCTTTATATATGTTCTTGTTCTTATTATTTTCCTTTTTATTTATTTACTTATTTTTTCTTTCTTCTTTTATTTTATATATTCCCTATTCTTTTCCTTCTCCCTTTCTCCCTCTTTCTCTCGGTACTATCATAGAGAACTCTTCCTTCTCTATCTTATGAGCACACAAGTGCCAGGTTCAGGATCTCAAAGAGATAACAAGTGCCTCAGTAGGGTTTGGGCCGGGATAGTGGTCTAGAACAGAAGCTACCTCAATGTAGAATAATTGCAGCCCGACAAAAGCTCTATTTGTGGGGGGGAAAAAAGGACGCCAATTTTGTTTGGGAGCCACGTCGCACGACCGCGCAATTGTCAGTTAAAGCGACGCAGTGCCGAATCGCAAAAAGGGGCAAGGTCCTTAACCTGTATATTGGTCTGGGTCTTAAGTGGTTAAAACATTATTGGCGTTGTGGGCAAACATACAAAAGAGAATACAGTTATATAGAGAATTTACAATTTCCTTAACACAGGCATGACTTTACATGGCCCATGACAGAAAGAGAGTACCCCCTAACTGGACTTTTAAGGCACCGAGATTGTATTGTTTATAGAAAAATATAAATTATTTTTGAAATGCATACAGCAGTAGAAGAATAAAACGATTGACAAGGGTTACCCACAGTTCACCCAACGCGTTTCTGAGATTCTGAATCTCCTTCTTCAAGGGTGTGTATGAGAGGGTCAATCATATGTATGTTTTATGGAGATATCATATGAAAAATAAAAAATTAATTATGCTAATCGGGCATTGCAAAACAGCATGTTACAATTACTCCAAGGAGTAGAGGCATTATGGGACTTCTGCAACAGCTGGAGGGGTCACAGTTTGCCTCCCACAGACATAGGTAAATATATTATATATAGGTAAATATATTATATATATATATACACACACACACACACACACGCACACATTTACCTTTCACAGGTAAGCCTGAACCATTGTAAAAATTAATCTAGCATAACCTTCTGTTTTGTTTTGAATAGACTGGAGAAGGACTAGATCCCCGGTTGGATTCCACTGCTATCCAGGGCATTGTTGAAGAGATAATTCCTCAATTAAAGAAGGACTAAACCCTCCCATCTTTTTCAGCCAATAAATATGCCATCTTAGCCCCTATTTGATCTGCAACTGCCATGGTGCTGTAAATGTAATCCGTTATGACACCAGCAATTTGATGGTTTGACAGTTCAGTTGAGAGCACAAGCAAATGCGACAGTTATGTCGGGAATGTAACCGTTTTTTTTTTTTTTAAATCGATGGGTTTGGTTCAGTTTTAACTGTCATGGAAAAAACAGTATTGTTTATTAAAGTAGGAGAAGGCTATAATGCATGTCAGACTTCTATTGTGTAACTGCTGTCAATAAAAGTAGAAAAAAAAAGTGGTTGGATAACACTTTAGGACAGAATATTAAAATTCTTTAAAAATCACAAATGTAGCTGGATGTGTTTGAATTTTGAAAATCAAAGATAGTGCAGCTATTTTTACTCCGTTGCAGTTTTCATAAACAACCCTAACATGTCTAACATGAAGAGAACACTCGTCAGTCGGTCTGCCGAGACACAAGCTTCCAAATTCCATGTAGGTTTCTGATCGGTCTGTTCCAAACAGCTACAAATCACATAGCAGGCAGGACGCCAAGCACAGCGATTAAAGACTGGAGATCGATGACAAAAAAAAAAATTTCAAAAATGAACTCAAGTCATCCGACTCCTTACTCCTGCATCTTTTCTCTGCACACTCAGCAGGTGCTGCATCTTCCACTGCCTGGAGGTATAAAGTCAAACCCGGCACACATACAGTGCCTTGAAAAAGTATTCACATCCCTTGAAATTTTCCACATTTTGTCATGTTAAAACCAAAAAGTAAATGTATTTTTATGCGATAGACCAACACAAAGTGGCACATAATTGTGAAGTGGAAGGAAAATTATAAATGGTTTTCAATTTTTTTTTTACAAATAATTATGTGAAAAGTGTGGCGTGCATTTGTATTCAGCCTCCCCGAGTCAATACTTTGTAGAACCACCTTTCACTGCAATTACAGCTGCAAGTCTTTTTGGGGATGTCTCTACCAGCTTTGTACATCTAGAGAGTGACATTTTTGCCCATTCTTCTTTACAAAATAGCTCAAGCTCTGTCAGATTGGATGGAAAGCGTCTGTGAACAGCAATTTTCAAGTCTTCAGATTCTCAATTGGATTTAGGTCTGGATTTTTATACCAAACCATTAATATGCTTTGATCTAAACCATTCCATTGTAGCTCTGGCTGTACGTTTAGGGTCATTGTCCTGCTGGAAGGTTAACCTCCGCCCCAGTCTTAAGTCTTTTGCAGACTCTAATGCCCTGTACACACAATCAGTTCATCCGATGAAAACGGTCTGATGAACTTTTTCATCAGATATCCGATGAAGCTGACTTTCATCAGTCTTGCCTACACACCATCATTTAAAAAAACGATTGTGTCCAACGCGGTGATGTAAAACACAAGACGTGCTGAGAAAAATGAAGTTCAATGCTTCCAAGCATGCGTCGACTTGATTCTGAGCATGCCTGGATTTTTAACCAATGGACGTGCCCACAGACGTTTTTTTTTTCAATCGGTTTTTTAACCATCAGATAATTTTAAAAGAAGTTCCTAGTTTGTTCACCGATGGATAAAAAAATGATGGGGCCCACACACGATCGGTTCGTCTGATGAAAAAGGTTTTCATCAGACGAACCGATCGTGTGTACGTGGCATGACAGATTTTCTTCTAGGATTGCTCTGTATTTGGCTCCATCCATCTTTCCATCAACTCTGACCAGCTTCCATGTCCCTTCTGGAGAAAAGCATCCCTACCACATGATGCTGCCACCACCATGTTTCACAGTGTGAATGGTGTGTTTAGGGTTAGTTTTCCACCACACATAGCGTTTTGCTTTTAGGCCAAAAAATTCAATTCTGGTCTCATCTAACCAGAGCACCGTCTTCCACATCTTTGTTGTGTCCCCCACATGGCTTCTCGCAGACTGCAAAAGGGACTTCTTATGGATTTCTTTTAAACACTGGCTTTCTTCTCGCCACTCTTCCATAAAGACCAGATTTGTAGAGTGCACGACTAATCGTTGTCCTGTGGACAGATTCTCCCACCTGTGTTGTGGATCACTGCAGCTCCTCCAGAGTTACCATGGGCCTCTTGGCTGCTTCTCCGATTAATACTCTCCTTGCCCGGCTTGTCAGTTTAGGTGGACACCCATGTCTTGGTAGGTTTGCAGTTGTGCCATACACTTTCAATTTTTGGATGATGGACTGAACAGTGCTCCATGAGATGTTCAAAGCTTGGGATATTTTTATTTTTTTTTATAACCTAACCCTGCTTTAAGCTTCTCCACAACTTCATCCCTGACCTGTCTGGTGTGTTCCTTGACCTTCATGATGCAGTTTATTCACTAAGTTTCTCTAACAAACCTCTGAAGGTTTCACAAAAAATGTGAAAAACATTTATAATTTTCCCTTCTACTTCACAAGTATGTGTCACTTTGTGTTGGTCTATCACATAAAATCCCAATGAAATACATTTATGTTTTTGGTTGTAACATGACAAAATGTGGAAAATTTTAAGTGGTATGAATACTTTAAGGCACTGTAACACCAACACGACATCTACAACTGAAGCAGCCTCAACTTCATTTGTCATTGGTAGCAGAAAGCACATACAGTACCTAAAAGTACACCTTTAGTCCTGGTAAGACCAGGTAAAAGTAAAAACGTACTAAACTTGCGCTAATGGTGAATTATTGTGTAAACACCAGCTACACCATGTTCTGATACCTGACACTTACCAATACTAAAAATCTAACAGTGCGGCCCTCTAATAAACAATTTGTTACGATGATTAAATAATCAATATTACAGTGCCTAATAATAAAGAAATGTGTGACTAAAATAAAAAACTGAAAGTCCGAAGAAAGACAGTTGAGTCAAGATTTGCAGCCCCACAAGCTGTGATGAACACCGGGATCATCAGGATAGCCAGGGTGACACCATCCCCTCATGCTAAGATTACTAGAAAGCATGTGACCCCTAATAAGAGTAGTCCATGTGCGCGCTCTTTACAATTATGACACCAGCATCACAAATGTAGTAATGGTCCTCACGAAAGAATTCAAACCAGAACCGGCACAGAAATTGTAATCCCAAACTCCTCTATAATTTACACAGACTCCAGTATGTTTTGATTTATCCTGCTATCATTAGGGTATTAATTTCAGACATGAAATAAAAGAAAGCTCTAAATAGTGGTAGCGTGTATGTGTGCTGGCGGCACACATGCTACCACACACGAGCAGCCAATTGGCAGCCATTTTGGGTGAAGCCAGCAGAAGCTGTCAGCGAGTTGGAGTGAGGAGCGGGAGCAGTCTTCTACCCTTTTCTCTTGAAAAGAGGAGCGGAGAGCCGGAGCCGGAGCAGGAGCAATCTTCTACCCTTTCTCCTTGGAGAGGAGCGGAGAGCCATTGCAGGAGCAATCTTCTACCCTTTCTCCTTGGAAAGGAGCGGAGAGCCGGAGCAGGAGCAGTCTTCTACCCTTTCTCCTTGGAGAGGAGCGGAGAGCCGGAGCAGGAGCAGTCTTCTACCCTTTCTCCTTGGAGAGGAGCGGAGAGCAGGAGCAGTCTTCTACCCTTTCTCCTTGGAGGAGCGGAGAGACGGAGCAGGAGCAGTCTTCTACCCTTTCTCCTTGGAGAGGAGCGGAGAGGAGAGCCGGGCAGAAGCAATCTTCTACCCTTTCTCCTTGGAGAGGAGCGGAGAGCCGGAGCAGGAGCAGTCTTCTACCCTTTCTCCTTGGAGAGGAGCGGAGAGCCGGGCAGAAGCAGTCTTCTACCCTTTCTCCTTGGAGAGGAGCGGAGAGCCGGAGCAGGAGCAGTCTTCTACCCTTTCTCCTTGGAGAGGAGTGGAGAGCCGGGCAGAAGCAATCTTGTACCCTTTCTCCTTGGATCTATGTCCTAATGGAGTACTAAAGAACTAAAGAGAAGATTCCAGTTTTGACTCTGATGAGCCCTATATGTCTACACACCATATTATACTGGCTTCGGTGGCTGTTGATAATTCCTCATAACAGCATAAGATCCATTGGAGAAGATTCTAGCAAATCATCTTTACCTAGGTGTTGAGACACCACTGCCTGTTTGACCCATTTGGTACAAGCTGAATAGGGTCCATATGTTCTGGTAAGCCTCCTTATATCACATTTGGTGGCAGAAGTCTTTCACAGCAGTGATTCCTTTTGTTTTTTGGTTGGCTGGTCATCACTATTTGGCATCACAAAGTTTATGGACTCATTTATATGAACGGTTTAATAGTTCTCTTATTATTGTGTTATTTTTTTTTAATGATTCACCATTATAAATCAGTTTTACCTTTATGCACTGCTTTTATCCATATTGGAGGAAGTTTACCTTTGGGTTTATATGCTCACTTATATGCTTGTTTTATCAGTCAACATGTGAGTGTAATTTTTGACGAAATAAAGCATTTTGTTTTATGACAATACACTATATAGGGCATTCATTTATTTCATGTCCGGTATTTATACCCCAATGATAGCAGACTAAAACAAAACATACTGGAGTCTGTGTAAATTACAGAGGAGTTTGAATTACCATTTCTGTGCCAGTGCTGGTTTGAATTCTTCTTTGAGGACCACTATTACATTTGTAATGCTGATGTCACCATTGTAAAAAACACGTACATGGGGCAATCTTATTAGGGGGTCACATTCTTTCTGGTAAGCTTAGCATGAGCGTGAATCGTGTCACCTTGGCTATCCTAAAGATCCCTGTCTTCATCACAGCTTGTGGGACTACAAATCTTGACTAGAGACGCTCCGAAATGTCTGTGGCTGAAAATGGTGTTTCCGGCATTCTACCGAAAAAAGGTGCAGAAAATGGCACCAAAAACGTGTGCCATTTTGCCACAATTTTACTGTGCTTATGGTGTTTTTTCATAGGCACAGGTGCATTATTGAGGTGTTCTTAATGTGTTTTCAATGCCTTTTTTTTTTAATGGACCAAAAAATGCAGCAAGATTTTTAAACACAACGGTAGGAGAAGGGACCAGTGTGAAGACATTTCATTAGAATTTAAAGGGATGCATTTTTCTTGCACTAAAGGTGCCGATAATGGCCGACACTAGATTCATATTCATTTAAATTCATTATAATAATTTAAAAAAATCAAATACAATACAATTATATATATTTTCTTTAAAAACCTGTGCATCCCAAATTTTTTGTTTCTGCATACAAATTTCCATTCGGTGCAACTCTAATCTTCACTCAACTTACTTTGGTCCTTCAGCTGTTTATTTCATTTTAGTCACACATTTCTTTCATTATTTTTATGCACTGTAAACATATTTATCATTTATTTAATTATAGTAACATTTTTTTTTAGAGCGCTGCACTGTTGGATTTGTAAAACCAGGTAACAGAAGCAGATCTGTGTTTCTAAAGTGTATCGGAAGCCAAAAAAAATCTTTTTAGCTTTGGATAGCCTGATGAGGGGTTATCAAGCATGTATCAACAGTTTGTGTCTCAGCTAAGGAAACACACCCCTCCATTTGTTCTGATCACCATTGTCGGAGACAGGAAGTGAAGGAAAATCTAACATTTTGGAGTAGTGGATTAGAAATAAAAAGGGGAAATCTTCCAATGGACAATTGCCTCATTCTATATGGTGTCTATAGGACAGGAAGTAAAATACATTATACTCAATTGGACATAGATGGGCAAAAAATAAATTAAAATTAAACAAAAGTCTGAGATTTTAGATATACTTACAGGTTCTATTTAAATCATAGTGTCACGTGCTGCAATGCAAGTTTTTAGGCATGAAAGTGGTTTGCATTAGGCAGAATAAATAGGTCCTGTGCAATTTTAACCAGCACAGCTCAATGCAAAGCACACCGCATATTCATATGTGCATACGTTGCACTGGAAATGTGCGATGAGATGCAATTAACTTTTAATGGCAACACACATCTACAGTATGATACAGTAACCCGTGAAAAAAAGGTCATCAGAAGACATTAGTCATTTAAAGCGGTAGTAAAGTCCGGTTTGTGATTTTTCCAGAAAGTTAGAGGTGACATGCAGCAAAGTCAGTTCCAGGGTCAAACCCAAAAGTACACTTTAACAAGCTGAGAGTATTAAAAGGGCCACTAAAATAAGGCGGCACATCCACACTATTGGAAATCAAGAGCTGACATTTTGCTGAACACGAGCAGCACCCCCCACTTTGAAGACACTTGTACTTTGGTATGTATTACACTGAAGAGGACATTTGGCCTTGACTTTGATGTTTGCTGATTGAGGCACACTTGGCACCACAAGAGTAGCTGGTATCCTGTTCTTGTTAGTTTGACTGGATGTGCCAGGATCAGTATAACTGTGTAGCTATGTGTGTGCCTACGCCAGCAGATTGCCCTCTATTCTCTCCATGTGCAATATAAGTGCGTAGGTGGGGTTTCAAGGTTTTAGAAAAATCACACAAAAACAAACCATGGATGCTATGGAGCAAAGATGGATGTACAGTAGAAGTAAACCCTAACTGGATGGCATTTAGTGTATTCACGTTAAAATTGAAATTTTTGTCGCCGTTTTTGTAAAATGTACTGATTTCTGGTATTTATATGACGATAACAATTTACACAGCACTTTACAGTATGCACATTCACATCAGTCCCTGCCCTCAAGGAGTTTACAATCCAAGGTCTCCAACTTTCATTCATATATACACACACATACTAGCGCCATTTTTAAACAGGAGCCAATCAACCTACTAGCATGTCCTTAGACTTTGGGAAAAAAAACAGAGTACTCAGAGCAAATCCACACAAGAAGATGTAAATTTCATGTGGGTAGTGTCCTGGTGGGGAGTCAAACCGATTAACCATAGGGCTGCAAGGCAGAGGTGCCAACCACTAAGCCACCATGCTACATTTTTAAAATACCGTAATTACTCTCTCATCCTTTTAATCATCTCATGCATCTACATGCAGGTATCTGGATGGATCTTGACTCTATGGTCATGATGATGCCTGAGCCTGGACCGACTGACGTCAGCAGAGAGCACACTTCAGCCTGCTGTCTTCTGAAATCAAATCACAGAAGTGCAAAACGAACTGCACTCCTGTGATTCACAGGAGAAGTACAGCCCAACAAGCTTTGGCTGTACTTCTCCTTAAAATCTACATACCAGGAAGTCATGAAGGTTAGGAATGTTCTAGAAACTGTATATTGGCACATAGGGGAGTTGAAAGAAAAAAAAAAAAGACTTTAAAGAAAATCTAGCTGCATGCATTTTGCATCTTATTAAAAAAGTAGAGGGAACGGAAGGTCAATGTACAAGGACAGCAAACAACAACTGGGAACTGGCGATAGTGTTTTTAAGCCTCCTCGGTGATAGCAGTGATCATTAAAGCAGAGCTCCGCGGTTAAAAAAATATTAAAAGCCAGCAGCTACAAATACTGCAGCTGCTGACTTTTAATATTAGGACACTTACCTGTCCTGGAGTCCAGTGACGTCTGCAGCAGAAGACAAGCAATCGCTCGTCTATCTGCTGCCCCCACCGCCATCCTGGGTGAGGGAATCAGGAAGTGAAGCGTTCCAGCTTCACTGCCCATGCACGGGTCGCGCAGCGGCGTCCTCACTGGTCCCGGCTGTGTTCTGGGAGCCGTTTTTTTTTCCCAGAACACAACGGGCGGGGGCGGGAAGTGACGCACTACCCGCAGAATCCCCACAGAGAGGACTCCCGGAAGTGGGTGCAAATACCTGTCTTAGACAGGTATCTGCGCCCACCTCCCCCTGAAAGGTGTCAAATGCGACAACGGAGGGGGGGGGGGAGGGTTCCGATGATCGGAAGCTCCACTTTAGGGTGGAGCTCAGCTTTAATAACACCATTGAGGCATGAATCGTTTACACCATTTCATATATTTGATGCAAGTATGCAGGGCATAAGGGAACAGACTTCCCTACGATTTACAGCATGCCGAGCCTAGTTACAGTGTGTATATCAATATACATTGAAGTGCGTTGTCCACCATTTACATAGACATGTGCATATACTCACAGTGACCCAGCTGATCTGTGCTCCCAAGTCTCTAAAGTACAGAGTCGCTGTTGTTCCCACTGGCAGGTTTTGCAGAATGTCCTCATCTTTTAGAGATCTTCCTTCTGTCACATAAAGGTCATATATAACATTTAACACAAAAGGTAATCCCAAACCTTTTCATAAAACATATATTCTATAAACTGGTGTACAAGAAGAAAAAAAAAAAAAAGAAGACTAACCATGAGCCTAACAAATTTGCCTAATAGCAGTACGACCCGTTTCCTCATAACAAAAACAATATAAGCATGCCGGTTCTTTGGTTAGAAGTGCGAAAAATTAAAAGTCAGCAGCTACTGACTTTTCATAAACAGACACTCCTGACCCAGGGGGATCCAGCACTGTCCTCACCCGAGCCGGGTTCTTCACCAGTCTTCAGAAACCTGACTTCAAGCATGTAAACTGTGGGCAGCCAGCTGTGACTCTTGGCACCTTCATAGCCAGCAGTCCAGTGCAAAAGCAATGCTGCACTGTGAGAATGGTCCTACAGCCTCCTGGCACCTGTGGTGTGTCCCAGAAGGCTGCGAGAGAAGGAAGGGGAGGAGAAAACTTTTGTTCAGATCACCTAGGCCGGGGGTCAGCCACCTGTAGATCGCAAACAGGAGTCTGGTAGATAGCAGTCTGGACTAGCTGACCCGCCATTGCAGAGCATTAGAGTACAATGCAGAGGGATTATTTGTAAGGTTAAAGGGTTTTAAAAGGTAAAAAAAAAATCCTAAATAGCTTCCTTTACCTCAGTGAAGTCCTCCTTCACTTACCTCATCCTTCCATTTTGCTTTTAAATGTCCTTATTTCTTCTGAGAAATGCTCACTTCCTGTTCTTCTGTTTGTAACTACACACCGTAATGCAAAGCTTTCTTCCTGGTGTGGAGTGTCGTGCTCGCCCCCTCCCTTGGACTACAGGAGAGTCAGGACGCCCACTAACACACAGCTCCTTTCTCTATCTGCAACGTAGAGAGCGTCCTGACTCTCCTGCAGTTCAAGGAAGGGGGCGAGCACGACCCTCCACACCAGGAAGAAAGCCTTGCATTACGGTGTGTAGTTACAGACAGAAGAACAGGAAGTGAGGATTTTTAGGAAGAAATAAGGACATTTAAAAGCAAAATGGAATGATGAGGTAAGTGAAGGAGGACTGCACTAAGGTAAAGGAAGCTATTTAGGGGGGGGATGTACATTTACAACCCCTTTAAAGCTGTAATAGGGAACAAGAGCCGCAAAAGCCGATGCCTCCTCTGTAGTGCCGGCTTCTGTCCCATGCGGACTGATACCAACTGCACTCCATCTCTTATCCTGGCTAGAGGTCTCCAGAGTGGTGCCAGCAGCAGGAAAGAAGAAATCTTTAGGTCAGTGTGAAGCAATACACTGGGCATAATAGTATAGGGCTGCTTTTTACACTGATGCAGATGCACTGCACCCGTAGTGCAGGTAAACTGTCGCACCTTGGTTGTGAAAGCAGACATATGGGGGGCTCAGAACAGTAGAGCTCATTTACAATTTGCAGTTTGGGGGGTGGTAAATCCACATAGTTAAGACCTGTTTTTTAACCCCCGCCCCAACTGCACCCACTTTAGCTGCAGTGGCCAGGGGTGTACACATGTTGCAGCAGGAGTTATATGTCTTGTCATGGTTGGTGGGTGTAGCACTTGCCAAAGCATGACCCATTTAAGTAAATGGGGGGGGGCCCCCCCAACTTTACGCATGAACGAGCCCTGAGGCCGCATACACACGATAGGTTAACCAGAGGTCAACGGTCTGATGGACCGTTTTCATCGGTCAAAACTGATCGGTTATTTAAACTTTGGTTAAAAAAAAAGCCAACTTGCTTTAAAATTTAACCGATGGACGCCTAACCGATTGGTATGCAAAACCATTGGTTAAAAACCCGCGCATGCTCAGAATCAAGTCGACGCATGCTTGGAAGCATTGAACTTCATTTTTTTTAGCACGTCGTTGTGTTTTACATCACAGTGTTCTGACACAATCGTTTTTTTAACCGATGGTGTGTAGGCACATCAGACCATCAGTCAGCTTCATCGGTTAACCGATGACAACGATCGTGTGTACGCGGCCTAAGGGTGGTGCTGCTGAATGCAACTAAGGGCTTATTCACAAGTGCAGGAGGCATTGCTGCTCCTCTGAAAGCAATCCGAGTGTGTTTGATAGGTAGGAAAAAAGAGACCGCCGCTCCAGATGAGTGCACCTCGGTGGTGAGTATTGACTCCGAAAAACACAACGGGTGTGGGCAATGCATGAAGCATAAATGGAAGCAGGAAGGTATGGACAGCCGCACTCCGGTAGATAAAAAAAACAATAAAAGCCTTTAATCCAGTAAAAAAAACACTACAAAAACAGAAGAACAGCAAACGGTGGGATGATATAGCTGACGCATTTCACATTGACATTGTTGTGCAATGCGAAACACAACAAACGCGTCAACTATATCATCCCACCGTTTGCTGTTCTTCTGTTTTTGCAGTGTTTTTTTACTGGATTAAACGCTTTTATTGTTTTTTACATTTACCGGAGTGCGGCTGTCCATACCTTCCTGCTTCCATTTGTGTTTGATAGGTGCTGGGGAGGCGATATAGATTGCCTCCTCACCACCCGATTTAAACCCACGATTGCCGTGCAATGCACGCGATTGTGACGGTAGTATGGCAATTCAAGGTTTAAATCAAGTGTGAGGAGGAGACGCTGCAAATAGTTCTGATAGCAGAATGCAGTCAATACAACCAACAGTGATATTTAGTATATTGCTTTTTATTTTATGCATGTGTATTTAATTTACTTATGTGTTCTGCACATCTACATGCAGACCAAGCAGTTCATTTCCAGGCAAATATAGAAGACGCAAACTAAGGCAGCTCTGTATTCATTGTTAAATCATTAAACGTACTTTGTGAACACCATCTATTTATTTAGAAATGACACTATATAAAAAAAAAAGTGCCCTGATGCTCTCCTATTTAACAGACAATAAAACAACCCCTTAGCAATATTTACAGCATCTGCTGCAAGCATAGAATGATACTTACTAGGGTCCAAACGCAACGACTGCCTGGCTGGATACCACTCAGGATCTAAAAAACACAAACACATTTTTAGCACAGTTTACATATCAGGAATACGGAAACTCTAAACCTAATCGTGGTTAGTCACACTTAACTGGACTTGTTCAGTAATACTGGAATAGTGTAACTACTCATCCAAGTAGCTTCCTGAGCTCTGCTGATTAGGCTTCTTTCATATGGATCAGTTATTCCGTTTTAGCATAAAAAATGTGGAAGAAGAACGCATGACCATTCAATCCTGTGGAACCTTTCATGCTGGTCAGTTGCAGGGTTCTTTGCATTCTTAAAAGTCCTTCAAGCTGCATTTTTGGTGCAGGTTTGGCATTGTAAAAACAAAGCACCAAAAAAAACGCACCTCCCATTGAAATGAATGGAAAGCGTGGCAAAAATGCACCAAAAAAGTATCAAAAATGCACTCACAGGTGCAAAAGGCACCGAAAGCATATGCAACAGAGCACTTAAAGTGGAGTTCCCACATGAAAAAAAAATTCCACTAAAAATCTAAGAATAAATAAGAAAGAAAAAAATTAATTTTACTGACCCTAAATAGTTGTGGATTCTCTTCCTCCTCCTACACTCAGTGTTTTGTTGTGAATGGGGCGCGCTGCATTCTGGGAACTGTGTGTGTCCCAGAAAGCAGCCTGCCCATTCACAAAGCGCCGTGCCGCTCGCACATGCGCAGTAGGAAACGGGCAGTGAAGGCGCACAGCTTCACTGCCTGTTTCCCTTACTGTGGATGGCGGCGCCTGGAGCTGCCAGGATCAAGGATCGGCCATGGCGGGGGCCGACATCGCTGCGGCTAGGACAGGTAAGTGTCCTTATTAAAAGTCAGCAGCTACAGTGTTAGTAGCTGCTGACTTATTTTTTTTTTAATGGAACATCCGCTTTAAATGAAGGATTCTACTTTTAATAACGTCGCACATAGATGACTAAACGCGTAAAGCTGACCCTCCCAAGCTTCACTTTCGGACTAGAGATTGAAACGCACGCCAGGTAACTGGCAGTGTCCATTACTCTGAATCCATAAGACGTTTTTAATAGTGACGTTTTGTCCCTTTTTATTTTTATATAACCAATTCCCATTCGTTTTTTACCTTGTAAAATGCCTTATAATGAATAAATCACCAAAGGATTTTACACCATGAGGAGCTTTCTCTTTATTTATTGCATACCTGTATAGCCCAGTTATGGAGCTCTGGTTCCCTCATTTGAGGTAATCTGCACCAGTGGAAACTCCCGGGAGGACACCACAGCGGGATAGGTCTCTCAAACAATTACCCACAAGCTCAGCAGACTTTCCTTACTATAAGACCCCTTTCACACTGAGGCAGTTTTCAGATGTTTTAGCGCTAGAAATAGCCTCTTAATAGCACCTGAAAACCGCCTCCCATTCATGTCAATGTGTCTTTTTACACTGGGGCGATGCGCATGCGGGACGTTAGGAAAAGTCCTGCATGCAGCATCTTTGGGGCATTTTGGGAACACCATATTTAGCACTCCCAAAATGCTCTGCCCATTGAAATGAATAGGCAGCACTTCCAAAAGCACCTAAAAAGTGAGTCCAAATCACCACAACACGTGTGCTTTTAACCCCTTCTTTAGGGTTAAAAACGCCCCGCTAGTGCCCTAAAAGCCCTCGCTTAAACCGCTGTAAAATCAGCCGCAAAACAATAGGCGATTTAGCGCTAACACCGCCGTGGCCCGAGTGTGAAAGGTGTCTAGGGTAGGAGAGTCAACTATATCCGGTGAGTGCGGAGTGTTTACAGCCTTTCATGTGGTGGATGCACAGCTTGTATCTTATGAATGGAGCACAACAACACTTGACTGTACAGAAAAGAGACTTTGTTTTGCACAAAAAACACCTTTTGCACTACAATTGTCACTTTAAATTATTGAGCGACTATTTTCATATCATAGAACTTTTTGTACACAACATCATTTTGGTTTATGTTTGCTACGGTCACCATGCATTAATTTCTAATATAGATTGGTACAGCAATAACTTTATAACATAATATATACAGTATAATAGAAGCAATACCATATATTCGTTTATTGTGGAGCAAGCGCTGTCTATATTTTTATTCATCCACATTGGCTCACCTGAGGGGACAGTATAAATAGCAGCAGCTCAGCTACACCATTCATTTATTTAGATTGCATACCTAGACACAGGTGGTTAACACTTTTTTTAAAAGCACAAAAAAAAAAAACACATCTCCCCATTGAAATGAGCGTGGCAAAAATGCACCAAGAACATTTTTGTTGCAGTTTGAGTCACACGTCTTTTGCAGAAGTGCAAAATGGAAGCGTATGTGTTTTTGCAACGGAGCACTGTGAAATTAACCTTAAATTGAGGATTCTACTTAGACATCATTAAGACCAGTTGGATAGGACTAGTGACTACTATACTGTATCTACCACAACCTGTGTAAATGAGAACCTTCATAGACCTACAGTAGCACTAGTGTGGTGCTGGGAAAATGGTAAGCCAGGGCAACCGCTTTTCTTCATTATGGGTGCCATAGGACTGCTGGGCATAATTTGTGAATAATGACCTTAAAAAGATGATTGCAGGCAGAAAATATTCACGTATCGCCTATATCGATCAGACTTTATAGGCCACACAAATTCTATCAAAATATTTTTTTTCCCCCAAAAAGTATTAACATACATAGATAAAATATAGGCATAAAATTGCCTTCACAAGATCCAGATATTGACAAATTCTGAATATATGCCCCACTATAGCTACAGGAAATGATGGATAAATCATTTATACAGCAAGATACAGCTGTAGATATAGGAGTCTGTATATTTCTGGTAGTCAGGTCAGCGTTTCGCCGGTAAAGACTTCCTCAGAAACCCCAATGCTAGTGGCAGGACAGCAATCACTGTAGCGCAGTGGCCCTCCAGCTGTTATGAAACTACAAGTCCCATGAGGCATTGCAAAGCTGACAGTTAAAATCATGACTCCCACAGGCAGAGGCATGATGGGACTTGTAATTTTGCAACAGCTGGAGGGCCGCTAGTTTGAGACCCTTACTATAGCAGATCAGAGGGTGTTCAACAACAATGCCTGGGGGCATGTACAGGGGCACCAAAGCCAACCCAAGTCAGAGCCCTGCCAGGGACAGAAGGGGTGTGCAGAGATTAGACCTCTAGAATAAAGTTGTAGGTAAACATCAGGGGAGGACTGACAACTCATGGGGCCTACGGGCAATAGAAGATTATGGGGCCCCCGGGCTTACAGATGGCCACCAAGCAAGGTGGCAGTACTGAGGCGGGGCAGCTAAAATCTGGGGATTTTCACATCAAAAGCATGTAGGTTTTGGACATCTCAGGGACAGATGTAAAAAAAAATATATAATTGATTTTTCCATACTGTCCCTGGTATTAATGAGCCTGGTAACCCTGATGGGCCCCCCTAGTGGCATGGGGCAGTGCTCGAGTTCCTCAATGGTCAGTCCGCCCCTGGCAAACATAGATCATAACAAAGTGGATGGTATGAACACCCCCAAGAAAAACCTATATGAATACAGGTATATCTACTTGGGCCAATATTGGGGAACCAAAACTTGGACAGCGGTAATTAGGGAGGTAGTATAGCCATATGGTGAATCCAAATAATAGGGTATTCTGCCAACCTCCTGCACAAATAGCCCTGCTGTCTTCCCGCCTTAGTTCTAGACCTAATGAATAGACAGAGCCCTGGTCATCACTTCTGCCAAAAGGCAACCTTCCATTTGCTTATTCACCCTTCAGTAAGGTCGAGTGCGCACAAAACACAGGGTGACAGAGGAGGCTTTAATGAGATATGACCCACACTGGCAAGCAATGTAACAACAGCCCAGTTTACAATGTATTGCTGCCAGGTCAGGTTCCAGGCTTAATCCTGCTTTTTTATATCTGAATAAGCAAACAGGTGGTGAGCTGTAATAGAGAAGCCTCCATGCCATCATTTGATTACCATTAACAGCTTTTAATTAGAGCATTTTTTTATTTTTTTTACAGGTCACCACAGGGGCTTTGATATGCAAGGATTAGCAGTACCCATCCTAAATACCTACGAGATTTGGTGAACAGGCCCTTTATGTCTGCAACGGTAGCATTGGGTTCCACCTGCAAAACACGGCAAACAAAGAGCAGCATTAGTCAACAATATACTATATAGTACGTGTAAATATGTTTATATCGTAAAATCCACATATAGTTTTGTAAGTTTAAAGTGGATGTAAACCCAAAAAAACACAATGTAGAGTATAGGATTTCCTATCATCTGTGCCCAGTCTTGCCACACAGAGTTAATCCAGATCTGAGAAATCCTCTTTTAATGTTCAGTGAAAATGAACAGCCTTCTAGATAAAAACCTGCCTAAATAAAAAGTCAGTTTTCTCTCTTCTTGCTTTGAGTGAGAGGTTATTTACATATCTAGCTGGACATGTTTATCATATATTATGTTATGTTTATCATAACATGAGGTATAAAAAGTGAGAAATCCACCCCCCCCCCCCCCCCCCGCATAACACATCCTGGTAATATACAATGAACTTTGGATCACCTCATATTATGATTAACATAAGATAAACATGTCCAAGCTAGATATGTAAATAACCTGTCACTGAAAGCAAGAAAAGAGAAACGGACTTTATAATTTGGCAGGTTTTTATCTGGAATTCTGTTAATTTTCACTGAACATTAAAACAGGATTACCTCTGTGTGGCAAGACTGGGCACAGATGATAGGAAATCTTATACTCTACATTGTGACATCAATTGGGGGGTTTACATCCACATTAAAAGGTGAGGCAAGATCATTTTGCACCTAATAACTGGGACTGTGTAGGAGAAGAAGGTGGCTATTGAAGCTAAAAGTACTGACGGCAATAGATAGGAGTCATTTTCAGCTGATAACACAAACGCATCTCTTGTCTAATGTCTCGTACATACAACCAGGTTTTCCCGCCGGAAAAAAAAGGGCGTGTGTATGCTCCATGGCAGTTTTCCCAAGAGTAAAAACCGCCAGGAAAAATGAGAACAAATTTTCTTTTTCCGGCTGCGATTCCCGGCGGTCTTTTTCCCAGCAGTTTTCCTATGGGAAACACTGCGGTGGAGCATACACACGGCCGGGTTTCCCAGCCAAACCTCTCATGGCAGTTTTCCTGTCAGGAAAACCGGCCGTGTGTAGGGGAGAAAGCTGCCGAGCTGGTTCTTGGCTTTCCCCTCTGGTTTCCCGGCGGTAAACCTTATCGTGTGTACAAGGCATAAAGGGAGAGGAGCTGGAAGTAAGGGAAACGTTCTTAAAAACCTCAACAATCTTTCTAGGACGCTCTGAATCCTCAAGTGGTTAAAGACTGCAGAGTTCTGCAAGGTGGGCAGTGGGAAGGCTGCTGGCTTGGCTTTCCCTCCCCCTTCTAATTTTTAAAGGGTTAGTTCCCCTTTACCAAATAAATCCCTATGCGAAAAACAGCCACTTCCAGCGCCAATAGGTCTTCCAAGGTGTGACGTAACAGATATCAGATAAAATGGTGGTGTAAAAAGGTATATATGGTATCCCAAAGCTAGGTGGATGCTGCCTTCCTCAGATGGGGTAATCCGAAAGGAACTACAAAAAAAACAGAAATGAAGCCGCGCACAACTAGTGCATTACCAGAGATAATTTAATTTAAAAAAAATTGTATAAAAGTGGGTACCCACAAAATACAACTGACAAAAGGCCATAAACACAGCTCTGAGAAAGAGGGTGCGCCCCCTCAAAACGTGTTAGCTGTACCCCATGTTCTGTTTAAGTCCATGCACTGTGTTTATGGCCCTTTGTCAGATGCATTTTGTGAGTACCCACTTTTATACAAAAATATCTTTTTAAATTATCTCTGGTAATGCACTAGGTGTGCCTGCCTTCCATTTCTTGTAAATCCCTATGCAGATAAGGGGCGCCTACAGACGCTTATAAAAAAAACTGCAGCTCTGACTAAAATTGAATAACGCTCCTTGTATACAGTGCTTCAAAAAGTATTCACACCCCTTGAAATTTTCCACATTACAACCAAAAACAAATGTATTTTATTGGAATTGTATGTGATAGGCCAACACAAATGGTTTTCAAACTTTTTTTTACAAATAAATGTGAAAAGTGTGGTGTGAATTTGTATTCAGCCTCCCTGAGTCAATACTCTGTAGAACCTCCTTTCACTGCAATTACAGCTGCAAGTCTTTTTGGGGATCTCTCTACCAGCTTTGTACATCTTGAGATGGACATGTTTGCCCATTCTTCTTTGCAAAATAGCTCAAGCTCTGTCAGATTGGATGGGGAGTGTCTGTGAACAGCAATTTTCAAGTCTTGCCTCAGATTTTCCATTGGATTTAGGTCTGGACTTTGACTGGGCTATTCTATAACACATGGTCACAAAGTTCCATTTTGGTCTCATGTGACCAGAGCACCTTCTTCCACATGTTTGCTGTATCCCCCACATGGCTCCTCTTATCGTTTTCTTATTACCACTCTTCCATAAAGGCCAGATTTGTGGAGTGCACGACTAAGGCCTCATACACACAATCGGACTTCCATCGGACAAATACGTGGATTTTTGGCCGAAGGGCGTTGTCCGTGACCTTGTTCTGCATACAGACAGCAGAACATTTTTAGCCAACATTAACCAAATGACATGGTTTTTCAGATCTTTACCGCCACTCTTTGGGCACCTTCTGCTATTGTTGTCTGATGTTTAGCATTGGTTCGGAGCATGCGTTGTTGTACTTTGGATGACCGATTTGTGTACCGATTTGTTGTTGGAAAATTTAAGAGCATGCACAGCCAACATTTGTTGTCGGAAATTCTGACAACAATTGTCTGATGGAGCATACAGACAGTCGAAATATCCGACAAAACACGTCCATCACACAATTGTTGTCGGAATATCTGATCGTGTGTACAGGCCTTTATAGTTGTCCCATGGACATATTCTCCCACCTAGTTGTGGATCTCTGCAGCTCCTCCAGAGTTACCATGGGCCTCTTGGCTGCTTCTCTGATTATTGCTCTCCGACTGCCCGACTTGTCAGTTTAGGTGGACGGACAAGTCCTGGTAGGTTTGCAGTTGTGACATACCCTTTCCATTTTGGATGATAGATTGAACAGTGCTCCGTGAGATGTTTAAAGCTTGGGATATCTTTTTATCACCGAACACTGCTTTAAACTTCTCCACAACTTTATCCCTGACCTGTCTGGTGTGTTCCTTGGTCTTCATGGTGCTTTTTGCTCACTAAGGTTTTCCAACAAACCTCTGAGGGCATCACAGAACAGCTGTATTTATATGGAGATTAAATTACACACAGGTGGACTCTATTTACAGGTGGACGTCTGAAGGCAATTCATTGCACTAGATTTTAGTTAGGGGTATCAGAATAAAGGGGGCTGAATACAAATGGATGTCACACTTTTCACATATTTGTAAAAAAAAATACATTTGAAAACCATTTATTATTTTCCTTCCACTTCACAATTATGTGCCAATTTGTGTTGGTCCATCACATAAAATCCCAATAAAATACATTTAGGTTTTTGGTTGTAACATGACAAAATGTGAAAATTCAAGGGGTATAAATTCCTTTTTTCAAGGCACTGTAGATATAGGCCATTTATATACCTCAAATAATGAAAATGTAAATGGCCTACACCTATAGCAAAAACATTATTTACCTTCAGTCAGAGAGTGGCACAGTTTGTTTTTTTAATCCACAGGCACCCTTTATCTAAATAGGTATTTTTTTGGTAAACAGTAAACTAACCCTTATGCCATGTACACAATAAGATTTTCCGTCAGGAAAACCTTGGATGGTTTTTCTGACGGAATTCCGCTCAAGCTTGGCTTGCATACACAGTCACACAAAAGTTCTCTAAAATTTCGTCCGTCAAGAACGCAGTGACGTACAACACTACGACGAGCCGAGAAAAGTAAGTTCAATGCTTCCGAGCATGCATCGAATTGTTTCTGAGCATGCTTCAGAATTTTGCACGTTGGGATTGCTACAGATGATCGGATCTTCCGTCTGAAAATTTGAGAACCAGCTCTCAATTCCAACACCAACAGCAAAAGTCCGATGGAGCCTACACATGGTCAAAATTTCCGTTCAAAAGCCCACATCGGACTTTTGCTGTCGGAATTTCCAATCGTGTGTACGGGGCATTAAAGTAAAAAAAAAAAAAAAACACACACACACACCACAAGCCTGCGCCCCCCCCCCCCCCCCACACACACACACACACACAACTCTGCTGTCTTTACTGAAAGGTGAATAAACCCTTTAAAGTGGTTGAAAACAAGGCATGAAATATGAGCAAAGCTTATCTCTCCATAGTGTGTACTTGTCTTAATTAGGAGAACTAAGTGCCATTTCTGTCTGTTGCTTCCTTCCTCTGTTATCACCATGAATCACTTCTGACAAGTTTTACTGACACCAAGAGAAAATTGGTAGCAGGGGAGAGACCTCCAGCTGATTGACAGCCTCAGCTCTGTTCCTGTGTGAAGGGTGTGCTCAATGAGCTCTGCAGAGTGTTATTTCAGCTCTACACTCTTTTTTTTATCTTTATTAATCTAGCACTTTGAATGAATGTAGAGAAGAGAGCACTACAGATAGACAGATACAACTTATGTAGGAAGCTTTGTTTCATCTCTGTGTATCACCTGAGGGCAGTCACTCCACTAGGTATATGTGAAGCCTCGTACACACGCACGGTTTTCTTGGCAAGAAACCTGCCGGCAGAGCTTTCTTGTCGAGCGTGTGTACGAGGCTTTGAGGTTTCTTGTCAAGAAAACTGCCCAGAATCTCTACGAGAAAAATAGAGAACCTGCTCTCTATTTTCTCGTTGTGAGATTCTCTACAGTGTTTTCCTGCTGAGAAACCCGAGTGTGTGTACTTACCTCTCCATGCTCGAAATGACTGACGTAAGGCATGGGTAGGGTGAAGCAAGATGGCGGCGACAGCATCGAATGTGACAAACGCATGCTCGTCGTAATCGATGACGTCACCGCATTCGTGCCATTCAAAAGAACGGTGGTTCTTTTGAATGGAGTGTGTGTACACTCGGCGGACAAGAGAATCTTGCCAGGAATCCCGTCAGGAAAAATAACGTTTTTTTCCTGACGAGATTCTGGGCTTAAAGGATCACTAAAGGAATTTTTTTTTAGCTAAATAGCTTCCTTTACCTTACTGCAGTCCCGGTTTCATGTCCTCATTGTTAGTTTTTGCTTCGAAGTTGCTGTAATTCTGCTCTTATCTCCACACTTCCTGCTTGTCTGGCTCCTTATGAAAAATCTCATGGCAGCTTTTCATTGTGGTCCAAGATGTCATTACTGTGTCCAAAACTCCTCAGAACCAATCAGATTAATTTAAAAACAAAACACTGCCCTGGATTTGTTTGTTTTTGTTCTGTGTGTCTCTTTACTTCACAGAAACATGAAACCAGTTTAAAAGTGAAACTAAACTGCAGGCACATTATTTGATTGATTTTTATCTATTTTTAATCATTTTTAAAAGGAATCAGTTAACTGTTATGTCTCTATACCCTGTAAACAGTCATTTCAGCAAAAAAAAAAAAAAAATTCCTTTAGTGACCCTTTAAGGGTTTACAACCACTTGAAGTTTTAGAGCGTTAGAGATACCGCCTTAAAAAACTAATCTTTCTAGGACGTATCTCCTCACTTTCTGCTCCTCTCTCTTAGGCCGCGTACACACGAGGGGATATGTCCGCTGAAAACGGTCCGATGGACCGTTTCAGCAGACATCTCCGCTCGTGTGTATGGGCTAGCGGACAGATTTCTCCACCCGACAGATTTCAAAGCATGCTTTGAAATCTATCCGGTGGGAATCTGTCCGCCCGACATGTCTGCTGGTTAGTACACTTACCAGCAGACATGTCGGCCCCCACCGCCGCCGCGCCGCTGCCGAATGGATTCGGCGCATGCGCGGAAGTGTTTTACTTCCTGGTGCGGTGACGTGGCGGCGTCAACGTCACCGCCGCGTCACCACTACGTCACCGCGCCGTCCGGCGGCGGGGAATTTGATCCGATGGTGTGTACACGCCATCGGATCAAACTCCCGATCAGACATATCCGATGGAAATGGTCCGCGGACCGTTTTCATCGGATATATCCGATCGTGTGTACGCCGCCTTAGACAATAGATGTGTTGGCCTTCTTGGTAGAAAATGACCCCAATCTAATGCCTGGCAGTACCTTTACCCCTTACCAGCATTAGGCAGTATTTTGTAACGGTGACCTAACCCTTTCCACCATATGTGTTGGGTTGTACTGGGCTCCTTGCCCAACGCCATTCCAGTGCATATACAAGGCTTCGAGTCCTACGAGCTCACATCACAACTCACTGCAGTGAATAAAGATAGATGAAAATGGCACGCTGTTACATTTCAATATAGTTGAAAAAATTAAGCATTGGCACCACTATAATGGTATACTGTGGGCACTGGTTTAAAATTTTTAAAAAAGAAGCCACAGCCACTTTAATTCAATGTTATGAAGTGTACCTGTCATGATCTGGTAATATTTATATTTGTAAACGGTACAAGCTGCTAGTAAATAGTGTCTCATTTTGCATATTATGTTTAGTCTGTGCTTAGCCAACAATTTTTGAACCTCGTTGAGCCCAAATCTGTTTAGAACAACTGGCATTCTGACTCCCCATACAGTGTACAACAAGCTAAAATGGATACCCGTGAAACATATGCCTGTAATGTATATCCTACAGCCTATACCCTGTCATCCCGTAATTTATCTCCTAAAACACGCTACTCTGAGCCTACAACAGACAACAAGCTCTACTCCACATAAACATGGAGCCAAGGCCAAATATTAACAACTGGAGTTCTGTTTTTTAATCATTTTAGACTTTAATCCCTTCATTACTGGGGTGTTTTGGGGGCTTTTTAAGAACAGAATGATTCTTGCAAAAAAAGGGAATTCTATTGTTTATTTTTATGATGATTAATATTACTTACTATTCAGATACTACAAATTACTTGGGACAATGTGATCGCCTGTTGGTCTCTGTACCTTTGCAGCAAGGGGAGAAAAAGTCTCCTTATGCCTGGTACACACAGTCGGAATTTCCAATGGAAAAAGTCAGATGGAATTTTTTCATCAGATATTCCGACGGCGTGTATGCCCCATCCATTGACACACACGCAGAGCTGCTTGGTGAGAGAATGATGCTGTAGGACAGTGGCGTAACAACCGGGGGGGGGGGCGCCGGTGTGTCTGCCCCGGGTGCTGAGCCGATTATACTGGGATGAGGCGCCGTGGGTCTCTGCAGGACCGGCGCTAGCGAAAGGCAACATTGCCACTTGCCTTACGGTGCCAGCGCCAGCCAGGGGACATGGCGGAAATGTGGCGGCAACCCGATCAAGACCTCAGACCAGCAGCAATCCATTAGCGCCGCGTGGGGTGCAGTTCACCCAGGCACCACAGAAGTGGAGGCGCTTAAGCTCCAGAGTGCTCCACTCCCTCCATGTCTGAGGCCGCGTTCCCTTCTCCACCGCTGCGGTATTTTACTTTTTCAAATTCTCCTCCGCGATCCACCCGGGCGGCGCAGCTGCACACTGTCCTCTTCTCTCCAGCTGCCGCCCGGTTGGGGTTTGTGGTGGCCTCGGTACTAATGGAGGAAAGTGACCATGGTTTGTGGAGGGGTCTGTACTAATGGGGGGTGGTTTGTGGGGGTCTGTACTAATTGTGGGGGGGCTCTGTACTAATGGGGGATGGCTTGTGGGGGGGTCTGTAATAATGGGGGATGGCCTGTGGGGGGCTCTGTAATAATGGGGGATGGCTTGTGGGGGGCTCTGTACTAATGGGGGGGTCTGTACTAATAGAGTCGGAAAGTTTGCTCACCACACAGGCCGGACACGCCCGCAGCGCCGCTGCGACTTACAAGGGTTCAGAAACAGGTAAGGGGGACGTGTTTTAAAGTTTCCCGTTTTAAAAAAAAAAAACAAATCTCTGCAATAATATATTAAGCAGCCTGAATAATGTATTATTGCTGGGATTTGTAGTCCTCTGTGACTGCTGGTATTCTGCATTGCGTTTTATATAATGTATTTATATAAAAGGGGGGGGGGGTGGAAAAAAAGTTTGCCCCGGGCGCCCATAACTCTGGTTACGCCACTTCTGTATGAGCAAGTGAGAAGTTTTACCGTCCACTCCTGTTGCTGGCAAGTTGACGCCAGCTACAGGACTGCAAGTGTGACATAATGTACTTCAAATTCTGTTTACTAAGGGCTCGTTTGCAACTTACGTGCATGAAAACTGATGAGAAAAACACGCAGACATGAATTCACATCAGTTTTCATGCACGTTTCAGTGAGTTTTCATGCACATCAGCTATGTGCCCGGTTCACACCAATGCTATGGTCATGTCAGTTTATTACCCGCGCAGAAAATCTGCACAGTGGTGTGAACAGGACACATAGAGAACAACATGCAAAAAAACTGGCATCTCTGCACCATGGTGTGAACGAGGCTTACAGGTTAAGTAATGCTGAGTTTGAACAGGTACTGCATTCCTGCTAGTCCCTTGGTCAGTTCTAAACATACATCACTAGCCTTCACCATTCCACACCTCAGCACACAGGGCTCCTCTACTTGCTGCATTGCTGGGAAAGAGAATGAGGAGGAAGACACCCTCTGACACATGGAACTCCAATTCCCTACAAACTCCGGGGGGGGGGGGGGGTTGGCGTGCAGGCTTTGGGATTTAATGGGAGCCATTCTCCCAGTAAATGGCCAAGAACCTGAAGAAGAGAGGGGAGAGGAAGAGGAGAGGCAGTCGAATCACACACAGCAGGGATCTCCCACTGTGACAAAGCTTTGATATAAATTGCCCGGCGGCTGCTGTCAAACAAAGTCCCATCTCCTGGACCAGCTTCCTTGATACACAGCACAGTGGTCCAATGCCTGGATGTGTGATCATAGGAGTTGGTCCAGGAGGCGGGACTACACTTGACTGCGACTGCCAGGCAATTCAAATCAAAACTGGTACAGCGGGAGATCCCCGCTCTGTGTGAAGGTCCGGCTGGCTCTCCTCTCTGATCCCTGTGCACTGGTGAGGCCGCACTGATGGGCACTGGGGAGGCCGCACTGATAAAGTTGTTGTTAATATACATTTTTGGAACTAAAATTTTTCAAAATCAGAAAGTTTGTTTTTTGTGATCCGATGATGCCACCATTGATTTTCGAAATTCGGCCGACCAAACCTTCATGTTGCCAGGAATATTCGTTTCTCTCCGGGAATATTCGTTTCTCTCCGGGAATATTCGTTTCTTGCACAAGTGCATTTTTTTTTCCTATTACCTTTCTCGCACGATTCTCCCATCATTGATCAGAAAATCGTTTGTTTTTCAAAAAAAATTCCAACATGTCGGATTTCTCAAATTTGTTTCCCGCACGAAAATCAAAAGCCCACTAACGGTGCGAAATATGAACGAAAATTCTTTTGAAATTCGAAATTCTGGATAAAACATTTAACAGTGTCATTTCATGAGAGAATTTATGAAGGCGTGTTTAGAGGCGGAATTAGGGGTGGGGCACACTGGTGGCGAGTAACTATTAAGGCCTGGCTAGTAGCTCAGGACTTGAAATATTGAGCCAGGATTTAGGATTGTTGTTTTTTATGAATATTACTCTATAGTTTATTAGGGGCTACCATCCTTATCGACACATAGGGCCTGATTCAGGTTCAATTCAATTCAATGGATCCGCCAGCCTAACTGTCACTTTAAGCCGGCGTTTTTGTTTTCTGTAACCAGAAAACAAGAAACGCCGGGTTGGATTTCCGATGCGATCGGCGTAATTGAATTTCGCCATCGCATCGTTACTTCAACTTAAAAATGGTGCCGGGGGCGTTCCCGCCGATTTACGTTCAAAAAATATGTTAATGAGCGGGAATCGGCAATTCACGATCTTTTTCGGGCGCGACGCAGTGACTTTACGACGTTTCCGGAAGCGATACGCGGCGTATAGATAAAGCAGCCCCCTAGTGGAGTATCCTATGTTAAGTATAGGCGTCGTCATCGCGTCGGGAAAAAAAAATCGCGTCGCTTGCGTAAAACATTCATGAATGGGAATGTGACGTCATTGACGTTCACTGACAGAATTTGGAGCATGCGCACTGGGATGCATTGACACTCAACGCATGCGCAGTACGTTCGCCGCGGGATCGCGCTTAGTTTGAATACTACACGCCCCGTACCCGCCCAATTTGAATTCCGCCGGCTAATTTGCGATGCGCTGCCGCAACTTTAGGAGCAAGTGCTTCATGAATAACAGCACTTGCTCCTAAAATTTCGGCAGAGTAACGTAAATGAGAAGCGTTACTCCAGAGCAAAGATGCTCTGATCTACCTGAATCTGGCCCATAGGAGTAATGTGCCACTGTAGCTTTTGTAAAAAAAAATTATCAAATGATTGGTGTGTGCCCATAAATTCTATGAACTGCGGTCCTAAATAAATTCTTTGTTTCATAGCAATAGCACATGGCGCTTGTATGCCTTAAACCAACGAGTACCCATAGTACCTCCCAGTGGTTTTTTGTTGCCTACTCATTATTGTAAATAGGCCAGTATGGCAGAAAATGAAAAAACATTGACATATTCTTAAAGCAGAGTTCCACCCTTAAAACCACTTTGTTTCATCCCATCCAGCATACTGGCGTCAGCGCCTTCCGGAAACAGCCGATTAGCGTTCGGCTCTTCTCGGCGCCTGCGCACAGACCCAGGAGCTGACTGCGCAGGCGCCGTATATAGCCGCGTCACGCCCTCCGAAAAAAGCCGAACTAGGACAGGCTATTTACGGCGCCTGCGCAGTCAGCTCCTGGGTCTATGCGCAGGCGCCGAGAAGAGCCGAACGCTAATCGGCTGTTTCCGGAAGGCGTGACGCCTTATAGCGGCGACATACCGCGGTGCGCCTGAAATTAAATGATCTATTATAAAGTAAGTACATGGATTAAAAAAAAAAAAAAAAAACAGCATACTGGCGCTGACGCCAGTATGCTGGATGGGATGAAACAAAGTGGTTTTAAGGGTGGAACTCCGCTTTAACGAATGATAGTTGCGTGCCCATAAAGTTCATGGACTGCGTTTCCAAATCAATACTTTGTTTCATAATTCTCTATTTAACATCTCTTCCTACAACAATGCAATTTTTACTCTTATGCCGCGTACACGATCGTACATTCCAACAAGAAAAGTTCGATGTGAGCTTTTGGTCGGAATTTCCGTCAAGAAAAATTTGAGAGCTGGTTCTTGACGGTCGGAATTTGGTGTGACCGTGTGTATGCAAGACAAGTTTGAGCCAACATTTCGTCTGAAAAAAATACACGGTTTTCTTGTCAAAATTTCCGATCGTGTGTACGCGGCATAAGGAAACTTCTAATCCAGTCCCTGACCTTGCCACACCACAACCCATTCTTTCATAGCATGCATTAATATAATTATTCATCCCCCACTCGGCAAACCTAAGCCCAAACCACCTCAGCAAATTTAAACCTACCCCCCCTTCTGCACCCTTTAACCCATACAACAACCCCCCCCCCACCCAGCGCTTCCCAACACCCCCCTGCAGCCTTTAACCCATACAACACCCCCCCCTGCACCCTTTAACCCATACAACCACCCCCCCAGCGCTTCCCAACACCCCCCTGCACCCTTTAACCCATACAACAACCCCCCCCAGCGTTTCCCAACTCCCCCCCCTGCACCCTTTAACCCATACAACAACTCCCCCAGCACTCCTCAACCCTACCCCTAACCTTCTGCACCCTAACAGCATCAGACATGCTTCATTCCCTTAAACATTTCCCATGCCCACCTGCTGTCTTCTCCCCATCCAAGTTCCATTCCAGCACACTCTCCCATTCCCACCTGCTGTCTTCTCCTTTTCCTCCCCATCCACGTTCCATTCCAGCACATTCTTACTTGTCAAAGCTCTCAATCACTCCATGGCCTCTTACCTTGTCCAGGAAGCAGAGCTTCTCCCGCGTCTTGGCATCCAGGATCTCCACCTCAAAATAAACAGTGGCACGTTTAGTAGGAGTTTTTTTCTTTGACTTAGAGCTACGTTTAGTGCTCGCTGGGCTGCCATTTTGTCCCTTGGGGCGGCTCATTTCCGAAACTATCGAGTTTATATCCATTGTTAACAAGCTGTCTGAAAAAGTCAAACACTGCTCCCTTCAGATGACCCAATACTAATTACTAAGTTCTCACTCCTGCTTTTGCTTTACTACAATCCCCTTTCCTTCCTCCGTTTCTCACGATCGTCCTGTATTCGGAGATTACTACCTCAGCAACCTATTTGTTATCTCAGCAGTCTCATGCTTTCTCTCTCAACACAGATGTCTCTCCCAGGAAGCAGTCTTTGCAACAGGTGTAGTAATGAAAGACATCTCTCTGTCCCAGCCTTGATCGATACGTCAGTCTCTTACATCCAGTCCCTCCCTTTCTCACTTGCAGTCTCTTCTCAGTCTCTCCAACTATCCAGAGCAGTCAATCCCAAGTTCATGTCCCGTCTCCTCTCTCCCTCCGAATGTCTCTAATCCTCTCCCCCTGGAAGTCTTGCTCTATCCTGGCTCGCCAGATGTAATATGAAGCAGATCTCTATATTTATCACTCCCTAGGCTATTTCACATCTGTCAGTTTCTACACTTCCCATGAGGCACCAAGCCGGCAAGACCCCACACAGTGACACCGACGGCAGCCAGACACCTGCGCTGCAAGACCACCAAACAAAGCAGAAGTGCACACGGCATCCCTGATCTCCGTCTCTGTGCTCTGGACGTCTCATTATCTACACTTCACCAATCTTCTCCCACTTCGCTGCCTGATGTCCTCTGGCTACTCAATGCCCTCCTGCACCCTTGGCCCCCCTTCCCTGCAAAGATGTCTCTCTACACCTCTATGGTTGACTCCTGGTATTCATTGATCTCAGCAAATATCTGGGCTCAGACCCAGGACACTAAATTTAGGTCGTTCCCCCACACGAAATAGAAATGAGACCCCAGCGAGAGGGAGGGAGGGAAAGAGAAAGCAGACACTTGGACAGTCCAAAATAAGACACTCACGAAAAAGACAGATATAAGACAATGAAGACTTACCTCACTGGTGACAGTAAGTATAATGAGACACGGCACTACCATCGTTATATGCCCTTTCTTGCTAGATACAGCTACAGACTCTCCGATTCATCTACCCATCTACTATGTATTACTTGGCAGGGGCTAACCAGACTAAACTGAATACCATGGCAAATCCCACAGTAGATTAGCACCCCACAGAGCGTGGTGGTTGTACCTCACTACGAGATATGCCCCCCGACAGCTGAAGGCGGTCAGGCTCTAGTGATAACACTGAATAGCGAGGGTTCTTTTTTCATGTTAGTGTGCCAAGCTAGAGTGCTTGTGGAAAAGAAGACCTCACCTTCTACCTTTACCCCCATTTCCCAGTGTGAATCAAACCGGTGACCCCATGAGCATCTTTCCTTAACAGGATGTAGGAGCTGGCAGGCAAGTCACACATTCCCCATATCTATCAATGTTGCGTACCCTTTCTTGTTATGTCCTTGGTAAATGCAACCTCCAACTTGAGCATCACCAGTCATGCTAAAGCCAAGACCAGCAAGGATAGGCTGAAAAACAAAAAGGGGATTCGGAACCAGAAAGATCCCTACGCGGAGTCCTGGTAATAATCCAAGTGCACAAAGACTCAACGAGCCTACAGGGGTACTCAGAGACTAACCTGGGAGGCACAATGAGGGTACTATGCTTCAGCACATCCACTAGTGCACATGTGTCACACAAGGCCGGCAAGCTGAATCCGGACCACCAGGCCATTTCATGCAGCCCTCGCACCTCTCCTGCAGCACCCCCTTGTCTCAGCAGTCAACAGCAAAGAGGAGAACAGAACTTCACCTACAGATCCTGCGCCTCTTTGTGCAGCTGCAGCATCCCACTCATCTCCGCCTCCCCTGGTCTCAGCATACTCTGGCAGCCGACTTCATCCCTCCTCTGGTCCACCCTCCAGACCCTGCACTTTCTGCTTCCCAGCTTCTATCCAGCAGCAGCACAAGGTAAGGGGGGAGTACACTGTAAAGTGAGGGCGGGGGGCTCTTAACTTGTGAAAGTGGGGGGCTCTTGACATCTGATGTAAAGGGGGGGTGGAGTGCTCTGGACATCTAATCTTGCAGATACAACTGGCCCTTTGAGGGCAACCATAATTTAGATGTGTCAGCAATTAAACCGAGTTTGACGCCCCTGCACTAGTGTATTAAAATTTCATCCCGACCATTAAATTCTAGAAGGGGGCGGGTTCAGTCCAGTAAAAAGGACTTCCAAATTCTCTCAGGGACTCCAGCAGCAGAGGATTTTGCACCCAAGTTCCCACATCCGCTCATCTACTTACTTGGATGTTAGATTCTCAGTCTCGGCTCACACTGATGCGGTGCTGGATTTGCAGCGATCCCTGTGCATTCCCCGCACCCAATAACAATCGCACTCCGTTCTTGCGAATCCTTGCGGGTGTCATAAAATTAGCGTTACCACAAACAGGGATGCAAAACGCAGTGCGATTGGCTGAATCAATTGCATGGGTGCGAACACCCATGTGATCGGATTCCAGTGACAAAAAAAGGTGCGTGCCACATTTTCGCGCGGGTGCGGTTCGATTTGAGCCATAGAAAACAAATGGGCTCAAATTGCACAGCAAAGAATCACATGGGATTTGAACAAGAATGCAGTGCGATTCCTGTCCGAATCACATGCTTTTTTTTAGAACTATGTTCTAAAACGGAAAATGGATCATGTAAATAGATTAAAATTAAATAGTCACAAGAAGGAAGCATTAAAACCTGGAACACGGTTGTATGGATCTTGGTTCTGGAGCTTTCAGAATATATTAGGAGCCAATAGGTAATGAGCCCCACCAACATTCGCTCATACGATTCCTATTGTATTGAATTGTAACTGCCCCCATGTTGTAAAGTGCTGCGCAAACCGTTGGCGCTATATAATAGTAAAAATATTATTAATAATAATAATGCCAGCTTTATGCATGTGCATAGAGGTGTTAAAGCGGAGTTCCTACTAAATAATATATATATATATTTAACTATACTTTTTACAATACCATTAGTTAAAAGTAACACTGATGTATTGCGATTCCATTGCCACTCGATTGATTATTTCCAATCTTTGTATATCTTAGAATCTGCTGTCCATGGCATTTTCCATTTTGCTTGTGGGCATGTGAAGCCCACAAGCACCATATTACAAGTTTTGGTGCAGCTGAGCGACCAGCATGCACCGCCCGTTCTCGGACGTGCGCAGTATTATGGCTCTTAGCGCCGTACACTTCCAAAGTTGCCATCACAACGGGCGACGGAAGTGAAGGTAACCAAGATAATCACTGGCGTCATCAAGTCAATTCCCGTTTCGGAATATAGCAAGAATGAGTGGCGCCATTCACACTAACTCCTGGGAATTATGACACATAGCTTCCAGGAGACAGTGCGCCGCAGGATATGGCGGCTATATCTGCGGGTAGCAGAGACCGGAAACGCCATTGAAAACTCTTTTACACAGGTAACCCTTAGGAAAAAAACTACAATAAAAAAAAATTCCATTGGACAATGATTTGATTTCTAGAATTCTATTAATGTAAAGTTGAAAAATTGTATGGAACTCCGCTTTACGGTAGCGTTAGGCACACATTTTCAATGAGTGTTTAAATTTAGAGTTGATCAAGCTGCGTAAAAAAAATTCAGTTTTTTTAATTGGTCGTTAAAAACGGTAGTGTGTAGGTTCCAGAGCATCTTTCTCGACGAGAAAAATGGGCATTAAAAATTTAGAACCTGCTCTATTTTTTGTCGTCTTTCACATCGTGAAAAAACGGTTGTGTGTACGCTTTAACGTCAGGGGGGAAAAAAACGTGCATGCTCAGAAGCAAGTTATGAGACGGGAAATTGGCATAATCAGCCCAAAGGGTGGCGCCATTCGAAAGGAACTTCCCCTTTATAGTGCCATCGTATGTGTTGTATGTCACAGCACTTTGCTCAAGCTTTTTTTTTATCACGATCGTGTGTATGCAAGGCAGGTTAGATGGGAATTGCGTTGAAAAACATATTTTTCTCATCATGAAAAATGGTCGTGTGTATGCGGCATAAGGGTAACAGACATTGACCAAGGCTTGTTATTACTTGCCAGCACATGAAAGTGCAATGCAATTGGCATCTATGGACCTCCCAATGCACTAAAAATGCTTAAAAAATAAATAAAAGCCCAGACAAGTCATGTTCCAAAATGGGAACAGACACTATTTTTATTCTGCGTTTTAGCGAATTGCATCGCAGCAGTGTAAATGGGCCCCAAGTTTATTCTCGTGGACGCAGTAAAAATTGAAGTGGACGGCGACAAGAACAGCTGGGGAACTTCTTATACATTCTCAGGGATGGTGTTGATCTCGGGATATTCTTCAAACACAGCAGAGAGCAGCGTAGCCAAGTGTGCCGAAGAGATGCTCTGTACAGAAGAGGGAGTGGCCTGTGCAGAGACTCCACCCACGATATGCCTAATCCTCTCTGGAAATGAGACTTGTATATATCCACTGTGAGCACAGGAGAGGCATCAGAAGTGCTCTGCGTCCATCAGGACAGTAGCTGGGGGATGCTTTACCCAAGAATAATGTCACAAAGGCGTTTACAGCACTTCCACATACTGAGCTCCACACCGAACAGCAGGAGGTAACATCCAACCGCTGAGCGAGGACCACCAGCGCAGTGAGTACCCGACACCGTGCCCACTACACTGCCATTTTATACCTGCAACTTCCTTTACAACAGGACTGTTTAATGAGCTCTTCTCTTTGCTGTATTGAAGGGTCTCTCCACCTAATACTGAGATTGTATGTTTGGCGTCTCCGATCTGCTGAGGGACTCTGATGGTGACATCTCTGCACTTGCATTCCCTGGTCTGTCCATCTGCCAGAGACATTATGTGCCGTCTCAGCTCTCCCCGATGGAATTTTAATTTCTTTCGATTATGGGGAATGCACCAGGAGTTATGGGAACACCTGCGCTGTGAGTGGGACGTGTGGGAATGCAGAACGGAGCTAGGAACTAGAGAAGGAGAAGGAGAAGCTATTGGGTGACTGCCCTCCGGACTGTGCTAGACCTGAAAGATCACTTTAGGGTCCAATGGCCCTTTAACAAAAACGCCAGTCCCATGGTCACCATACACATTACAATCTGGCCATGAAATCTTTGTACAATCAACTTTAAAGATTTACCAAAACTATGCAATATGAGGACCAATGTAATCTGCCCAATCCATCTGCATACAGACAGGCAGGTCCTTGCACTACATGTCTATTGGCAGCTCTAAATAGGATTGTGCATTCAGATTGTAACATGTATGGTGCTTAATGCAGAGTTTAAAGGCATTGTAAGGGTTCAAGTCCTATGCATTAAGGTGAAAAAACATCCTATAATCACTGGGCCCACAGCCCCCCCGTTTTACTTTCCTGAGCCCTGGAAAGTCCCACGTCGCGAACGCGCTCTTCCTTTGCTCGGTCTTCTCGGCTCTTCATTGGATAGATTGAAGCTCTCGCTGCTGTCAATCAACTCCAATGACACGAGGGGCGGGGCCGAGTCCTGTAGCCGGCGGCTATGGATGCCGAATACAGGACTCAGGAGCATGCCTGCAAGGTAACCACCTTGGGAAAGCCCTTGCCAGAGAGAGTTATCAGGAGCGGGGAGGAGCCGAGACAGCCGCCGAGGGACCCAAGAAGAGGAGGATCGGGCCACTCTGTGCAAAATGAGCTGCAAAGTGGAGGCAAGTATGGCATGTTTGTTATTAAAAAAATAAAAAATCAAGTCAGCAGCTACAAATACTGCAGCTGCTGGCTTTTAAAAAAAAGGATACTTACCTGTCCTGGGCACCCGCAATGTCCGCACCCAAAGCCAATCTGTCCCTCAGCTCCTGGGTGGAGGAACCGCCATCTTTGGTAAGGGAATCAGGAAGTGAAGCCTTGCGGCTTCACCTCTTGGTTCCCTACTGCGCATGCGCGACTCGTTTGCACAGCCGTGCCATTCTGTGGACGTAAAAGTGTGTGCGCCGGTCAGCAAGCGGTTAATAAACAAGCACAACCAACAAACATGTTATACTGACCTACTTTGTGTAGTGGTTTTGCACAGAGCAGCCCAGATCCTCCTCTTCTTGGGTCCCTCTCACTGCTGGGTGCCCCCACAGCCAGCAGCTTACTGCGGGGGCACCCAAGCAGGCATGCTTCCGAGCCGGGGCTTTGTGTATCCATTCACACATGGAGTCGTGGCTCGGCTCCGCCCCCTCTGTCTCCCAATTGGCTTAGTAGCTGTGATTGAAAGCAGTGAAAGCCAATCATGAATGCGGGTTCCCTGGAGAGCCAAGGCTCTCGTGGACATCACTGGATCGAGATAAGCTCAGGCAAATATTAACCGCTTGCCGACCACCGCACGCACTTTTATGTCGGCAGAATGGCACGTACCTGTTCATCCCTTTGAATTGGCCGAAGGTGGCACGCGCCACTGCTGCAAGCTCTGTGACCGTGCCTACGAGACCCGCAGACTCGATTCCTGCCTGTGTCCCGCAATCGTGTCACGGAGCTACAGAACGGGGGGATGCCTGTGTAAACAAGGCATCTTCCTGTTCTGCCTTGTGACAGGACACTGATCTACTGCTCCCTCTCATCAGGAGCAGTGATCATCGTCACTGGTAGTCCAGCCCCAACACAGTTAGAATCACTCCCAAGGACACACTTAACCCCTTCACTGCCAGTCACATTTATACAGTAATCAGTGCATTTTTCTAGTATCGATCCCTGTATATTGGTCCCAAAATAGCGTGAAAAGTGTCCAATGTGGTCACCACAATGTCGCATTCACAATAAAAAAAAAAAATTTAAATGTTGATTGACAACATTACTAGTAAGTAAATAATTATTAAAAATGCCATAAAACTATCCCCTATTTTGTAGACGCTATAACTTTTGCACAAACCAATAAACACTTATTGCAATTTTCTTTACCAAAAATATGTAGAAGAATACATATTTTTTTTTTTTTTTTAAATCGTCGCTCTATTTTTGTTTATAGCAAAAAAATATTTAAATGCAAAGGTGACCAAATACCACCAAAAGGAATGAATAGAGAAAGGATACGTATGGACAGCCCCATAAATAAATACATTTCAAAAAAGGTAGCCTTTTAATGTAAAAAAAGAAAAGGCGCTACAAAAAGGACAGCAAAGTGGGATATAACAGCTGACGCGTTTCACATTGCACAACAATGCTTAATCATAGTAGTGCCTTTTCTTTTTTTTACATTAAAAGGCTACCTTTTTTAAGATTTGTTGGAGTGCGGCTGTCCATACGTATCCTTTCTCTATTCAAGCTTTGCGCATTGCCAGCTCCCATCTGGTTCTAAGAGGACACTGATCACCAAAGTGTGCTCACCTGGAGCGGCAGTCTCTCTTTTCTACCACCAAAAGGAAGCTCTATTTGTGGGGGGAAAAAAAGGACGTCAGTTTTGTTTGGGAGCCATGCGATTGTCAGGTTAAAGCGACTTAGTGCCGAATCTCAAAAAGTGGCCCAGTCATTTGGCAGTCGAATCCTCCAGGGCTGAAGTGGTTAAGGGGGCGTGTTTCCTTGTAGAATGCATTAAGGTAAAA
The DNA here is from genome assembly GCA_029574335.1 of Rana kukunoris. Lineage (NCBI taxonomy): Eukaryota > Metazoa > Chordata > Amphibia > Anura > Ranidae > Rana > Rana kukunoris. The sequence goes on along the minus strand of CM056051.1, from coordinate 488,809,894 downwards.
AATGTGTGCCTTTACAACCAGTTTAAAAAAATCCTGCATCATTTACTTCTCACTATTTTCATCCCATCATTTAGGTCCGTCTTAGCACAGTAAGCGGAGACAGAGACTAAATTCTCAATGCAGTTCTCAAACAATATAAATATACATTTCTGCCACTAGGGGGCACTGCATGGGAAATGCTCCAATTTTGTTTGCTTGTGGGCTCCATCTTGTATCTCCTACAGTTGGGCGATTGTTGAGATACAGTAGATCAGTGGTTCCCAACTCCTGTCCTCAGGACCCAATAACAGGCCAGGTTTGCAAGATAACTGAAATACATGACAGGTGATATCATTTGCTGTTCAGTGATTGCAGTATTCTAGTCTGCATCTCCCCAAGGTAATACTTGAAATCTGGCTTGTTAGTGGCTCCAGAGGATCGGCGTTGTAAACCACTGCAGTAGATGAAGGTTTCTGATCTCTGAGGCCTTCATGGACAGGTAAGAGGGTAAATTTGTCTGACGAAATTAGTTTATCTTCATAACCTTTCAAATTTTCCTATAAATGTTCTTTACCGTCACAGCATGTTTCCCTATAGTCTGATCAGTAAATTGTTTTTTCTTTTTCTCCTCTCAGTAAGATGGCGAGACCAGCATCTCTAGAGTTTGGAAACATTTCCACCGTGTAATGTCTGCTGAGAACAAAGCTGCCATTTACAAATATTGCGAGAAGAAATATTCTTTTCCAAATGCTACAAGGATGGAAAAAAAACAAACATCTTGGCATTCCAGAGTTGCCCTAAAGTCCATAAAAACGTTATGGAATGAAATTCCAGAAACACTCTTTCTGTTGCTTCTGGATCATCACAAAGTGTTTCTTCATCAGCAGCATCTTCCAGTAACGGAGTCTAATGCCGTGTACATTTTCCGACATGAAAAAAAACGTTTTTCAGCATGTCCAAAAAACAACGTTTTTCCAACTTCATAATTAAAAACGACATTGCCCACACACCATCGTTTAAAAAAAATTATGAACAAAGCGCGGTGACGTACAACACGAACGACGGCACTATAAAGGGGAAGTTCTATTCGCCTTTGGGCTGCTTTAGCGGATTCCGTGTTAGTAAAAGACGATTTGCGCTTTTCAGTCTGTTACAGCGCTATGAATGTGCTTACTCCATTATGGACGATAGTTTTACCAGAACGAGCGCTCCCGTCTCATAACTTGCTTCTGAGCATGCGCGGGTTTAAAATGTTGTTTTTGCCCACACACAATCATTTTTTACAACCCTAAAAACGACATCGTTTAAAACGACATTAAAAAATGCAGCATGTTTCGATTTTTTTTTTTTTGTCGTTTTTCAGAACCTGAAAAATGATGTGTAGCCCACACACGATCATTTTAAATAAAGTTTTTAAAAACGTTGTTTTTTTTTCATGCCGAAACATGATCGTGTGTACGCAGCATTACAAACCACTGCCTCCCAAAAATACACAATCTCCTCATTTCTAGATACAATGACACATGGAAATCAAAATGATCTCAATTTGTTTTGTTTTTTTAATTTTTGGAGAAAAAAATAAAATTCTCATGGTTTCGAAAATTTCCAGAAGTTTCACATCTCTAGAGAGTATCCTAAAATGAATGGTTCTATCAGGGGTGGACTGACAACTCATGGGGCCCCTGGGCTTACAGATGGCCACCAAGCCAGGGGGCAGTACAGAGGCGGGGAAGCTAAAATCTTGTGATTTTCACATCAAAAGCATGTAGGTTTTGGACATATCAGGGACAGATGTAAAGAAAACACAGATTTTTACATACTGGTTTTAATGAGCCTGGCAACCCTGATGGGGCCCCCTAGTGGCATGGGGCCCTCGGGCAGTGCCCGAGTTCCTCAATCGTCAGTCCGCCCCTGGGTTCTATCTACTGATAATATTCCTTTACATGTTTTACAGCTTGCCAACAAACCGCTACCTCCAACTCCCTGTTCGCTGATATCTCTTTTAGCTGGCCAGGTGCTAAAGAGACGCATGCATGTGTGCGGTAGCAAGGACCTAAGACACACACAAAAACTGAATGACAGCTGCAGCAGCCCGTTATTCCCCCTACCCCTGGCAAGGCTCTACATCCTGGAAGTTCAGGGTAAGCGGCATGGTGGAACCTGGCAGCTGTGAAGAGTGAAAAAAGTAAGTGTTTGGGGACAGGGGGCGGTTTGGGTGTTAATGCATAAAAGCGGAGTTCCACCCAAAATCTGCACCTTTCAGGGGGGACAGGGTATCCTTTCCCACTTCCAGGAGTCCGGGCTGTGGCCCATGACGTCAGCACGGGGTTCCCTCCTCTTCCCTCCCCCGGCCATCGGGCCAGTAAGAGAGAGGAGCGGTCCTCGGACATGCGCAGTAGGGTTCCTGGCATAAAGGCAAAAGGCTACACTGCCGGGTACCCTTACCCGTAATGGTGGCAGCAGCAGCACCCAACAACTGATGGAAATATCAGCTGCAGGTGCCGTCATCGCTGGACTCCAGGACAGGCAAGTGCCCATTTATTAAAAGCCAGCAGCTGCAGTATGCGTAGCAGCTGGTTTTTAAATAATTTATTTTTTTGGGGCGGAACACCACTTTAGGTAAAGTGCCTATTATTTAGAATTACGAATTGGTAAGCTGCAATGTATTTCTTTGTTTATAGGGCAAAACAAACAAAAACACAGAGGTGATCAAATACCACCAAAAGAAAGCCCCATTTGTGGGGGGGGGGGGGGGGCATACATTTTTTTTGGGTACAGTCAATTGTCAGTTAAAGTAATGCAGTGCCGTATAGCCACAAAATGGCCTTGGTCATTAAACCTTTTCGGGGGTGAAGTAGTTAAGCTTGCATTTTACTGAATGAAATCAAATTATTCAGTTTCTTTTGTTGTGATTAGCCACAGCTGATCACATAGCACAGATGGTCTGTGATTGGTCACTGTGATCACATGGTACAGACAGGGCCAATCACAGATAGCAACACAATTGTACACAATGGCTGGCCTGAAAGGAAGCCAGCCATTGATTACAAGTGTCACGTGACCTGCTGTGATTAGTTACCGACAGCAGGCCGATAAAGTGATTAGTCAATGGCTGTGTCCGATTGGTTTTGTTGACAGCACCCTGACAGCCCCTCCCACTAGCCATGATCTGCCCGCATTAAATAGAGAAGCGCAGGAGACGCAACCGAGGGATGATTCTCTACTGGGTCTAAAGTAAGGTATGCAATGAAAACAGAAGGTTATTATTAAAAATTTCAGTTTAAAAACAGAATATGGCCAGAAAGAAGCAAGCTGCTCGTCGCCGGAGGGATCTGATCCCGCTTATAAGTACTGGATTTCTGAACTTGGGTTATGAAAGGGAATATGGGGTTCTTAATTTAGTGCAGGGGTGCTCAATCTGTGGCCCCCAGAGCCCTCTGATGTGGCTCTTGACCTCAAATCAGGGTAACACGCCTCTATTACACCCTACAGGTTTGGTGCTCTTTCAGAAAGGGCACCACACCCACAAGATATAATAAAAAGTCTATGGCAAACAGCTAACCTGCAGGAAAGTCTCAGGTGCATTGAGCTGCAGCCGCATTGAAGGTAAACCGCAGCTCATCAGTGTGAAAGCAGCCTTATAGGGGACTCAGTACAGTAAGGGCTCATTTACATTTGCAGTTTTTGGGGTGGTAAAACCCCATAGATGAGACGTGTTTTTACCACACACCCCCAACCCCTGGTGTAGCGTCACAGGTCACAATGGTGACCCTGCCCTATGCTCTAGGACAGGGGTCTCCATACATTCTAAACAAAGGGCCGGTTTATTGTCCTTCAGACTCTTGGAGGGCCGGACTTTGGCAAGCGAGAGTGGAAGTTTTACTGGCATCATTGTTAGTAAACATCTGGTATTAGAGGGAGGAATTGTGCCCCATTGCTGGTATCATAGGGAGGAATAGTGCTATTAGTTGTGTCAGTGGGAGAAATGGTGCTCCATTGTAGGTGTCAGATGGCAGAATAGTGTCTCGTATCAGTGGGAGGGATAGTGCCCCAAGGCCCGGATAAAGGCACGCAAAGGGCCGCATTCGGCCCTCGGGCCGCAGTTTGGAGACCACTGCTCTAGGAGGTTCATTTGGCCTCCCTATCACATTCTGTTTTACACTTGGATAGGAGGGGTGGCATATACAGGAACTGATCCTCTCCACTTTCCTCCTGCCGGCTTCTGCTCTCCCACCTGCTGGCATTCAGCGGCTGCTGGAGGAAAATGTTCACTATGCTGTTCAAATTAAAAACTTTAAATTCTGAACCGTGGTCACTAATCAAGGAGGTGTGATTACTGTGTGTCTAAAACCCCTCAGCACCAATCACTTTAGTTTTTCAAACCATTACTGCCAAGGTTGTCCCGATAGCACTTTTTTAGGACCGAGTACAAGTACCGATACTTTTTTTCCATGTACTCGCCGATACCGAATACCGATACTTTTTTTAAACGTGTCCCCAAATGCAGCCATGTCCCCCCACAGATATTGCAGCCATGTCCTGTGCCCCCACACATTGCAGCCATGTCCTGTGCCCCCACAAATTGCAGCCATGTCCTGTGCCCCCACACATTGCAGCCATGTCCCTTATACCTGGCACCGCCGCCGCTGCTGCCGGTGCAGTGTCATATTCTGCGGGTTAATCCCCGTGCAAAATACAGCGGGCATTACAAGCCAAGCCATCTATAGACACTCCCCTTCTCTGGATTGGATGGATCCGTCCAATCGCGAGCAAGGGGGAGTGTCTATACACGGATCCGTGCATAGACACTCCCCCTTGCTCGCGATTGGACAGATCCGTCCAATCCAGAGAAGGGGAGTGTCTATAGATGGCGTGGCGGGCATTATAAGTATACAAACGAAAACTTGTAATGCCCGCTGTATTGCACGGGGATTATCGCGGCGGTGGCTTTGCGGCGGGGGTCGGGGGGAGGTGGGGGTTAGTATTCTATTTAAGCATCGGGAGTATTTGCGCGAGTACAAGTACTAGGGGCAAATACTCGGCATTGGTCCCGATACCGATACTAGTATCGGTATCGGGACAACCCTAATTACTGCCCTGTATTGGCTCTGTGGCTCTGTACATCACAGAAGCAGGAAACGGCATGCAAAAACGAAACTGAAGGCACATTATATGATTGATTTTTATCTATTTTTAATCGTTTTTAAAAGGAATCAGTTAACTTTTATGTCTCTATACCCTGTAAACAGTCATTTCAGCAAAAAAAAAAAAAAAAATTCCTTTACAACTCCTTTAAGAAAGCAGCATTGCTATGACAGGACTTTACCCTATGGTGAGGCGACCATGCTGATAGCTACACTAAGGTAGACTAGGGGCCAGGGACAGGGACAGGAACTTGCCCTACAGGGCACCAGATCGACATGTCTGTATGCTATGTGTACAGCCAATGCCTATTACACACACAATGAGAAAATAAGAGCCGATCGTTTGATAATCTAATGGTTAGTACACAGATTCCAACATCTGATCACGATATCAGACAAAAGTGTCCGAAGGAACATGAATGAGAATTTTCCATGCAATTAGTATGATGTTTGTAGGACACAAAATGAGCCAACAAGAACCACACATGATCGGAAACAAAAGAAAGACCCAGAAAAGAAAAAGGGTAATGATAACAATTATCTTCTACAACAAACAAAAATTCTCAAATACAAAAAAAAAAAAAAAATGTTGTGAAAAGAAATCCGTTATGTGGATAGCCCTGGGGATTATTTAACCACTTAAGACCCGGACCATTATGCAGCTAAAGGACCTTGCCCCTTTTTGCGATTCAGCACTGCGTTGCTTTAACTGACAATTGCGCGGCCGTGCGATGTCGTACCCAAACAAAATTGGCGTCCTTTTTTTCCCACAAATAGAGCTTTCTTTTGGTGGTATTTGATCATCTCTGCGTTTTTTTATTTTTTGTGCTAGAAACAAAAATGGAGCGACAATTTTGAAAAAAAAAATCAATATTTTTTACTTTTTGCTATAATAAATATCCCCCAAAAATATATAAAAAACGTTTTTTTCCCTTAGTTTAGGCCGATACGTATTCTTCTACATATTTTTTGTAAAAAAAAAAAAAAAAACGCAATAAGCGTTTATTGATTGGTTTGCACAAAATTTATAGCGTCTACTAAATAGGGGGTAGATTTATTGCATTTCTATTAATATTTTTTTTTCCTGGTAATAGCGGCAATCAGCGATTTTTATCGTGACTGCGACATTATGGCGGACATGTCGGACACTATTTTGGGACCATTGTCATTTTTACAGCTATAAAAATGCACTGGTTACTGTAAAGATGACACTGGCAGTGAAGGGGTTAACCACAAGGGGGCGCTGTAGGGGTTAAGTGTGCCCTAAGGGTGTGTTCTTACCATGGGGGGCGTGGCTGTGCTTGTGACATCACTGATGGTCGTTCCCTATGACAGGGAACAGACGATCAGTGACAGGCACACTAGGAAGCACGTCTTCGGCACGTTCAGGTTTAGGAGATATCCAGAGTAGCTTCAGGTAAAGCCTTATTATAGACTTACCTGTAACAAAAAGCGTGCTGTAAGTGTTTACAACCATTGTAAGTGCAAACAATCTACTTCTCTGTTGTGTGTAATATTATCTCACACAGTGGCCCCAACCCTCCTCTTCTGGGGTCCCCGCCGGCACTCCTGGCTCCTCCTCTTCTGTCTGTCACCACGGCAACCCCTTGCTATGGCAGTGCCCCTTTACGGGCTGTGTGCATCCATAGATAGGTTGCCTTCCCGTATTTACAATAAACACGACATTAAGCGACCGCGCCATCAGATCTCCAAGCTGGCCGGACATTTACATGGAACTATCGCTGTGTAGATTGATTATTGATCGATTTCTGGGAAGAAATGTTCGGTGTGAAGACAATGAACATCCCCCCCAGCTGAGTGAATGGAGGCTCCCCTCCCCCACACACTGTCCTCAGGCCCCTATCACTGGAGTGGATCGTATTTATAACTGTCAGCTCTCTTCTATGGTGCTTGGCCCCTCCCCTCCTCTGGTGCTTGTCCCCTCCCCCCTCTATTCTATGGTACTTGTCCCCTCCTCCCTCCTCAGCTGTCTCACATTCGCCTTCTCTCTAGGTTTGCCCCCCGCCGGCTCCCGTCCTCCTCTATAAGTCTCGTTGTTCTCAGTCTCCGCGGGTTGCACCGTATGCAGAGTACAGGAAGGAGGGGGAGAACGCTGACACTGTACACACACACCGCCCGGGCTCTCCGCTCACCTCATAGTGCTTCATGTTTCCACCGGGCTCAACCGCAGCGCCCCACACCTAGCCGTTACCTGCCAGACCTCCAGCCACAGGCGGGGCAACAGATTGACTGGGGGGGAAGGGTTACCCAATCAGGGCCTCCAGAATGGCTTGAGAGGGCGTGGCCTTCAGCGTCTAGCCAATTACCGCTCGCCTCCCCTGCTACGGGCGGAATTAGAGTAAGGTGCATGGGCGGGGCATTCTGGGTGACTGACTCTGTGGGAGCCAATAGAGAGACGGAGTGACAGAGAGACGCCGCTCGTCCAATAGGCTGCGGCAAGGGGGCGGAGCACGGAGTGATAGGCAGCTGTCATGCTATTTGTAGTGTGTCTCTGACTGGGTGATGGGCGGTGACTTCCCACGCTGGATTCCGGGGACACAGAGAGACATTGCTGGTCACCTGACCTGCATACGGGAACCATTGTTCACTTCACTACGTCACACCCCCTACGATTCATCCTCGGCTTTGTATGGAGTCTGAGAAATGGACAACCTCTTATGACATCATCAGAGTCCACTGCACCTTATACATTATATACTCTGCACCCTATACACTCTGCTGTACATTATATACTCTGCACCCTATACACTGTGCTGTACATTATATACTCTGCACCCTATACACTCTGCTGTACATTATATACTCTGCACCCTATACACTGTGCTGTACATTATATACTCTGCACCCTATACACTCTGCTGTACATTATATACTCTGCACCCTATACACTCTGCTGTACATTATATACTCTGCACCCTATACACTGTGCTGTACATTATATACTCTGCACCCTATACACTCTGCTGTACATTATGTACTCTGCACCCTATACACTGTGCTGTACATTATATACTCTGCACCCTATACACTCTGCTGTACATTATATACTCTGCACCCTATACACTCTGCTGTACATGTATACTCTGCACCCTATACACTGTGCTGTACATTATATACTCTGCACCCTATACACTCTGCTGTACATTATATACTCTGCACCCTATACACTCTGCTGTACATTATATACTCTGCACCCTATACACTCTGCTGTACATTATATACTCTGCACCCTATACACTGTGCTGTACATTATATACTCTGCACCCTATACACTGTGCTGTACATTATATACTCTGCACCCTATACACTCTGCTGTACATGTACATTACACTGTGCTGTATACTCTGCACCCTATACACTGTGCTGTACATTATATACTCTGCACCCTATACACTCTGCTGTACATTATATACTCTGCACCCTATACACTCTGTGCTGTACATTATATACTCTGCACCCTATACACTGTGCTGTACATTATATACTCTGCACCCTATACACTGTGCTGTACATTATATACTCTGCACCCTATACACTGTGCTGTACATTATATACTCTGCACCCTATACACTCTGCTGTACATTATATACTCTGCACCCTATACACTGTGCTGTACATTATATACTCTGCACCCTATACACTGTGCTGTACATTATATACTCTGCACCCTATACACTGTGCTGTACATTATATACTCTGCACCCTATACACTGTGCTGTACATTATATACTCTGCACCCTATACACTGTGCTGTACATTATATACTCTGCACCCTATACACTCTGCTGTACATTATATACTCTGCACCCTATACACTGTGCTGTACATTATATACTCTGCACCCTATACACTGTGCTGTACATTATATACTCTGCACCCTATACACTCTGCTGTACATTATATACTCTGCACCCTATACACTGTGCTGTACATTATATACTCTGCACCCTATACACTGTGCTGTACATTATATACTCTGCACCCTATACACTCTGCTGTACATTATATACTCTGCACCCTATACACTGTGCTGTACATTATATACTCTGCACCCTATACACTCTGCTGTACATTATATACTCTGCACCCTATACACTCTGCTGTACATTATATACTCTGCACCCTATACACTCTGCTGTACATTATATACTCTGCACCCTATACACTCTGCTGTACATTATATACTCTGCACCCTATACACTCTGCTGTACATTATATACTCTGCACCCTATACACTCTGCTGTACATTATATACTCTGCACCCTATACACTCTGCTGTACATTATATACTCTGCACCCTGTACACTGTGCTGTACATTATATACTCCGGATCACTGCACCCTATACACTGTGCTGTACATTACCTACTCCGGATCACTGCACCCTATACACTGTGCTGTAGATTACATACTCCGGATCACTGCACCCTATACACTGTGCTGTACATTACATACTCCGGATCACTGCACCCTATACACTGTGATGTACATTACCTACTCCGGATCACTGCACCCTATACACTGTGCTGTACATTACCTACTCTGGATCACTGCACCCTATACACTGTGCTGTACATTACCTACTCTGGATCACTGCACCCTATACACTGTGCTGTACATTTCCTACTCTGGATCACTGCACCCTATACTCTGTGCTGTACATTACATACCCGCACAATTTTTTTGTGCTGAAAAAGCCCCCCCTCGGCTTATTCTCGAGTCTCCCTGCCTCACTGTGCCCATCTGCAGCCTCATCTGCAGCGCTGTGACATGCAGTCTAGTCGGTGGCCGTCCAGTGTAACAAAGCCCCGTGGGGCAGAAAAAATTCTGATCGTGTGTACGAGGCATGTGCTGTCTGCTCACATGTTGTAAAGTGCTGTGAAAACTGTTGGCGCTACATAAATCCTGTATAACAATAATAATAATAATAATATATCCAATGAACATGGCATTCAGTGATACAACTTTTAGGGCTGTTGGCACTTCTTATACACGATCACTTTTTGTGATGTAAAAAACATCATTTTATCTCACGAAACAAAACGACGTTTTTCAAACTTCATTTAAAAAAACGACATTGCCTACACACCATCGTTTTCTGAAAATGCTCTAGCAAAGCGCGGTTACGTAAGACAAGTTCGACGGCACTCTGTTCCATACTTCGTTTTAAACGTCGTTTTAGCGTACACACGGTCATTTTTTTATGACACAAAAAACGACATTCTGAAAAACGACATAAAAAATTCAAGCATGTTCGTTTTTCAGAAGACATAAAACGACGTTTTCCCCACACACGGTCATTTGAAATGACATTTTTTATCGTTCAAAATTTTTATTGGTATTTCAGAATAAAGTATAATAACAAATATGTAATCAGGTAAAATCACATTTAAAGAGGTGGTTCACCCTAAATATAAGCCCTCCCATGTGATCCAGCATACTGGCGTCAGCGCCAGTATGCTGTTTTTTTTTTTTTTTAATCCATCACTTACTGTATTATGTTGTATTTTAATCTCTTACCCCCGTGGTGGACGGCGCCAGTATAGCGCGTCACATCTTCCGAAAATACCCGATCTAATGTCGGTGATCACTATTTGTTTTTTCTTCCCCTTTCGTAGTTGTTATTTGATGTGTAATTGTAATTTTCTTAATTATACTATGGATTCGCACCTTCTTATTTTAATTGTAAATTTGTATACTAAATATTCCATATGCACTTATGTAACGATTCGTTGTTTAAAGCGGAGGTTCACCCTAAATATAAGCTCTCCCATGTGATCCAGCATACTGGCGTCAGCGCCACTTACTGTATTATGCTGGAATTTAATTTTTTTCCCCCGCGGTGGACGGCTCTAGTATTGCTCGTCACATCTTGCGAAAATACCCGATAAGGACTCGGGTAATCTCGGCGAAAATGCGGCGCCTGCGCACAGACCTAGGAGCTGACTGCGCAGGCGCCGTATTTCTCCGAGCCCTACGGCTATGGCGCGTCACGCCCTCCGAAAAACGCCGAAATAGGACTCGGAGAAATACGGCGCCTGCGCAGTCAGCTCCGAGGTCTGTGCGCAGGCGCCGCATTTTCGCCGAGATTACCCGAGTCCTTATCGGGTATTTTCGCAAGATGTGACGAGCAATACTAGAGCCGTCCACCGCGGGGGAAAAAAATTAAATTCCAGCATAATACAGTAAGTGGCGCTGACGCCAGTATGCTGGATCACATGGGAGAGCTTATATTTAGGGTGAACCTCCGCTTTAAACAACGAATCGTTACATAAGTGCATATGGAATATTTAGTATACAAATTTACAATTAAAATAAGAAGGTGCGAATCCATAGTATAATTAAGAAAATTACAATTACACATCAAATAACAACTACGAAAGGGGAAGAAAAAACAATTAGTGATCACTGACATTAGATATTAAAGCGGAGGTTCACCCTAAATATAATATCTCCCATGCGATCCAGCATACTGGCGTCAGCGCCAGTATGCTGGGTTTTTTTTTTTTTTAATAGCACACTTACTGTATTATTGTAGAATTCCTTTTCTGTCCCCCGCGGTGGACGGCTGTAGTATAGCGCGTCACATCTTCCTAAAATACCCGATATGGACTCGGGTAATCTCGGCGAAAATGCGGCGCCTGCGCACAGACCTAGGAGCTGACTGCGCAGGCGCCGTATTTCTCCGAGTCCTATTTCGGAGGGCGTGACGCGCCATAGCCGTAGGACTCGGAGAAATACGGCGCCTGCGCAGTCAGCTCCTAGGTCTGTGCGCAGGCGCCGCATTTTCGCCGAGATTACCCGAGTCCATATCGGGTATTTTAGGAAGATGTGACGCGCTATACTGGCGCCGTCCACCACGGGGGACAGAAAAGGAATTCTACAATAATACAGTAAGTGTGCTATTAAAAAAAAAAACCCAGCATACTGGCGCTGACGCCAGTATGCTGGATCGCATGGGAGATATTATGTTTAGGGTGAAATACCGCTTTAAGTTTATAATCAAAAAGAGGGAAGGAAGAAAATAGTTAGAAGGGAAAAATTATGCAATTATCGTTTTTTTTTTAAAATAAATACTATTGGTTGTTAGTAAAGGATTCATAGGGTGTTTGACATCACTCATGAAGAAATCATGTTTGAATATTCAGCAGATTTGGTAAAAGGGACCCAGCAAGCCCATTTTTCATAGAATTTTTTAGGAGAATCTCTAGTTTGCTGGATCAATTCCTCCATCTCAGCAATTTTATTAATTCTTTGAACCCAATCTGATATGGAAGGAGGAGACGGGTTTTTCCACCGTACTGGGATACATAACTTGGCTGCATTAATTAGATGAATAATAATGGACTTTTTATAGATGTTGTGTGATGCAATAAGTATTGGGCTGCTGTAAAATCTGGGACATAAGTAGTAATAATAGGAATGATTCGATGCACCTCTTCCCAAAATGTTTGTATGAGTGGGCAATCCCACCATATATGTAGAAGAGTACCTACACTAGTTTTGCATCGCCAGCACAAGGGTGAGGAGGTGGGGTCAAATTTATTAATTAAAGCGGAGTTCCACCCAAAAATGGAACTTCCGCTTATCCCACTCCTTACCCCCTTACATGCCACATTTGGCATGTAATTTTTTTGGGGGGGGGGAGTGGGGGCTTCAGGAGGAGTGGGACTTCCTGTCCCACTTCCTGCTTCCGCCGAGGGGCTGGTTAGGCGATTAAGCTTAATCGCCTACACCAGCCCCTCCCTGTAGGCGATCGCATGGGACACATGACAGGTCCCATGCGATCGCCTGTCCAATCAGCGACGCGCCGCGTGCGAATGCACAGTGCGGCTCGCGCATGCGCAGTGGGTGCCCGGCCGTGAAGCCGAAGGCTGTCACGGCTGGGTGCCCATAGTCGGGATGGAGACGCCGGCCGGGGAGGGGGGGGAGAGGAGCGGAGCCCCGGTCGGCGCGTCACTGGAACGCAGGAGCAGGTAAGTGAGTGTTTATTAACCACTTGAGGCCCACGCTATCGCCGAATGACGGCAACGGCGCGGACCTCAATTTCCAACATGCCGTCATTTGACGGTTGCTTCCTTGTTCCCTGCGCGCGCTCTGGAGCGCGCGTCGGGGAAATTCTGTTGCTGGCCGTGTCCCTTGGACACAGCCAATCACAGATCGCCTTGAACGGCCAATCGGAGTGGCCGTTCAGATGCGATCTGAGGACGAATGAGAGATGATCTCAAATGTAAACAAATGAGATCATCTCTCATCGCCGCTTCTCCCTCCTCACACAGAGACAGCGTGTGAGGAGGGAGAACGTTCTGTGAGTCATACAGTGCCACCACAGTGCCCATACAGTGTCACATCTGTGCCCATACAGTGTCACATCTGTGCCCATACAGTGTCACATCTGTGCCCATACAGTTGCCACCTGTGCCCATACAGTTGCCACCTGTGCCCATACAGTTGCCACCTGTGCCCATACAGTGGCCACCTGTGCCAATACAGGGCCCACCTGTGCCAATACAGTGCCCACCTGTGCCAAAACAGTGCCCACCTGTGCCACCTCATCAGTGCTCACCTGTGCCGCCAATCAGTGCTCACCTGTGCCGCCAATCAGTGCTCACCTGTGCCGCCAATCAGTGCTCACCTGTGCCGCCAATCAGTGCCCACCTGTGCCGCCAATCAGTGCCCACCTGTGTTGTGCCGCCAATCAGTGCTCACCTGTGCCGCCAATCAGTGCTCACCTGTGCCGCCAATCAGTGCTCACCTGTGCCGCCAATCAGTGCCCACCTGTGCCGCCTCATCAGTGCCACCTCAGTGCCCACCTGTGCCAATCCGTGCCCATCTGCTCCGCCAATCCGTGCCCATCTGCTCCGCCAAAACATGTAAAAAAAATCCTATTCACTAGAGGAGGCATACCAAATTATTTCTGCGCCCGATGAGAGCAATATGGACCTCTCTCGTTCAAACTCCACTTCCAATTTTTCTTCTGAGTCGGACGTCAACTATGAGCCAGCCCTCAGTAGTGGAACACTGAGTGACTCCGAGGAGGAAGATAGCCGGCCCGCTAAACAAAGGCGTTCTGGTCAGGAGGCAGTGCCATCCACCAGCACTGCAGTGCCATCCACCAGCACAGCAGTGCCTTCCACCAGCACCGCAGTGCCTTCCACCAGCACCGCAGTGCCTTCCACCAGCACTGCAGTGCCTTCCACCAGCACCGCAGTGCCTTCCACCAGCACTGCAGTGCCTTCCACCAGCACCGCAGTGCCTCGGCAAGAAAGGCCAAACACCCATGCCGGCCTTCCCTATGCCCTTCAGAACCCTTTGTGGCTTCCTCCAAATTCCGGGGAAGCCAACATTCCCCCTTTCACGGCCCAGCCAGGAGTCCAAGTGGACACAGAGAATTTTTCCCTGATCGATTTTTTCAACCTGATGTTCACAGAGGACATGCTATCTGAAATTGTGGCCCAGTGCAACCTATTTGCACAGCAATTTATTGAAAGAAATCTCACATCCTATCATGCCCGTCCCTTCCAGTGGAGAGACCTTATGGTGGAGGAGTTGAAATTTTTTTTAGGCCTCACATTATGTATGGGACTCAACCCAAAAAATTCTTCACGTGCCTTTTGGTCCAAAAACCCAATTTATCACATGCCAATCTTCTCCAGCATAATGCCCAGATCCCGATACTATGCCATCATGAGATTTCTACATTTTAACGACAATACCCAGTGCCATCCCCGAAATCATCCAAATCATGACAGGCTTTTCAAAATTCGGCCCTTATTGAATTATTTTTCTGAAAAATTCCCCCAATTGTATACCCCGGACCAACACATCTGTGTGGATGAGTCCCTTGTGAAATTCACTGGCAGGCTTCAAATAAAACAATTCATCCCCAGCAAAAGAGCCCGCTATGGCGTGAAGATATACAAATTGTGTGACCGAGTCACAGGATACTTGTATGCCTTCAGAGTGTACGAAGGCAAGGACACCCAGCTGAATCCCCCTAATTGCCCAGACTACTTGGGATCAAGTGGCAAAATTGTTTGGGACCTCTTCACCCCTCTATTGGAAAAGGGATACCATCTATACGTGGATAACTTCTATACCTCCCTTCCCCTGTTCCACAACCTGCACCGGAAGAAGACGCCAGCATGTGGCACCATCAGGAATAATCGGAAAGGCTTTCCTCAAAGTCTCGTGAATAAGAAGCTGAAAAGTGGAGAATCGGCAAGTCTGCGAAATAAGGAGGTCCTGGCAGTGAAGTGGAAGGACAGAAGGGATGTTTACATGCTATCCACCATCCACAATGACACCGTCGTTGAAACCCGCAGAAGGCGTGGCACCGTCATTCGAAAGCCAACATGCATCCAGGACTATAATTTGTTTATGGGGGGGGTCGACTTCAATGACCAGATGCTTGAACCCTATCTTGCCACAAGGCGGACGTACCATTGGTACAAAAAAGTTGCCATTTATTTTTTTCAATTGGCCATATACAACTCTTATGTAATATACCGCAACTCCACCCAAAACCCCAAACGCTTCCTTGGCTACCAAGAGGACCTTATCACTGCCCTTATTTTCCCGAACGGCCCACCCCAAACTATCCGATCTGACGTTTTAAGTCGTCTCGTCGAGCGTCATTTTCCCGGTAGAGTCCCTCCCACAGAAACAGGCCGACGACGTCAAAAAAGATGCAAGGTTTGTTCCAGTCAAGGAATCAGATGAGACACATCTTTCCAGTGTGCCGATTGCCCTTCACAGCCTGGCCTCTGTCTAATTGACTGTTTTCGGCTTTACCATACCAAACTAAATTATTAATCCTCCGTTCCTGCCTTCATACACCTTCACACCCCTTATGCCACTGTCTGCTCTGTAACTGACCCCGGCTTGTTTTTTGACCACGATTCTGCCTAATGATTTTGTAATGCCTCTGCCTGATCTGGAACTGACCTCGGACTGTTTGACCATGCCTTTTGCCTGCCCCTTGGACTGATCTTGTACCCTGCTACTGGACTAGTGGGATTTAACACAGGGGTCTCACATATGTGAGGGGCTCCAGAAAAGTTTTTCTAGATGAAGAAAAACATTTTTTTGGTTTTCTCATCCTAGATTAGGGTCTGGTTGCCCGGAGGCTTCAAAGAGATTTGGGTGGGAGAAGCCTCTACCCCTGTCCCCATTCTGTCCTAAACGAGGCCCTACTTCTGCCTGTTACCTGTAGGACCTATGCCATCATGCCTTTGCCGCTTGCATGAACTGACTACTTGTGTATGCCGTTGCTGACCAAGTCCCTGCCTGCTGCCTGGACCAGTGCCATCCTGCTGTTTAGAACTGCGCTACTATTACCACAGGTAATCTTTTGTTTACACTTTGCTCAGCATAATGTATTTTGGGGTGTAATTCTTGGTATGTGCATGCTATGTGTCTCTGGAACACCTGACGTTGTTCCTTGCATGTTGGATCTCTGTATGTGGTCAGGCTGTGTAGAAGTCTCACACATGTGGTATCATTGTACTCAGAAGGAGTAGCAGAATGTATTTTGGGGTGTAATTTTTGCTATCTAAATGCTATGTGTTGGAAATATCTTAGAAACCGACAACTTTGTGTAAAAAAAATATGCGTTTTCATTTTTTTTCCACGTTCCAAAAATTTCTGGAAACAAATGACCTGTTCAAAAGACTCATTATGCCTCATAGATTATACGTTGGGGTGTTAGCTTTACAAAATGGGGTCACTTTGTGGGTAATTCCATTGTCCTGGTGTTCCAGGGCCTTCAAAAGTGTAATAGGTAATCAACTAGTTAGATGTGCATTTATGCTCCTAAAACCCCCGATGGCGCTTCCTGCATGTTGGGCCTCTGTATGTGGCCAGGCAGTGAAAAAGTCTCACACATGGGATATCGTTTTACTCAGGAGGAGTAGCAGAATGTATTTTGGGGTGTCATTTGTGGTATGCACATGCCATGTGAGAGAAATAAGCTATTACAATGAAAATTTTGAGAATATTTTTAAATAAAAAATAAAAATCTTAATTTTGCAAAGTATTGTGGGAAAAAATTACAACTTCAAATAACTCACCATGCCCATTAATAAATACCTTGGAATGTCTACTTTCTAAAAAGTGGTTATTTGGGGGCATTTGTACTTTCCTGGCTTGTTAGGGTCTCAAGAAATGAGATAGGCCTTCAATACATCAGGTGTGATCAGATGTGATATATTTTTATGATTTGCACTATAGCTTGTAGACTCTAAAACTTTCACACAGACCAAATAATTTCCAAAAATGTTGAGTTATTTTTATCAAAGACATGTAGCAGTATAAATTTTGGGCAAAATTTATGAAGAAAAATTTATCATTTGCAAAATTTTATCACAGAAACTAAGAAAAAATCATTTTTTTTCCAAATTTTCGGTCTTTTTTCATTAATAGCGCAAAAAAATAAAAAACCCAGAGGTGATCAAATACCACCAAAAGAAAGCTCTGTTTGTATGAAAAAAAGGACAAAAAAATCATTTGGATACAGTGTTGCATGACTGAGTAATTGTCATTCAAAGTGGGAGAGCGCTGAAAGCTGAAAATTGCTCTGGGCAGGAAGGGTGTTTAAGTGCCCAGTATGGAAGTGGTTAAAAGCCAGCAGCTACACTTTTTGTAGCTGCTGACTTTTAATAAACACTATTTTTGGCTGGAACACCCCTTTAAGTAGGGTGTTCCATACCACCTAGAATATATTTTATATCCATTCTCTTGTGTCAGTACGTTCAGTGAGCCTTTATGTATATACGTGAAAATCTTATCCCACTCCTCATGTGACAGATCTATCCCAAGTAAATTCTCCCAGTAACTGGAGGCTACATCATCTTTAGGGTTAATATTAGAGAATAACAAAGAGTCATTTTTTGAGATCAAATGTCTTTGGGGTGCCATTGCAGCACACAGTTTTTCAAAAGGCGTCTTATTCCCATGCCAAAGAGAAGGGTGAAGAGCTGTAAGGAGTGTTTAATATTTTCAAATTCTTGGAGTGTAATCTCAGAATTTGTAAATTTTTTACGAAAGTCATCAAAATTGATAAAGTTTCCCTTCACAAAGAAGGATTCAGCTCTCAAAATTAAAGGTGAATGGGAAAAAGGGGCATCAAAAGGTTTAGAAGATAATCTTGAATGGAGATTAATTTGAGTCATAGGTCCAGGAAATGAGGAGATATTTAATTTAGCACATAAAGATTTAAAGATTTGTAGAGTGGTGTTAGAGAGAGGATGGGATTTAGTGGATCGTGGCATTTTATTGGGGTCTGCCCAAGGAAGTTGTTGGAGCGAAGCTTTACATGTTAATTCTTCAAGATTAATCCAATCCTTTGAACTCTTGTGTATTTGCCAATCTACAATTCTGGTTAAGTGGCAAGACCAATAGTATTTTTGGATATCTGGCAATCCAATTCCACCTAGCGCAGGGGTGGCAAACACAAGCCCGCGGGCCGAATCCAGCCCGCCAGGCCTTGTGATGTGGCCCTCGCAGCGGCCCCCGTCAGCAGGGGGATCTCTCTCATCCGATTTTTTTTTTTTACATTGCTGGTATCCACCGCTAGATGTCCACGGCCAGGCAGAGACAATGTCTCCGCCGGCCGCCATTTTCTTGAAGACTGGAGAGAGTCTCTGCTGGTGGGGGAAGCCTGATGTAAGGGTAGGGTTGCCACCTCATCCCTTTAAAACTGAACACCTATTAATTACACAGGTTCTGAGGCAAATTTAGTGCCTTAATCTGCCACAGAACCTGTGTAATTAATAGGTGTTCAGTTTTAAAGGGATGAGGTGGTAACCCTATGTAAGGGGGGGACTCGGCTGGTTGGGGACTCAGCTGGTGTAAAGGGGGGACGCGGCTGATGTAAAGGGGGACTCCTGATGTAAAGGGGGGACTCGGCTGATGTAAGGGGGGGGACTCGGCTGATGTAAGGGGGGGGGGACTCGGCTGATGTAAGGGGGGGACTCGGCTGATGTAAGGGGGGGGGACTCGGCTGATGTAAGGGGGGGGACTCGGCTGATGTAAGGGGGGGGGACTCGGCTGATGTAAGGGGGGGGACTCGGCTGATGTAAGGGGGGGACTCGGCTGGTGGGGATGCCTGATGTAAGGGAGGGACTCGGCTGGTGGGGATGCCTGATGTAAGGGGGGGACTCGGCTAGTGGAGACTCCTGATGTAAAGGGGGGACTCCTGATGTAAAGGGGGGACTCCTGATGTAAAGAGGGGACTCGGCTGGTGGGGACTCCTGATGTACTCCTGATGTAAAGGGGGGACTCGGCGGGTGGGGACTCCTGATGTAAAGAGGGGACTTGGCTGGTGGGGGCGCCTGATGTAAAGGGGGGACTCGGCTGGTGGGGACTCCTGATGTAAAGGGGGGACTTGGCTGGTGGGGACGCCTGATGTAAATGTGGGACTCGGCTGGTGGGGACTCCTGATGTACTCCTGATGTAAAGGAGGGACTCGGCTGGTGGGGACTCCTGATGTAAAGGGGGGACTTGGCTGGTGGGGACGCCTGATGTAAAGGGGAGACTTGGCTGGTGCGGACGCCTGATGTAAAGGGGGGACTCGGCTGGTGGGGACTCCTGATGTACTCCTGATGTAAAGGGGGGACTCGGCTGGTGGGGACTCCTGATGTAAAGGGGGGACTTGGCTGGTGGGGACGCCTGATGCAAGGAGAGACTCCGGGCTTCCACTGATTCTGCATTATGGTGAGTTGAATGATTTCATTTTATATTACAATGTAATATTAGAAATAATGTGCTTCGCACTCCTGAACCCTGCGCTGCGTCCATATGCAGCGCAAGAAAACTTGGAGACTGCTCAGACTGAACACTATGGTGGAGTGCAGATACAACCGGCCCTTTGAGGGCAACCAAACTGCTGATGCGGCCCCCGATGAATTTGAGTTTGCCACCCCTGACTTAGCGTCTTGGGACATATGAGTTTATCCCATCTTATTCGAGGGCGTTTAGCGAACCATATACATTTTAAACAAAGTTTTCTATACGTATTAAAAAAAGAGGCAGGTAATTTTATCGGGATGGTTTGAAGGAGGTAGAGGATTCTAGGAAGGATATTCATTTTTATGATAGCAGCTCTACCAAACCAGGAATAGAAGCCAGCATCCTACTTCAAAAGATCATCTTGGATGGATTTGAGAATGGGTACAAAATTGTAGGAATACAGATCTTTTAAATTTAATGGTATATGTATACCCAAAAAAGTAAGTGTATAGGTCTCCCATTTAAAGGGGACATTTTTCTGACAAAGAGAAACTACATCAGGTCGCAACGAAACGTTTAGGGCTCTGGATTTATCGAAGTTACGGTAGTTTTTAAGTTTGAGATTAATTCAAAGAGTGAGAAATCTTTTAAAAGGACAGGTATCTGGGTAATAGGTTCAGACAAAAAAAGAATGACGTCATCGGCATAAGCAGCCAATTTATAATGTCTGTGTTCGATCCTAATTCCTTTACTATCAGGATTATTTCGGATTTTACAGAGAAATGATTCTAGAGTCAGTATAAAAATAATGGGGGACAGGGGACAACCCTGACGCGTCCCATTCGACACGGAGAAGGGGTCCGACAGGCAACCGTTTATTTTAATTCTTCCCGTGGGTGATGAGTATAGCATAAGGATGAATTGTAACATACGGTCACCAAATCCCATTGCTTTTAAAGTTTCACGCATGTACAGCCAGTCTACCCTGTCGAACGCCTTCTCCGCATCGAGGGAGAGGAAAAAAACAGGTTTAGAAGCGTTATTTAACCAATGGTGGATGTTAATGGCTTTTTGGGTGTTGTCCCTGGCCTCTCTTCCAGGCACGAAACCCACCTGGTCCAGGGAAATTAAGTTAGGAAGTAATGGTAGAATACGGTTAGCTATTATTTTTGCATATAATTTTAGATCTACATTGAGCAGGGAAATGGGCCTATAATTAGATACTAATAATTCATCTTTACCCGGTTTTGGTATCATTGTAATATGGGCTTCAAGGAGATCTTTAATATTACAAAGGGATTGATCGCGAATAGAATTAAAAGCCTTTAACAAATATTTCACTGTGAGATCAGTGAAAGAATTATAATAGCTAACAGACAGACCATCTGGACCTGGGCATTTTCCAGTTTTAAGTTTAAGTGCCCTGGTCATTTTCATCCCAGTCAATTGGTCTATCTAGATGTTCTGCTTCTTCTTTGGTGATAGGCTTAGGACCATATGTCGCTAAAAATTCAGTAATCAATTTTTTCCTGTGAATCTCTTTGTCAGAAAGTGTATTTTTCTGAATATTATATAATTTAGAATAGAAATTTACGAATTGTTTAGCGATTTCGGAGGAGGAAGAGATTTTTTTACCAGTGGGATCCAAAATTGAATGTATGGTAGATGAAGATTTCTTTGTCTGTATAGCCCTGGCAAGTAATTTCCCTGATTTATTACCAAACTCATAGTATAGTTTGCGTGTCAGAATGAATTTACGTTTAGTAGTTTTTTCGAGTTCTTCAAGTAGGAGTTCCCTTGCCTTAAGGAGTTCAACGTGTGTTTCTCTAGCCAAGGATAACTTATGTTTGCTTTCAAGAGTATGAATAAGGTCAGAAAGGGTTTTAATATAAGTATCACGTGTGCCGACCAGAGCGTCATGGGGTGTGTGTCAGGGGATTAATTTTCCACAAAGTACTTTGATAGGATGGAGGTCAGAGTCTCAACATCCTTAGGGTTATTGAGGAGTGAACTATCAAGACGCCAAATTGGAGATTTAGTGGGAATCGAAGAGAGTTTGAGAGAAACAGAAATTGGGTGATGATCTGAAATAATCATGGGTTCAATAGTTGCCGAAATTAGTGAATCCAAGTCTGATTGGGATAGAAAAAAATTATCAATTCTAGAGTATTTATCATGTGGTGGAGAGAAAAAAGTATAATCCTTAGTGTTTGGAAATAAGGTACGCCATGTATCATGTAGATTCAAGTTTTTAAGAAGTGTCTTGACTGATTTAAGTGCAGCATAAGGTAAAGCGGATAACCCTGATAAAGTATCTACTAGTGGATTAATGGCCAAATTAAAGTCTCCACCCAGAATCAGCATTCCCGATTGAAAAGAGCATAGCGAGTCCAGAGTATTTCTGAGAAAGGGAATTTGACCCTTGTTGGGAACATATATATTAGCCAATGTGATATTTTTGTTATATAGGGATCCTTTCAAAAATATATATCTACCATCAGTGTCAGAAAGGGTGTCTTGAATTTGAATAGGACAATTTTTCGAAATAAGGATAGAGACACACTTCGATTTAGAGTTGGGATTGGTGGCATGAAAAACAGAAGGGTATAACTTGTTTTTAAGATTAGGGATGTCATTGGTCCGGAAATGGGTTTCTTGCAGAAATACTATGTCTGCCTTCGCCTTTTTTAATAACAAAAACATTTAGATCTTTTCTCAGGAATATTCAATCCCTTAATGTTTAAGGAGTATAGTTTGACCAATGGGCAAGGTGATGAAATATTCCTTCGGTGTGTCATAGTACTATTAGACGTAAAAGTGAAACAGAAATTGCAAAATCGTCAAAAATGACGTGGAAAGTTTTAAGTGGGAAAAACAAAAAGGTGAATAAGTACCAAAAAATAAAAAAAAGGGAGATGGGGGAGGGGTACAGTAACCCTCGATTAAAAATAATCACGTGGAAAATCAGATAGATTTTCCAAAAAAGATCTTAACTAAGGTGATATGGTACAGAGTAAAGTGAACAGGCGCTGATATAATATATACAACACCTGAGGGCTCTTTCACACGGAGCGGTCCGTTTTTCGGTCCGCTCCGTGTGTCCGTCGGCTCAGCGGGGGGTCTCCGCTGAGCTGTCGGGCGGACAGGGCGGTCCCCGCACACTGTGCAGGGACCGCCCTGTCTCTCCTCCGCTCTCCCCTATGGGGAATCGGATGGAAACGTACCGTCTGTCCGTTTGCATCCGATCCGTTCAGCCGGACGGAAGAAAAATAGGACATCCTTCCGTCCGAAAAAACGGATGCGGATCTGACGGACGTTAGCGGATGCATCATCCGCTAACGGATCCGCTCCCATAGGGAAGCATTGAGGTCCGTTAACGGACGTCCAAAAATCGGACGGACGGAACGGACGTGTGAAAGAGCCCTTAGACTCCACTACTGTGTGGGGGTTGGCAAGTCCCAGCTGGGGTGAAAAACAGCAATACAACCTATCCCCGCCGCTACAGTAGGATAGACATGTATCAAAAATAGTAAAGGACAAAAACATGTCAGTGACAGAGCGTGCAGTCATAAGGGGATCAACATAAAAGTAAAATATGGAATATAAAACAAAAAACAAAAATCATTATTATTATTAATAAAAAGAGCTAACCTTCAAACGAAAATGTGTACTTAATATGATTCGCAACAAAGTAGTTGAAAACCCATTACATACTAGTGCCAATGCTACAATAAAATACTGTGTATACAAAGCACTTAAATGACATTTTTTAAAACTACGGGGCAGATTCACAGAGAATTAGATTCTCGTAGAGTATCAGAAATACACTACGCTGCCGTTTTTTACCTGGCTCTACGTGGAATCCAGGTAGATTTTGTCCAGTAAACGACGGCGGCGTAGTGTATTTCTCCCGTCGCAATCCATCTGCGCGAGTAGGGGGCGTGAAGCATTTAAAATAGGCGCGTTCCCGCGGCAATCGAACTGCGCATGCTCCGTTCGCTAATTTCCCGCCGTGCATTGCGCGAAAACACGTCGTCACGTCGTAGTAGCGTCGTTTACGTACATTCCTATTCCCGAACGAGTTACGTTAAAAAAAAAATATATATTTTAAAATCGACGCGGGAACGACGGCCATACTTTACATGGGTTACGCACTGTTAGACCAGCAAAAAGCTCCTCTAACATTACGTAGCCAATAAATGACGTAGGCGATTGCGAGGGACACTCGTACCTTCGTGGATCGCCGTAAAAAGTCATTTGCATATCCCGACGCATGAAAACGACACGAACTCCTCCCAGCGGCCGCAAAAATATCGCAGTGTAGATCCGAAGGCTTACGAGGACGTAAGCCTCTCGGATCGAAGCCCGAAGCTGCCGTATCATGGTTTGAGGATTCAAACTAGTGATACGGCGCGCGAAATTTGAAATTACTCCTGTCTAACACCAGTTAGACAGGCGTAATTGCTCTGTGAATCTGGGCCTACGTTTTTATTCCATCACAAAAAGTGATCGTGTGTACGCGGCATAAGTCACATCTCTCTCAGTTTTACGCTCTTTGAGAGGTAACTGACGATCTGACAGGTTTACATCAAATCCAGTTTATAAACCCGAAATATGATTTCCTTGAAGCCAATGCAATTTCTAATCAACACCATTCATGTGAACTAATTGTCGCATTAATGAAGAAAGCGGCAGTCTATTCTGGGCATACACAGGGCAAGCTTCCAAGTGCCATTCAGTGAACATGTGCAAATGATACCCCCTCTGGAACAGAATTGGCTGAATGCTTTGATGTGGTATTTGGCTATAGAAGATATGCATGACCAGCAGTAGGAGTCAAATCAGGGCAGAATGCCATTAACAGAATGGTAGTTATTTCATGAATGTTTGTTATAGATAGATGTACGGTAATCGATCACGCACATCAAGTCACCATATGTAAATAATAAGCACTGACACACAACACAATCATTTTATGTAGATCAACCCCATTCATGTCATGGGACGCTGACAGATTCTATCACCTACCAACTTTTTATGGAAACTTCTCACCAAATGAGGATGTCCACTAGCCAACAGTAACCAATCAGAAATCATCTCAAATGTGATCAGAAAGAAGTACAGTAAATCCTTGGATTGTGAGCATAATTCATTCCGGAAGCATGCTTGTAATCCAAAGCACTTGTATATCAAAGTTAATTTCCCCATAAGAAATAATGGAAACTCAGATGATTCGTTCCATAACCATTTATTCATAAATCCTTCAGTTTATAGTCCATATAAAAAGATTATAGCAATGTGATTGGTTGTGTAACCATAAAATGTCCTTCCACAAATGGAAACCTCCCCAACGGAATTAGAAGAAAATCCGGCAGGAGCTCCAGAGTGTAAAAGAGAAGAGAGGCGCCTCTAAGTGTAGCAATATGTTTACATTTAATGACTCACATGGTTGATGATTAAAACAGGCACATCTAAGTATGCAGGTATACGGGATAGAGCGATCCACATGGACCGTCTACTACCCTGCAGTAGAGCGATCTGAAAGTGAGGCTTGAACCACTTGTGGAAGGCATGACATCAATGGCAGTGAGGAGGATGGTCTATGTGGACAACTTTACCCTGGATGCCGGCATACTTAGATGTGCCTGTTTTAAAGCGGAGCTCCACCCTAAAGTGGAACTCACGCTGATCGGAACCCTCCCCCCCTCCGGTGTCACATTTGACACCTTTCAGGTATTTTCACCCACTTCCAGCCACAACAGTCTCGGGCAGACTGTGGGCATGACATCACCGCCCGTCCCTGTCCCCCCGTTGTGTGCTGGGAACTCTCGGCTCCCAGCACACAGCGGGAGCCAATCGGCAGGCGCAGCGTGACTCGCGCATGCGCCGTAGGGAACCGGGCAGTGAAGCCGGAACGCTTCGCTTCCTGGTTCCCTCACCGTGGATGGAGGGGGGAGCAGCAGAGTGACGAGCGATCGCTCGTCCTCTGCTGCTCACAGCGCTGGACTCCAGGACAGGTAAGTGTCCTAATATTAAAAGTCAGCAGCTGCAGTATTTGTAGCTACTGGCTTTTAATCTATTTTTTTCAGCGCACATCCACTTTAATAATCAACCATGTGAGTTTCTAAATGTTGTACCTTCATTAAATGTAACCAGATTGCTACACTTAGGCCGCGTACACACAATCGAACATGTCCGCTGAAACTGGTCCGCAGACTAGTTTCAGCGGGCATGTTCGATCGTGTGTACGGCCTATCGGACCGTTTTCCAGCGGACCAAAGTTTCAAAACATGCTTTGAAACCTGTCTGCTGGAAACCCGCCTGTCGGACAGGTTTAATGGTTAGTACACTAAATCATCGGACCAAAAACCCGCGCATGCTCAGAATCAAGTCGACGCATGCTTGGAAGCATTGAACTTCGTTTTTCATCAAGTCGTTGTGTTCTACGGCACCGCCTTCTGGTCCGATGGGATTTTGGTCCGATGGTGTGTACGCACATCAGACCAACAGACAATTCAGCCTTGTCTGATGAAAACGGTCCGTCGGACAAGTTTCATCGGACATGTCTGATTGCGTACGCGTCCTTAGGCCGCGTGCACACGATCAAATCTGTCTGCTGGAAACGGTCTGCCAGACCATCCCAGCAGACAGATTTGATCGTGTGTACGGGTGAGCCAACGGATTTGACCAGCCGACAGATTTGAAAGCATGCTTTCAAATCTGTCGGCTGGGAACCCGTCCGCCCGACATGTCTGCTGGTTAGTACGCTAACCAGCAGACATGTCTTCTCGCACACGCCTCGAATGGTTTCGACGCATGCGCGGAAGTGTTTTACTTTCTGGTGCGGTGACGTGGCGGCGTCAACGTCACCACCACGTCACCGCGCCGTCTGCTGGCGGGGATTTTGGTTTGATCGTGTGTACAGCGATCAAACCAATACGTCCCCAGCAGACAGATTTGTTCAAATCGGTCTGTCCGACCGATTTGAACAAATCTGTCTGCTCGTGTGTATGGGGCCTTAGAGGAGCCTCTACTCTTTTATACTCAGTTGTGACATGATGCTACTTTTATATCAAGACATCGCTTGTATATCAAGTCAGAATTTATAAAGAAAAATGTTTTGTGTTGCAAAACGCTTTCAAACCAAGTTACTCTCAAACCAAGGTTTTACTGTATCTGAAAGCTGACTTCTAAAAGCCATTTTACATGTCATCCAGGTATAAAAAAAATCTGTGTCTTGTGCACTATTGACCTCTCTGAATATGTTAGGCCTTGTTTCTTCATTAAACTTGGTATTATATGTCATAAAATTATTATTAACTGAACTGATAAAGAGAAAAAATCTGCAAAAATGTGCCTTTATTTGGATATTTAATGTAAATGCACCTGTTGCAGATTGAATTTAGATAAATCCTTCCCAGGCCAGCCTTCAAATCCCCAACTATCTGGATTCTTGTGGGGTTTGGCCTACAAGCCCCTGTTCTGAAGATTCAGAGGAAGGGGGTAACATTACCTTAAATTAAATACTGCATTAAAATGTAACCACACCCATTCGATTTTAGATGACTTTTAGTTTCCTAAAATGTACTGGTGATTTAGTCGACTAAATACGACTGAAACTAAAACAATTGCAGAAGACTAAAATGGGACTAAAGACTAATGCCGCGTACACACGATCACTTTTTGTGATGAAAAAAACGACGTTTTCAAAAACGTAATTTAAAATTATTAGTGTTGAGCGGAATACGCCATATTCGATTTCGCGATATTGTGCGAATATATAGAAGAATATTCGCGAATATTCGCTAATATCGAATATTCGTGATATTTTATCAAAAAAATTTTTTGCGAAATTTCGCTAATGCGAAAATGATTGCGAAATTCTCATAAACGGAGATCATTTCCTGTTTTACTAAACTAATATGCACTAAACACTAACTCTACACTAACTCTACTTAAAAGAAAGGAGAATAAGGGGGCAAAAGAAGGGTGGAGAAGATAATCGCGCAATATTCCTATTGCGCGATTATCTTCTCCGCCCTTCTTTTGCATCAGAGCCAATCAGAATAACTCGAATATTCGGCAAAAGGAATATCGCGCAATATTCCTTTTGCCGAATATTCAAGTTATTCTGATTGGCTCTGATGCAAAAGAAGGGCGGAGAAGATAATCGCGCAATATTCCGTTTGCCGAATATTCGAGTTATTCTGATTGGCTCTGATGCAAAAGAAGGGCGCATCAGAGCCAATCAGAATAACTTGAATATTCGGCAAAAGTAATATGGCGCGATTATCTTCTCCGCCCTTCTTTTGCATCAGAGCCAATCAGAATAACTTGAATATTCGGCAAAAGGAATATCGCGCAATATTCCGTTTGTCGAATATTCGAGTTATTCTGATTGGCTCTGATGCAAAAGAAGGGCCGAGTAGCTGATGCGATTCTTTTATGTTGCCGAAAAGTCGCAATGCGAATTTTCGGCAACATAAAAGAATCGCATCAGCTACTCGGCCCAGGGTCTCTCTCTAATCATACCAGCAATGCTTTTAGACGTCGATGGAGATCACTAGGATGTGATCCGTTTTAAAAATAAATTTGAAAAAATACGAATATTCGCCGCGATATTCGAGTTATTCGCGAGTACTCGAATATTCGTGAGCAACACTAAAAATTATCGTGTGTGGGAAAAACGTTGTTTTATGTCTTAAAAAAACGACCAAAAAAAAAATTCGAACATGCATGAATTTTTTGTGTCATAAAAAGTGATGGTGTGTGGGCAAAACGATGTTGAAAATGACATTTTTAAACCCGTGCATGCTCAGAAGCAAGTTATGAGACGGAGCTTCAATGCAACAGAGTGCCGTCGAACGTGGTGTACGTCACCACCCTTTGCTAGAGCATTTTGGAAAAACGATGGTGTGTATGCAACGTTTTGGAAAATGAAGTTTGAAAAACGTTGTTTTGTTTCGTCACATAAAACGTCGTTTTTTTTCATCACAAAAAGTGATCGTGTGTATGCGGCATAAGGCCCAGATTCACAAAGCACTTACGCCGACGTAAGTGCAAATGTGCGCCCGTAACTGCAAATTTTTTCCCGGCGTATCTGTGCGCCAGACCCACAAACCAACATACGCCTAAAAACTGGTCACCCTACGCCGACGTAGCATGGCGTCTTTTTGTCTGGACGCATGTTGCTGCTCCCATTGATTAGGCATTCAAACATGCAAATGAGGGAAATACGGCGATTCACGAACGTACATGCGCCCGACGCATGCTGCGCGAGGTGCACGTAAATTGTACGTCCGGCGTAAGGTTATTCCCCATAGATGAGGCGCAACCCGGCAACAGACATGCAAAGGTCTGCCCCAGAGAACACAGGCCGGCGTATTGGGTGTACATTACGTTCAAGGCGTACATGGGCATAGCTTAGGCAGTTGTGCCGGCGTAGTTGTGAGTAGGGTGCAGTTTCACGCGTCCACGTCACGGCGCATTCGCAGTTCGTGATACGCCGAGCATAAAACACTGCACCATGCTCAGAATATCATTTGCATGGGGTCACGACCACTTTCACCCACGCCGGTCTGCGCCTTCGAAAAATACGCCACGCAGACGCAACGTTGGGAGCAATAGCTTGCTAAATACAGTGCATGCCTCTCTGCGCTGCGCCGGCGTAGCGTACCATGTGTGTGCTACGCCGGCGTAAATGTGTGCCCACTCTCTATGAATCTGGGCCTAAGGCCTCGTACACACGATCAAATCTGTCCGCTGGAAACGGTCTGCTGGACCGTTTCAGCAGACAGATTCGATCGTGTGTACGGCCGAGCCGACGGATTTGGCCACCCGACAGATTTGAAAGCATGCTTTGAAATCTATCGGGTGGGAATCCGTCCGCCCGACATGTCTGCTGGTTAGTACACTTACCAGCAGACATGTCGTCCCGCACCGCCGCCGAATGGATTCGGCGCATGCGCGGAAGTGTTTTACTTCCTGGTGCGGTGACGTGGCGGCGTCAACGTCACCGCCACGTCACCGACACGTCAGCGCGCCGTCTGCTGGCGGGGATTTTGGTTTGCTCGTGTGTACACGCGAGCAAACCAAAATCCCAGCAGACAGATTTGTTCAAATCTGTCGGACAGACAGATTTGAACAAATCTGTCTGCTCGTGTGTACGAGGCCTAAGACTAATGCCGCGTACACACGGTCGTTTTTTGCGATGAAAAAAACGTTGTTTTTTAAAACGTCATTTAAATTGATCGTGTGTGGGCAAAACGTTGTTTTTTGTCTTCCAAAAAACGACCCAAAAAAATTCCAACATGCTTGGATTTTTTGTGTCGTTTTTCAAAACGTTGTTTTTTGTTTCACAAAATGTCACCCTGTGTAGCAAAAACGTCGTTTAAAAGCCCAGAAGCTATTTATGAAGCGAGCTTCAATGGAAAAGAGTGGTGAACGTAACCTCGCTTTTTGTGAAAAAAACGATGGTGTGTATGCAACATCGTCTTTGAAAAGTGACGTTTCAAAAACGTTGTTTTTTACTTCACAGAAAACTTTGTTTTTTTTTCATCACAAAAAATGATCGTGTGTACGCGGCATTAGACTAAAACTAAATCGAAATTTGCTGCCAAAATGAACACTGAACTGCCAGCAGCCTCTCGAAGACGTCACAACAAAACATGGTGGTGGCATCAATCTTACAAACTCTCCTAATGTCAAATTAATGGTGATGTAATATTTATCTTTAACCACTAGATGTCTCAAGCTGCTGGCCAGTGTATCAGATCTCAAGGATTGCCGTATTTTCCGGCGTATAAAACGACCTTTAACACTGGAATTACACAGCCAAAAACCGGGGGTCGTCTTATACCACCGGGTTAAGCAGCTGCTCGCACGATATCAGCCCACTGGGCGCTCTGTAACGCTGGTATTGATCTGTAGTCTGTATTCTGCGCCGCTCAGCCAATCCCGATGCACTCTGTTGATGACAGAGCATGCTAAACCTGCTCGGATTGGAGTAATAACCTCTGTCAATCCGAGCAGGCTTAGCATGCTCTGTCATCAACACAGTGCATCGGGATTGGCTGAGCGGCGCATATACAGCGGCGGCGGCATTTTCGTTTTTAAAAGGCATTACAAACAGCCTTACAAAGCACCCGGCGGCGGCGTTTTAAAGGGGATTACTACCGCAGAAGGGGGTCGTCTAATACGGTGAGTAGACCACAAAAGCACCATTTTCAGCAGTATATTAGGGGGTCGTCTTATACGCCGGCAAGTACAATACATTTTGGATACATAGGACATAGATTTGTTACACCATTTGATACAAGCATCATTTTATTTTTGATCAGGGGATTAGCAGAGATTGGTACATGCAGAAAAATGTGCTAATTCCTATATGTACACTGATTTAGAGTTTATGTAAATAAATAAAAGTGTTGCACGACAATTTGTTAAAGAGTAACTCCACTTTTGTTGAGAAAAAAACATTCCCCTCTGGGTGATCTCTGTACATTACAAGGATTATGACAAATTTGTTGCAGATTCTTACCTTTTGTTATTCTGAAGAAATCCCTGTGTGTTTGTCTGTGTCCATGTGGGAAAGTGAGTCTAATGGGAGTGGTTTCATAATTATCAATCAGCTGTGGCCAGAGCTTTTTTTCTCAGAAAATAGGTGCAGGAACTCAACCACGACCCGTTCAGATTTCACAAACAGTAGAAGGGTCTTAAAGGGGCATTAAATATCAGCATTGCATTACATACAGTGTGCAGAGTTCAGGGGGTTACAAAGCAGTCACTTGTAAACACAGAAACCAGACTTCTGTGTTCACAAGTGATTGTGGTGAGTGGGCACCAAAGGGTCTGAGCCAAAGGTGGTGGAACCGAGTTCCACCAAGTTCCCCCAGAAAAAAAGCCCTGGCTGTGGCACCTGCAGAGCTCTAATGAGGAAAGTTGCAGGGAGCAACCGTTTTTCGGTCTGCTCCGTGTGTCCGTCGGCTCAGCGGGGGGTCTCCGCTGAGCTGTCGGGCGGACAGGGCGGTCCCCGCACACTGTGCATGGACCGCCCTGTCTCTCCTCCGCTATCCCCTATGGGGAATCGGATGGAAACGGACCGTCTGTCCGTTTGCATCCGATCCGTTCCACCGGACGGAAGAAAAATAGGACATTCTTCCGTCCGAAAAAACGGATGCGGATCTTGCGGACGTTAGCGGATGCATCATCCGCTAACGGATCCGCTCCCATAGGGGTCCATTACAAGTCCGTAAACGGACTTGTAATGAGCGGACGAACAGTCCGCTCATGTGAAAGGGGCCTTAAGACGTGATTTCCTATTGGGAGTATCTCACCAAAAATTGCATTATTGTTGCAGGGATGCCTGAAATCTGATTTGTATCTTAGTACAGAGTTTTGGGGAAATCAATGATCCAATCACACAAGCAGGAAATTATATTTCTGGGGGGAATTCTATACACATTCTGTGTACAGAACACCTCCAGGTAGCCATATTGCATTTCATAGAAAACTACAGTGGCTGCAGATTAAAAGTTAAAGGTAATTTTTAAAACATTTAACCACTTAAGGACCGGGACGTTTTTTCAAAGTTAAAATCATTTTTTATATATTTATTATATTACAATTATATATTTTCTAACACCCTAGAGAATAAAATGATCGTTGTTGCAATACTTTTTGTCACACTGTATTTGCGCAACGGTCTTACAACTTTACACTTTTTCACTTTTTTTATAAAAAAATAAGACACTAGTAAAGTTAGCCCAATTTTTTTTATATTGTGAAAGATGATGTTATGCTGAGTTAATTAATACCCAACATGTGACACTTCAAAGTTGCGCCCAAACTTTTGGCTATAAACTTTTACACTTAAAAATCTCCCTATGCAACGTTACATTTTTTTTACAGGTTGCATGTTTTAAGTTACAGAGGAGGTCTAGAATTATTGCTCTCGCTCTACCAATCGCGGTGATACCTCACATGTGTGGTTTTAAAACCGTTTTCATACACGGGCACTACTGAAGTATGTGTTCGCTTCAGCACGCGAGCTTGGCGGGACAGGGTGCGTTTAAATAAAAATATGTATTATTTATTATACCTTTTATCCCAAAAAATAATTAAAGGGTCACTAAAGGAAAAAAAAGGTTTTGCTGAAATGACTGTTTACAGGGTATAGAGACATAAAAGTTAACTGATTCCTTTTAAAAAATGATTAAAAAGATATAAAAATCAATCATATAATGTGCCTGCAGTTTAGTTTCACTTTTAAACTAGTTTCATGTTTCTGTGAAGTAGAGAGACACACAGAACAAAAACAAACAAATACAGGGCAGTGTTTTGTTTTTAAAATGAATCTGATTGGTTCTGAGGAGTTTTAGACACACAGTAATGACAGCTTGGACCACAGTGAAAAGCTGCCATGAGATTTTTCATAAGGAGCCAGACAAGCAGGAAGTGTGCAGATCAGAGCAGAATTACAGCAACTTCAAAGCAAAAACGAACAATGAGGACATAAAACCAGGATTGCAGTAAGGTAAAGAACCTATTTAGCTAAAAAAATTTCCTTTAGTGATCCTTTAAATGTAATTTGAATACGAGGGCACCAAAGAGCTTCAAATTTGCGTCCCATTCGTGGAATGGCGATAAACTTTTACCCTTAAAAAATCTCCATATGCAACGTTAAAAAATGTCTACAGGATGCATGTTTTGAGATACAGAGAAGGTCTAGGGCTAGAATTATTTCTCTCGCTCTAACGATTGCGGTGATACCTCACTTGTGTGATTTGAACACCGTTTTCATATGTGGGCGCTGCTCATGTGTGCGTTTGCTTCTGAACGAGAGCTCGGCGGGACCGAGCGCATTTAAAAAAAAAATCTTATTTATTTTACCTTTTCTGCAATAATTTTTTTTTTAATTAAATGACATTTGAAAATGAGGGCACCGGAGAGAGGCGGGAGGGAATCCACTCTCCCACTGCCAATAAAAGTGATCTTGCGGCAGAGACCACTTTTATCTAAAAGTAGACCGCCCGCTAAAGAAGAGGATACCAGGGTCATGGTAGCTAGCTGCTATAACAACAGTATTTCTCTTCAAACTACCGACGTATAAACGACGGCGGGCAGTCTGTAAGTGGTTAATTATAATATGACTTGAGTCGCAATTGTATATGCTCTATTATTTTTATTTTCGCTATTTTTTTTCCACAACAGTGGCGTTACCCTTTAACCGCTTAACACCCGCCGCACGCCTATTTACGTCCGCAGAATGGCACGGACAGGCAGAAGCACGTATATATATACGTCACTGCCTACTAGAGGGTCGGGGGTCGGGGGTCCGATCGGGACCCCCTCCGCTGCGTGCGGCGGGCGGCTTACCTCCGGGAGCGATCCGCCCCCTCGTGATCGATCCCAGTCCATCCTGTATGCCGCCGCCGTGTCACTTCCTCTGCCTGTAAAATGTAAACACAGGCAGAGGAAGTCATGCAGCTCTCATCTCGGCAGTATTTTCAAAACGCCGAGATGAGAGAAGAGACACAGTGAGTCGCACCAACACTACACTGACACCAGTACACATAGGCACATTTAACCCCTTGCGATCACACCCCCCCCCCCTGTCACACTGTCACTGTAGTGATCACTGCATTTAGTGTCAGTGTGACAGGCAGTGTGACAGGCAGTTAGTGTTAGGTCCAGGGTAGCCCCGTACCCCCCCTAATAAAGTTTTAACCCCTTGATCACTGCCCTAGTTAACCCTTTCACCCCCTATTGCCAGCGTCACTAAGCGATCATTTTTCTGAACGCTGTATTAGTGCCGCTGTTCCCGCTAGGTAGCTAATTTTTTATTTTAGTGCAATTTTTTTTACTAAAGACAAGTGGCTGAATAAATTTTGACCTAAATGTTTGACTAAAATTTAGTTTATTCAGTTTTTCTTATAACAAAAAGTAAAAAATATTGATTTTGTTTTAAAAATGTCGCTCTATTTTTGTTTATAGCGCAAAAAATAAAAATCGCAGAGGCGATCAAATACCACCAAAAGAAAGCTCTATTTGTGGGAAGAAAAGGACGCAAATTTTGTTTGGGAGCCATGTCGCACGACCGTGTAATTGTCTGTTAAAGCGACGCAGTGCCGAATTGTAAAAACGCCTCTGGGCATTTAGCAGCATATTGGTGGTTAAAGCTAAAGCTTAGGAATTTTTGTTACATAGTTACATTGGTCCGACTAATGTAAGTATGTACAGTATGTGCCATACCTGTGTGATCCCAGTGGAAGCTGGAAATCACTCTAATAGGCACCATGACGACCGTCATTACTGCAAGCTTTTGGATCCCTGAGTGGGGCGGCAGCCCTGCCTGTTCCTTACCCAACACAGGAGGTTGTCCACTCAGTACGGTTGTGTCATTTAGAGAAAATTATTTTCTCAATGACACAGGGCTTGCAGGATTTGACTGAAAGCTTTAACATTTGATATGTTGTATGAGACATGTAATGTGTTGTGTAGCACTACCCCGTAGGAGCTGCTGGTTTAGTTTGGGGTTTTACACGTTACCTCTAAGGCCGCGTACACACGATCAAATCTGTCTGCTGGAAGCGGTCTGCTAGACCGTCCCAGCAGACAGATTCGATCGTGTGTACGGGCGAGCCGACGGATTTGGCCACCCAACAGATTTCAAAGCATGCTTTGAAATCTATCGGGTGGGAACCCGTCCGTCCGACATGTCTGCTGGTTAGTACACTTACCAGCAGACATGTCGTCTCGCACCGTCGCCGAATGGATTCGGCGCATGCGCGGAAGTGTTTTACTTCCTGGTGTGGTGACGTGGCGGCGTCAACGTCACCGACACGTCAGCGCGCCGTCTGCTGGCGGGGATTTTGGTTTGCTCGTGTGTACACGCGAGCAAACCAAAATCCAAAGAGACAGATTTGTTCAAATCGGTCGGTCCGACCGATTTGAACAAATTAATTGCCTCGTGTGTACGAGGCCTAAGGCCCTGTACACACGAGGAGACATGTCCGATGAAAACGGTCCGCAGACCATTTTCATCGGACATGTCTCCTGGGATATTTTGGTCTGATGTGTGTACACACCATCAGACCAAAATCCCCGCGGACAGAGAACGCGGTGACGTAGAAGTCACCGACGTGCTCAATCCAGGAAGTTCAATGCTTCCACGCATGCGTCGAATCAATTCGACGCATGCGCGGGATTTCGTTCCGCTGGTTAGACGTACTAACCAGCGGTCATGTCCGACGGACAGGTTTCCAGCGGACAAGTTTCTAAGCATGCTTAGAAACTTTTGTCCGCTGGAAACCTATCCGCTAGGCCGTACACACGATCGGACGTGTCCGCGGAAACTGGCCTGCAGACCAGTTTCAGCGGACATGTCTCCTCGTGTGTACGCGGCCTCAGTTTGTTATCTAGGGAAGGAAGTCTGTAGAAATTGCAATGTCCACACAAGATGTAAAACCTTATTTTTGCTGTATAAAACTTGTGAAGGAAGTAGAGAGTATAGAGAGAAGAGGAAGGTTCAGGTACGTGGTACAGAATGCCTTAACCACTTAAGGACCCCTTCACGCCGATATACGTCGGCAGAATGGCACGTGGGGTCGGGCGTGCCTCGGGCACATGCACGCGACCCAGTCCGAAGCTCCGGGAACGGGGGACTCGTGGACCTGATCGCCGCTGGAGTCCCGCGATCGGTCCCCGTAGCTGAAGAACAGGGAGAGCCGTGTGTAAACACGGCTTCACCGTTCTTCACTGTGGCGCCCGCATTGATTGTGTGTTCCCTTACATAGTGAATCACAATCAATGACATCACACCTACAACCACACCCCCCTACAGTTAGTAACACAAATGAGGTCACACATAACCCCTTCAGCGCCCCCTTGTGGTTAACTCCCAAACTGCAATTGTCATTTTCACAATAAACAATGCATTTTAAATGCATTTTTTGCTGTGAAAATGACAATGGTCCCAAAAATGTGTCAAAATTGTCCGCCGTAATGTCGCAGTCACAAAAAAAATCTCTGATCGCCGCCATTAGTAGTAAAAAAATAAAAAATTAATAAAAATGCAATAAAACTATCCCCTATTTTGTAAACGCTATAAACTTTGCGCAAACCAACCGATAAACGCTTATTGTGATTTTATTTACCAAAAATAGGTCGAAGAATACGTATCGGCCTAAACTGAGGAAAAAAATATTTTTTTATATATTTTTGTGGGATATTTATTATAGCAAAAAGTAAAAAATATTGAATTTTTTTTCAAAATTGTCGCTCTATTTTTGTTTATAGCGCAAAAAATAAAAACCGCAGAGGTGATCAAATACCACCAAAAGAAAGCTCTATTTGTGGGGAAAAAGGGACGCCAATTTTGTTTGGGAGCCATGTCACACGACAGCGCAATTGTCTGTTAAATCGACGCAGTGCCGAATCGCAAAACCTGGCCGGGTCCTTTAGCTGCCTAAAGGTCTGGGTCTTAAGTGGTTAACAAAGTCACCAGGCCTATCCCTAGACATAAGCTTGCCTTGCTTGTCTCCTCCAGGGCAGCTCCTCCCCTGGTTTGCTTTGCTAAGAAGCTATCCCCGCTTGGATGGACAGCTTTGGATCCTTTGTAGAACCATAGGCTCCAGTCAGCATAGCTGGGCCTACCTGATATAAGTACAGCCTCAGACCAATGTGACCCTGAGACTGGAATCACACACACTTACCTCGCGCCAGGAGGGCCAAGAGGCAAAGGACCCCGGAAAACAGCTTCTGCCCCTTAAGTATCCCCCCCAGCATGCACAGCGGACAGTGCTGGCCCAAGACATTGTGCTGCCTGGGACCAAGAATGAAATGCTGCCCCCCCCCCAAAAAAAATCACGCCCACCAAAAGGCCCCCACATTTATTATTTTATATCATGATAACAAAAGAGGACCCATCGTGGCTCTATACATGTATAAAGGAGTATAAAGAGGACATATCATGGCCCTATACATGTATATTGGAGTATAAATAGAACCTGTCATGGCTCTATACATGTATATAGAGGCCCTGTCATGGCACTTTACATGTAAAGGAATATAAAGAGGACGTGTCATGGCTCTATACATGTATATAGGAGTATAAAGAGGACATGTCATGGCTCTATACATGTATATAGGAGTATAAAGAGGACCTGTCATGGCTCTATACATGTATATAGGAGTATAAAGAGGACCTGTCATGGCTCTATACATGTATATAGGAGTATAAAGAGGACATGTCATGGCTCTATACATGTATATAGGAGTATAAAGAGGACATGTCATGGCTCTATACATGTATATAGGAGTATAAAGAGGACATGTCATGGCTCTATACATGTATATAGGAGTATAAAGAGGACATGTCATGGCTCTATTCATGTATTCAGGAGTATAAAGGGATCTGTGCATTGCCGGTGGCCACAATGTCTTTTGCGCAATCTAATCAATGTACGCTAATTGTGTTTTTTTTGGTACCAAAAATATGTAGAAGAATACATATCGGCTTAAACTGATGAATAAATTTGCTTTTTTTTTTAATACCTTTTTTGAGATATTTATTATAGCAAAAAGTAAATTGTCCTTTTTTTTGTTGTTTATAGCACAAAAAATAAAAACCGCAGAGGTGATCAAATATCACCAAAATAAAGCTCTGTTTGTGGGGGAAAAAAGGAAATCAATTTTATTTGGGTACAGTGTCGCATGACCGCACAATTGTCAGTTTAAGCGACACAGTGCCGCATCGCAAAAAGTGGCCTGGTCATTAAGTGGGCAAATCCTTTCCGGTCCTTAAGTGGTTTATCAGGGCTGGGCTCATGTCTCATACAACGTGTGATGTGTGTTTGTACTTACAGTTTCCCTGTTCTGCCTTGTGACAGCTGGACACTGATCTACTGCTCCCTGTCATCGGAAGCAATGATCACTGTCGTGTCACTTGTAGCCCAGCCCCCTCACAGTTAGAATCACTCCCTAGGACACACTTAACCCCTTCCTCGCCCCCTAGTGTTAACCCCTTCTGACAGGGGAGGAGGGACAGATCTGCTGTTCCTAGTAATTAGGAACAGCGATATGTCTCCTCCTCCAGTCAGTCCCATCCAGAGGTGGACTGACCATTGAGGCTCTCGGGCACTGCCCGAGGGCCCCATGCCACTAGGGGGCCCCATCAGGGTTGCCAGGCTCAATAAAACCAGGGCCAGTATGTAAAAATCTGTGTCTGTTTTACATCTGTCCCTGGTATGTCCGAAACCGACATGCTTTTGATGTGAAAATCCTGAGATTTTAGCTGCCCTGCCTCCTGGTGGCCATCTGTAAGCCCGGGGGGCCCCATAATCTTCTATTGCCCGGGGGCCCCATGAATTG
Organism: Rana kukunoris; assembly: GCA_029574335.1. Lineage (NCBI taxonomy): Eukaryota > Metazoa > Chordata > Amphibia > Anura > Ranidae > Rana > Rana kukunoris. The sequence continues at coordinate 488,770,650 of CM056051.1, read as the reverse complement.
TCAGTCCGCCCCTGGTCCCATCCCCCCCACAGTTAGAACACACACGAGGGAACACAGTTAACCCCTTTATCACACCCTAGTGTTAACCCTGTCCCTGCCAGTGTCGTTTACACAGAAATCAGTGCTATTTTATAGCACTGATAGCTGTGAGAATGACAATGGTCCCAAAATAGCGTCAAAAGTGTCCAATGTGTCCGCCATAATGTCACAGTCACGACAATTTTTTTTTTTATAAAAATGCCATAAAACTAACCCCTATTTTCTAGATGCTCTAACTTTTGCGCAAATCAATAAACGCTTATTGCGATTTTTTACCAAATATATGTAGAAAAATACATATCGGCCTAAACTGAGAAAGAAACTAATTTTTTTTAAATATTTTTTGGTGATATTTATTATAGCAAAAAGTAAAAAAAATTGCCTTTTTTTCAAAATTGCTCTTTTGTCGCTCTTTTTTTGTTCATAGCACAAAAAATAAAAACAGCAGAGGTGATCAAATACAACCAATAGAAAGCTCTATGCCATAATGTCGCAGTCACGATAAAAATCACACATCGCCCCCATTACTAGTAAAAAAAAAAAAAAAATTAATAAAAATGCCATAAAACTATCCCTTATTTCTATCCCCAACGTCGCACGACTTCGCAATTGTCAGTTAAAGCGACGCAGTGCCAAAACACAAAAAATGGGCGAGTCATTGGGCAGCCAAATCCTCCGCAGCTGAAGTAGCTAAACCCAAAACCAAAAATGTAATTTATTGAAGCTTACCAATCATTAGATGTGGCGGCAGCATTTGTTTTCTTTGGCTTTTTTTCCAATGCTTTCACCTGTTCTGACCAGTAACACACCTCCTGACTGGATGAAAGAGCACAGATGGCACAGTAGATAGCAACATTGTCAGTGTGTGTGTGTGTGTGAGGGGGGGGGGGGTGTTAAATGTATTACCAGATTTAGGCCCCTTTCACATTGAGGCGTTTTTCATGCGGTATAGCGCTGCTATACCGCATGAAAAATCATGCCCTGTAGTGTTCAATGTGAAAGCCCGAAGGCTTTCACACTGAAGCGGTGCGCTAGCAGGAACGCTCCAAAAGTCCTGCTAGCCGCATCTTTACCGCGGTATAGGAGCGGTGTGTTCACCGCTCCTATAGCGCGCCTTCCCATTGGAATCAATGGGAAACCACGGTAATAGCGCGGTAATACCGCCTGCAACGCGGGCGGTATTAACCGTTTTTCGGTCGCAAGCGGGGGATAAAAACTCACCGCTAGCGCCCGAATATTGCGGTAAACACGACGGTATAGCGGCGCTACAAATAGCGCGGCTATACCGTCACCGCGGCTCCACGCCTCAATGTGAAAGGGGCCTTAGATACAATAGCAGATTTAGATACAATAACAAATTGAAACTCACACTTTATAATCAGTTACAGCATTTTTTTTTTCCTTTTAGGACAAAGATTTTCCATGAATAAATAAAAGCCGATCATTTTAATCACCCCTGCCAATGTTAAGTGGTTTGTCTCATAAAACTGATACATTCTAGTGGAGACTGACTTACTAGCTAGTGCACCAGATAAAAATAGAAGAAAGAAAGTCTAAAACAGAAAAAAAATGCAGCCATCACATCTAAGAAATGGTAAACGGCAATATAATAAGCTTGCTTTAGGGCTCAAAACTCCTTTAACCGGAATTAGAGATCGAGTTGCTTTAAAGGCTCAATAAAGGATTTTTTTTTTAGCTAAATATCTGCCTTTACCTTACTGCAGTCCTGGTTTCATGTCCTCATTGTTCGTTTTTGCTCTGATGTTGCTGTAATTCTCCTCTGTTCTGGACACTCCTGGTTGTCTGTTTTCTGATGACCACAGTACTGGGAGCTTCTAGTTTTGTTTTCCAAACCATCACTGCTCTATGGCTCTGTATAGCACAGAGGCAGGGAATAACATGCAAAGACGAAACTGAAACTGCAGGCACATTATATGATTGATTTTTATCTATTTTTAATCATTTTTAAAATGAATCAGTTAACTATTATGTCTCTATACCCTGTAAACAGTAATTTCAGCAAAAAAATAAATAATAATAATCCTTTACAACTCCTTTAATATCAACTGTTGCATGTGGCTGCAATGGTTACAGGTTCACTTTAAGATTTAGAGGGTATGCTGATAGGACTGAACAGTTGCAAAGTGTTGCAAAATCCCACCCATCTAAATATTTGGATGGTTCTGATTTAATGTATAAACTTCTATAATCTCCCCATTTTCCCTTCCCAGCTGTGACAGTGTGGAATGTCTATTAGTTATTTTGAGGGTAATAATAAGATCTATTTCTATATATAGGATTTCTGGAGAATATAAAAAGCAGGCGCATACTTCTCATTCTTCTCTGGATATTGTCACTGTTACTAATATTATATATATATATATACACAGCGGGATTTTAGGAAAAGTGAGTCATATACATTGTAATTATAAGCTCCTGGATGCACTGGTGTGATTTTTTTCCCCCCTGCCTTTAACCACTTGCTTACTGGGCACATATACCCCCCTCCTGCCCAGGTTAAATTTCAGCTTCTGGCACTGCGTCGCTTTAAATGACAATTGCGCAGTCGTGCGACGTGGCTCCCAAACAAAATTGATGTCCTTTTTTTCCCCACAAGTAGAGCTTTCTTTTGGTGGTATTTGATCACCTCTGCGGTTTTTATTTTTTGCCCTATAAACAAAAAAAGAGCGACAATTTTGAAAAAAAATTCAATGGGCCAGATTCAGGTAGATGAGAGCATCTTTGCTCCAGAGTAACGCTTCTCATTTACGTTACTCTGAAGACCCTTTCAGCGCAAGTCCTGTAATTCACATAGCAGTTGCGCGTAAACTTGCGCCAGAGTAACGATAATGCGCTGGCGTAACCCGACGCAAGTGGAAGTGGGTGTGATCATATGTAAATGATGGGCGGAGCCCAGCGCAGAGGCTTACGTTCAGCGCATCAACCACGGAGCATGCGCAGTGAGTGCGGCTCCACTCGCCCCCTTTGTGCGCATGCTCACAACTTCCGTCGGCACCACTTCACGGGAAACGTCAGCGCAATGCCTTCCGTTGGGCGTTTAAATGCGCCCGTAGAAGCGCCATTTCGGCACTAAAGTATATCCTGCTCCCCCTCCCCGCAGTGATGTTACTTTTGTTTTGAGATGGCTGCTCCCGTTCCCCGCAAACACACAGGAGAAAGCTGAACTTTAATGGCCAGGAGCTGTCAGCCGTCATCTCGGCTATGGAGACCTATGATGTCTTCCTCCATGGCTGTAAAATTTGACAGACAAGCATGGACAGAGGTGTTGTCCTGCAAGTGGGGGTGCTCAGCTAGCTCTTATCGTCGGTAACGCTGCTGTAGCTGCTCTCCTGCTGACCTGTGGCCATCTGGAGTAAAGATAAAGCAGCCTTTTGTAGAAATAACTTTGCGCCGGACGGACGAGATACGCGCGGCGCATGTAGCCAGCGTATGGTGCTAATCCGTTCGTGAATTGTGAAAAATCCCTCATTTGCATATTTGCAGGGGAAATCAATAGGCGCGACTGATGCGCCCAACGAAATTAAGCGCTGACGATACTCTGGCGTCGGAACGTTCCGCCAGTCGCAAATGACCCGTTATTGGGCGCATCTAGTTTGGTGGGTACGGGCACATAGAAACGACGGCGCATCATCACAGTTACGCGGCGCATATCGAAATACTCCAGCGCAAGTGTTCCTGAATCTGGCCCAATATGTTTTACTTATTTACAATTTTTTTTTAAAAACATTATTTTTTTCCTCCGTCTAGGCCGATACGTATTCTTCTACATATTTTTGGTTAAAAAAAAATCACAATAAGCGACTGGTTTGCGCAAAAGTTATAGCGTCTACAAAGTAGGGGACAGAATTATTTATTATTTTTTTAATAGTAATGGCGGCGATCTGCGACATTATGGCGGTCACATCAGACACTTTTGACACATTTTTGGCACCATTCACACTGAGGCCGCGTACACACGACCGAGAAACTCGTCGGGCGAAACACATCGTTTTCCCCGTCGAGTTCCTTGTTCGGCAGTCAAAAAACTTGTCGAGCCAAATTTTCCCATTGCCCATCGAGGAAATAGAGAACATGCTCTTTTTTTGGCTCGACAAGTTCCTCGACGGGTTTCTCGGCGAAAAGTGTTCACGCGACCGGTTTCCTCGGCAGAATACGTCTCCCATCGAGTGGAAGGGGTTAACACTAGGGGGCGAGGAAGGGGTTAAATGTGTAACCTGCATAGTGTTTCTAACTGTGGGGGAAGGGGACTGAATGGGGGAGGTGACCAATCTGTGTCCCTATCTACAAGGGACACAGCATCGGTCTCCTCTCTCCCTGACAGGACGTGGATCTGTGTGTTTACACACACAGATCCACGTCCTTGTCTGTGTAACCGCCGATCGCGGGTGCCTAGCGGACATCACGGCCGCCAGGCATGCACATCGGCATCTCAGTGATGCGGCGTGGATGTGCGCCCCCCCCAGTGGCTGGAGGCCGGAGGCTGTATATGTTCTTCCCACCCCAGTGCAGCAGTGGAGTCAAGGTTTGGGTGCTCTTCCCCAGCAGCCAATCAGGAGGGTTGAGCCCTCACTGTGCATGCTGGGGGAGGGTATTTATGGGGTAGGCACCATTGGTTCTGGGTTCTTCTTTGTCCAGTGTGGCACCCACCTTTAGGGTGACCACATCACGGTGCCCCCGCGTTATGGCTGTGGCAGAGGTGTCTCCCTGACGTTCATTCAAAGGAAGGTCTGTGGCAGAGACTTTTCCCCAAGTTCATTCCGGAGAGTCCCCCACCCCCCTCCCCAGTTCTTCGGAATTCGTGCCCAGCATCCCCCCCCAGCAGCACCCTTCCCGGTTCTCAATTAGTGGCAGCCCCCCAGTTCTCAATTTGCCGCAGGCAGATATATAGATGTTATAGTTTGTATGTGACCTTTTGTTTCTGAACAAATCAATAAAAACGATTGGAAAAGAATCCCATTCCCTACCGAGTCATTGTAAAATGATGTCGGCGGGAACCCTCCCTCCCTCCAGGTGGACGTCATATGACACTAACACTAGGGGGCACACTGCATTGCTCGGAACCCGGTGCATGTGCCCGGCGGCCGCGATGTCCACCGGGCACCCGCGATTGCCTGCAATCACAGGTGGACCATGGATCTGTGTGTGTAATGATGGGGTGAAAACACACAGATCTACGTCCTGTCAGAGGAGAGGAGACCGATGTGTGTTCCCAGTACAGAGGAACACAGATCTGTCTCCTCCCCTTGTGAGTCCCTCCCCCTACAGTTAGAATCACTCCCTAGGTAACATATTAACCCCTTCAGCGCCCCCTTGTGTTAACCCCTTCCCTGCCAGTCACATTTACACAGTAATCAGTGCAGGTTTATAGCACTATTCGCTGTATAAATGTGAATGGCCCCAAAAATGTGTCAAAAGTGTCCGATGTGTCCGTCGCAATGTCACGGTCACAATAAGAATCGCAGATCGCCACCATTACTAGTAAAAAAAAATGCCATAAATCTATCCCCTATTTGGTAGACGCTATAACTCTTGCGCAAACCAATCAGTAAACGCTTATTGTGATTTTTTTTACCAAACATATGTAGAAGAATACGTATCGGCCTAAACTGAGGAAAACAATTGTTTTTTCATTTTTTTAATTGTGATATTTATTAAATCAAAAAGTAAAAAATATTGTGTGTTTTTCAAAATTGTCCCTCTTCTTTTGTTTATAGCGCAAAAAACGCAGAGGTGATCAAATACCACCAAAAGAAAGCTCTATCATAAAGATGTAATTTGGGTACAGTGTTGCATGACCGCGTAATTGTCATTCAAAGTACGACAGCGCTGAAAACTAAAAATTGGTTAAAAAAATAAAAAAGAATGCAATGTATTATATTTAAATCCTCTAAATTGGGACTATTAGGTGGTATATCAGAAGAGGGTCTTAGGAGTTAAAACAACATCTGGCTCTGCTGTGAACGTTCACCATTCTAGCATTTCCATCCTGAGTTTTTCGGAGACCTGAATGACACTTCTAGCCTGTAGTGCCCAGGGAAGATGGGGTACTTGCAGAGGTGATTTATGGAGGTGTTGTTGGTATAGGAAAAGGAGTAGGAATGAACGTTGGAGCTGTCAGGGTGGGAATAAAATTACAGGCCTGGCAAACATATTAATATCTGATATTCTTTAGAGTCCAGCAGTGTTTGCCAACCTGCACAGGGGACATCAAGCTGATGAAAAGCAGCTTCAGAATGTGGAGTGGAGGCTCCATGGTATGTGGTATGTTATAATTTGGGCTGCGGTCCGGGAAGAGGTGAATCACGCTTGTCTTACATTCTCTACTTCTTGAAAGTATCTAAACACTAAGTGAAGGACATTAAGCCCCGATTCACACTGCCGTAACTTGTCACGCGACAAAGTTGCATGACAAGTCACGCCCCAATAACGTCAATGGAACCGCTCTAATCGGTGAGACTTAAGCCGTTTCAACTTCGAAAAAGGTTCCTGCACTACTTTGGGGTGACTTCAACATGACTTGCATTAACCACTTCAGCCCCAGACCATTTGGCTGGCCAAAGACCAGAGTGCTTTTTGCGATTCGGCACTGCGTCGCTTTAAAGGAAAAAAAATGTTTCCCTAAATAGCTTCCTTTACCTTAGTGTAGTCCTCCTTCACTTACCTCATCCTTCCATTTTGCTTTTAAATGTCCTTATTTCTTCTGAGAAATCCTCACTTCCTGTTTTTCTGTCTGTAACTCACCACCGTAATGTGAGGCTTTCTCCCTGGTGTGGAGAAAGCCTCTTGAGGGGGGGGGGGGGGGGCGAGCAGGACGCCCACTAACACACAGCTCCTTTCTATATCTGCAAAGTAGAGAGTGTCCTGACTTGCCTGCTCACCGCCTCCCCCCTCAAGAGGCTTTCTCAACACCAGGGAGAAAGCCTAGCATTACTGTGTGGAGTTACAGACAGAAGAACAGGAAGTGAGGATTTCTCAGATGAAATAAGTAGACATGTGCATTCGTTTTCGTTAGAATGCATTTTCGTCCGAAAATCGGGCATTTTCGTTATCGTTTTAACGAACGAAAACGAAAGCGCAAGAAACGAAAACCGAAAGATCCGACATAAAAAATGCTTTATTTTCGTTTTCGTTCCGATCCGACGATTTTCGATGCTTTGTCGAATTTCCGTCTTTCAATTTCACAAAGTCATCGAAAATCGTCGTTCTGAATACAGTGAATATGTATATTCCCTGTATTTTGAACGACGATTTTCGATGCTTTGTCGAATTTCCGTCGTTTAATTCGACAAAGTCGTCGAAAATCGTCTTTTTCGGACGAAAACTTTCCCGACGAAAACGAAATAAATCAAAACGATTTTCGGGAGTAACTAAATAAATGTATTTTCTGGACGAAAACGAAAAAATGAAACAAAATATTCCAGTCTGCACATGTCTAGAAATAAGGACATTTAAAAGCAAACTTGAAGGATGAGGTAAGTGAAGGAGGACTGCACTAAGGTAAAGAAAGCTATTTAGGGAAAAAAAATCCTTTACAACCCCTTTAACTGACAATTGCGCGGTCATGCGACGTGGCTCCCAAACAACATTTACATATTTTTTCCCCACAAATAAATTCTTTTGGTGGTATATGATCACCACTGCGGTTTTTATTTTTTGCGCTATAAAAAGAGTGGCAATTTTGAAAAAGAGCAATATTTTTTACTTTTTGCTATAATAAATATCCCCAAAAAATATATAATTTTTTTCCCCTCAGTTTAGGCCGATACGTATTCTTCTACATATTTTTGGTAAAAAAAACGCAATAAGCATTTATTGATTGGTTTGCGCAAAAGTTATAGCATTTACAAATAGGGGATAGTTTTATAGAATTTTTATATATTTTTTTTTTTTTTACTAGTAATGGCGGCGATCAGTGATTTTTATCGTGACTGCGACATTATGGCGGACACATCTGACACTTTTGTCACCATTCACATTTACACAGCGATCAGTGCTATAAATATGCGCTGATTACTGTGCAAATGTGACTGGCAAGGAAGGGGTTAACCAGGAAGGGGCGCTGAAGGGATTAAGCCTGTCCTATGCATGTGTTCTAACTGTAGGGGGGATGGGCTATGTGTGACACAACACTGATCACCATTCCCAATTCCAGGGAGCTGTGATCAGGTCCTGTCACAAGGCAGAATGGGGAAATGTTTACACTAGCATTTCCCAGTTCTTCCTCTACTTGAGACAATCGCGGGTATCCCCGCGGACATCGAGTCTGCAGGACCTGCGATCACATTCATGGAGTTCACAGGGGGCATCCTAAAGGCGATGTGTATATACGTCGATCTGCCCAGCCGCGCCATTCTGCTGACGTATATTGGCGTGAGCCGGTCGGCAAGCCGCCAAAGATAAAAATTTAATTATGTCCAGCGCTTAGAAACTTTGTACTGCTACAAATTCATGTGTATGAAAATCAATATGTTATGATCACAAATGGAACACAACAATGGAACCACAACTGGTTGTGTGAAGGCTTACTGGGGTAAGGGACTTAAATGAGGATATGCTCAGTGAGGCAACAGGGTTTGTGGTGTAAACACCAATGCATGAGACCTCCACGTCTGTATTCCAGATCTGAGTGGAAGATAGGGTCACCACCTTTTCTTCAAGTCAAACCCGAACACTTTAGCAGCGCACAGAGAAGACTCTGATGTAAGGGGAAACACTGTGGCCTCTGGTGTAAGGGCCCTTTCACACTAGCGGACGAACGGTCCGCTAATTACAAGTCCGTTAACGGACTTGTAATGCTTCCCTATGGGAGCGGATCCGTTAGCGGATGATGCATCCGCTAACGTCCGCTAGATCCGCATCCGTTTTTGCGGACGGAAGAATGTCCTATTTTTCTTCCATCCGGCCAAACGGATCGGATGCAAACGGACAGACGGTCCGTTTCCATCCGACTCCCCATAGGGGAGAGCGGAGGAGAGACGGGACGGTCCCTGCACAGTGTGCGGGGACCGCCCCGTCCGCCGACAGCTGAGCGGAGACCCCCCGCTGAGCTGACGGGCACACGGAGCGGACCGTGTGAAAGGACCCTAAAGGTGAAATCTGATGTAAGGGGTGCTCTGAGAACCTCGATTTACCTTAAGGTGGATGTAAACCCCCCAAAAAAAATATTTTTTGATGTCACAATGTAGAGTATAATATTTCCTATCATCTGTGCCCAGTCTTGCCACACAGAGTTAATCCAGCTCTGAGCAATCCTCTTTTATGTTCAGTGAAAATGAACAGCCTTCCAGATAAAACCCTGCCTAGATAAAAAGTCAGTTTTCTCTCTTCTTGCTTTGAGTGAGAGGTTATTTACATACCTAGCTAGGACATTTTTATCATATGTTATGTTTTGTTTATCATAACATGAGGTGATATAACATCATAACACATCCTAGTAATATACAATGAACTTTGGATCACCTCTTGTTATGATAAACATGTCCAAGCTAGATATGTAAATAATCTGCTACTGAAAGCAATAACAGAGAAGCGGACTTTATAATTTGGCAAGTTTTTATTTGGAATTCTGTTAATTTGCACTGAACTTTAAAAGAGGATTACTCAGCGCCGGATTAACTCTGTGTGGCAAGACTGGGCACAGATGATAGGAAATCTTATACTCTACATTGTGATTTACATCCACTTTAATGTACTCACTCAGAGGCAGGAGAGAGAAGGGGGGGGGGACTTCAGCCACAGACAGGGATGGATGGTCAGCTCACCCCTTGGCATTTAGCACCTCTCATCCAGATGTATCTGAGGCTGCTGGACTTCAAATTTCCATACCTACCTTAATTTCCTATTCTGAGGCACAGCCCTAGGGATTGGATTTTGGGTGGAACTCCGCTTTAACCACTTGCCGACCAGCCGCCGCAGTTATACGGCGGCAGGTCGGCACTCCTACGCGAGAGCCCGTAGCTCTACGTCGGGACTTTCGCGGCCACTAGGGGGCGCGTGCGCGCCGCCGGCGGCCCGCGCGCGCGCCCCCCGCTCACCCCCGAGTCCCGCGCGCGCGCCCCCCGCTCGCCCCCGAGTCCCGCGCGCGTGCCCGGCGGGCGCGATCGCCGCCGGGCACACGCGCTCGCTCGTTACAGAGCGGGGAACGGGAGCTGTGCGTGTAAACACACAGCTCTCGTTCCTGTCAGCGGGGGAAACGCTGATCTTCCGTTCATACAATGTATGAACGGAAGATCAGTGATTCCCCCTAGTGAGTCCACCCCCCCCCCCCCACACAGTAAGAACACAAATAGGAACACACTTAACCCCTTCCCCGCCCCCTAGTGTTAACCCCTTCACTGCCAATGGCATTTTTATAGTAATCCAATGCATTTTTATAGCATTGATCGCTAAAAAAATGCCAATGGTCCCAAAAATGTGTCAAAAGTGTCTGATGTGTCCGCCATAATATCGCAGTACCGAAAAAAAACGCTGATCGCCGCCATTACTAGTAAAAAAAAAATATTAATAAAAATGCCTTAAAACTACCCCCTTTTTTGTAAACGCTATAAATTTTGCGCAGACCAATCAATAAACGCTAATTGCGATTTTTTTTTAACGAAAAATATGCAGAAGAATACGTATCGGCCTAAACTGAGGAAAAATAATGTTTTTTTAAATCTTTTTTGGGGATATTTATTATAGCAAAATGTAAAAAATATTGCATTTTTTTCAAAATAGTCGCTCTATTTTTGTTTATAGCGCAAAAAATAAAAACCGCAAAGATGATCAAATACCACCAAAAGAAAGCTCTATTTGTGGGAAAAAAAGGACGCCAATTTTGTTTGGGAGCCACGTCGCATGACCGCGCAATTGTCAGTTAAAGCGACGTAGTGCCGGATCACAAAAAGTGCTCTGGTCTTTGGACAGCAATATGGTCCGGGGCTAAAGTGGTTAACATGATAGTGCCTCTCATTTTAAATAATACCCCATGTCTCTGGCAGCCCAGGCCACCTTCTTTCATTGCTCTTTGGTCCAGGGTTGAGGCTCACATACCAATTGTAGGCAATTTTGGCTTTGGAGATAGGTCAGCATGGGCACCCTGATAGGTCTGCGGCGACACAGCCCCATAAACAGTAAACTGTGATGCCCATGTTTTCTGCTTACAACACAACAACTTCAGGGACAACATGTTTATTTGCTGCCTAATTTAGCCCACTGACTTTTACATGTCATTGTAATGAGATAATCAATGTGTTTCGCGTAACCTGTCAGTGGTCATAAAGTAATGGCTGATCGGTGAAGCTTTGTAATACTTATATAATCAGTTTATGTGAATAATTGTAAGAAAACAATTATCTATATAGTGTAACAAAAATCTAAATGTGAAGTCAATATTTAAGTAGGCCGCCATATGTAGTGTACACAGCTTGTATTACTCTGTGTACAGTAGTTCACATTTAACTTGTCATCTTATTCCACCTGAAGCTGCAACGCACCCCAGGTCAGCCGCGCTATGTGCGAACAGGTGGTGTCATGAATCCGTGAGATGGATAGTCTGGCGTCTCCATCTCCTGCAAGTGGATAGGGGGTCAGTCTGACGTGTGCAGCTTGTATGGACTTAGCATAGCATTAGCATGAAGCCAACTCCAATTACTTTGTTAGATACAATTTACACCTAAATAAGCTTCTTTGGCTATAATATCATCAAGTCTGGATTGCCAAAAGAAGCCTCCGCTAAAATAATTAAAGGCCATGGGAGAGAAGCATAACTTCACACCTGAACTGGGCACAAGGGTCACACAACCAGCTTTACCAACAGCTGTGAAAGGCAGCAGAGGTGATGAGTACGATCCCTGTTGGTGAACGGGCATTTTTTTCAACACAGGAAGCAATTCTGTGTGTTGAGTGGCAAAACCTTTTACTTTATCATCAGAAAGCCAAGCCAAACGCAGGGAATTATCAAAGACACAAAGAATAGCGCAAGTCGTAACTCAAGGCAAGTTGTGGTCATGTACTGTATCCAAGGGATGGTGGAGGATTTTACCTAAAAGAAGAGCAATCAGCACAAGGGATTTATTGGCTGCAAGTTACTGTATGTCCCTTGTGCTAAATTTTTTAGATTTAAAAAAAAAAATTAGGTTATAGTTAAAGATGAAATAAATCCTGATGGGTTTTACTTCCTCTTTTTTTCCCTGTAAAGTAAAAGTATAATGGGATAGTATGCATCGCATACTAGCCTATTATGTTTCACTTACCGCAAAGGAAACCAGCGATGTCTCCACTGTCCCCACTTTGTGGAAGCATCCATCTTCACCCCTCTTTCTTCCGGGGGCCACGTACTCTGGCTTTTTGACTGGCCGTGTAACATCACTAGCACGCATGCCTTACTTTAGTGCGCATGTGCCGATGACAGGTTTAGGAGATATTTCCAGTACCTGCAGGTAAGCCTTAATATAGGCTTACCTGTAGGTTAGGGGTGCCCAACTTTTTGAGGAGTGACGTAGCGTGGGTTGTCAGCTCCCGGGGCAAGGCAAGTAATTTGCGCCCCCTGACCTGTGGAGTTTTAGCACTCCCTGAATCCCTTCCCTTCCTACAATAGTACTGACCAGCCTGATTCCCACACTGACCACTACACTAACCTACCTGACCACTACACAAACCTACCTACCTGATTCCTACACTGACCTACCTGACCACTGCACCAACCTACTTTATTTCTACATTGACCTACCTGACCCCTACACTGACCACTACATTAACCTACCTGCTTCCTATACTTGCCACTACACTGACCTAACTGTCCACTATCCTGACCACTACACTACCCGATTCCTACACTGTCCTCTACACTACCCACTACACTACACTGAACACTACACTGTTTCCTACACTACACTGACCACTGTACTGACCACTACATTGCACTGACCACTATACTGACCACTATACTGACCACTATACTGACCACTATACTGACCACTACACTGACCACTACACTGCACTGACCACTTCACTGACCACTACACTGCACTGACCACTACACTGCACTGATCACTACACTGACCACTGCACTGACCACTACACTGCACTGACCACTAGATAAAAGTGCTTGTATAGGGTTTACAACCACTTTAAGCAAGGGACAAATATGTGGATGGGGCCTACTCACCACAAACGTGGGGGGTACCTTTCATTTGGAGTACGCTTATCAATGTCCGGGACCAGGCAGAGATTTTTCATGTGAAGAATCGAACATTAGGGCAGTTCCTGGAGTTAGAGATGAGCATTCACTGTGTTCAGTAATTAACTTTGAGTCTCCGATAGCTCTGGTTTGCATTTCTAAATCTGTTCTTTTCTAAGCTATCAACTAACCGGCTCATATCGGTGTAAAAAGAAATGGGAGGGACACTGGCCCCATGAGAGTCTGTCCCAACAGATCCCAAGCTCTTTTCCAGGGCCCCCGACAGTGGCTGTCTCTCAACAGGCTCTCCCCCCACTTTCAGTGGGATCACCCTGGCAGTCACCCCAGCGTACCTCTCCTTCCTGAAAGCACACAGGTATTTCTTCCCGTCATTCCAACAGTACCCGGCCTTGGTCCAGGTCGTGTTCAGCTTCTATATACACAATGTAGGCCATTTGTCCTTTGAATCTCATTCTCAGTGCATTCACTTCCTAAGATCTCTAGGACAGTGCTTCTTTCCACTCGGGTTCCCTGGGCTCTGCCCTAAGTAACCGCAGAAGCTGCCCCCCACGTGGATTGTGGCTCTTGTCTAGGTTGACTAGGGCCAGCTGCAGAAAAAATCCCGGATGAGCCCTCAAATGTAGCATGGTCCCCTTGAGGACTGCTTGAATTTACCTGCTCATCTGCATCTGCATCGCCATGACCCTGTGAACCTTCCAACCCACCTGACACTCTAGGTTCAGACATCTTTTACAAGCACCTTTAAATGATATGGCACACAAGTCAATATATTTGTATTACCTCAGCTTTTAAGCAAAGTGGTATTAATTTACAACAGGGAAAGGGCAATAGATCCACTGGGTTCTGAATAACAGCCCAGATTCGGTAGAGGAATTCCCCCAAAGACAGCTTAAGAACAGTTTAACAGTGGGAGAATACAATACTTATGTATGTACAATGAGATACCACCTGAAGCATGACCTGTAGGACAATAAAGGTTTGGTGTTTAATGCAGATAGTTACACTCTAAAGGGGAACCCAGGGATGGCCTATTCAACCTTTCAATCCTAATGAGCGATCAGACAGAATAAGGATAGTGTAAGGCCCTTTAAATAGTAACAACAGCAATGTCCGAGGTGCATGCCTGATAGTCTTCACTGGCAGTTGGAGCTCATTAGATTATATCTAATTATATCTCAGACAGGAGGCTCATATCTTGCATTAATCTTGCTTTTTAATGCTCATAGCAGAACATTTTACATTAAAACACACTAAAAACTTTTCCACATGAAATGATGGAAGAAAACTAAATTTCCCATCAGTCCCAGCGTCCGTGAAACTCCCACCCCCTTAGGTGGTCTCAACCTATAAATAGGACTGTCCTTATGTGTATCCTCCTCTTTCTTTCTGCTCATGGCAGAGATAAGTATCTTTTATTATCCCTTACTTGAATTATATTTGTTTGTGGAATGATAACAGTAGTGGACTTAACCAGCCTAAATTACTCTTTTGGCTTTTATAGTTCTTTTATTATCTCTTATTGTTTGTTTTGTTTTATGTCTAAAAAAAAAAATGTCACTGTTTTTCACACTATTTTCCTGTGCTGGTGTTTTCGCCGCTGGTTGGCGGTGGGAATATCGCCTTACAGCCTTTTTTTTCGGCTGTGCTTCTTCATTTGACACATGACGCTATCCCTTCGTTTTCCTTTCCCTGTCACTAACTAGTTTCGCGGGCGTTCGGCATTGGGGGAGTGTCGTATCGAACACGCGCTCTCGTTCCCTCAGCGCGCCAACCAATCACGACTCTCGCTTGTAATCTCGCGAGATTTTCGCTGCGTCTTTAGCCTGTACTCACGTCTCCCTCACCGCAACGCTAGTCTGCTGCTGAGCGGTGAGGGGAACGATCTGCTTATTAGGGATAGAATTTTTCTTTTTGGCCGGTTTAGATTCTTTGCATTACTTTATATAACATTCCGGCCACGGAGCGGAGCACTAGAAATTAGTGGTCTGCTAGAAATTATTTCTTTTTTGTAAGGTAACTTCATATATCACTATATTCCTCTTGTTATCATGGCTGAAAAA
The DNA here is from genome assembly GCA_029574335.1 of Rana kukunoris. Lineage (NCBI taxonomy): Eukaryota > Metazoa > Chordata > Amphibia > Anura > Ranidae > Rana > Rana kukunoris. The sequence continues at coordinate 488,755,350 of CM056051.1, read as the reverse complement.
ACTGATATGCCAGTAAATACCTCTTCAGGTTTAACCTCCGAGAACCCGCAACTTTTGTCTGTTGCACAAATACAGGAACTTATCAGCAGTTCCATACAGGCAGCTCTGGCTTCTCATACTAATCCTCCTGTTACCCATACTGAAGTGGTAAAAAAGGGCAAAGTCCCTTACAAGCGTAAACATTTGAATGCTTGTCCCGACTCCCCGGCAGGGGAAGTAGAATTTATGCTTGATGCAGGTCCCCCTACGATCTACCGCCCTAGCCATGCTGAAAGCGAACGACCCTTGATAATCAAGGAGTTTTCCAAGAACATTTTTTAATCTGACCACCGGTCTAAACCGGACTCCTTTAATGAGGACTCAGAGGACAATGTTTCAGAAGGATCACTGATCGATGCATCAGAGGACTCTGATTCAAATATGGAGGAGGCTGGGCAAATGAATACTGATAATGGGGTCTCTCCAGAAATGATTTTAGACTCGCTAGGCGAGCCATTGTTCAATCCAGAGAGTATTTCACACCCCAGATCCGGGGACTGGACTCCCCTCCCACACGTATCCCAGTATGAGGAGCACTGGTTACGGAAAAGTTTAGACAGAACAAATAGGAATAAACTTAGGGCAGAATGTCCCAGGCCTGTTATTCCAAACAAGGTGGCTACCACACCTGAGATCGACCCAGTACTACTCAAGTACCTAACTAAATCTGGCAAACACGCCAAGAAGGGCATCGAACGCTCATTTAAGCTAATTCAAGACCGTATTCTGGATCTTTCAGGCCCCTTAACTAAAATCCTGAATCTCTCGGAGCAAGCAGCTTCCACTGAGGGACCAGTAGATTTAGTGCAACTTCGAGGGTGGGCACAACGTGCCATTTGTCTGTTGGGTTCCGCCAACACGGCCTGCGCCGTAGAACGTTGCAGGTCGATTCTAATGAAATTAGATCCACAGCTCTCTCATTTGGCAGAGTCGGAACCGGGTCCCTCAGCAGAGGGCCTACTTTTCGGGGATGACCTAATGAAAAATATTAACCGGTTTGTTGGCCTGTTTAACAGCTTAGACAAAGCCCAATCCTCTTTGAAGAGATCAAACTTGGGGTCCAAGGTTTTTGGCAGGACCGGCAGAGGGAGAGGCCGATCTGCCGGTCGAAACAACTATTACAGGGCCTACCCTAGAGCAACCGTTCAACCTTATTCACCCATGCAGCAACAATACTCAGTACCAGTGGCACAACCTGCACCATTTTTTCCCCCAGAGGACGTCCATGGAGAGGACGCGGAAGTAGAGGCTTCCCTAGGTCACGCCCATCCACTGGTAAGTCTACCAACGAATTATGTTTCTCATGTACCGATAGGGGGCAGACTGAGACATTTTATCCACGTCTGGCACACGATTACAGCAGATGTTTGGATACTAATGGCAGTAACAGGCTATCAAATAGATTTCGCCTCTCTCCCAATCATGTCGGCTCAACCGCATACGATCCGGTTTTCGGATCAAGATGTCCATCTTATAGACAAGGAAGTACAGGATCTGGTGTCAAAACTAGCTGTTATAGAAGTAGATCCTCTTTCCCCCGGGTTTCTCAGCAACCTGTTTTTAGTAAAGAAGAAAGACGGGGACTATCGCCCGATTATAAACTTAAAAGAACTGAACCAATATGTGACTTATCGTCACTTCAAGATGGAGGGGACTCATTTGTTGAGAGATCTACTCTCCCAAGGAGACTGGCTGGTCAAAATAGACCTGAAAGATGCATATCTGACGATCCCAATACACCATTCTTCCCAGAAATTTCTAAGGTTTCAATGGAGAGATCATGTGTGGCAGTTTACCTGCCTGCCCTTCGGCCTTTCTTCGGCCCCATGGTGCTTCACCAAAATAATGAAGCCAGTAGTAGCCGCTCTACGGTGCCGAGGGGTACGTCTCATCATATACCTAGACGATCTCTTAATCATGGCCCACTCAAAAGCACAAGCCGAATTACACAAGGATTGGTCGGTGTCACTATTGGAGAACTTGGGTTTCCTCATCAACCACAAGAAATCTGTATTGACCCCAACTCAGGAGCTGGAATTTTTGGGTTTCACAGTAGACACCAGACAAGCGGTCTTACGCTTACCCCAATCCAAACTGTCGCTGATTCGGAAAGAAATCAGAACAGTTTTGCGCAAAGGTCAGGTATCACTGAGGACCCTGGCACGCATAGTCGGACTATTGTCAGCCTCCATCCAGGCAATTTTTCCAGCTCCCCTACATTACCGAGCATTACAACGCCTCAAAGCCTTGCACCTGAGACAAGGTCTCCGTTATTCAGACAAAGTCTTCCTCTTTTCGGAATCAGAGGGGGAACTGCGATGGTGGCTCCAACATGCCATAGAATGGAACGGCAAGACCATTTTCAATTCTCGCCCAGATATCATCCTAGAATCCGATGCGAGCCGTCGAGGCTGGGGGGCTCGTTGTGGACAGGCCTCCACAGGAGGGACGTGGTCCGTGGTAGAACTATCCCTTCATATCAATGCGTTAGAACTCTTGGCAGCATTCTTTGCCGTCAAGAGTTTCCTCTCTCAGAGGTCCAAATGTTGCGTTCTTTTACGCATGGACAAGATGGCGGCAGTACAATACATCAACCGCCTAGGGGGCACCAAATCCAAAATGCTAGCGGACATCGCGTCCGATTTCTGGGATTTCTGTCTTCTCCGAGACATTCTACCGGTGGCGGAATACATTCCCGGGGTGTCCAATTATGTGGCAGATTGGAACTCCCGTTTCCTGTCAGATGCCACCGACTGGACTTTGGACAGGTCGGTTTTCCTGTCGATACAGGAGCTCTGGGGTCCGTTTCACACGGACCTTTTCGCTTCAAGATTGAATTGGCAACTTCCCCACTTTTACAGTTGGAGGCCGGACCCCGAAGCAGCAGCAGTGGACGCATTCCTTCAGTTGTGGCCAGAGGGGATACATTATGCGTTTCCCCCCTTCACACTGATCACCAGACTTCTTCTTCACATAAGGAATCAATATGCGACGGTGGCGTTGATCACCCCCTGGTGGCCAACACAACCGTGGTTCCCACTAATTCTGGGCATGTCAATCGACTACCCCAGACTGCTTCCCCACTCAACTCATCTGTTGACGAATCCGACCAAGGGTCTACATCCGTTGCTACTGGAAGACAGACTGCCACTTCTTGCCTGGTTGGTTTCGGGATGCCAGAACCAGATTCAGATTTTTCACAGTCGGCTAGAGACCTCCTCGCCTTGGCCTGGGCCCCAGGGACTAGATCGGCATATCGATCCGCCTGGGGGATATGGGTCCGTTGGTGTGAATTTGTCTCTCAAACTCACTACTCTACTATGTTTGATTTCTGTTAAACGAATCTCTGATGTAAGAGCTTTGGACATCTCTAGGCGACAGTTTTCGCCTGACGGGGTCAAATTTTCTATAGTGCGTAGGACAAAAACCAATCTACGCTCGTTTTTTTATCCTTTCTTTCAAGCACACCCACGCCTCTGTGTGGTCCGTTGTCTGCAGACATACGAATCCTTTACTTCGACCCTACGCTCTCCAATTTTTCCTCAGCTGTTAATCTCATACGTGCAACCACACCGTCCGATGTCTTCAGCCACCTTGGCCAGATGGGTAAGAGCAGTGATGGAGATGTCGGGTATAGATATATCTCTCTTTGGCGCACACTCGACCAGAGGTGCGATGGCCACCAAGGTAGTTATGTCAGGGGGTTCATTATCAGATCTGCTATCAGCTGCCGATTGGTCTTCAGAAACGGTTTTTCGTCACTTTTATTTCAGACCGGAGGACCATGTTTCCTTATCTGTCCTTCCTTCATAAGGCTGTTTATTAGACATTAGGCAAGCATGATCAAATTAGACTGTATTACAGGATATGCTTACTTATATTACATGATATATTTCTGTATGTGTAGCTTTGAACTTGCAAGATACTCGCCTCCTGTCTGAGATATAATTCGAGATTTTCCTAGTGGGTGACGGAAAATATTGATTATATGAAGACAGGAGGCGAGTATCTTCCCTCCCTACCCACCCTATTACGATATTTTTATTCTCTCTTTTCAGGGTTCTGAACTTCTCTCCAGGTTCATGTGGGCGCTTGACGAGGTGATTCCTGGGTCCCCGTTGGGACGAAATCTTGGCTATGACCTCCCGGTTGGAGTTTTTTCTTAACAACATGGTTGTCACCAGTTACTTCTTGGACTGTCGTCGACGTCGTTTGGCCGGCTGGCCGAGGAGTCATGACGCGGTTTTTTCCTTGAGTTATCCTGTTTTGGACATTCGCTTCCAGAAAGAGGAGGATACACATAAGGACAGTCCTATTTATAGGTTGAGACCACCTAAGGGGGTGGGAGTTACACGGACGCTGGGACTGATGGGAAATGTAGTTTTCTTCCATCATTTCATGTGGAAAAGTTTTTAGTGTGTTTTAATGTAAAATGTTCTGCTATGAGCATTAAAAAGGAAGATTAATGCAAGATACTCGCCTCCTGTCTTCATATAATCAATATTTTCCGTCACCCACTAGGAAAATCTCGAATTATATCTAATATAATGACACCTGCTAACATCTGATTCGATCCGTTCCCTCGCCGTCTGGCCGAACGGATGGGATGGCAGTTGGATGGAAATGTTCCTGGAACGAATTATGCTCACAATCCAAGGTTTTACTGTGATAATGTGGATAATGTGGAAAATCTATATGGTTCAGAAGTCCTGGTAATACATCTTTTCAGTGTAATTTTGTTCATGTATACTTGACATGTATATAGAATTATGTACATTTTCAAATGTTTATTGTATAACTATTTGCATGTGACAATGAAAGCATAGAAAAAAAAAGATAAGGGAGGTTGAGTATAGGAAGTACAGTTCTGCGGGGGCGGGGGGCCCAAGTTAATAGGAGGTAAAGATCAGGGGATTGAATTTAACCACTTGCTTACCGGGCACTTAAACACCCCTCCTGCCCAGAGCAATTTTCAGCTTTCAGCGCTCTCACACTTTGAATGACAATTACTCAGTCATGCAACACTGTACCCAAATGATTATTTTGTCCTTTTTTTCCCACAAATAGAGCTTTCTTTTGGTGGTATTTGATCACCTCTGGGTTTTTTATTTTTTGCGCTATTAACGAAAAAACACTGAAAATTTTGAAAAAAAAAATTCTTAGTTTCTGTGATAAAATTTGGCAAATTATTATTTTTTCTTCATACATTTTGGCCACAATTTATACTGCTACATGTCCTTGATAAAAATAACCCAAACTTTTTGGAAATTATTAGGTCTGTGTGAAAGTTTTAGAGTCTACAAGCTATAGTGCAAATCATAAAAAAATATCACATCTGATCACACCTAAAGTACTGAAGGCCTCTCTCATTTCTTGAGACCCTAACAAGTCAGGAAAGTACAAATGCCCCCCATGCACTGATGAGGCGGCACAGGTGGGCACTGATGAGATGGCACAGGTGGTCACTGATGAGGTGGCACAGGTGGGCACTGATGTGGCAGCACAGGTGGGCACTGATGTGGCGGCACAGGTGGGCACTGATGAGACGGCACAGGTGGGCACTGATGAAGCGGCACAGGTGCACTGATGTGGCGGCACAGGTGGGCACTGATGAGGCAGGACAGGTGGGCACTGATGTGGCGGCACAGGTGGGCACTGATTGGCGGCACAGGTGAGCACTGATTGGCGGCACAGGTGGGAACTGATGTGGTGGCACATGTGGGCACTGATGAGGTGGCACTGGGATGGCACAGATGAGGTGGCAGTGGGATGGCACTGAAATTCACTGTATGGCACTGTATGACTCACCGATCCGTTCTCCCTCCTCACACGCTGTCTCTGTGTGAGGAGGGAGAGGCGGCAATGAGAGATGATCTCATATGTTTACATTTGAGATCATTTCTCATTGGCCGCACAGATCGCACCGCGAACGGCCATCTGTAATTGGCTGTGTCCAAGGGACACGGCCAATACAGAATTTCCCCGCTGCGCACTCGGGAGCGCGCGCGGGGAACGAGGAAAGGGGCGGACGTCAATTGACGGCGCCCTGGATTTTCAGGTCCGCGCTGTAGCCGTCATCCGGCTATAGCACGGGCCTCAATCGGTTAAGAACAAAATTTCAGGGGGGGGGGTCAAGAATAAAAGGTTACAATCAGGAGGGTAAACTTTATAGGGTAAAGTTCAGACGGGTCAATTTTAGGTGCTAAAAATAGGAGGGGATCAAGTTTAGGAAGTAAAAATCAGGGGGGCTGAGTTTAGATGCTTATGTTATATGCAGTAGTTCCTCTACTCCCAAATACAGTAAAACCTTGGATTGCGAGCATAATTCGTTCCAGAAACATACTTGTAATCCAAAGCACTTGTATATCAAAGCAAGTTTCCCCATAAGAAATAATGGAAACTCAAATGATTCGTTCCACAACCATTTATTAGTAGGTCCTTCAGTTTATAGTCCATATAAAAAGATCTTAACAATGTGATAGGTTGTGTAACCATAAAATGTCCATCCACAAAAGGAAACCTCCACAAGCGGAATAGAAGCAAAATCCAGCAGGAGCTACAAAGTATAAAAGAGAAGAGAGGAGCCTCTAAGTGTAGCAATATGTTGCTAAATGTTATACCTTCATTAAATGTAAAAATATTGCTACACTTAGAGGCGCCTCTCTTCTCTTTTATACTCCTTTGTAACATGACGCTACTTGTATATCAAGACATCGCTTGTATATCAAAATGTATTAAAAAATGTAGCTTGTCCTGCAAAACGCTCTCAAACCAAGGTTTTACTGTAGTTTGATTTGATTATTTAACAGGAAGGGGATCCCCTCTGTTCACATAGGCCCTGTTCTGGGTGGAGGCACTTCCAACTTTATTATCAAACCCACTCTTCCACTTAGCAAAGGTTTTTTTTCTCTTAATTACCTACAGGTTTAGCACAATATTCTGTTTGAGGAGGGTCATTCTCCATAACCCCCAGGGCCGTCTTTAATGTTGATTGGACCCTGGGCTAAAAAAAAACTTGCCCCTCCCCCCATGCAATGTTGCTCTCCACCTGCTCTGAGACATACAATAAATATAAGGTAGACTTAAAATCAGAATTACAGAATTTAAGATTCTAATAAGTGACAGTAGGGGGCAGTGTGATGTCACATAAATCTCTATGTCAAAAGTACCCGACTACTTGGTAGCTCTCATACAATATATTGCCTCAAGTTAGATTCACCAGGTGGAACCTTCATGCCCACATTAACGTGTATTTGAACCCTTATCTTGTAAAACAACCCATTCAGTTTAAAATAGGAATGCAGGGTAAAATGTGTGTGTGTGTGTGTATATATATATATATATATACAGTGCAGAAAATAAGTATTTGAACACCCTGCTATTTTGCAAGTTCTCCCACTTGGAAATCATGGAGGGGTCTGAAATTGTCATCGTAGGTGCATGTCCTGGCTGTGTGCTTCGGGTCATTGTCATGTTGTCATGTTGGAAGACCCGGCCTCGACCCATCTTCAAAGCTCTAACTGAGGGAAGGAGGTTGTTGCCCAAAATCTCGCAATACATGGCCCCGGTCATCCTCTCCTTAATACAGTGCAGTCGCCCTGTCCCATGTGCAGAAAAGCACCCCCAAAGCATGATGCTACCACCCCCATGCTTCACAGTAGGGATGGTGTTCTTGGGATGGTACTCATCATTCTTCTTCCTCCAAACACGGTTAGTGGAATTATGACCAAAAAGTTCTATTTTGGTCTCATCTGACCACATGACTTTCTCCCATGACTCCTCTGGATCATCCAAATGGTCATTGGCAAACTTAAGACGGGCCTTGACATGTGCTGGTTTAAGCAGGGGAACCTTCCGTGGCATGTATGATTTTAAACCATGACGTCTTAGTGTATTACCAACAGTAACCTTGGAAACGGTGGTCCCAGCTCTTTTCAGGTCATTGACCAGCTCCTCCCGTGTAGTCCTGGGCTGATTTCTCACCTTTCTTAGGATCATTGAGACCCCACGAGGTGAGATTTTGCATGGAGCCCCAGTCCGAGGGAGATCGACAGTCATGTTTAGCTTCTTCCATTTTCTAATGATTGCTCCAACAGTGGACCTTTTTTCACCAAGCTGCTTGGCAATTTCCCCGTAGCCCTTTCCAGCCTTGTGGAGGTGTACAATTTTGTCTCTAGTGTCTTTGGACAGCTCTTTGGTCTTGGCCATGTTAGTAGTTGGATTCTTACTGATTGTATGGGGTGGACAGGTGTCTTTATGCAGCTAATGACCTCAAACAGGTGCATCTAATTTAGGATAATAAATGGAGTGGAGGTGGACATTTTAAAGGCAGACTAACAGGTCTTTGAGGGTCAGAATTCTAGCTGATAGACAAGTGTTCAAATACTTCTTTGCAGCTGTATCATACAAATAAATAGTTAAAAATTAATAAATTGTGATTTCTGGAATTTTTTTTTTGGATTATGTCTCTCACAGTGGACATGCACCTACGATGACAATTTCAGACCCCTCCATGATTTCCAAGTGGGAGAACTTGCAAAATAGCAGGGTGTTCAAATACTTATTTTCCGCACTGTATATATATATATATAAATTAAAATGTATATAGGATCACGTGACCTCTGTTCTCAGCGGCTTAGAGAGCTGGGGGTGGAAACTGCAGGGGGCATGTCAGCAAGAGGTAGAGAAACAGCAGCACACTGATCTTCACTAGGGATGAGCCAAACGCCCCCCTGTTCGGTTCGCACCAGAACCTAAGAACACCAGAACTTTAGAACCCCATTAAAGTTTATGGGACTTGAACGTTTGAAATCTAAAGTGCTAATTTTAAAGGCTAAAATGCAAGTTATTGTCCTAAAAAGTGTTTGGGGACCTGAGTCCTGCCCCAGGGGAAATGTATCAATGCAAAAAAAACGTTTTAAAAACAGAAGTTTTTTCGGGAGCAGTGATTTTAATTATGCTTAACCACTTACCTACTGTGCACCTACACCCCCTTCCTGCCCAGACAAAATATAAGCTTCCGGCACTGCGTCGCTTTAACTGACAATTGCGCGGTCGTGCGACGTGGCTCCCAAACAAAATTGGCATCCTTTTTTACCCACAAATAGAGCTTTCTTTTGGTGGTATTTGATCACCTCTGCGGTTTTTATTTTTTGCGCTATAAACAAAAATAGAGCGTCAATTTTTAAAAAAATGCAATATTTTTTCCTTTTTGCTATAATAAATAATCCAAAAATTATATAAAAAAAATATTTTTTCCCTCAGTTTAGGCCGATACGTATTCTTCTACATATTTTTGGTAAAAAAAAAAATGCAATAAGCGTTTATCGATTGGTTTGCGCAAAATTTATAGCGTTTACAAAATAGGGGATAGTTTATGGCATTTTTTATTTTATTTTTTTTACTATTAATGGCGGCGATCTGCGATTTTTTTATTGGGACTGCGACGTTATGGCGGACATTTTGGACACTTTTCTGACATTTTTGGGACCATTTACATTTATACAGTGAACAATGCTATAAATATGCATTGATTACTGTATAAATGTGACTGGCAGTGAAGGGGTTAACCACTAGGGGGCGGGGAAGGGGTTAAATGTGTGTCCTATGAGTGTTCTAACTGTGGGGGGAGGGGGGGGTGACTGGGGGAGGTGACCGATTGTGTCCCTATGTACAAGGGACACAATCGCTCTCCTCTCTCCCTGACAGGACGTGCAGCTCTGTGTTTACACACAGAGCTGCACGTCCCCGCTCAGTTACTGAGCAATCGCGTGTGCCCGGTGGCGATCGTTGCCGCCGGGCACTCGCACGGGATCCCCGCAGAGCGGCGGGTGCGCGCGCGCCGCCGGCGACGTGCGCGCGCCCGCCCGCGGCTTTAAAGGGACATCACGTCATATGACGTGATGTCAGAACAATGGAGTCGTCTGCCCGCCGTCATTTGACGGTGGGCAGATGACAAGTGGTTAAAGTGAAAAAATAAAATTGAAATATTCCTTTAAATTTTGTACCGTGGGGGGGGGGGGGGATAGTATGCCTGTAAAGTAGCGCTTCCCGTGCTTAGAACTGTCCCTGCACAAAGTGTAATTTCTGAAGAAAAAAAGTCATTTAAAATCACTTGTGGCTATAATGAATTGTCTGGTGTGGATATTAAGGGGAACCCCACGTCAAATACGTCAAATAAAAAAAAATGGTGTGGAGTTCCCCCCAAACATCCACACCAGACCCTAATTGAATTTGGGGGGACCCCCACGCATTTTTTTTTTTATGAATGAATTTTCTCTGTATTGCCGGGAGCCGACAATTCATTATAGCTGCGAGTGATTTTAAATTACTTTCTTTCGTTCAGAAATGACACTTTGTGCAGGGACAGTTCTAAGCACGGGAAACAAGCGCTACTTTACAGGCATATTATACACCCCCCCCCCCCCCCCAGGTATGAAATTTAAAGGAATATTTCACTTTTATTGTTTCACTTTAAGCATTATTAAAATCATTGCTTCCGAAAAAACTGCAGTTTTTAAAACTTTTTTTTGCATTGATAAATGTCCCCTGGGGCAGGACCCGGGTCCCCAAACACTTTTTAGGACAATAACTTGCATATTAGCCTTTAAAATTAGCACTTTAGATTTCAAACGTTCAAGTCCCATAGACTTTAACAGGGTTTTAAAGTTCACACGAACTTGCCGCGAACACCCTAAATTGTTCACTGTTCGACGAACAGGCAATGTTCGAGTCGAACATGAGTTTGACTCGAACTCGAAGCTCATCCCTAATCTTCACAGTGATTAGTTGTGCAGGTGGCATATCAGCACAAGTCTGAAATGCAAAGCAGAAAACTGACTACGCTGGAAAAATTGTGCTTCCATCCCTGGTGTGGTCAGTTTAAAATAGGAAAGTAGAGTGACCAGCAGGATCACCAGGGATTTCACACAAAGGAAAACTATACAAAGAATAGGATAATTTTTCATGCAAGTACATGGTACAACATATATTGTCAAAATTATTGGGACACCTGCCTTTACACACACATGAACTTTAATGGCATCCCAGATTTCAGTTGGCCCACCCTTTGCAGCTATAACAGCTTCCATTTTGGGCCAGATCATAACCCCTAGCTCCAAAGTCAAAAGTCTCGGTGTCATCTTCGACACCTACATGACTATGGACGCACAAATAGGGTCAGTAGTCAGCGGATCTCACCATCTGCTGCGCCTACTACGTAGACTTACTCCATTTATTCCCAAAGAAGACGTAGTGGTCGTGGTGGGAACAATTGTAAACTCCAGATTGGACTATGCAAATGCCCTTTACCTCGGACTCCCAAAGTACCAAATCGCTCGTCTGCAAGTCGTTCAAAATACGGCCGCCAGACTTGTGACTGGGAAAAAACCCTGGGAATCAATCTCACCTTCACTGAGATCCATTCATTGGTTGCCAGTAAAGGACAGAATTGCTTTCAAAGCACTCTGTCTGACACATAAGTGCATCCATGGAAAACCCCCGCAATATCTATGCGAAAAGATAGAAGCCCACAATTCCAATCGCGTTCTGCGATCCACCGACCAAAATCTGGTCAAGATACCCAAAGCCAGATACAAGTCCAAAGGAGACAGAAGGTTTGCTTTCCAAGGTCCCAGACTATGGAACGCTTTACCAACCAGCATTCGGTTGGAGGAAAACCACCTGACCTTCAGAAGACAGATTAAAACTCTACTCTTTTGATGTCAAGAGAGACAGAAACAACAAGCGCCCAGAGGCGATTTGGTTCGCATGTGCCGCGCTATATAAGATTTTCATTTATTCATTCATTCAACTCTTCTGGGAAGGCTGTTTACGAGGTTTAGGAGTGTGTCTATAGGAATGTTTGACCATTCTTCCAGAAGCACATCTGAGTACCCGAGTACCTGTCACCATCCTATCTGAGTACCCAAGTACCTGTCACCATCCCATCTGAGTACCCCAGTACCTGTCACCAGCCCATCTGAGTACCCCAGTACCTGTCACCATCCCATCTGAGTACCCCAGTACCTGTCACCAGCCCATCTGAGTACCCCAGTACCTGTCACCAGCCCATCTGAGTACCCAAGTACCTGTCACCATCCCATCTGAGTACCCCAGTACCTGTCACCAGCCCATCTGAGTACCTGAGTACCTGTCACCATCCCATCTGAGTACCCGAGTACCTGTCACCAGCCCATCCGAGTCCCCGAGTACCTGTCACCATCCCATCTGAGTACTCCAGTACCTGTCACCATCCCATCTGAGTACTCCAGTACCTGTCACTATCCCATCTGAGTACCCGAGTACCTGTCACTATCCCATCTGAGTACCCAAGTACCTGTCACCATCCCATCTGAGTACCCTAGTACCTGTCACCAGCCCATCTGAGTACCTGAGTACCTGTCACCATCCTATCTGAGTACCCCAGTACCTGTCACCATACCATCTGAGTACCCCAGTACCTGTCACCAGTCCATCTGAGTACCCCAGTACCTGTCACCAGCCCATCTGAGTACCCAGTACCTGTCACCAGCCCATCTGAGTACCCCAGTACCTGTCACCAGCCCATCTGAGTACCCGAGTACCTGTCACCATCCCATCTGAGTACCCCAGTACCTGTCACCAGCCCATCTGAGTACATGTTACCATCCTATCTGAGTACCCCAGTACCTGTCACCATCCCATCTGAGTACCCGAGTACCTGTCACCATCCCATCTGAGTACCTGAGTACCTGTCACCATCCCATCTGAGTACCCCAGTACCTGTCACCATACCATCTGAGTACCCCAGTACCTGTCACCAGCCCATCTGAGTACCCAGTACCTGTCACCAGCCCATCTGAGTACCCCAGTACCTGTCACCAGCCCATCTGAGTACCCGAGTACCTGTCACCATCCCATCTGAGTACCCCAGTACCTGTCACCAGCCCATCTGAGTACCTGTTACCATCCTATCTGAGTACCCCAGTACCTGTCACCATCCCATCTGAGTACCCCAGTACCTGTCACCAGCCCATCTGAGTACCTGTCACCATCCTATCTGAGTACCCCAGTACCTGTCACCATCCCATCTGAGTACCCGAGTACCTGTCACTATCCTATCTGAGTACCCAAGTACCTGTCACCATCCCATCTGAGTACCCCAGTACCTGTCACCAGCCCATCTGAGTACCCCAGTACCTGTCACCATCCCATCTGAGTACCCCAGTACCTGTCACCAGCCCATCTGAGTACCCCAGTACCTGTCACCAGCCCATCTGAGTACCCAAGTACCTGTCACCATCCCATCTGAGTACCCCAGTACCTGTCACCAGCCCATCTGAGTACCTGAGTACCTGTCACCATCCCATCTGAGTACCCGAGTACCTGTCACCAGCCCATCCGAGTACCCGAGTACCTGTCACCATCCCATCTGAGTACTCCAGTACCTGTCACCATCCCATCTGAGTACTCCAGTACCTATCACCAGCTCATCTGAGTACCCGAGTACCTGTCACTATCCCATCTGAGTACCCAAGTACCTGTCACCAGCCCATCTGAGTACCCAGTACCTGTCACCAGCCCATCTGAGTACCCCAGTACCTGTCACCATCCCATCTGAGTACCCTAGTACCTGTCACCAGCCCATCTGAGTACCTGAGTACCTGTCACCATCCTATCTGAGTACCCCAGTACCTGTCACCATACCATCTGAGTACCCCAGTACCTGTCACCAGCCCATCTGAGTACCCAGTACCTGTCACCAGCCCATCTGAGTACCCCAGTACCTGTCACCAGCCCATCTGAGTACCCGAGTACCTGTCACCATCTCATCTGAGTACATGTTACCATCCTATCTGAGTACCCCAGTACCTGTCACCATCCCATCTGAGTACCTGAGTACCTGTCACCATCCCATCTGAGTACCTGTCACCATCCCATCTGAGTACCCCAGTACCTGTCACCATACCATCGGAGTACCCCAGTACCTGTCACCATCCCATCTGAGTACCCCAGTACCTGTCACCAGCCCATCTGAGTACCCCAGTACCTGTCACCAGCCCATCTGAGTACCCGAGTACCTGTCACCATCCCATCTGAGTACCCCAGTACCTGTCACCAGCCCATCTGAGTACCTGTTACCATCCTATCTGAGTACCCAAGTACCTGTCACCATCCCATCTGAGTACCCCAGTACCTGTCACCAGCCCATCTGAGTACCCCAGTACCTGTCACCATCCCATCTGAGTACCCCAGTACCTGTCACCAGCCCATCTGAGTACCCCAGTACCTGTCACCAGCCCATCTGAGTACCCAAGTACCTGTCACCATCCCATCTGAGTACCCCAGTACCTGTCACCAGCCCATCTGAGTACCTGAGTACCTGTCACCATCCCATCTGAGTACCCGAGTACCTGTCACCAGCCCATCCGAGTACCCGAGTACCTGTCACCATCCCATCTGAGTACTCCAGTACCTGTCACCATCCCATCTGAGTACTCCAGTACCTATCACCAGCTCATCTGAGTACCCGAGTACCTGTCACTATCCCATCTGAGTACCCAAGTACCTGTCACCATCCTATCTGAGTACCCTAGTACCTGTCACCAGCCCATCTGAGTACCTGAGTACCTGTCACCATCCTATCTGAGTACCCCAGTACCTGTCACCATACCATCTGAGTACCCCAGTACCTGTCACCAGCCCATCTGAGTACCCAGTACCTGTCACCAGCCCATCTGAGTACCCCAGTACCTGTCACCAGCCCATCTGAGTACCCGAGTACCTGTCACCATCCCATCTGAGTACCCCAGTACCTGTCACCAGCCCATCTGAGTACATGTTACCATCCTATCTGAGTACCCCAGTACCTGTCACCATCCCATCTGAGTACCTGAGTACCTGTCACCATCCCATCTGAGTACCTGAGTACCTGTCACCATCCCATCTGAGTACCCCAGTACCTGTCACCATACCATCGGAGTACCCCAGTACCTGTCACCAGCCCATCTGAGTACCCAGTACCTGTCACCAGCCCATCTGAGTACCCCAGTACCTGTCACCAGCCCATCTGAGTACCCGAGTACCTGTCACCATCCCATCTGAGTACCCCAGTACCTGTCACCAGCCCATCTGAGTACCTGTTACCATCCTATCTGAGTACCCCAGTACCTGTCACCATCCCATCTGAGTACCCCAGTACCTGTCACCAGCCCATCTGAGTACCTGTCACCATCCTATCTGAGTACCCCAGTACCTGTCACCATCCCATCTGAGTACCCGAGTACCTGTCACTATCCCATCTGAGTACCCAAGTACCTGTCACCATCCCATCTGAGTACCCCAGTACCTGTCACCAGCCCATCTGAGTACCCGAGTACCTGTCTTCAGCCCATCTGAGTACCCGAGTACCTGTCACCATCCCATCTGAGTACTCCAGTACCTATCACCAGCTCATCTGAGTACCCGAGTACCTGTCACTATCCCATCTGAGTACCCAAGTACCTGTCACCATCCCATCTGAGTACCCCAGTACTTGTCACCAGCCCATCTGAGTACCTGAGTACCTGTCACCATCCCATCTGAGTACCCCAGTACCTGTCACCAGCCCATCTGAGTACCCAGTACCTGTCACCAGCCCATCTGAGCAGATGAGCTGGTGACAGGTACTCAGGTACTCAGATGGGCTGCTAACAGGTACTGGGGTACTCAGATGGGATGGTGACAGGTACTGGGGTACTCAGATGGGCTGGTGACAGGTTCTCAGGTACTCAGATGGGCTGGTGACAGGAAATTTGATGGGCTGGTGACAGGAAATTTGATGGGCTGGTGACAGGTCCTCTTTATTACTGGGGGCAATCAGTGTGATTGGGTGTGCACTGTAAGTGGTAACGAGCTGCTACCGCAATCTCCTCCTCACACACGATTGGTGAGTAAGGAGGAGAACCCGGTAACAGCTCGTTACTGCAGTTTGTTGACATTCTGTGACCGACTGTGAATGGACATAGCTGGTCACATGGTAAAGAGCCAATTTCATTGGCTCTTTACTGCAATTGGGGATGGGCTGTGTCATGGTGACAAGCCTCATCTCTGACTGTTGCTGTGCGTGCCCCTAGGGGCATGCACGAGACCGATTGTGATTGGACACAGCCAGCCACGTGGTAAAGAAACAAATTTTCATTTCAGCAAAAAAAATGTTTTCCATTAGTGACCCAGATCACTAAAGGAAAACATTTTTTTTTGCTGAAATGACTGTTTACAGGGTATAGAGACATAAAAGTTAACTGATTCCTTTTCAAAATGATTAAAAATAGATAAAAATCAATCATATAATGTGCCTGCAGGTTAGTTTCACTTTTGAACTGGTTTCATGTTTCTGTGAAGTAAAGAGACACACAGAACAAAAACAAACAAATCCAGGGCAGTGTTTTGTTTTAAAATGAATCGGATTGGTTCTGGGAAGTTTTAGACACACAGTAATGACAGCTTAGACCACCGTGACAAAGCTCCCAGCACTGTGGTTATAAGGAAACAGACAAGCAGGAAGTGTGGAGAACAGAGCAGGATTACAGCAACTTCAAAGCAAAAACGAACAATAAGGACATGAAACCAGTACTGCAGTAAGGTAAAGGAAGCTATTTAGCTAAAAAAAAAAAATTCCTTTAGTGATCCACATCAAGAACCCAATGCAACCGGACCAGACCTGTTCTGGATGTTTAGTGATGGGGACACCCCTACAGGAAGTGGGGCCACTTTAAGAACCCTCACAACCCTTATCCAGCTTTAGACCCAATTCACACCTATGCATTTTTGTGCTTTTTTGCATTTTGCAGATTTGCACTACAGAACATGTTCCGTAGGAAACCATGTTAAATGTACTGCAATGCAAATCTGCAAAATGAAAAAAAGCAGTAAAAATACATAGGTGTGAATCAGGCCTTACCCGTCAGCACTAACACCCTGCCCTGGTGATTCAAGGACAGAAAGACTTTCCTCCACTCCCTGCTGCTTATTAGTACTGGGTGCAAAATGATAACCAGACTTATCTACATGTGCTAGCCGTCGCCGAGGCAAATCACTGGCACGCTGCCCTCATCAAAAATGGCCGACAGGCATTTCAAAATAAACACCTTCCTACTCTCTAGCCCTCATTGGCCGAGACTTTGACAGGTCTCACGAACTAGCCAATAAACCACCGGAGGGGGGCGTGTCGTGCACGTTCTGGCATACACGCTCACGCTGGGTCAGGGAGCTCTGTGAGCTGATTGGCCTCCTCTAGTGCTTGTTTTCGGTTGGTCTACGCCTTGCAAACCGAGGGGCTGCGATTGGCCCGGGAGGCACAGCCAGCTCACACAGCTTCTGGAGTGCGGAAGAAAGATCTGGAAGGTTCTGGAGGTGGAGCTGAGTGTATAGAAGAGACGGGCTGGGGTTGGTCTGGAGTATAGAGGTGACTACGATCGGTGGACGCAGGTAAGAGCAGGCCTTTATTATTGTCATTAATGGGGGGGCTGTATGTGTGCAGAGGGGGGTAGACACAAGGGGTGTGTGGGGGGGGGGGGCAGAGGAGGGACCCCTACATTACAACATAGTAGGAGCTGGATATTATATATATATGACTGTATTATATATATAGTGTGTGTGTAATATATACACAGACACACTATGTATATATGTATTTTTTTTATCATTTTTGTGTGTGTTTGTGAGTATACACAAATGTTATGTGTGATGTGATAGAGAGATATATATATATATATATATATATATATATATATATATATATATATATATATATATATATATTTTTCATACACTGATCAGCCATAACTATATGCCCCCCCCCTGATAATACTGAGTAGGTCCCACCCCCCACCCCCCTTTTTTGCTGCCCTGACCCATTTTTGGTATGGACTCCACTAGATCTCTGAAGATATGATTTGCTATTTGGTGCCAAGCTGTCATTGGCAGATCCTTTGTGTCCTGTGAGTTCTATGAGGTGGGGGCCTTCATAGATCGGACTTTTTACCAGCAAATCCCACTGAAGAATTTGGAGGCCAAGTCAACACCTTGTTGTGTTCCTCGAACCCACTCCTGAGCCATTTATGTGGTGTGGCAGGACACAGCCTCCTGTTGAAAGAGGCCACTGCCATCACCAGGAAATAACGTTGGCATGAAGAGGTGTACTTGGCCAACAACTATGTTTAGGTAGGTGTCAAAGTAACATCCACATGATTGGCAGGACCTGAAGGTTCTCCGAAGAACGTTGCCCAAAGCATCACAGTGCCCCCACCAGCTTGTGTCCTGGTGCCATCTCTTCCCCAGGTAAGTGACACCCACCCAACTGGCCATCCACATGATGTAAACAATCAGACCAGGCCACCTTCTTCCATTGCTCTGCATCCAGTTCTGATGCTCATATGGCCATTGTAGGCATTTTTGGCTGTGGGCACAGATCAGCATGGGGCACCCTGCAGCTACCCAGCCCCATACACAACAAACTGCAATGACCCCATTCTTTGGGGGGGGATTTCAACACATCAACTTCAGTTCTGTTGCTATCCATCCCACCCACTTTTTTTTTATAACAAGATAATCAACGTTATTCACTTAACCTGTCAGTGGTCATAAAATTATGGCTGGTGTGTGTGTGTACAGTGGAACCTCGGATTGCAAGTGACGCCGTTAACGATTTTGTTTTGTAATACGAGCACTGTATTTAAAAAAAAAAAAAAAAAAAAAAGTCCAGACTCGGTTTGCGAGTGTTGTCTCACAAAACAAGCCAAAGCGGTGTGCAATACTGCGTTTGGCCTGAGGTGGGCAGGGGCGCCGGTGCCAATTGGAGCTGTTTGGAAATGCTCGGAAAGGCTCAGTTCCTGAGCCTTTCCAAGGTTTTCCAAATTCAGCCGAGGTGTCCTCGGCCCTTTCTGAGGGT
The DNA here is from genome assembly GCA_029574335.1 of Rana kukunoris. Lineage (NCBI taxonomy): Eukaryota > Metazoa > Chordata > Amphibia > Anura > Ranidae > Rana > Rana kukunoris. The sequence goes on along the minus strand of CM056051.1, from coordinate 488,736,401 downwards.
TTACGAGGCTCTCTGGTGCCCCCCACCTCTGGCCGTATGCGGTATTGCATGCCATTAAAGTCAATGCGGAACAAATTATTTTAGTTTCCATTGACTTTAGTGCGAGTGCTTTGGATTACAAGCATTCTCCTGGAATGGATTATGCTCATAATCCGAGATTGCACTGTATATATGTGCTCTGCCCCCCACTCCCCCACCCCCCAAGAAAGGGAACCCCATACCTGACATGGATTCCTCTTCACCTGTGTACCTGGGCCTGCAGTGTCGTCCCTGATTGGAGGATGGGTCTGAGAGCGCTGATCTAAAGTGGAACTAAACCCTAAACTCTTTTTAATCCTCTGTTTGATCTGCAACTGCCATGGTGCTACACATGTGATCGCTTGTGACACCAGCCATTGGATGGTTTGAGGGCACAACAAATGTGACAGTTATTCGTGACATGCTGAGAATGTAACTGCTTTTTTTTTTTTTTTTTTTAATGTTAAAGCAGATTTCCATTTAATTCCATTGAATTAAAAGTCAGCAGCTACACCTACTTCTGTAGCGGTTGACTTTTAATAATGAGACACTTCGTTGTCCTGGAATCCGGCGATGTCCTCACCCCAGCCTATGTTTCCATTGGCTCTCGGTGCTGCTGCTGCCGCCATTGCCTGTAAGGCAGGGGTCTCCAACTGGCGTCCCTCCAGCTGTTGCGAAAGTACAAGTCCTATCATTCCTCTGCCTGTAGGAGTCATGCTTGTAACTGTCAGCCTTGCAATGCCTCATGGGACTTGTAGTTTTGCAACAGCTGGAGGGCCGCCAGTTTGAGACCCCTGTAAGGGAATCCAGCAGTGAAGCCTTGCAGCTCCACAGCCGGTTTCCCTACTGCGCATGCACAAAGCCTGTTGCGCTTTCTGAATGGCCCGGCAGTGGAAAGGAGGAGTGGCCAGACTTCCAAATGATCCCGCCGTGGCGCACTCTCTCAGAAGTGGGGACTGGAACCCATCAAAAACAAGTACCCCCCCCCCCCCCCCCCCAAGAAAAGGTGACAAATGTGACACCGGAGGAAGGGGGGTCGAACTTCCAAATGATCCTGCCGTGGCGCAGTCTCTCAGAACTTGAAGTGGGGACTGGTACAAAAGCAGGTACCCCCCCAAAAAGGTTCCAAATGGGGGGAGGGGGGGGGACAGATGAGCAGAGCTTCCACTTTCAGGTGAGACTCCACTTTAATGGGTTTAGTTATGCTTTAGAGTGACGCTAAACTCCAGATTTAAAAAAAAAAAGGGGGGGGGGGTGAATTTAGGTTCCCTAATAGAATCTCTGATCGGGCCCAAGTTTCGGTGCACATCAACGCAGCTGACATCCCGCCTGACTTTATTGAGGCTTGCTTGCGACTTTATTAAGGCTTGCTTGCGACTTTATTGAAAGAAGTCAATGCAAGTTATAACAAAGTCGTCTCAAAGTAGTGCTGAAACCTTTTTTTCTAAGTCGCACCAACGTTAGAATGCTTCCATTGCCGTTATTGGAGTGCGACTTGTCATGCGTCTTTGAACTCTCAAGTTGCAGCTGCGTGACCTAAGAATAAAATGTCCAGGCCGTAGCAGAAAAAGGGGTAAAAATATAATTAAAGGCAAACCTGTGTTTGTTTGGAAATCTCTACAATGAGATGCAGAATTCTAAATGTACTTCCTGATTTACAGACAAAAGGTAGGAGGAGGAAATCTCTCAGAGCTTGTTCACACCCGAACTTGGCGCCAGAAACCCTTGTTCCACGCACGTTTCCTGCAACAGATGTTAATTTAATGACACCCCTCACGCAGGTTTTCCTGCACCGAATCGCATGCTACAGTAGTTCTGGGCGATCCGGTTGCTGTGTGTTTTGCATGCTCCATTTTGTGTTTGTGGTCCAGCGCAATTTCAGAATGGGCTGAAATCACACTGCACCCGTATCGCATGTGAATTGCACTGGGTGCTCCTGTGTGATTCATGGTGTGAACCGAGCCTCTAAGCAGACCTTGAGATCATTCACACTGGTGCGGCACGACTCGGCAAGGCGACCTGAAGACGACTTCAGAGGCGACTTGCATAATGACTTCTGTATAGAAGCCAATGCGAGTCGCCCCCAAAGTCGTACAAGAACCTTGGTATGTGCTGTAAATTGCCTCTAGCGTTGCTTATGTCTTTTCTTGCTGGAGGCTGCAATATTGCTGAAGCCTAGAACACCTGAGCAGCAATAAATCTTTAGACTGTCAGCAGATCGGCCTCTAGAATTTTTGGCACAGTGCCTAAAATAAAAGGGCAACTGAGCATGTGCAGAGCAGGATGAGACCGTGTATTGCTGGATTTTACATAGTATAGACATTTATTTGTAATGTGTAATCCAGGGTGGGAGTGCTGGAATTCTGCCAAGAGACCACTGATTGAGCACAGCATGGGTCCTTGTCTACAACATGCTGGCAGAAAAAAAGCTTACCTGCTTTCTAAAGACCACCTGTAATGGCCCATACACACGATCCGAATATCGGACGAAAACGATCGTACGATGATGGATCGTACGATTTTCGGATCGTGTGTACACTACTTTCGACAGCCGATCACGACCGTTCATCCGATTAAATTCGATCGGACAAGCGCGAAAATTTTTCTCGTCCAATCGTCCGATTTTCGTTTAGTCAGTACAGCCGTCGTCCGACAATACAATACAAATACATTACAACACGTGACATCACTTCCGATCGTTTTTTTCTATCGTACGATAATTTTCGTGAGTTTAAAACCTATTTTATTTTACTCGCGATTATTAAGCGAAAAAAGTCGTACGATCCGTCGGCCGATATTCGGATCGTGTGTATGGGCCATAAGACTTGGCACACCTTTTCATTTGATTTATTTAGTTGCTTTCACCTGAGGCTGGGTTCACACTATATGTGAATCTCATGCGATTTCTGTGCGATGCAAATTCAGCTGTACAATTGTAGGGCTGAACTCTCATTGGATTTGCAGGAAAAAGGTGCAGGATTTTTATTTTTCTTCCTGCACTAGATTTGGATCGCATCACTGATTCCCATATCTCTAAAGTGTGAACCCGGCTGAAAGTTCAAGTTGGTGTAAATTTCCTTTAACTACGTTCCGCCTGCTGAAAAAGTTACATTGCTGGGAGGGAGTCGGTCGTCTTACTCCTGTGATCACGCTGCTTGCGTGCCACACTCTGTGATCGTCAAATCTTGCACAGAAAGATCCATTTGCAGTGACCCTTTACCACATGATCAGCTGACCACGGAAGTAAACAGAAGCTGGTTATTTGCTTTTTTTTTTTTTTTTTTCACAATTGGCGTGAGGAGAAAAAAAATGGTAACCGTCTCCTGTTACAGGGACATCAGTCCCAATCGGTGCCCATCAGTGCAGCTTCATCAGCGGCTATCAATGCAGGAGACAAATTACCTGTTTGAAATTTTTTATAAGTGTTTTTGTTTAATTTTTTTGCAAAAAAAAAACTCAGTGGTGATTAAATACCACCAAAAAGATTTATTTGTGTGACAATAATAATAAAAACTTTGTTTGGGTTAGGGCTGGGGGGGGGAAAAACCCGATTTGAATCGAGTTGGGAGGTCAAATCAATTCAGATCTTGACCAAATCATTTTTTAGATGTGTTTTTTTTTTTTTTATCCATAGGACCAGAACTCCCCGGATTAGGCTGGACGCTGCTTACTAGGCCAAAGCCATGGCCTTTTCCCAGGATCGCTGCGGGCAGGATTTTTTTTAGGCAAGGCCGTGGCTTCGGCCTAGTCCCGGAATCGCAGCGCACTAGACTGAAGCTGCAGCTTCGCCTAAAAACTCCTGCCCGCAGCTCCTTAGGACCGGCGCGGTGTCTATCAGAGAAAAACATTTTTTTCTTTTATCGCAGATTTTTTTGGGGGTCAAAATCGCCTAGCTCTAGTTTGGGTACAGTGTTGTATGACCGTGCAATTGTCATTCAAAGTGCGACAGTGCTGAAAATTGGCCTGGGCAGGAAGGGGGTATACGTGTCTTTCTGCTCTAATAGTCACATCGGGTATAACCTGGATTTAGTATTGTGCTGGATGTGATGATTTATGGCACATTTTTCTTTCTTCCCAGCTGTCCTTGCGTTGTATACATTCACCTGTAATCCCCGTCCACCAGCATGGGTAAGGATTACTACAAGATCCTGGGACTGTCAAAGGGGGCATCAGAGGAGGATATAAAGAAGGCGTACAGAAAACAAGCTCTGAAGTTTCACCCCGATAAGAATAAAGACCCCGGAGCCGAGGAGCGATTCAAGGAGATCGCAGAGGCTTACGATGTACTCAGCGATCCGAAAAAGAGGGAGGTGTTTGACAAGTATGGAGAGGAGGGTAAGTGAGGTCACCCTTGTGTGTATTGTGTACAGAAGGATTATACAAGGAGGAGGAGGAGGGACGTTTGCATATAATTTGGAACAGTTACTAGGAGCCTAATCCATCTGATAACATGGAGCCGCAGGCTGGATCAGGTCCCAATATTTGTATGGAAAGCCTAGCCCAGTCATTGCTGGGACTTCACTCTACCGATCAGGTCTGCTGTGTAGCCCTGGTTCACACTGGTGCCATTTGAGTTTAACCACTTAAGGACCGCCTCCTGCACATATACGTCGGCAGAATGGCACGGCTGGGCACATCCGCATACAGGTACCTCCTCTTTAAGTGCCCAGCGGTGGGTCGCGCACCTGCGACTCAGTCCAAAGCTCCGTGGCCGCCGACCCGATCGCCGATGGAGTTCCGCGAACGGTCCTTGGAGCTGAAGAACGAGGAGAGCTGTGTGTAAACACAGCTTCCCCGTTCTTCACTGTGGCGCCGTCATCGATCGTGTGTTCCCTAATATAGGGAACCACGATCAATAACGTCACACCTACAGCCACACCCCCCTACAGTTAGAAACACAGATGAGGTAACACTTAACCCCTTCAGCGCCCCCTTGTGATTAACTCCCAAACTGCAATTGTCATTTTTAATGCATTTTTTGATGTGAAATCGAAAAATTGACACATTTTTGGGACCATTGTCAAAGTGTCCGCCATAATGTCAGTCGTTGATCACCGCCATTAGTAGTAGTAGTAGTTAGTTTTATTGCATTTTTATAAAAAAAAAAAAACATCCCCTATTTTGTAAATTTTGCGCAAACCAATCGTGCGTGTGTGTGTATATGTGTTATATTATATATATATATATATATATATATATATATATATATATATATATATATATATATATATATATATATATATATATATTTTTTATTGTTTATGTTTGGTAAAAAAAAATAGGTAAAATACGTGTCGGCCTAAACTGAGGATTTTTTTATAATATATTATAAAAAAAATCCTCAGTTTAGGCCGACACGTATTTTACCTATTTTTTTTTTACCAAACATAAACAATAAAATTATATATATATATATATATATATATATATATATATATATATATATATATTACACATATACACACACACGATTGGTTTGCGCAAAATTTACAAAATAGGGGATAGTTTTATTGCATTTTTATTAAAAAGAAAAAATATTTTTTTTTTTTTACTACTAATGGCGGTGATCAACGATTTTTTTTCGTGACTGTGACATTATGGCGGACACTTCGAAAAATTTACACATTAGGGTTGTCCCAATACCACTTTTTTAGGACCGCGTACAAGTACCGATACTTTTTTTCAAGTAGTCGTCGATACCGAATACCGATACTTTTTTTAAACGTGTCCCCAAATGCAGCCATGTCCCCCCCCCCCTACCTGATGATGATGATGATGCCGCCGTATATTCAAAGCCACCGCCGCGAACATTATAGGAACCTTTCAATAGCTCTTTTCCCTGCCGCGCATGTTAAGGACACTCCCTCTTGCTCGGGATTGGACAGATCTGAGCAAGGGGGAGTGTCTATACATGCGCAGCGGGAAAACAGCTATTCAAAGGTGCCTATAATGTTCGCGGCGGTGGCGGCTTTGTGTATACGGCGGCGAGGTCGGCTTTGCATATATGGCGGCGGTGTTGGCGGGGGGGTTATTTGGGTATCGGGGGTATTTGCGGGAGTACAAGTACTGGTATCGGGACAACCCTAATAAAAATATATTTTTTGGGAGGATATTTATTATAGTAAAAAATATTGATTTTTTTTCAAAATTGTCGCTCTATTTTTGTTAATAGCGCAAAAAATAAAAACCGCAGAGGTGATCAAATACCACTAAAAGAAAGCTCCTATTTGTGGGGGGAAAAAAGACACCAATTTTGTTTGGGAGCCACGTCGCACGACCGCGCTGTTGTCATTTAAAGCGACGCAGTGCCGAAACGCAAAAACTGTGGCCAGGTCCTTTACCTGCCTAAAGGTCCGGGGCTTAAGTGGTTAAATTTGCATGATAAGTTGCCGGCGGTGGGACTGTTCAAATCGTTGCAACCCACTTTTTTTAAGATTTCATTGTGACTTGCATTGACTTCTGTTAAAGTGGAGGACCATCCTAAAAAAAAAAAAAATTACAGAATTATTATATATTTTTTTTTTTATACTTATCGAAAATTACTGTTACTAGGCAGAGCGTCGTAATCTGCCACTTCCTATTTCCCGGCGATCTTCCTTGTCTTCTGGGACCTGTGTGTGTCCTAGAAGATAGCCGGCCATTCACAAAGCACTGCGAGGCTCGCACATGCGCAGCAGGAAAACTATTCACATGTTTCATCTCTAGTGGGAGGAGCAAGATTCGGAGAGTCATCAACTGACCAGGCCTGTTTAAAGCCACATGACCAAGGCTAAAGCAGCCGTTCCACCAATTTTTGTTGCATCGTGTTTATGGTGTGTTGGGAACACTTCAGTGACGGATGTGTGTGGCAAAGTTTCCACAAGTATGGGGTGGGTCTGCCTTTCACACCTCCTGTCCTGTGCTTGGGCAGTCATCTATGTGGGTGGAAATGCTGGAGTACCCTCCTGATCGTCATTGGGCCTTTTAAGTTTTTTTGCAGTTTGTGTTCTTTGTCCCAAGGACTAAGGCTCCATTCACATCTAGGTGACAAAACACCCGACGCTCGTGCCGCTGGAGGGGCGAATTTCCATTGGTGTCTATAAAGATGGTTCACATCTCTGAAACGCCGTACGCCTGCCGCCTGAAAAGTCCCGGACCCTTTTTTTCAGGCGACATTGGCGTTCGGCCATAGACATCAATGGAGAGAATTTGTTAAAAAAAAAATGAATCGAATCGCGGCATGTAAAGCCGCGTACGCGGCGTTACTTGTCGCCTAGATGTGAATGCAGCCTTATGCTGTTAGTCTTAAGCCTGTTACACGCGATCGGATTTTCCGTGGACAAAGCGTAGGACTTTTGCCCGAAGGGCGTTGGCCGTGAACTTGTATAGCATACAAACTGCGAAGAATTGTCAGCCAATAAACACAAATCAAAATGGGTTTTTCAGCTCTTTAGCGCCACCCTTTAGCGCATGACCTCTGATCCGTGACTTTCATGTTGTATAACAGTGATGGCGAAACATGGCACTCCAGATGTTTCGAAACTACATTTCCCATGATGGTCATGCACTCTGCAGTGTAATTAAGCATCATGGGAAATGTAGTTCCAAAACATCTGAGGTGCCAAGGTTCTCCATCACTGCATTATAAGCAATCCTAGACGCAGCCTGACAACACTTCTCAACTGATGGTAAATAAGTGGTTGAGTAGTGCTGATCCAACCAATCGCCTTCTATGGGCAATTTTTATTGGTCCAGGGAACCTGGTTTATAGTCTAACAGCCAATAAAAATAAAAAATCCTCCCTTTCAGGCCCGGACTGGGGACAAAAAATAGGCCCGGTGACTTGTCGTTAAGGTTCCCTATCGAGATGGTTCCTGTAAGGACTGCGCAGGCAATGTCTGAACTTCGGCCGGTATCCAGGCTCCTTCCTTAACATCCCAGTGGATTGGAGGATCAAATTCCACGTCACCCTGGATGCCGGCTGAGGTTCGGCATTTTAGACTGTGCGGGGGGGGGGGTCTCGGTGGCGGTGTTTTGTGGTGATTAATGATGGGATGTGGGGTTCCCGCACCTCTGGACCTCTTTACATTACATAGCCCCCCACAGTTTGTTACACAGACAACCCCCTAACAGTTTAAGACCCCCTACAATACAGACCCCCCCATACATTAGAGACGTGACCTGCGGGCTGCTGTGGCCCACTGGGCATATGCCCTATGGCCAGACTGGGCCTGCTCCCTTTAGTGCAACTTCTGAAATTATAGAATGGTCTGATAAGTTGTTAGAAGCGGCCATATTAGGTAAATGTTTGTGTGCATTATAACATGTCTCCCTGCTGTGTAGGAGTCATTAATGATATACAGGAGGTGGTTGTAGCTCACCCAGTGGGTGATTAATGATGGCATCCCAGCAGAACGCTGACTACAATTGTATGAAGGTGTGTCGGCATTCCCATATCTGGCCAATAGTTTATATGGCATTATGCCTCCCACTGGACAAGTGTGGGCCTGTTTTATTGGGTTATAGTAAAGCATGAATAATGGTAACTGCACATTTACTTGGCAGGTAAAGCGGAACTTCAGTCATTTTTTCATCTTTCCATCTGTTAGATCTTCTGCCCTTGTTGTTTTAACTTTTGACAGTAAAACGAATTTCTGCCAGTAAATACCTTATACAGCCCACTTCCTTTTTTTTTTTTTTGTCTGGTCATTAGCCTAGGGCTGGGGAATGACATGCACAGCGCTCTCTCTCCCATTCTAGTATGAGTTTGGCCCTCTTATGACTCGCCCCCCCCCCCCCATTTCTGGCAACGAGAGCTGCAGCACTAGAGGTGTGCCTCTGTGTAAATCCAGGAAGTGAACAGGCAGCAGCTTCTGCAGCCCACATTTAAAATGTTTGCAGCCAAACTCAGTGGAGGGTGATTTCTGCAGCATATTTAGTACAGAATCCCAGTATATATAAAATATACAAAGTGGTTGGAGGGAAACTTTGGAATGGTAAAGATGTTTGTATTACAAATTATGTGAGCAGACTGCAGTTCCTCTATAAAGTGTTACTAAACCCAGGAGCCTGCATTCACTATATCTGGTCTCGCACAGTACACAAAACATGGAAATGCAATTATTTTAGTAAATATAAATTGCAAAATGCCTTTTCCATCAGCAGTTAGAGCGGTCTTGTGACTTAGATCAGTGTCTGGTTAAAGCTTGTAGGAGGAGTTTTCATTCTCCTATGAAGCCTGCAGGATCCTGACCCTCTGTCTAGAAAGTACAGGTCCTGTACTGATCACATGCACGCTCCCCAAAAAAAAAAAAAAAATGCACACTAAACTGAGCATGTGCAGCTTGTCCCCTAGCCTCTGTTTCAACAGGAGATGGGTTGGGGACAGTGTAAGAACTGATTTTTTTACTATTGGGTTTAGTAACACTTAAAAAAAAAAAAAATGTATACATTTTAACCACTTCCCAACGGCCGTACGGCCGCAGGGTGGTTCTACTTCCCTGAGGCGCCGTGTTTTTATGGCCGCCCCTTTCCTCGTTCCCTGCGTGCGCTTCAGAGCGCTTGCAGCGGGGAACTTCTGTGCTGGCCATGTCCCTTGGACACAGCCAATCACATGCCACGAACGGCCAATCAGAGTGGCCGTTTGCGATGCGATCTGTGCGGCGAATGAGAGATGATCTCATATGTAAACATATGAGATAATTTCTCTTAGCCAGCTCACAATGACAGCATCCTGTCAGGGAGAGAGGAGACCAATCTGTGTCTCTTGTACATGGGGACACAGATCGGTCACCCCCCCTCCCCCCCACAGTTAGAACACTATATAGAGTACACATTTAACCCCTTCCTCACCCCCTAATGTTAACCCCTTCCCTGCCAGTCACATTTATACAGTAATTAGTGCATATTTATAGCACTGATTGCAGTATAAATGTGGTGCCAAAAATGTGTCAAATGTGTCCGCCATAATGTCGCAATAAAAATCGCAGATAGCCGCCATTACTAGTAAAAAAATTAAAATAATTCCGTCCCTTTATTTTGTAGGCGCTATAACTTTTGCGCAAACCAGTTGCTTATTGCCTTATGCTTATTTACCAAAAATATGTAGAAGAATACGTATCGGCCTAGACTGAATTTTTTTTTTTTTTTTAATTGGGCTATTTATTATACCAACAAGTAAAAAATATTGTATTTTTTTTCAAAATTGTTGTTCTTTTTTGTTTATAGCGCAAAAAATAAAAACTGCAGAGGTGACCAAATACCACCAAAAGAAAGCTCTATTTGTGGGGGAAAAGAACGTAAATTTTGTTTGGGAGCCACATCGCACGACCACGCAATTGTCAGTTAAAGCGACGCAGTGCCACAAGCTGAAATTTCGCCTGGTCAGGAAGGGGGGGGGGGGGGGTATACATGCCCAGTAAGGAAGTGGTTAAAGCCTAATGCCCTCCAGGTTTTGCAGAACTACAAGTCCCACCATGCCTCTGGGAGTAATTGTAACTGCCAGCCTTGCAATGCCTCGTGGGAAATGTAGTTCCACAACAGCTGGAGGGATACTGTTTGCCTACCCCTGCTATAGATGTATTCATGTTTGGATGTAGTGCAGAAGGAGCCAACCGATCTCTCTAAGGAGTGTCCCCACCAGTGTTCTCCATATGTGGCAAAGAGCCTGGATCTCCTGTACATGTCTCATCCTGTGCTGGCTTTTGGTATTCCTGCAGATCAGAGCATGTCTAACACTTCTTGTACTGTTGGTTCACACTGTCAGCTTCCCCGCAACCCTGATTGTGTGCGGGTGCAGCGACCTGTTCATTTGAATGGGTTGCTGTAGCTTCAGGGAATGCAGTCCTTGACTCCTTTTCTAAAATCTCAGCCACAGGGAAACTGCATAGAAACACGCTGACGTTTTCAGTGTGTGGGGGTGCCCCTCGTGTCTGCCAATGGCAGCGTGCAATGTACACACAGTCCCGCACCTACTCGGATGTGGGCCTGTGTTGATGGGCTATGAGAATGCAAAACCTGCTTGCTCACATCTAGATCAGGAGGTCAACTGCATCTGTTGGGGCCCTTTACACCAGAAACTGCACATAACTGCCCATTATTTGATGGCATGTTTACACGTTTGCATGCGTTTTGAGCTGCGATTGCAGTGCATTTATCTATACGGTTTGGAATTGGCTTTCCTGGCTTAAAGGGGCACAGTGTGGATAAGTTTGATGTGCGCTTGTAACTAGGGTTGTCCCAATACCACTTTTTTGAGACAGAGTACAAGTACTGATACTTTTTTTTTTCTAGGTTCTCGCCGATACTTTTATTTAATGTCATGTGGCAGTGTTACAATATTATTATTGGGTGTGTGTGTGTGTGTTTTTTTTTTTAATCAGCCCTGTTGGGGGTCTTTGGGGAGATATTGGGGGTTTTAACAGACCTCTGACCTCTTCCTTTTAAGACAAAGAAAGGGACTAAGGACAGTCCCTTTCTATGCAGCCGCAGCTAAAATAAATGGAGAGAAGCTCCTCTCCATTCATAAACTGAAACATTGTAAACACAGGTTACGATGCTCAGTAACTCAGTTGTGTGAATGAACAGAGTCAGTGATCACTGACTCTGTCCATTCGGAAAAGGTAGGAGCCTGACAAATTGAGGGGGGGGGGAGAAGACAGCACGGAGGGGGGAGGGAAACGGCACGGAGGGGGACAGACATCGGTGGTCAGTGCGGCTTTACTGCCCAGGTATCTGGTGAAGCATCGAACCATGCTCCATACCGATACTAGTATCGGGACAACCCTACTTGTAGAAAAATGCACCATGCTCTACCCTCATCCAATTCGCAATAGTGTGAACCCAGCCTGAAAGGACCCTTAACCACGTCAGCCCAGGAAGCCCCCTTAATGACCAGGCCAGTTTTTGCTATATGGCACTGCGTTTTTTTGAACCGACAATTGTGCGGTTATGTGTAATTGTTCCCAAACAAAATTGACTTTTTGCACAAATAAAGCTTTCTTTTGGTGGTATTTGATCATCTCTGCATATTTTTATTTTTTGCGCTATAAACCAAAGCGCGACCGTTTTTTTTTTTTTTGTTTTTTGTTTTTACTTTTTTTTTAACTTTTTGCTATGATGCATATCCAAAAGAAATGTATTCATCAGTTTAGGCCGTTATACAGTATATTCTTTTTCATATCTTTGGTACAACAAAAAACACAACAGGCATATGGTTTGCGCAAAAGTTATCGTGTCTACAAACTAGGAGAAAGATTTAGGGACTTTTAATATAATTTTTTTTCATTATTTTTTTACAGGTATCCCCCCTGCCCCTGAAAGGTGTCGAATGTGACACTGGAGGGGGGTTCCGAAAAGTGGAAGTTCACTTTTGGGTGGAATTCCGCTTTAAAACCACTACAAAGGTGGGGGATTGATACACAGATGGAGATAACATCTGCTCCATTTGTCACAAAATCTCCCTAGAATATAAATGCTCTCTGATGACCAGGGCGAAATGAGGGAAATCGTCACGGACAGATACGGAGCAGACACGTGCCATGCACACGCGCCACGCACACGATCACTACAAAGTAACATTTTCCCAAATCACATCAGAGAGATTGTCTCCTCTTACAGGAAAACGCAAGCACCTAGAAGTCCATACCATAGGTGGCCATCAGTTCTGGCCTTTCTTGCAGGCACTCGCACTTGTTCTTCTAGGGAGGTGCCCTGGAATACCTTTCCTTCCACCCTGACAGACTTTTTCCCCCACTGAGAAAAATAAATATATATAATTTTTTTTGGTGGGGCTGAGGGGGACTTGCCTACCTCTTTTTCTGGCCTGGGTGGTCTACAAGGGAGATAGCCGGGAGTCCATTTGTGCAGTCTTGGGCCCATATGACCAGTGCGTTGTAAGGTTGTGGTTCGATATGGTTTAATGGTTATTGGCCTGAAACATACAATGCTCATTGGCTGCCACATAAGTAAGTCCTTTAACCACTTAAGACCCGGACCAATACGCTGGTAAATGACCCAAGGTGTTTTTGCGATTCGGCACTGCGTCGCTTTAACAGACAATTGCGCGGTCGTGCGACGTGGCTCCCAAACAAAATTTGCGTCCTTTTCTTCCCACAAATAGAGCTTTCTTTTGGTGGTATTTGATCACCTCTGCGATTTTTTATTTTTTGCGCTATATACAAAAATAGAGCGACATTTTTGAAAAAAAAACACTATTTTTTACTTTTTGTTTAAAAAAAAATCAAATAAACTAAATTTTAGTCAAACATTTAGGCCAAAATTTATTTAGCCACATGTCTTTAGTAAAAAAAAAAATCGCAAGAAAAAAAAATAGCTACCTAGCGGGAACAGCGACACTAATACAGCGATCAGAAAAATGATCGCTTAGTGACGCTGGCAATAGGGAGTGAAAGGGTTAACTAGGGCGGTGATCAGGGGGTTAAAAATTTATTAGGGGGGGTGGGGGGGCTATCCTGAACCTAACACTAACTGATTTTTACAGTGCCTGTCACACTGACACTAAATGCAGTGATTAGATCACTGCATTCAGTGACACTGTGACAGGGGGGTGGGGGGGGCGATCACAAGGGGTTAATTTGCCTATGTGAGTGTGTGTCAGTGTTGTGTTGGTGCACACTTACTTGTGATGTCTTCTCTCATCAGCAGCGCTGGGAAACAGCGCTGCGATGAGAGAATACATCATTTCCTCCTTCCTGTGTAAACACAGGAGGAGGAAGTGACAGGTTGGGAGCGCGCTCCCATTGGCTGGGAGCGATCGCGGGGGGGCGGGTATTCGCCGACATCCGCCCCCAGATCCCGGATCGCTCCCGGAGCCAGGGGGACCCCCGCACGCCGCGGAGGGGGTCCCGATGGGACCCCCGAACCGCACTTAGGCGGGGACGTAAATTTACGCCCTTGTGCCTGTACGTGCCATTCTGTGGCCGTATATGTGCGTGCGGGGGTCCTTAAGTGGCTAAAGTCATATACTTTAGTACTTTTAGTGTGACATTCTCTTATGTTGCAAAGGTACAAATTTGCACCCCATGAAATCTAAATATATTTGTGTGTGTGTGTGTGTGTATATATATGTATGTGTGTGTGTGTGTGTGTGTGTGTGTATATATATATATATATATATATATATATATATATATATATATATATATATATATAATTTATTTATTATACTATACACACACACAATATATTTAGATTTCAAGGACACCCTAGGATTATATTCGAGTCAATAGGTTTTTCCCAGTTTTATGTGGTAAAATTAAGTGCCCTGACACACACGTGTGTGTGTGTAAGCCGAGGCATCAAATTTTACCACATAAAACTGGGAAAAACCTATTGACTCGAATATAATCCTAGGGTGTCTATCTGCATGCCTCACTGTGTCCATGACTAGACTGACGTTTAACATTGGAGTCTATGGAAGGGGACCCCCGGGTTTGAAAAATCGGTGCTCCTCAGCCGTAGGGCCCCCAGACAACAAACTTCCCACACTTGTAGATGAGAAATGGAGCTACATGTGTGCCAAGTTCCAGGTCCAGGGGACCTACGACTGGCCGGTACTGGGTCCCCAAACTCACCGGAGAAATTACTGTTCTCCATTGGAGTCTATGGAAGCCCGGCTTTGAAAAATCAGTGCTCCCCGGCCGTAGGTCCCCCAGACAACAAACTTTGTACACTTGCAGAGGAAGAGTGGGGCTACATGTGTGCCAAGTTTCAGGGGGACCTACAGCCAGCCGATACTGAGTCCCCAAAGTCCGGGACATCAGGTGCAAAAAGGTGACTTGCGTATAAGCCAAGGGGGCATTTTCAGCACAAAAAACTTTGTGTGTGTATATGTATTAGTATAACTGTCACATATCTAGTGTCTCAGGAAGACAATGAGACACTTCAGATACTGTGCTAAGATGTTGGTGCATAATCTCCCGAGCTGCAGTTTATTAATGAGTTTTTTTTTTATTTTTTCCCCAGGCCTAAAGGGAGCCCCGGGTGGCGGAGGATGCGCTAACAATGGTCCCTCTTTCAGTTACAGCTTCCATGGAGATCCTCATGCCATGTTCTCAGAGTTTTTCGGAGGCCGTAACCCATTTGACAACTTCTTTGCACGAAATGATGAAGACATGGAGACGGAGGATCCCTTCTCAGGGTTTCCCATGGGAGGTATGGGAGGCATGGGTGGTTTTGGTCACCTAGGTGGCTTCCCAAGAGGTGCTCCAGGCCGAGGTCCGCCGATGAACAAGAAACAAGACCCGCCAGTAATCAGGGAGCTCCCAGTCTCTCTTGAGGAAATTTTTACCGGCTGCACAAAGAAAATGAAGATTTCCCACAAGCGTCTGGGTCCCGATGGGAGAAACGTACACAACGAGGATAAAATCCTCACTATTCAAGTGAAGAAAGGCTGGAAGGAAGGAACGAAGATCACATTCCCCAAGGAGGGTGACGAAACTGCATCTAATATCCCTGCAGATATTGTGTTTGTGCTGAAAGACAAACCACATTCAGTGTTCAAGAGAGATTCATCAAACGTGGTGTACACAGCCAAGATCAGCCTGAGAGAGGTGAGTCTTCTAACACTGATTTCTGGACCCTAAAAGGAAGGGGGCATTGGAAGCTCTAAGCATTTTCCTTCTAGTCCTTTAACCACTTGCCTACAGGCACTCTTACCCCCTCCCTGCCAAGGCCAACTTTCAGCTTTCAGTGCTGTCACACTTTGACAATTGCGCAGTCATGCAATGCTGTACCAAAATTATCTATTGTTTATCATTGTTTTTTCCCCCACAAATTAGAGCTTTCCTTTGGTGGTCTTTAATCACCGCTGGTTTATTTTCATTGTTTAAAAAAAAAAATATGAACATTGTGAAAGTTTTTTTCGTTTCCATCAGAAAATGTCATACATAAGTAATTTTTCTGCTGCACTTATAGGGTGGCACTGAAAGGCTTAACTTTTGGGCAGTGATAGGTGGCACTGATGAGCAGGCAGTGACTTGCATCACCAATGGGCACCGTTGGAGCTGCACTTGTAATTGGGGCACAGATGATTGGTACCCTGATTATCTGTATAGTCCCCCCTGTGAGGAGATGCCGCCTCGCACTCTGTCAGTGTGAGGCGAGAAGAGCGGATTACTGGCACGTCCTTGTTTACATGTGATCAGCTATGATTGGGCACAGCTGATCACATAGGTAAAGTGCTATGTTATCGGCTCTTTACCAAGATCAGAGTCACGCTGTGTCCTATGACGTTGGCCCAGAACAAGAGCGCACCCCTCCTGCCGTTATTTGCCTATACAGCGGGCGGTAGGCGATTTTAAGAGACTCATCACTTTTACCATTTAGGGCCTCCCTCGCCCACTGACGCTCACTCTTTAGTGATTGCCCCACTTTAAATCAACCCTATCGGCCATTTTTAAATTCAAAATCCTGTCCAAGAGAATTGAAACCATGCTGCCCTTCTGACCTTATTCAACTTTATTTCTAGCTCTCCCACATGCCTTTCAAATGAGCACAGGCCATGCTGGTGTGATGCACTGATGTTTGCTGTGAAAAAGTAAAGCAAGCCCTACTCAATGCACAGTAATGCATGTCAACGCAACGCACATCCTTGCACAGGAAAAACGGGGCATCACAAGTTTGGCACCTCTGCCACGCTGTAGAGCCTGTGCTTGTTCCAGGAAGTGAGGAGAAAAGTGCATGTTAAAAATGAACCACAACACAGCTTGTCGGCACACACGCATTACCTGCGCTCAATGCACACATTGCAGTGTAAATGGAACCTAAATCCGAGGCACCAGCATAAGGGTTTTCTTGCATTTTTATCCTCTTGGCACAAACAGCCGGTGGGCCTTGACCCTGAGAGGCCACATATTTGCATACCATAATGTAAACAAATCTGTGCCGAGAATGCACTCCCGACACAGTTATGGCCGTCGGGAACCGAAAGCTCCGATCATGTTGCCAGTTTTGGTGGTCGCGTGATCATAAACCCAGCCCCACCTCCTGGCTTCAGAAACCTTTTAAGGGGTTGAAGGTTGACATTTTGTGGTATATCCTAGTAGGTAGGACATTAAATGATGAGCTGAACTTTCTAAAAATAAATGCATGTTTTTTGCAGGTAAAAATAAATGATTTATTTATTTTAGGAGTCTGTAAAGCAGATCGCAGGTGCAATCTGTCTCCTGCGGCCTGTCGGTGTAGCAGTCTGCCCTTATCTCGTACAGTCAGGCAGTTAACACAATGCCTTGGTAGTTCATTGAGAACCACAAGCTGTCAGCCACAAAGGTTGTCGGTACTTGTAGTTTATTCACAGAACTCTGTGAATGAATGACCCAGCCATGTGGGCGGGTGCGGGATGCAATATCCAGAGTCTGTCTTCAGCCCCCTCTGCCGTCCCACTGTGTCCTCCGTTCCCCTTCACATTATAGTGCGGTCTATTCATTGATCTCGGGCCTCATTCACACGAGGCAGACTCCGTCGCTACGGAGTCCACCTGCTCCCGCCAGCTCAGCGGGAGATCAGTCCGCAGATCTCCGCTGAGCCGACGGATGACAAGCTTCTCTCTGCTCACTGAGCAAGGAGGGGCTTGTCGGGCACCGCTGTTTCCTATGGAGCAATCTGATGAAAACCGACAGCATGTCCGTTTTCATCAGATCTTACCCGATCCGCCATGGACGGATGGGGACGTATCCCCCATACGTCTGTTTTTAGCGGATCGGATGTCAGCGGACATATCTCCGCTGTCATCCGATGCTCCATAGGGATGCATGGAGTGTCTGTTCAGGTCCGCCGTCAAAACTGACAGGTGGACTCGAAAGGTCTGTCCGTGTGAATGAGGCCTAAAGGGTAGCATTTTTCTTAAACTTCTCAGGTGCGGTAAATGCAGCCAACCCTTCTAAGGTCTGATTCACACCTATGGCATTTTGCAGATGTGCACTACAGAACATGTTCCATAGGAACCCATGTTAAATGGACTGATGTGCAAATCTGTAAAATGCTAAAAACACTAAAAATACATAGGTGTGAATCAGGCTTAAGAACTGATGGGGTACAAACTATTGCATTTTTGTTCTTGGGTTTAGATAAATGACTTTTTGCAGAAAGATCTGATGAAAGCACCATTTGGTAGAGGTGCATCGAAATTGAGGTTTTGCTACCGATAAAGGAGGCAAAAACCGGATAGATTATTTTTTTTGAAAAAATATATATCTATATATTCGACTTTTTAATTTCATCAATTTTAAATTAATATGAATTTATCGTTGGCACCTTTAGCACAAGAAAAATGCATCCCTTTAGGTTCTATGTATGCAGACTGGTCAGAGGCGCAGACATACAGATACACACTGGCGCTTCCTTGGTGCTGTTAAAAATCCTGCTTGCTGCATTTTTGGTCAGTTAAAAAAAAAAAAATCAAAAAAATTGTGCCTACCAGTTGCAATGCATTGAAAACGCATCATCAACGCACCCGTGTTACGTTTTTGATGCGTTTTTTGAGTCATGTGACGCACAGTAAAAATGGTGCAAAAGTGAGTTTTCGGTGCCATTATCGGCACCTTTTTTCTCTTATTGGCCAAATTGTAACGCCATTTTTGAGCCCAAATATTGGTATACGCATTGATTAGCATATTTATCATTGGTTTTTGTACTTAATCCTCTATTTATTGTTGTCCCATCTTTATATCTTATGAAAATCCTCTGTGTTCTCCTCAGGCTCTCTGCGGCTGCTCAGTCAACGCTCCCACGTTGGACGGACGCACTATTCCTCTCGTCATTAGGGACATTATCAACCCGGGGACCAAACGCAAAATTCACGGAGAAGGACTTCCACTGCCAAAAGCACCAGATCAGCGAGGCGATCTGATCGTAGAGTTTGACATCCGCTTTCCTGATCGCATTTCCACTGCTGCTCGGGAGACACTAGAGAGGGTTCTACCCGCGTAATGTCCGTACAACTCTCCAACGCACCATAGACCAAAGCGGTACTGAAGGGTGCAACAAACGCCTTCATTACCAATTCAGCTGGAAAAAGAAGGGGGCAGCTCTCACTACAAGGACGTATTATATACCATTATGTACATTGTTTTATTTTATTTTTTCTCCTAATCCCTCGCTCTCCCTTCTCCACACTATATAATGGAGGAAAGAAGCTGCACTTAAAGTCTGCAAAGTTTTTCTGAGCATTTTTATTACAGGTCCCCTCTTCTGTTCACAAACAACCTTGGGCTGGCCATACATTATCCAATTTTCTTATTCCATTTCCTTTAGATTTATCTTCACCTATGTAGTGTAAGACCCCTTTCACATTGGAAGCATTTTTCAGCCGCTTTAGCGCTAAAAATAGCGCCTGAAAAAAGCCTTCTCTGCAATCCCAGTGGGAAAGCCGAGTGATTTTACACTGGGGCGCTGTGCTGGCGGGACGTCAAAAAAAGTCCTGCAATGAATGAATGAAAAACTTATATAGTGTGGCACATGCAAACTGAATCGCCTCTGGGCAATCAGCTTCTTTGAGGCACTTTAGGAGAAGTGAATACACCACTCCTAAGGCGCTTCTTCCTATCGAAATCAATAGGCAGCGTCGCCAAAGTGCCTCGGCAGCAGTGCTTTGTGGGCACTTTTAGCCATTTTTTCTGGCCGCTAGCAGGGGTTAAAAGTGCCCGAAAAACGCTGGTAAAATGCCTCTAATTTTAGCAGCGTTTTCCGGGCACTGGCAGTGTGGAAGGTCTCTAAGGGCCGGCCTGATTGCATGCACATGATAGCGTTCAGGTTTGACCTCATTATATGGTTTTGATAAATTTTGAAGGAAAAATGTATGGCCAGCCTTGGAATAGGATTTTACGGATTTAAAAATTAGGCTTGGTTTCTGATTTTGTACCTTGGAGGCCTGTTCAGAATTTAAAGCTGAAGTCTGGGAGCAGAGAGCAGCAGTGACCGCTCTTTATTATATGGAGCTCCTGCATGGAGGCAACATTTGCACAGATCTGGAAGAAATACACAGAATGTATTCACATATTTGCTCATCCCAGGGCTCAACTTTAATGTTTGCATTGCACCTGAAAAAACTTTGTGTACGTCTTTCCAAAAAAGAAACGTTCTATAAAGGAACAGGAGATATATATTATAGCGATCGCACTGTATGATCGTGATTGCGTTTAGTCTTACTTTGCTTTAATCATTCCTTTGTTAGTCGGGGATTTGTTGCAGTGAATGACGTTCCTGCAGCGGACCGTCTTTGTTTTTATGGCTGGAGGGGTTCATTTTGAATTCAGAAACCAGTCAGTAAATTTTGGGAGCCAGGAAGTCTTTGTTTCCATTGGAAAAAAATATAAGACTCCAACGTTGGGCACCAGATTTTTTTTTATTTTTTTTGCTGGCAACCTGGTGCCTAGTATTGGTCCAGCCCAGTTTTTATTGTAAGATAGAAGTGGAAATGCAAGTATCAGTGTTCCCTGTCTGCCTATGATGGCAATGGCCCGGATTCATCAAGCTGTAATGGCATTTGGGGTATCTTGAACTGTGCTTAAAGGGGTTGTAAAGTCAGAAGGTTTTTATCTTGAAGCATTCTATGCATTAAGACAGGGGTCTCCAAACATTCTAAACAAAGGACCGGTTTATTGTCCTTCAGACTTTTGGAGGGCCGGACTTTGGCCAGCGGGAGTATAAATTTCCCTGGCATCGTTGGTGAACATCTGGTATTAGGGGGAGGAATAGTGCCCCATTGCTGGTGTCATAGGGAGTAATGGTGCTCTATTATTGTCAGTGGGAGAAATGGTGCTTCATTGTCGTTGTCAGATGGCAGAATAGTGTCTCGTATCAGTGGGAGGGATAGTGCCCCAAGGGCCGGATAAAGGCAAGCGAAGGGCCGCATCCGGCCCTTGGGCCCCAGTTTGGATACCACTGCATTAAGATAAAAAGCCTTCTGTGTGCAGAAGCCCCCCGTCAGCCCCCTAATACTTACCTTAACCTCCTCTCCGTCCAGCGATGTCCATGAGTGACTTGGCCGTCTTGGACTCTCCCTCCAGATTGGCTGAGACACAGCAGCGCCATTGTCTCCTGCTGTCAAAATCAGTTAGCCAATCAGGAGAGAGAGGGGGCAGGGCCAAACCGCAGCTCCATGTCTGAATGGACCCCCGAAACTGCAGCTCGGCTTGGGTTCCCCCCACAGCAAGCTGCTTGCTGTGGGGACACTCGGCAGAAGGGAGGGACCCGAGAAGAGGAGGTTCTGGGCTGCTCTGTGCAAATCTACTGCACAGAGCAGGCAAGTATGACATGTTTGTAAAGTCTTCTTTGTTATTTTTAGAGGAAAAAAAAATCACTTTAAAGCAAACCAATGGCAACCACCCCCAACCTATAACTGGCGTTTTGCAGCAAGGGGCACATAGAAGGGCATAAAGTAACCCTGTTGCCGTTGTTGGAGTCAAAGTAACCTTGTATTCTGAAAAGATTGTAAATACTTGGGGCCAGTTCAGTGGGGTTTTTTGTGCATCAAAAGCACAAAAGTAAGATATGATTTCCATTGGCATAGTTCACACCAGTGTTGTCATTTCCAGGGTGTTCCAGAAAAAATAGAAAATGCTGCATTTTCTTCCTGTGGTAGAGCGTAGTAAAGCGCCTCTATAAATGCATCAGACCCCAGTGCAGTGAAAAAACAAAACCTGGGGGGAAAAAAAAGCATCTGGAATGCATCAGTAACGCACCAGAACATGCATCTGGAACGGATCTGAGATGTGTTTTTGTGGTGTGAACCAGCGCTTAAAGTGGTTGTAAACCTCAGACATGAAATATGAGCAAAGCACATCCTTCTATACTGTGTATTGTCTCTATCCAAAGCACTGTGATTTCTTTCTGCTGCCTTGTTATCTGCATACGTCTTCCAACAGCTTTTCTGGACACCATCAGGTAATTGGTGAGGTGGAGGAGGCCTCCAGCACACAGCTTGTGATTGACAGCCTCAGCTATGTATGTTCCCATGTAATGTAAGGGGGGGGGGGGGTCTCTTCCCTTCCCTCCAGTCAGGGCTCAGAGTTCTCCTTACTGAGATCTGCTTTGTGGGAATTTAGATCCCCACCCCCTGCTTTTCAAAGCCGAGAAATGCTGTGTAAAATGTGTGCTTTAAAAGGCTGTGGAGAATAAATTGCTGCAGATAAACAGGTGCAACTTATGTAGAATTTGTTTCAACTCTGTGCATCACTTAAGGCCAGTTGCCTCACTGGGTATATGTAAAGGTTTACAGCCACTTTTAATATTCCTGTCTGCCCATGTTGCCACAACAGGTAAGCGTTTGGTAATTATTTGCATGTCATCTGCCGAGGTAACCATTTTAATTATATATTGGTGAAGGGGTCACTTTTAAGACACGCTAAGGTGGCCCCTGAAACCGGTGTTGTATGCACTTTAGCATGCCTTAGGCACGGTTTAGCACTCCTTTAAAGGATCACTAAAGGAAAAAAAAGTTTTTCGCTAAATAGCTTCCTTTACCTTACTGCAGTACTGGTTTCAGGTCCTTATTGTTCGTTTTTTTGCTTTGAAGTTGCTGTAATCCTGCTCTGTTCTCCACACTTCCTGCTTGTCTGTTTCCTTATAACCACAGTGCTGGGAGCTTTTTCACGGTGTTCTAAGCCGTCATTACTGTGTGTCTAAAACTTCCCAGAACCAATCAGATTCATTTTAAAAACAAAACACTGCCCTGGATTTGTTTGTTTTTGTTCTGTGTGTCTATTTCTACTTTGCAGAAACATGAAGCCAGTTCAAAAGTGAAACTAACCTGCAGGCACATTATATGATTGATTTTTTTTAATCATTTTAAAAAGGAATCCGTTACTTTTATGTCTCTATAGCCTGTAAATAGTCATTTCAGCAAAAAAAATATGTTTTCCTTTAGTGACCCTTTAAGTCAAGTTCATTTTGTCGTAATACAAATTGCCCATCCACAACCAGAGTTTAGAAGCTTTTGTTACCGCAGTGCCCACTACCACTCAAAACCTGGTGGCACCATTGAAAGTAATGTAGGGCAAAGCAACCGGTTCACTTTTAAATTTTCTTCTTTCCGCCCGTGTTCTGCTCCTCAGTTTTCATGGAGTGGCACAAATATATACTATTTAGGGAGGGCTTCATTACAGCTGATATTCAGGAGTTAGTCAAAATACACCCTTGCAGTGCGCCCCCTATTGAAAACGGAGGCTTTAGGTTAATTCCCAGAGTTCAACATTAAAGTGGCTGTAAAGGTTCATATTTATTTTTGCATTAAAGTTACCAAACCTGTTATATTTGCCTGCTCTGTGCAAGGGTTTTGCACAAAGCGGCTCCGAACCTCCTCTTCTGGGGTGCCCGGCTGGCACTTCTGGCTCCTCCCCTTTATTGTGTGCCCCACGGAGAGCCGTTTTCCATAGGGTCACGTGTGGAGACGTGCTCCTGAGTCCCGCTGCTGCGGGGCTTGGCCTTGACTCCCGCGTTATTGGATTTGATTGAGAGCAGCGGGAGCCAATGGATCCTGCTTCTCTCAATATATCCAATGAAAAGACTGCTGCTTGAGCTGCTGGGCTTGTGCACATCGCTGGAATGGATGGGGGGGGGGGGGGGCAGCTGCAGCACAGGTTTTGCACATTTTTAATACATAGAATGCACTAAGGTAAAAAAAAAAAAAAAACTTGAGACTTTACAACCCCTTTAGCATAAACCTGTTTATTTCCCCTGAGCACAGGTCCGCTAACACTAGAGGGCCAAGGGTTGACGGCAATCTGTCGCGTTTACTTTACCGTCTGAGCACATATATTACAAATCTTATCCAGCATATACCCCCCTGTGTTTTCCAATAGGATATGTGTGTTTTATACATGTGCGGTGTGTTTATATTCTGGAAATCTGTTCCTAAATACTGTATAGATCTACTGCTGGTAATTCTCGTCTCGCTTTTAATTCTCATCTCACTTTAAGAAACCCTAACTCATTTTTAACTGGAGTATTTGTCATGTTCTGAGTTGAATACAATATCACACTAAATGGGAGACACACCCAGAATGTCTTTTTTTTTTTTTTTTCTCAACAATTGTTGTGACTGGACACAGCCACTAGTGGGCACTAGAGTTTTGATATGTCTCCACTGTGGAAGTTTTATCATCAATGTAAATGCATTTTATAGTAGGAAGGGAGTTCCTTGTTAGACAAATGGAAATTACTGGCTCACTCCAGTGTCCCCTGAATAAATACATTTGTATTTGTGGTGTAAATATTATATATATTTTATTTTAATCACTTTATTTCTGTGCTTAAGTTTTTTTCATGCTGTAAATAATTGATGTGTGGACTAATAAAGAGAGGTGTGATAGGGAAGGGGTGCTGAATTATGTGCTATGTGTGGAGTATGGATGCAGGAGTCTTTGTTTGTACCAGAGAAAGCTATTTCTAAGTACTGATGCAGCGCAGGCCTAGAGATATATGGCTGTGTTACAGAGATTCTGGGCCAACTTAAACATCTCCAAGAGGGGGAACGTGTCTCCCCAAAATAAACTATTTTCAGTAAATGGCTTTGTCTCTTTCCTTGTGTAACTTACTTTTATGCATATTACTATAAAATGTATTTAAGCTAATGTTCAGGCAGTCTGCTAAATACTTGGTTCAAATAAATAAATAAATATATATATATATACATACTACCGCAGGGCTTCACAAATTTGCTTGGAATCTAGGAGCCAGCTAAAAAAGTTGGGAGCCAGAAAACGCGCCCCGTCCCGACGAGCTCGCGCACAGAAGCAAACACATGCGTGAGTAGCGCCCGCATATGTAAACGGTATTCAAACCACATGTGGGGTATGGCCGCGATCGTTAGAGCGAGAGCAATAATTCTAGCTCTAGACCTCCTCTGTAACTCAAAACATGCAACTTGTAGATTTTTTTTAAACGTCGCCTATGGAGATTTTAAAGGGTAAAGGTTTGAAGCCATTCCACGAGCGGATGCAATTTTGAAGTGTGACATGTTGGGTATCAATTTACTCGGCGTAACATTATCTTTCACAATATAAAAACAAATTGGGATAACTTTACTGTTTTTATTTTTTAATTAAAAATGTTTTATTTATTTTTTCCCAAAAAAGTGCTCTTGTAAGACTGCTGCGCAAATACGGCATGACACAAAGTATTGCAACAATCGCCATTTTATTCCCTAGGGTGTTAGAATAAAAAATATATATAATGTTTGGGGGTTCTAATTAGAGGGAAGGAGATGGCAGTGAAAAATGACATTAGAATTGCTGTTTAACTTGTAATGCCAACGGCCACCACCAGATGGCGCCAGCTCACACAAGGAAGAGCTTGGGACTTCACAAGCCCGCAAAGCCCCGGCCTTAGTTACCGGCCGTTGGGGAGCTGTGGTGGCTCAACGTGATTGGCACTGCGCTGTCAGCCCGTTCACCTCTGCAGCCAAGGGTTCGGCTCCTGGTCTCGGCTACATGTGAATTGAGTTTGGTGGTCTCAGCCCGGCTCCTGGTGGGTGTGCTATGCAAGGTACGCCTGTGCTTAGTACGCCGACCCCCCCCCCACACTTGCACGCACACAAAATTGGTTTAACATGCACGCACTTTGGCCATGCGGTCTCCTAAAAAATGAGAGGCAAAGGACCTACGGGGCTGGCTGGGTGGGCTAGACCCCCTCACTCCCTCATGGGGGGAGTCTCTCTGCCCCGTTGGGCCCCAGTTGGGCTCCCAAGTGGAGCAGGTAGGGCAGGGTGAGTAGGAGGCCCCCCCTCACACCCGCCATTGCCATCGGGGGCATGGAGAAGGATGGCAGATTGCCTCCGGGGGGAGGGTCTGCCTACTCCCAACTCCTGCAGTCCGGCTCCTCTCTCTCGAGTTCACGCACAAAATACACAAAAAAATAATAATTACCGGCGGTTGCGGACCCGCCGTGATTGCGGAGGTGGGGGCGCACGGAGACACAGGATCCTGTGCCGCCGTGGCCGGTAATTGAGGCCACGGCTTTGCGGACTTGTAGGCCACAAAGCCGCGGCCTCAATTACCAGCTGCCGCGGGCGCCAGGTCACAATTTTTGGTTGCAATTGTGACCTGGCGCCCGGATATTGTCGACCCCTGGACTACCGTATAAGCCGAGGCACCTAATTTTACCACAAAAAATGGAAAACGTATTGACTCGAGTATAAGCCTAGGGTGTCCATCTGCATGCTACACTGAGCCCATGACTAGACTTGCGTTTAACATGGGAGTATATAGAAGGGGTGCCTGGATTTGAAAAATTGGTGCTCCCCGGCCGTAGGTCCTCCAGACAGCAAACTTTGCACTCTTGTAGAGGAGAATTTGGGCTACGTGTGTGCTAATTTTTCGGGTCCAGGAGACATATGGACAGCTAGTGACAGGTCCCCAAAGTTACCAGAGAAATTACAGTTTAACATGGGAGTCTATGGAAGGGGTGCCCAACTTTGAAAAATCGGTGCTCCCTGGCCGTTGGTCCCCCGGACAACATGGGAATTGAATCATCCCGCAATCAAGATGTGACATCATATCCACTGTGGTCCTCTTTCCTCCTTTTTTTTTTTTTTTAACTGGGCAAGGAGGAGGAGGGAGAATTCCTATCATTCAGGATCTGTATACACGCCAAAATGTGTGATGTCAATATCTCCAAGGGTCATAGAGATGGCTGGAGACCATCTGGTACACAACTAGCTCTATGATAAACCGCCAGTGGATTTATTCTCTGGCTCCCTGATCGCACGGTTAAACCAGGAGAAGCACCTGAGGGGGGGAGGAGGGGATGGGATGTCTTTAGTTGCTTTCTAGAGATGTTAACAAAAAAAAAAAAAAAAAGCAGTTTGACACCTTCCACTCCTATGGCATTTTCTAAAGGAAAGTTCATTAAAAAGGAACACATCATTTGTAATTAAAACATCTTTGCCATTCTGATGCTTCCCTTCATCTACTTTGCATATTTTATATATACTGTGATTCTGTATTTGACAAATATGCTGCAGAAATCTCCCTCCACTGAGTGTGGCTGTGAGTGAAAAACGTGCGAACTGAATCGCCTCTGGGCTGTATCCATTTTAACTGTGGGCAGCTTAAGCTGCTGCCTGTTCACTTCCTGGATTTACACAAAGGCAAGCCTCCAGCTCTGCAGCTTTCATTGGCTCTCTTATGATTCCCCCCCCCCCCCCCCTGTCTCCCTTCCTGGCAAACTCCGAGGGTGAGAGAGAGCTGTGCATGATGTCATAAGCCAAGGCTAAAGACCAGACAAACATGAAGTGTACTGTATAAGGTATTTACTGGCAGGAAAAAAATGTTTTATTATCCAAAGTTAAAACAACAAGGCAGAAGATTTAATAGATGGAAAGATACCCCTGCTGTATAGAGGCGTACGTAATGTTAAGTATGGATGTCGGGCCAGCGTCGATTTTTCCGTTGTTTGCGTAAACCGTTCACGTCGGTTTCATTGACTATTTGTGACATGATTTCACGCATGCGCACTGGGATATGGCCACGCCCGGCGCATTCGCAGTTAAAAAAATACGTCATTTGCGTCGGGTCATTGATAATTTTAATAAAACACGCTCACCTCTTGTTCATTTGAATTACACCCGCAAACGCCGGCCCATTTACGCTACGCCACCATAAGTTACATCGGTAATTGTTTGTGGATAAGGATACGCCGCTGTAACTTACAGCGGTGTAGTGTAACTAAGATGGGTTACGCCAGCGGGAGCTCTTTGTGGATCTGGCCCATTGTTTTCAATGACAGTCGTTCACATACATGCGTTTCCTCTACGAATGCGATGCAATAAAAAAAGGGTCTTGTCCGACTTTACTGCATTGCGAATTTAGTCTCCATAGACATGAGTGTAAATCGTTCTGGAATCGCAATGATGGTTCACATATGTGCGAATTCCACCAAGCGATTCTCCACAAAAACCAGAGTTAACACTTTTTTTTTTTTTTACACTACGATTCCATTGGCTAGAACATTAATTGTCCCACCCCTAAAATTTGCGTTAAAATCACGGTAAATTCGCACCTCAGAATGGACAAAAAAAAAAAACGGACCAAATTCACAGCGCATCAGTGTGAACCGGGCCTAAAAGGTGTCCCTCACTTTTAAGAGATTTCCTCTCCCTGTTGTGTGCACAGGCCAGGAAATAAAGGAAAATCTCCCCAATGGGGCACAGCAAAGAAAACAAAAATGCAATATTTGATTTTAGATATACAGTAAAACCTTGGATTGTGAGCATAATTTGTTCCGGAAACATGCTTGTAATCCAAAGCACTTGTATATCAAAGCAAATTTCCCCATAAGAAATAATGGAAACTCAAATGATTCGTTCCACAACCATTTATTCATAGGTCTTTCAGTTTATAGTCCATATAAAAAGATCATAGCAATGGGATTGGTTGTGTAACCATAAAATGTCCTTCGACAAATGGAAACCTCTACAAGGGGATTAGAAGCAAACGCCAGCAGGAGCTCCAGAGTATAAAAGAGACAAGAGACGCCTCTAAGTGTAGAAATATGGTTATATTTAACCACTACACTACCAGCCGCCGTCAATTGACGGCGGCATGATAGTCCTATTTTTCTGACAGGACGTCATATGACGTCATTGTCTTTCACAGCCACTAGGGGGCGCGCGTGCACCCGTCGTGTTACTGGGAACACGATGCGCGTGCCCGGCGCCCACGATGGCCCAGTAACTGAGCAGGGACGTGGATATGTGTGTGTAAACAGAGATCCACGACCTGTCAGGGAGAGGAGACTGATGCTGTGTTCCTTGTACATAGGGATACTGATCGTCACCTCCCCCAGTCAGTCCCCCTCCACACACTGTAAGAATCATTCCTAGGGAATACATTTAACTCCTTCCTCACCCCCTAGTGTTAACCCCTTCACTGCCGGTCACATTTATACAGTAATCAGTGCATATTTATAGCACTTTTCGCTGTATATATGTGAATGGTCCCAAAAATGTGTCAAAAGTGTCCTGATGTGTCTGCCATAATGTCGCAGTCCCAATAAAAATCTCAGATCGCCGCCATTACTTGTAAAAAAAAAATAATAATAATAAAAAGAAAATTCATAATTATGTCCCCTATTTTGTAGGCGCTATAACGTTTGCGCAAACCAGTCACTATACGCTTATTGCGTTTTTTTTTGTTTTTTTTTACCAGAAATGGGTAGAAGAATACATATTGGCCTAAACTGAGTAAAAAAAAAATGTTTTTTTTTTTTTTTTAAATGGGATATTTATTATAGCAAAAATTAAAAAATAGTGTTATTTTTTTTATTCAAAAGTGTCGCATTTTTTTTTGTTTATAGCGCAAAAAATAAAAACCGCAAAGGTGATCAAATACCACCAAATGAAAGCTCTATTTGTGGGTAAGTTAGAGCGACGCAGTGCCGTAAGTTGAAATTTCGCCTGGGCAGGAAGGGGGTATACGTGCTTAGCAGTGGCGGCTGGTGCTCAAAGTTTTTGGGGGGGCGCAAACGAAAAAAAAAAATTCAGTCTCACTGTGCCCATCACATGCAGCCACTGTGCAATCAAACGCAGCCACTGTGCCATGCCACCAAATGTAGCCACTGTGCCATGCCACCAAATGCAGCCATTGTGCCATGCCACCAAATGCAGCCACTGTGCCATCAATTGTCACCACTGTGCAATGCCATCAAACACAGCAACTGTGCCATCAATTGTCACCACTGTGCCATGCCATCAAACAGCAACTGTGCCATCAAATGCAGTCACTGTGCCATCAATTGTCACCACTGTGCCATGCCATCAAACAGCAACTGTGCCATCAATTGTCACCACTGTGCCATGCCATCAAACGCAGCCACTGCACCATTGTCACCACTGTGCCATGCAACACAGCAACTGTGCCATCAATTGTCACCACTGTGCCATGCCACCAAATGCAGCCACTGTGCCATCAATTGTCACCACTGTGGCATGCCATCAAACAGCAACTGTGCCATCAATTGTCATCACTGTGCCATGCCATTAAACGCAGCCACTGTGCCATCAATTGTCACCACTGTGCCATGCAACACAGCAACTGTGCCATTAATTGTCACCACTGTGCCATGCCATCAAACACAGCAACTGTGCCATCAATTGTCACCACGGTGCCTTGCTATCAAATGCAGTCACTGTGCCATCAATTGTCACCACTGTGCCATGCCATCAAATGCAGTCACTGTGCCATCAATTGTCACCACTGTGCCATGCAACACAGCAACCGTGCCATCAATTGTCACCACTGTGCCATGCCATCAAATGCAGCCACTGTACCATCAATTGTCACCACTGTGCCATCAATTGTCACCACTGTGCCATGCAACGCAGTCACTGTGCCATCAATTGTCACCACTGTGCCATGTCATCAAATGCAGTCACTGTGCCATCAATTGTCACCACCGTACCATGCCATCAAACAGCAACTGTGCCATCAATTGTGACCACTGTGCCATGCCATCAAACGCAGCCACTGTGCCATCAATTGTCACCACTGTGCCATGCAACACAGCAACTGTGCCATCAATTGTCACCACTGTGCCATGCCACCAAATGCAGCCACTGTGCCATCAATTGTCACCACTGTGCAATGCCATCAAACAGCAACTGTGCTATCAATTGTCACCACTGTGCCATGCCATCAAACGCAGCCACTGTGCCATCAGTTGTCACCACTGTGCCATGCAACACAGCAACTGTGCCATCAATTGTCACCACTGTGCCATGCCATCAAACACAGCAACTGTGCCATCAATTGTCACCACTGTGCCATGCCATCAAACGCAGTCACTATGCCATCAGTTGTCACCACTGTGCCATCAATTGTCACCACTGTGCCATGCCATCAAACGCAGTCACTGTGCCATGCCATCAAACACAGCCACTGTGCCCCTCAATTGTTGCCACTGTGCCCTTTAATTGTCACCACTGTGCCCATTGATGCCACTGTGCATGTCACTGTGCCCTTTAATTGTCACCACTGTGCCCCATGATGCCACTGTGCCCATTGTCACCACTGTGCCCCATGATGCCACTGTGCCCATTGTCACCACTGTGCCCCATGATGCCACTGACTGTGCCAATTGTCACCTCTGTGCCCTTTGTCACCACTGTGCCCCATGATGCCACTGTGCCCATTGTCGCCCCTTTCCCTGTAAAAAGCACTTACCTGAAGCTTCCATGTCCTCCCTCGATGCCTTCTGCCACCGTGGTTAAGCTTCAGCCAATCAGGTCCCTGATAACCAGAATCCGGTAACCTGATTGGCTGAAACGGCCGTCGGTCTAATGCAAGGAACGCAGATTGCCTGCGCTCCGAGTATAGACTTCCGAGAGCCGGAGGGCGGTCCGGGAAAAGCCTATCAGAGCCGCTGGCTTTGATAGGCAGTTCCCCTCAGCCAACCAGCTGCCGCTATTCGGGTAACCGGCGACCCATGTCCGGTTATATGAATAGACCAGGCAGCTGGCAACCAACAATAACATACATTCGTGCAATTATGCACGAATGTATGTTATTTGCGAGAGGGGGTGGCGCTGCAGCGCCCTCTATAGACGGCCACCAGAACTGCGGTTAAAATGTCAAAATGACATTTTAGCCAAATAAAAGTTCTTAAAGGGCCCGTTTTTTTGTTTTTTTGTGTGACTGCGGGAGGGGGGTGCGGCACCCGTGCGTCCCTATGGACGGGCCGCCACTGGTGCAGAGTAAGCAAGTGGTTAATGAAGGTCCAACATTTAGCAATTCACATGGTTGATGGTTAAAAGAGGCACATCTAAGTATGCAGGGTTCCGGGGTAAATCGGTCCACATAGACCGTCCTCTGCACCGCCGGCTCTCACCGTTGTCAGTCTGCAATCGTAACCGGGAAGACTACCCTGCAGTAGAGCGATCTGAAAGCGAGACTTGAACTGCTCACGGAAGGGACGACATCAATGGCGGTGAAGAGGACGGTCTATGTGTAAAACGTTACCCCAAATGCCTGTATACTTCGATGTGCCAGTTTTAATCATCAGCCATGTGAGTTGCTCAATGTTGAACCTTCATTAAATGTAACCATATTGCTACACTTAGAGGAGCCTCTCTTCTATTTTATACTCTGTTGTAACATGACGCTACTCGTATATCAAGACATCGCTTGTATATCAAGGCAAAATGTATTTAAAAATGTTGCTTGTCTTGCAAAACGCTCTCAAACCAAGTTACTCTCAAAGGCCCCTTTCACACTGGGGCGTTATTCGAGCAAAGCCTCACCTGCAATCCCAATGTGTTGGTAAAGCACCGCTTTTAGGGCATTTTTATAGTGCCTCGGTGTGAAAGGGCAAGGCGTTTTTACAGCGCTTTCAATTAATTTCAATGGAGAGGGGTGTTTTTGGAGTGTTTTTTTCAGCGCCCAAAAGCTGCTCCAAAGATGCTGCTTGCAGAACTCAGCGTGAAAGGGTCCATTGAGAGCGTTTTAATTACACCCTGTATGGGTTACCCCACCCCCCTCCTATGAAGTATGCCCCTCCAAGATCTGTAATACAGAGAAGACCCACTACCAACTGCTTGGTGTGAGCAGCTACAGGGCGACAAATGAGAAGAATGGGAGAAACAAGAAAATATAAAAGGGACGTATCAATGAAATTGTTGATATCCTTCACATAGAAAAAAAAAGAAATCACTAAAATTCCCCTTTAAAGATAAATTGCTGACTGTATGGAATCCCCCTTTGTACACAATGCTTTTCAATGTCCTTGTTTTGAGAAGAAGGGAGCATACAAATCCTTGGCACTGGGACAGAGTACACAGCATGTTCATTGAAAGTCCGGGGGGGGGGGGGGGGGGGGGGGCTACTATATAAAGTGACTGATCTTCTTTATCACATCACATGCCAAGATAAGAATGTGCTGGCATAACTATCTTAACCACTTCCTTATGGGGAACATACTGTATACCCCCCTTCCTGCCCAGGCCAATTTAAAGCTTTCAGCCTTTGAATTACAATTGCGCGGTCATGCAACATTGTACCTAAATGAAATTTTTTATAATTTTTTCACACAAATAAAGCTTTCTTTTGGTGGTTAAACAAACAAAAAAAGACTGAAAATCTTGGTATAAAATGTTGCAAACAGGTAATTTTTCACTGATAGGCACTGATAAGATGGCATTGGTGGGCAGGGCCGCAACAAGGGGTGGGCAGGAGGGATGGCTGCCCCTGGCACAATGGTTTATTGCAGGAATGGGGTGGGCACCTTAACCCTAAGGAAAAGGGGGCGCAGTTTGGTATCTTTGCCCTGGGCACTGGATGACCTTGTCCGGC
Organism: Rana kukunoris; assembly: GCA_029574335.1. Classification (NCBI taxonomy): domain Eukaryota; kingdom Metazoa; phylum Chordata; class Amphibia; order Anura; family Ranidae; genus Rana; species Rana kukunoris. The sequence continues at coordinate 488,703,102 of CM056051.1, read as the reverse complement.
ACTGTTGGTGGGCACTGATCAGGAGGCACTGATGAGGCTGCACTGATAGGCAGTAGTGTTGCTCACGAATATTCGCATTGCGAATATTCGTAACGAATATTGCATATTCGAGTATTCGCGAATAAATCGAATATCGCGGTGAATATTCGATATTGCGAATATTCGTATTTTTTCAAATTTATTTTTAAAACAGATCACATCCTAGTGATCTCCATCGACGTCTAAAAGCATTGCTGGTATGATTAGAGACCTTGGGCCGAGTAGCTGAGGCGATCCTTTTATGTTGCCGAATATTCGCAATGCGAATATTAGTATTACGAATATTCGCGAATACTTTCTCTGCCCTTCTGTGTTTTGGGTATAAAGAAAAAAAAAAATTAGCTTTAGTTTAGTCATATAAGTTTGTGTAAGTAGAGTTAGTGTTTAGTGCATATTAGTTTATAATCCAGGAAATGATCTCCGTTTTCGCGTGTTGACGAGAATTTCGCAATCAATTTCGCATTCGCATTAGCGAAATTTCGCAATATTGTTATTTGGACAAAATATCACGAATATTCGATTTTAGCGAATATTTCTCGAATATTCGTGATATATCGCGAAATCGAATATGGCGTATTCCGCTCAACACTAATAGGCAGCAATGGTGGGCACAGATTTGCAGCACTCGAGGGCACTGATAAGCACCACTGGTTGGCACATAGGGGACCGATGTCCCTGTAACAGAAGCCAGTTACCAGCTTTATTGTTTTCTTCACACTGCTAGCGTAAAGAAAAAAAAAAGCAGATAACCAGCTTCTGTTTACTTCCATGACCAGCTTAAATTGGCTGGCAGCTGATTGGGTGATAAAAGGCCTTCTCTGATTGACCCTTTACCCTGCTGCTAGACCCCTTTCACACTGAGGAGTTTTTCAGGTGGTACATCGCTAAAACTAGCGCTGCTATACCGCCTGAAAAACTCCTTCACTGCATACTCAATGTGAAAGCACACTGAGGCGATGCGCTGGCAGGAGAGAAAAAAAATCTCCTGCCAGCAGCATCTTTGGGGCGGTGAGAGGAGTGGCATGTATACTGCCCCTTCTCATTTAACCACTTAACGCCCGCCGCACGCCTATGTACGTCCACAGAATGGCACGTACAGGCAGATGGGCGTATATATACGTCCCTGCCTTCTAGCGGGTCGGGGGTCCGATCGGGACCCCCTCCGCTGCGTGCAGCGGGCGGCTTACCTGCGGGAGCGATCCTTCCGCCCCCCTCGTGATCACTCCCAGCCAATCCTGTGCGCTGCCGCTGTGTCACTTCCTCTGCCTGTAAAATGTAAACACTGGCAGAGGAAGTGATGCAGCTCTCCTCTTAGCGGTATTTTCAAACCGCCGAGAGGAGAGAAGAGTCACAGTAAGTCGCACCATCACTACACTGACACCAGTACACATAGGCACATTTAACCCCTTGCGATCACCCCCCCCCCACCCCCCTGTCACACTGTCACTGAATGCAGTGATCATATATTTACTGATCACTGCATTTAGTATCAGTGTGACAGTTAGTGTGACAGGCAGTTAGTGTTAGGTCCATGGTAGCCCCCGTACCCCCCCCCTAATAAAGTTTTAACCCCTTGATCACCGCCCTAGTTAACCCTTTCACCCCCTAATACCAGCGTCACTAAGCGATAATTTTTCTGATCGCTGTATTAGTGTCGCTGTTGCCGCTAGGTAGCTAATTTTTTCTTATTGCGATTTTATTTTTACTAAAGACATGTGGCTGAATACATTTTGGCCTAAATGTTTGACTAAAATTTAGTTTATTCAATTTTTCTTATAACAAAAAGTAAAAAATATTGATTTTTTTTTTCAAAAATGTCGCTCTATTTTTGTTTATAGCGCAAAAAAAAAATATCGCAGAGGCAATCAAATACCATCAAAAGAAAACTCTATTTGTGGGAAGAAAAGGACGCAAATTTTATTTGGGAGCCACGCCGCACGACCGCGCAATTGTCTGTTAAAATGACGCAGTGCCGAATTGTAAAAATGCCTCTGGGCATTTAGCAGCATATTGGTCCGGGGCTTAAGTGGTTAAAACAATGGGAAACCGCGGCAATACCACCCGCAATACGCCTCTCTAATGATTTTACAAGTAAAAATCATTATTTTCTGCTAGAAAATTACTTGGAAGTGGAACACCCAAACATGATATATTTTTTTTAGCAGAGACCCTAGAAAATAAAATGGTGGTTGTTGCAATATTTAATGTCACATTGTATTTCCCAGTGTTTTTTTTAAACACAATTTTTTTGAAAAAAATACACTTTAAGGAATAATAATAAAAAAAAAATAAAAAAAATAAACAGCAAACTTAGCCCAATTTCTTGTATAATGTGAAGGAAGATGTTACACCACAAGAATTGTGATCTTTATTCTAACCAAAAAATAATAGTGATTCAAATTATAGCCAGAATCGTGCAGCTGTACCTGCTCTGTGATCAGCCGAGTCTGAAGAACTTGGCGATCACAGAGCGCGCGGGCGGCGCAAGAACTGGAGGAGGTCCATGGACGCCCTCCCGGCATTTGAGGTCTGCGCTGTAGCCGTATTTCACCTAGTGCGGACCTCAAGTGGTTAAAGAATGTAAACTCTATCTATAAGTTTATTTATTTTTTCTCCCTTTTGGTCTGTTAAATATGGTATTGAAAGTGTTTTATTTCTTCAATAAGTACAAAAAAAAAAAAGACCTTGTTCCTGCCAGAAATCCTGTGAGCATTTAAGTCGCTTTGCAGCATTATTTTCAACCCTGCCCAGTGGACTACAGAACACCTACCACCTTTATGATAAGGGTTCTTACACACTTCCTTTCCCAGGGTAACAACGCTGCTTCTCCATAGATAGGGTAAAGTGTTGTTGCCCTGGTGTGTTGCTGGGAATATTGCCAGGTGAAAAGAAAAGAAAGAAATGTCAGAAAAGAAAACGAATGCCACCATCCCAACTAAGGACTGGTAAGCTGCAATATATTACATATTTGTTTAGAAGTAGACATGTGCACTTTGTTTTGTTACAAATCGAAATTTCGACAACATTTTCGTTATTTGGAGATTTGGATGTATCCGAATCTCCGAATCACAATAGAATCCGAAATATATTATAACGAAACAACAAATTCATTCGTATTCATTTATTTAATTTGGATGACAGGATGCAACATAACAAATACTGTATATACTCGAGTTTTTCAGCACATTTTTTTGGTGCTGAAAATTCCCTCCTCAGCTTTTACTCAAGTCACCATTTTGTGCCTGATCTCCCGAACTTTGATTCCTGAGGGGCCTACGGCCGGGGGGCAACGATTTTTCAAAGTCGGGCACCCCTTCCATAGACTCCCATGTTAAACGCTAATTTCTCCGGTAACTTTGGAGACTCGGTACCGTCCGTAGGCCCCCTGGACCCGAACCCTGGCACACATGTAGCCCCAATTCTCCTCTACAAGTGTGCACAGTTTGCTGTCTGGGGGACCTACAGCCAAGGAGCACCAATTTTTTAAAGCCGGGCACCCCTTCTATATACTCCTATTTTAAACATAAGTCTAGTCATGGATACAGTGAGGCATGGACACAGTGAGGCACATTGAGGCATGGGCACAGTGAGACATGGGCACAGTGAGGTAAAAGCACAGTGAGGCATGGACACAGTGAGACATGGACACAGTGAGGCATGGACACAGTGAGACATGGACACAGTGAGGCATGGACACAGTGAGGCATGGAGACAGTGAGGCATGGGCACAGTGAGGCATGGGCACAGTGATGCATGGACACAGTGAGGCATGGACACAGTGAGGCATGGGCACAGTGAGGCATGCACATGGACACATTGAGGCATGAACACAGTGAGGCATGGGCACAGTGAGGCATGGGCACAGTGTGGCATGGGCACAATGAGGCATGGGCACAGTGAGGCATGGGCACAATGAGGCATGGACACAGTGTGGCATGGGCACAATGAGGCATGGGCACAGTGAGGCCTGGACACAGTGAGGCATGGGCACAGTGAGGCATGCACATGGACAGTGAGGCATGGGCACAGTGAGGCATGCACATGGACACAGTGAGGCAAAGTAAGGCACAGTGAGGCATGCAGATGGACACCCTAGGCTTATACTCGAGTCAATAAGTATTCCCAGCTTTTTGTGGTAAAATTAGGTGCCTGGGCTTATATTCGGGTCGGCTTATACTCGAGTGTATACGGTAATCTGAATTGATTCGGATCCATTTTATTTTTATTTTGCATTAACATTTTTCCTTATTATAAAAAGTCCCCTACATATGAAATGGGAACATATTGCAAGAAATACACTAAGGCCTCGTACACACAAGCAAATAGATTTGTTCAAATCCGTCGGACAGACAGATTTGAACAAATCTGTCTGCTGGGATGTATTGGTTTGATTGTGTACACACGAGCAAACCAAAATCCCCGCCGGCAGACAGCGCGCTGACGTGTCGCTGACGTCTCGGTGACGTGGCGGAGACGTTGACGCCGCCACGTCACCGCACCCGGAAGTAAAACACTTCCGCGCATGCGTCAAATCCATTCGACGCATGTGAGAGAAGATATGTCTGCTGGTTAGCGTACTAACCAGCAGACATGTCGGGCGGACAGGTTTGCAGCCGACAGATTTCAAAGCATGCTTTGAAATCTGTCGGGTGGCCAAATCCGTCGGTTTGCCCGTACACACGATCGAATCTGTCTGCTGGGACGGCCCGTCAGACGGGTTTCAGCAGACAGATTTGATCGTGTGTACGCGGCCTAAGGTATAAAAGTGAAACTAGATGATTCCTACTTATTGTGTTTGGGTTGGATGGAGGTGGAACTATTAGAATCTCTGAATCCTAACATAACAAATTAATCCAAAATGAATTTTGTTCCATTTTTTACTTTCGGAAGCAGGCTATTCCAGTTGATATTGTCCAATCAGCTCATTTCAGTTCTTTTTGTGGGTTGGACTAATAGGGATGACACGTTAAATTTAAGCCAATCTTCCAAAATAACTTCCAAAAATACATTGGCTCCGTGTCCCTGGAGCTGATGCGAGTGGCTGGTGGTCGCGATGACCGTCAGGCACCCGCAAATGCTCGTTACAGAACGAGAAGGGGAATGTGTGTGTGTGTAAACACACAAATCCCGGTTCTTTCAGGGGCGAGGAGACTGATCGTGTGTTCATACGAAGTATGAACACCGATCAATCTCTTCCTCTAGTCAGTCCCATCCCCCCTACAATTAGAACACACATAAGGGAACACAATTAACCCCTTGATCGCCCCCTAGTATTAACCCCTTTCCTGCCAGTGTCATTTATACAGTAATCAGTGGTACCAATAATGTGTCAAAAGTGTCCGAATTGTCAGCTGCAATATCGCAGTCCCATTAAAAATTGCTGATCGCCGCCATAATAATAGTAATATATAAATAATAAAAATGCCATAAATCTATCCCCTGTTTTGTAGACGCGACAACTTTTGCGCAAACCAATCAATATACAATTATTGTGATTTTTTTTTTTTTTTTTACCAAAAATATGTAGAATAGATATTGGCCTAAATTAAGGAAAAAATAATTGTTTTTTAAAAATAAATTGGGGATATTTATTATAGCAAAAAGTAAAAGATATTGGCCCGGATTCACAAAGCACTTACGCCGACGTAACTCACCTTTTCCCGGCGTAGCAGAATTATGTGCCCGGCGTATGTGTGCGCCAGAGTCACAAACCAAGATAAGCCTAAAAATAGGCCATCCTACCCTGACGTATCTTACTTACGCCGGCGTGGCGTGGGCGCAAATATGGTCTGGACGTATGTTGCTTATCCCATTGATTAGGCATTTACATATGCAAATGAGGGATATACGCGGTTTGCGTAAGTTTTACGTCCGGCGTAAAGTTATTCCCCATAGATGAGGTGCAACCCATGCAAAGGTATGGACCAGGGAACACAAGCCTACGTATAGTACGTTGGACGTCTGTGAATATGGGCCGACGTGGGTCTGGCTGGGCATAGGTTACGTTCACGGCGTACACAGTGATCCGGCGTATCTTAGGCAGTTGTTCCGACGTGGTTGTGCGCATGCGCACGGGGATACGTCCACGTCTTGACGCATGCGCAGTTCGTTTTAAGTACTTGTCTGGCGCCCGGCCCATCATTTGCATGGGGTCACTCTTCATTAGCATGGATCACGCCCACTTCCACCTACTTCCACTTACGCCAGCCTGCGCCTTCGAAATGTACGCTAAGCCGGCGCAGAGTTAGGAGCAATAGTTTGCTGAATTCAGTGCATGCCTCTCCGCGCTGCGCTGGCGTAGCGTACTATAGGCCAGATTCAGTAAGAATTTACGCGGCGTATCTTGAGGTAACTTCTAAAATGCGCCGGCATATCTTTTTTCTGTATTCAGAAAACAAGATACACCGGGATTGAGCTAAGATACGAGCGGCGTAAGTGTATTACGCCGTCGTATCTTAGTTGCATATTTACGCTGGCCGCTAGGTGCCGCTTCCATCGATTTAAGCGTCGAATATGTAAATTGGCTAGATACGCCGATTCACGAACGTACGCCCGGCCGTCACAGTACTAATACACCGTTTACGTAAGGCCTTTTTCAGGCGTAAAGATATTCCAACAAAAAGATGGCGCAGCCAATGTTAAGTATGGACATCGGGACCGCGTCGAAATTTATAAATTTTACGCCGTTTGCGTAAGCCGATTCAGAATGGGGCTGGGCGTAAGTTACGTTCACGTCGTTTTAATTGACTATTTGCGACGTAATTTGGAGCATGCGCACTGGGATACTTCCACAGCCGGCGCATGCGCAGTTCGTTCGGTGCGTCATTTACGTAGGGTCATTGTTCATTTCAATACAACACGCCACCTACATGCCCAATTTGAATTACGCGCACTTACGCCAGCCAATTTACGCTACGCCGACGCAACTTACTGAGCAAGTGCTTTGTGAATACAGCACTTGCCTGTAAAAGTTGCGGAGGCGTAGCGTAAATAGGATACGTTACGCCCGCACAAAGATATCCGCTCCTACGTGAATCTAGCCCTATGTGTGCGCTACGCAGTCGTAAATATGCGCCCATCTCTGTGAATCCGGGCCATTGTGTTTTTTTTTTAAATTGTCGCTCTATTCGTGGAAAAAAAGGACGTCAATTTTGTTTGGGTACAGTGCGCAATTGGCAGTTAAAGCGACGCAGTACTGTATCGCAAAAAATGGCCTGGTCATGGAGCAGCCAAATTTTCCCGGGGGGCTGAAGTGGTTAACCAATAAATACGAAACAAAACAAATATTTTCATCGTACACATCTCTATTTAGAAGCACTTTTAAAATAACTGACACTTTCACTTTAAAGTGTATCTCTTCAAAGCTTGTTTTTAGTTTTAGACTGAGCAAGGGCTAGATCTTGGTCAAGTCTTTATTGGGAAAATTCACCCCTCTATTTGTACTGGTGCAGTGGTGTCACTAGGGCTGGGGTCACCTGGTGCAGGAAAAAATGGTGTCATCCCCCACCCACCTATTTTCGGGCTGGCAGCCCAGCGTTGGAGCTCATTGGCATGCGTTGTAACGGTCAATAAGGCCTGCAGGCAGTATTATGCCCCGTACACACCATCGGAAATTTCCGTCGGGATAAACTCTGATGGATTTTTCTGACGGAATTCCGTTCAAGCCGTCTTGCATACACACTGTCACACCAAATTCCGACTGTCCAAAACGCGGTGACATACAACACTACGACGAGCCGAGAAAAATTATGTTCAATGCTTCCGAGCATGCGTCAACCTGATTCTGAGCATGCGTGTGTTTTTCTTTGTCGGAATTCCATACAGACGAACGGAATTTCCGAAATTCAGAAAAAAGAGAACAGTCCGTCGGAATTTCCCATGGAAACACTCTGATGGGACAAACACACACAGTTGGAAATTCCGTCTGACTTTTTCCATCGGAAATTCTGATCGTGTGTACGAGGCATAAGGGTTAGAGGATAGCAGGTTAGGCATTTCCTAATTGCTCAAACCCTAGGAACAGTAAGGCCGTGTACACACGATCAAACATGTCCGCTGAAACTGGTCTGCAGACCAGTTTCAGCGGACATGTTCGATCGTGTGTACGGCCTATCGGACAGTTTTCCAGTGGACAAAAGTTTCTAAACATGCTTAGAAACCAGTCTGCTGGAAACCTGTCCTTCGGACATGTTTGATGGTTAGTACGCCCAACCATCGGACCAAAATCCCGCGCATGCGTCAAATTGATTCGTCGCATGGGTGGAAGCATTGAACTTTCTTTTTTCATCACATCGTTGTGTTCTACGTCAGGGGTCTTCAAACTACGGCCCTCCAGTTGTTCAGGAACTACAATTCCCATCATGCCTAGTCATGTCTGTGAATGTCAGTGTTTTACAATGCCTCATGGCATAGGGGTGCGCAGCCTATAGCATTAGAGTGTGCACCCCAAAGCTCAAAAACACACTACTGATCACTCACAGTGTTAATTTAGAAAAGGAAGGGGTCAGTAAATTACATATTTACCGACCCCTTTCCCCCTCATCCTATACCATCCCCCTGTGTGTGCCCACAGCAGCCAGTGGAAAAGGAGAGGAGGAAAGCTGGCAGCACTGTGGGGGAAATGGTGGGGGGGGCAGGGCAATAGGAGGAATCTGTGCTGCACAGAGTGATTAGGGTGTGCCTGGGCACACCTGGCACACCCTGTGCGCACGCCTATGCCTCATGGGATGTGTAGTTCTGCAACAGCTGGAGGGCCGTAGTTTGAGGATCCCTGTTCTACGTCACCGAGTTCTGGTCCGGGGGGATTTTGGTCTAATGGTGTGTACGCACATCAGACCATCAGACCACTTCAGACATGTCCGATAAAAACGGTCCGTCAGACCAGTCTCATCAGACATGTCTTATCGTGTGTACGTGGACTATGGGTAATGGCGGAAAGGCCCTCTTACCAGACGCAGCGAAAACTGCAGCAGTGATCCCTCCGGCTGGACGTTCGCTCGATCTCGGTTGCTCAGACTGACTCTGGTCAGTAGCACATCTGTACCCTGGCAGTGGCTCAGTCTTTCTCCCTCTGGTGGTGCTGGGCAGCATGGCTCTCTCTCTCTCTCTCTCTCTATTGATGCGGGTACATCTGGTGAAGGTGGCAAGTGACATGCTGAATCTGGTGGCAGGGGACAGTAGCAAGTGACACGCTGTAAAGTAGAAATATTGTACTTTCATTCTTATAGTGGTTGTATACCCGCATAACCTTTTTTTTTTTTTTTTTACACCTGCAAGGGAAAAGCCATAATGAGCTAGTATGCACCGGGAAGTGTTGTCAGCTCTCCTCTCGGTGGTATTTTCAAACCGCCGAGAGGAGAGAAGACATCACAAGTAAGTAGCACCAACACTACACTGACACCAGTACACATAGGCACATTAACCCCCCCGATCACCCCCCCCACCCCCCTGTTACTGAATGCAGTGATCATATATGTACTGATCACTGCATTTAATGACAGTGTGACAGTTAGTATGACAGGCAGTTAGTGTTAGGTCCAGGGTAGCCCCCGTACCCCCCCTAATAAAGTTTTAACCCCTTGATCACCGCCCTAGTTAACCCTTTCACCCCCTATTGTCAGTGTCACTAAGCCAGGGCCGGCCTTTGCGGTGTGCGAGATGTGCGGTCGCACAGGGCGCCATAGCATCATGGGCGCCTGGCGATCGACACAAATTCTCTAATATCGCCCGTGTACTAACTAAGTAGTGGGCGTGGGGCGTGCCGGCGCCCCGACCCCCCCCCCCCCCCCCGCGCGCGCGACCGAAGAGGACTTTGGGCGGCATTCCATGGTGACAGGCGCCTGGCTTTGCGGGGGTGCAAGCAGGAACCCGAGCGAGCCGTCGGCACACTCGGGACATGGCCGCAATCATCCCCCTTCCCTGTGCAGCGCCGCAGGTCTGAGTCTCGGCTGCCTGTCTCACAGGCAGCCGAGCAGTGAAGCCGCCTCCCCTTGTCTGTACTGTGCTGTGTGTGTGCAGCACGCGGCAAGCACATTAGCTGAGCCTGCTATACAGGTCTGAAGGGGGGTGGGGGGTTCTGTATTGTAGGGGGGGTCGGCACTGTAGAGGGGGTTCGGTATTGTAGGAGGGGGTTCTGTGTTGTGGGAGGGTTCTGTGTTGTGGGGGGGTTCTGTATTGTAGGAGGGGGGTTCTGTATTGTAGGGGGGGGCGGTAAGGTGGGGGGGTTCGGTATTGTAGGAGGGGGGGTTCTGTATTGTAGGAGGGGGGGTTTTGTATTGTAGGGGGGGTCTGTATTGTAAGAGGGGGGATTGTGTATTGTAGGGGGGTCTGTATTGTAGGGAGGGGGGTCTGTATTGTAGGGAGGGGGGGTTCGGTATTGTAGGGGGGTTCTGTATTGTAGGAGGAGAGGTTCTGTATTGTAGGGGGGGTCGGCACTGTAGGGGGGTTCGGTATTGTAGGGGGGTCTGTATTGTAGGGGGAGTTCTGTATTGTAGGAGGAGGGGCTGTATTGTAGGGGGGTTGTGTATTGTAGGGGGGATTGTGTATTGTAGGGGGTCTATATTGTAGGGAGGGGGTTCTGTATTGTAGGGGGGTCTGTATTGTAGGGGGGGTCTGTATTGTAGGGAGAGGGGGGTTCAGTATTGTAGGGAGAGGGGTCTGTATTGTAGGGGGGTTCAGTATTGTAGGGAGAGGGGTCTGTATTGTAGGGGGGGGTTCTGTATTGTAGGAGGGGGGGTTATGGTTGTGTTGTAAGGGGGGTCTGCACTCTAGGGGGGTGTCTGTGTAACATACAGGTGTCTAGAGCTGTAGGGTGCTGTGTAATGTAAAGGGGTGCTGTGTAATGTAAAGTGGCCTAGAGGTGCAGGGTGCTGTGTAATGTAAAGGGGCCCAGAGGTGCAGGATGCTGTGTAATGTAAAGGGGTGCTGTGTAATGTAAAGGGGCCCAGAGGTGCAGGGTGCTGTGTAATGTAAAGTGGCCCAGAGGTGCAGGGTGCTGTGTAATGTAAAGGGGCCTAGAGGTGCAGGGTGCTGTGTAATGTAAAGTGGCCCAGAGGTGCAGGGTGCTGTGTAATGTAAAGGGGCCCAGAGGTGCAGGGTGCTGTGTAATGTAAAGGGGCCCAGAGGTGCAGGGTGCTGTGAAATGTAAAAGGGTCTAGTGATGCAGGGTGCTGTGTAATGAAAAGGGGCCCAGAGGTGCAGGGTGCTGTGTAATGTAAAGAGGCCCAGAGGTGCAGGGTGCTGTATAATGTAAAGGGACCCAGAGGTGCAGGGTGCTGTGTAATGTAATGGGGTGCTGTGTAATGTAAAGGGGCCCAGAGGTGCAGGGTGCTGTGTAATGTAAAGAGGCCCAGAGGTGCAGGGTGCTGTGTAATGTAAAGGGGCCCAGAGGTGCAGGGTGCAGTGTAATGTAATGGGGTGCTGTGTAATGTAAAGGGGCCCAGAGGTGCAGGGTGCTGTGTAATGTAAAGGGGCCCAGAGGTGCAGGGTGCTGTGTAATGTAAAGGGGGCCAGAGGTGCAGGGTGCTGTGTAATGTAAAGGGGTCCAGAGGTGCAGGGTGCTGTGTAATGTAAAGGGGCCCAGAGGTGCAGGGTGCTGTGTAATGTAATGGGGTGCTGTGTAATGTAAAGGGGCCCAGAGGTGCAGGGTGCTGTGTAATGTAAAGGGGCCCAGAGGTGCAGGGTGCTGTGTAATGTAAAGGGGGCCAGAGGTGCAGGGTGCTGTGTAATGTAAAGGGGTCCAGAGGTGCAGGGTGCTGTGTAATGTAAAGGGGTCCAGAGGTGCAGGGTGCTGTGTAATGTAAAGGGGTCCAGAGGTGCAGGGTGCTGTGTAATGTAAAGGGGTCCAGGGGTGCAGGGGGCTGTGTAATGTAAAGGGGTCCAGAGGTGCAGCTGTGGAGGTACACAGTAGTGACAGAGATATTGAAGAATGCAGGGGGCACAGTGGGGTGTTTTTACATTTTACTGTGGGGGGGCAGATATAGGATCCGTTGCCGGGTGCCAAATGCTCTAGGTACGCCTGGCAGGCCACAGGTGGATCCTGCCGGAAAGACGGCATGGCGGCTGTCCTTGCCTTGCTATGAGAGGCTCATATGCCACGCGCACTGAGAAGACAAAGGAGGGCAAGAATCTACAGACGCAGGCAGACGCAGGCAGCGGATGTAAAAACTTTTTTCTGTAAGTAAATTTTTTTTTTATAAGTGCAGTGTACTGCTTAATGTCCGTTTTTGTATTTTTTATTATTTAAATAGGGTGTTTCTTAAAGGAACAGTAAATACAAAAGTTAAAAAATACTTTATTGTAATTATGTTTGATATTTGATTGTAAATTTACAGGTGGCGTTATTATAGCGTGTGATTTGCAGTATAGGTGACGTTATTATAGCGTGTGATTTGCAGTATAGGTGGTGTTATTATAGCGTGTGATTTGCAGTATAGGTGACGTTATTATAGCGTGTGATTTGCAGTATAGGTGGCGTTATTATAGCGTGTGATTTGCAGTATAGGTGGCGTTATTATAGCGTGTGATTTGCAGTATAGGTGGCGTTATTATAGCGTGTGATTTGCAGTATAGGTGACGTTATTATAGCGTGTGATTTGCAGTATAGGTGGCGTTATTATAGCGTGTGATTTGCAGTATAGGTGGCGTTATTATAGCGTGTGATTTGCAGTATAGGTGGCGTTATTATAGCGTGTGAATGTATTTTTATCATAGCTTGTAATCAGTTTTTTGGAAACTTAACAGAATGTAAGGCTTTAAATGGAGCCAGTATTGGAGAAATGGGTGTGGACACTGAAAGGGTGTGGTTACTGAGGGGCGTGGCCACTAGGGGGCGCTGTAAAGCTTTCTCGCACAGGGCGCCTAAAGGCCTAAGGCCGGCCCTGCACTAAGCGATCATTTTTCTGATCGCTGTATTAGTGTTGCCGCTAGGTAGCTAATTTTTTTTTTACTAAAGACATGTGGCTGAATACATTTTGGTCTAAATGTTTGACTAAAATTTAGTTTATTCAGTTTTTCTTATAACAAAAAGTAAAAAATATTGTTTTTTTTCAAAAATGTCGCTCTATTTTTGTTTATAGCGCAAAAAAAATAAAAATCGCAGAGGCAATCGAATACCATCAAAAGAAAGCTCTATTTGTAGGAAGAAAAGGACGCACATTTTGTTTGGGAGCCACGTCGCACGACCGCGCAATTGTCAGTTAAAGCGACGCAGTGCCGAATTGTAAAAACACCTCTGGGCATTTAGCAGCATATTGGTCCGGGGCTTAAGTGGTTAAGATGGCCCTGGCTCAGACACCATCTAAATTTAGAATAGCCCCCCAGCCATTGGGAGCAGAGCACTACACATATAATACAACCTTCATGTAGCATCTCATGGATGAAGCTTCTGATCACTGCTGGGGACTTTCCCTGACATCCAGGCACTGTCCCTCCCTGCACACCTGGACATGTCACTGATGATAAACATCAAAATGGTGACAAACAAGAGGCCCGCCTCCCTCTCAGAAGTCTTTCTTTAATCTGCACTAAGATGGCGACACCAGCTCCGCCTCCATCTCTTCCACAATCACCATGGCAACAGCTTCAGCACGTCTCCTTGACTTATCCCCAGCCATGGCTGAACGGCTCCGCCCCGTTCTGCCCATGACGTCCCCTGGGCGGTGCCAGCCACGCCTTCCTTCAACACAGAGCGCTTTCCTGATTGGCCGGCCCCCTACAGAGGCTTCCTCTGGGGGGCACGCCCACACTGACTAATGTGAGGAGAGTCACCGAAACCGGAAGCGGTACCGGGAAGCAGCAGAGACGGGCGGAAGCGGTGGGATCTCTCCGGTGTTCTCTGCGGAGGGTGAGGAAGTGGGGGGGATGTGTGTGTTATTCTGTGGGTACTGTACATCTCAGCCCTGTATTCTGTGTGATGGAGAGCTCATGTATCATACAGACTCATCCAATACACAATAATACAGGGGACACTTCATTCATATCATATTACTGTGCCGTATACATTAGTATTTATATATCTCACACAATTGTTCACACACACACACACACACACACACACACACACGCACACATATATATATATATATATATATATATATATATATATATATATATATATATATATATATATATATATATATATTTATTAAGGTAATTGATGACATTGTTCCAGACAAGTTGGTACAGTCCATGTTTCCATGTTTGTTATTCTTTTAACCACTTGAAGACCCGGCCTACTCTGACACTTCTCATACATGTAGATTTTTATTTATTTTTGGTAGAAAATGACTTGGAACCCTCCAAACGTTATAGGATATAAAAAATAAATAAGCAGAGGCCCTAGATAATAAAGTGGTGGGTGTTGCAATTTTTTTTACGTCACGCTGTATTTGTGCAGCATTATTTTTCAAGCACAATGTTTATGGGGTAAAAAAAAAAATACACACATAATGAGATTATCAGATGAATGATCGTCTGTTTTTTTTTTTCTTCTTCTTCTTTTTGCATGCAAATCTGACGAGTTTACTAAAGTCATGAAAATTCCCGTTCGACAGAAATTCGGTGATGTCGTGTGTTGTAATGCATTTTCGAACGATAGCTCTACTGATTGAATGGAAATTGTATGATCTGGCATTGTACAATTTATTTTTTATTTTATGCTTGTCCGATAGAATAATATCAGATGAACTGTCCTGATCAACTCTTAAAAGCTCTGTACTAGTGATCCGATTATCGTACAATCGATTCAAAAGCAGTATTTTCCGTACTATTTGTTTGATCGTCTGTACAGGGCTTAAAGTGATTGTTTTTTTGTTTTTTAAACACGAAGGGTTACAAACATGTCGTACTTACCTCCACTGTGCAGTTCGTTTTGCACAGTGTGACCCCGATCACTGTCTTCTGATGTCCCTCGGCGGCACTCGTGGAAAGGGGGGGTTACCTTGCGGGCACGCTCCCGAATCCACCATTTGAGTCCATAGACGCAGAATGCCGGACTCCACCCTGGCGCCCGCGTCGCTGAATTTGATTGACAGCAGCGGGAGCCAATGGCTGTGCTGCTACCAATCTATTTAACCAATTAACACCCACCCGGCGTCAAATGACAGGACGTCATATGACGTCCTGTCATTTAAAGCCGCTAGGGGGCGTGCGCGCGCCCGTCGCGTTACTGGGAACACCGTGCGCGTGCCGAGTACCACCCGCGATTGCCCAGTAACTAAGCAGGGACGTGGAGCTCTGTGTGTAAACACAGAGCTCCATGTCCTGTCAGGTAGAGAGGAGACCGATCTGTGTCCCTTGTACATAGGGGCACAATCGGTCACCTCCCCCTACAGTTAGAGCACTACTTAGGACACACATTTAACCCCTTCCCCGCCAGTCACATTTATACAGTAATCCATGCATATTTATAGCATTGTTCACTGTATAAATGTAAATGGTCCCAAAAATGTGTCAAAAGTGTCCGATGTGTCCGCTATAATGTCGCAATCCCAAAAAAAAAAATCGCAGATTGCCGCCATTCCTAGTAAAAAAAAATCATAATTATGTCCCGTATTTTGTAGACAATAGAACTTTTGCGCAAACCAGTCCCTATACGGTTATTGCAATTTTTATTTTTTTTAACCAAAAATATGTAGAAGAATACATATCGGCCTAAACTGAGATACATTTTTTTTTTTTTTTTTTTAAATGGGATATTTATTATAGCAAGAAGCAAAAAATATTGTGTTTTTATTTTTTTTTTTTTTCAAAGTACGCTCTTTTTTTGTTTATAGCCCAAAAAATTTCAAACTGCACAGGCAATCAAATACCATCAAAAGAAAGCTATATTTGTGGGGGAAAAAAGGACGCCAATTTTGTTTGGGAGTCACGTCGCACGACCACGCAATTGTCAGTTAAAGCGACGCAGTGCCGGAAGCTAAAATTTCGTCTGGGCAGGAAGGGGGTATAGGTGCCCAGTAGGCAAGTGGTTAATCAAGAGGTGAGAACCCCCGGGCAGAGAGGAAGAGCACGTCTCTACCATGGTAAAGAAGGCCTACAGGGCCCTTTCACACGGGGCGGATCAGTATTGATCCGCCTCCGTGTGTCCGTTTGCTCAGCGGGGATCGCTCCGTAAATCCCCGCTGAGCCGTCGGATGACAGGGCGGTCTCCGCACACTGTGCAGAGACCGCCCTGTTTTTTCTCCACTCTCTCCTATGGGGGAGCGGATGACCACGGACCGCGTGTCCGTGTTCATCCAATCCGCTCTGCAGACGGAAGAAAAAATAATAGGATTTTCTTCCGTCTGCAAAAGAGGATGTTTGCGGAGGCAGACAATTACGGGTGTCAGCGGATGTTCATCCGCTGACACCCGCTATCCCATAGGGACCAATGTATGTCCCGTTTTCATCCGCAAACGGATGGATGAAATACGGACATACAGTCCGCACGTCTGAAACGGGCCTAAGTGAGTAAAATGGAGGGGGGTTCAGTGTCGGAAGTTTTTCACCTTAATGCTTTAAGGTGAAAAAACGCAAACCTTTACAACCACTTAAAGCCTTTTTTCTGACATTTGTTGTTTTGTTGAAATCCATGCTTTATGCTAGAAAATTACTTGGCATATATATATAAGCAGAGCCCATAGAGAATAAAATTGCGGTCCTTGCAATATTGTATGTCACATGTTTTTGTTTTTTGCGCAGCAGTCTTTCAAACGTTAAAAAAATAATACAAAAAACACTTCCATGAATACCCCCCCCCCCCCCAAAAAAAAAAAAATAGTAAAGTTAGCACAGTTTTTTTGTATAATGTGAAAGATGCTACGCAGAGTAAATAGATACCCAACATGTCACACTTTAAAATTGCGCACATTCGTGGAATGGTGACAAACTACAATATTTTAAAAATCTCTATAGGTGACACTTTAATTTTTTTGCAGGTTACATGTTTAGAGTCACAGAGGAGGTCTTGTGCTAGAATTATTGGTCTCACTCTAATGATCGCGGTGATGCCTCTACATGTGTGGTTTGAACTAGGGCTTCAACTAACGAATATTTCCATAATCGATTAGTTGGCCGATTTATTGTTTCGATTAATCGGATAATAGCCTTAAAAAAAAAAAATTAAATTTTTTGGGCCAATTTGTTGTTGGGCAGATTACAAAACACAAATTGCAGCAAAAACACATTACATGCTTCTCTGCAGCTTCTCCATTGAAGTATATTGAACCAAAAAAAAAAAAAAAAGCACCGTTTTGCATTAAAAAGTCCTTGCCCTTTCCAAATACGCAGCAGCTGAAATCATGGACGTGAACGTGTCCCACAGGAAAACATGTAAATGACCTGTAGTGTGTTTCTGCAAAAAGCACCAAAAAACAGAGGTGTGACCCCGGTCTGAGATGTTTAGTAACATAATGGGGTTAAAAAAACAAAAATAAGTACAAAAAGAGCAAATAATCACTACTGTAAGGGTTTTTTTTTTTACTGTGGGACAGTGAAAGTAATATTTACAGTAGCGATTTGCTTTTTTGTACTATAAAGGGCTCATATTTGTTTTTTAACCCCATTATGTTACTGGCTGATTAAACAATTAGTTGTTTCGGCCTTGGTTTGAACACTGTGTACATTTGCAGTCCCAACTTACATATGCGTTCACTTCTGCACACAAGCATGGAGGGATAGGGCGCTTTAATTTTTAATTTTTTTTTCCTATTTATTTTATTTTTACACTGTCCTGTTAAAAAAAAAAAAACTGATCACTTTTATTGTAATGTATTGGAATGTAAACATCCCTTGTGGCAGTAATAGGCAGTGACAGGTACTCTTTATGGAGGGATCTGGGGTCATCTAAGACCCCAAATCCCTCTTTTCCTCTTAAAAGCATTCAAAACGCCAAGTTTGTCAGTTTTGAATACTGTCAGTTTTTTAAATTTGGCACCTTTAAAGAGGTTGTAAACCCCACTTTTTGACTTGTACCTACAGGTGAGCCTATAATAAGGCTTACCTGTAGGTATAAAGAATATCTCCTAAACCTGTACGGTTTAGGAGATATTCCCCTCGCAATGCGCCGCTGATTGCAGCGGCGCATGCGCAGGTGGGATCCTCGCTGGAGCGGTGATACCCGGAAGACACGCCAAGTCAAGATGACATCTCGCTTGGTGTGGACCAGGTAAGTTCTCTTCTCCTCGTTCCGAGGTAAGTATTTCATAATGAGCTAGTATGCGGTGCAGTGATGCTGCGATGGAGGAGATAATGGACACATGTGGGGACTTAGGAGCTCATGTCTGTGATGAGGGTGAGCAGTAACAACTAGTAGTCTCTTAGCAACAAGGCAGGACAGGATAATGCAATCTCTAGAAGTTTCTTGGCCAGGTTTCGGGTGGTACAGAAATATTGACTTTGCTATAGGGGGAAGCCATTTAACATTGGTTTTGGTGAGGGTGAACTTTAAAGGAGTTGTAAAGGAAACATTTTTTTTTGCTGAAATGACTGTTTACAGGGTATAGAGACATAATAGTTAACTGATTCCTTTTAAAAATGGATAAAAATCAATCATATAATGTGCCTCTAGTCTCAGTTTCGTTTTTCATCTAGTTTCATGCTTGTGTAAAGTACAGAGACACAGAGCCAATACAGGGCAGTGTTTTGTTTTTAAAATGAAACTGATTGGTTCTGAGGGGTTTTAGACACACAGTAATCACACCTCCTTGATTAGAGACCACAGAGAGAAGCTCCCATGACTTTTTTTCATAAGGAAACAGACAACCAGGAAGTGTGCAGAACAGAGAAGGATTACAGCAAAAACGTACAATGAGGACATCAAAACCAGGACTGAATTGGGGTAAAGGAAGCTATTTAGCTAAAAAAAATGTTTTCCTTTAGTGACCCTTTAATCCTGGGCTCTGAATACAACAACATACAGACTGGACACCTAGCTCCAGCCAGAGTTGAACACAAACTGAGCACCTAATGGAATGAATGAGCGGTTGAATGTGAACAGTGTTCTTGATTTTGTACTGGGTGCTGGCTGTGTCTGTTCGCACACACTGACTGAATCAGCGTGATACATACCTACACACAACTGCACATATCTACACACACACACACCCACTTATACACACATACACTAGAATCCGTTTCAATAAAGCCTATTTACCTACCAGCCTGGTGTGAGAGGAAGATGAAGCACGCATTGTATGATATCCCAGTTACTAACGTAAAGGGTCAGATTACTCAGCAGCAGAGCTCGTTTACATTGGGTACTGTGACTGGCATTTTCCTGCATTCGATCAATGTCCATCACCACAAGAGCACACAACAAACGGTTATTTTTTGTGTGTCCTGTTCACACTGTAATAGTGCCCTGGGTACTGAGCAGTGCATTGTGGGGAAGTGCATACTACACTTATCAGCAATGGGCTAGAACTCACCTAAAGGCATTGTGTACTGTCTGTGTTTCTATGCACTGCAGCCAAGATGTGTTGCATAGAAATGAATGAATCTTTTCAGGGGGGAACAGGGACCCGTTTTTTGACAGGTACCGTCCCGCCCCCCCCCCCCCCCACTTCCTGGAGATGGGGCTGCGACCCAGACTCCAGGAAGTTTGGCTCCTTCCTCTGCCGCCGGACCAATAAGAAAGCATGCTTCACGCATTCACAGTAGGGAATCGGCTGTGAAGCCAAAAGGCATCATTGCCTGGTTCCCTTACCAGGAACAGTGTCGGCTGCATCCAACAGCCGATACCAAGATCTGCTGGGGTGCCGATATCGCAGACTTCCTGGACAGGTAAGTGTCCATATAATAAAGGGTTATTAAACCCTCCACTGAACAGTTGGTTTTGTAAAGAGTTGCCCCGATCCTCCTCTTCTGGGGCCCTCAGCAGTGCTGGTGGCTCCTCCTCCCCCGGCAGAGAAACGCTCTCCTATGGGACACCTGTGCAGGCACGCTTCCGTGTCCTTCTTCTGTGTCTATTGACACAGAAAGCCTGACTTGGCCCCACCCCTGGCCATTGGATTTTATTGACATCAGTGTGAGCCAATGGCTGCGCTGCTATCAATCTATCCAATCAGGACATGAGACACCAGCCATAACTGATGTGCTCGTCCCCGGGGTGAGAAAGACAGGGCTTGGGTTAAAACAGGAGGTCTGGGGGGGCTGCAGCATAACAGAAGGTTTTTCACCTTACTGCATAGAATGCAGTAAGGTGAAAAACCATGAGGGTGTACAACCCCTTTAAGTCAGAAGCTGTAGTATATGTAGCTGCTGACTTTTAATTTTTCTTGGGGGCTGAACCTCCTCTTTAAGCACACATCCCACCAAACCTTAAAGGAGTTGTAAAGGAAAACATTTTTTTGGATGAAATGACTGTTTACAGGGTATAGAGACATAATTGTTAACTGATTCCTTTTAAAAATTATTAAAAATAGATAAAAATCAATCATATAATGTGCCTGCAGTTTAGTTTTAGTTTTTGCTGTTGTTTCCTGTCTCTCTGATGTACAGTCAGAGAGCAAATAGAGGGCAGTGATGGTTTGTAAAACGAAAACTGGATTGGTGCTGAGGGGTTTTAGACATGCAGTAATCACACCTCCTTGATTAGTGACCACAGAGAGAAAGCTCCCAGTACTGTGGTCATCAGAAAACAGACAACCAGGAAGTGTGGAGATCAGAGAAGAGATAAAGCAACATCAAAGCAAAATTGAACAATGAGGACATGAAACCAGGACTGCATTAAGGTAAAGGAAGCTATTTAGCTGGAAAAAAAAATTCATTTAGTGACCATTTAAACTGACAGCTGCCCACAGAGTGTAATTCTGTGTTTCACTATTCTTCCAAATGCCATTTGTTGGACAGCTGTGGTTGACCTTAATGTCTTTTGAAGTTGTAATAACCTTTGCTGCCATTGTGCTATGTGTTGGGTGTCCAGTGCACCCCTTTGCCTTTAAGGAGGGGTGGGCTCCCTCCAGGCCCACCTGCCCTCTGCCTGTCCATTATAATACATGTGATTCCGCCGTGGAGGCTCTCAAAATTTAGAGTTAGGACTACAAATACTGGGGTGCCTTACCGGGGCTCAGCAGCTTGCGCTTGTATTTTCAAATGTGTGCAAACTAAACCCCTGTGTTTAACACGTACTGCTAGACGGGGTAATTTGGTTGGTTAGCAGGCTGGTCAGTAAGCTGAGCTTGGAATGTCTTTGGTTTTGTTTGATATACATTGCCCTTCCATGTGCTTCTTGCTGCAAAGGCCAGTTATAGGTGAGGGCAGTGGCCAATTGTTTGTACTGTTGAACCTGAATAAAGGTTTGGGTCTCCCCTCGGGCTTCTGTAGCCATGTCCGAAGGATTCCACTATGGGTGCAGGCTGGTGAGGAGTCCATTCTCACTCTATGAAACCTGTAAGCAAAGAGTGTCCTAATCGCCACACGCGGTGCAAGCCCGTCCATCATACCAGTGATAAGAGCCGCAGCCCAACTCTGTCTAAGCCGTGCTACTGACGCGTTTCACCCCGACCACATGTCTGAGGCCCTATGGGTTATATGAAATGTGTCAGAGGGGCGTGGCTTAGGCTGAGGCTCTTCTCACTGGTGTGATGGACGGGCTTGTACACTGTGCTGCGATCGGGGAACTTCTTTAGTTAAGGGATGACATTTGTTGTCAGATTGTCTTGTGTGCTGATTGATCTACGTTTGTTCATGTGAGAAATGCGCTGTCGTGAATCAGGATTTGCATTGATGTGAGACATAATGCTCAGGGCTACCGTATACATTTGTCAGGCTAATGTTTTTCGTGATAATGTTTCATTAAAATTAGGGTTGTCCTGATACCGATACTAGTATCGGGACCGATACCTAGTATTTGCGGGAGTACTTGTACTTGCGCAAATGCTCCCGACGCTTCACCCGATACTTTTTTTGTATTCTTCAACATGTTCTGTGAAAATTCTTTGAGTTTTTTACTACTGTGTGACAAGCAAATAATTTTTTTTTATTTATTTTTACTCATTTTTATTCTTTTATAATGTCTTGAGTTAGAGTTCTTCATAATTCTAAAGAAAATATCCTTAGGCGGCGTACACACGACCGAGGTTCTCGCTGGAAACCAGCGAGAACCTCGCTGGAAGCTGCATTCCAGCGAGGACCTCGGCCGTGTGTACGCTCTCGGCGAGCTTCCCGTCGGGAAGCCCGTTGAGCAGAAATAGAGAGCACGCTCTCTATTTGCTCGACGGCCCGCCTGGATGAATGGCTGGTTGCCATTCCCGACGGGCGGGTCGCCGATTTCGACGGCCGGCAGAGAACCTCGACGGGCGGAACGATGTGTTCTGCCCATCGAGGTTCTCTGCCGTGTGTACGCGGCCGTAGTCTGTATTGTGGTTTGAAAACTGTCACATGACATTTAAAAAAAAGTATCGGTATTCGGTATCGGCGAGTACTTGAAAAAAAGTATCGGTACTTGTACTCGGTCCTAAAAAAGTGGTATCGGGACAACCCTAATTAATAAATATATATATATATATAATCTCCAAGACTTTTATTTCAGTTTTGGGCCTCATGCACACAGATGTTTGGAAGAATACAAATCTGCATAAAATGTCCGAGTTCGGAAAAGTCACTTACCATGGAACCTTGGTTTAGGAGCAAAGCCTCGTACACACGATCAGATATCTGATGGAATCTAATCCGATGGATTTTTTCGTCTGATATCCGATGAAGCTGACTTTTATCAGTCTTGCCTACACACGATTAGTCAAAAATCCAACCGTGCCAAAACATGGTGACCCAAAACACTACGACGTGCTGAGAAAAATGAAGTTTAATGCTTCCGAGCATGCGTCGACTTGATTCTGAGCATGCATGGTTTGAGTTCCACACAGACGATCATATTTTTTTTTTTTTGTATAATCTGTATTTATTAAGTAAAAGAAAGGGAACATGCATAACAATACAGTGCAAAAAGTACAACAGAGCAACTTAAAGACAAGGTACCATTTCCCAAATAGCAACACTAAACTATCAAGGGCCGCCCCCCCCCCAATTCACATACCTGTCCTACATCAAAACCCAGGGGCTTGGACCCAACTAGACTAGGAGCCCCACATCCCAGCACCCAGTATTGGGCGGGGGGATCAAATGACCTCCATCAGACCCTCCCTGGCCGAAATCCGGCCCATAGGCACCTAGAAAATAAGAGCCCCACATAACTAGGAATCTCCCCATCCAAGATGGAGGGGAGGTCACATTCGTACAATAAGATCCGGCCCAATCAAGGGACCAACCCCAGCGTCAGAAAACACCTGAGCTGGGCAGGTGCACGGGGAACCATGTACCAATTCCCAAGGAAGAAGAACAAGGGAATAGAAACTGAATAAAAACAAAAACAAACCCACACACAACATAGACAGACGGACAACGACGAGAGATAGGGAAGTAGAAAGTCCAGAGAAAGAAGGAAGGGAAGAAGAAATAGAGGGATATGACAGCCTCCACCAGGCATGCTCCATTTTGCTGTTGTTGGAGCTCAGCATAGCACTCAAACTCCTACACTTCCAAACCTCGCCTTCAGGGCCTACGATTCAGCACCCCTCCCCCCCCTTAGTGAGGACTCTGCAAGAGGGGACAAACCCAGCCCCTGGAGTATGGTGCAGCCAAGCAGCCCAAATGGACTGAAAGCGCTCACCTGTGCCATTGCAGTTCGCCACCCACTCCTCGGCCTCCATGATTTCCCGCACCTTCTTGAACCAGTCCTCGAGGCTAGGGACAGAAACCTGCTTCCAATAGATGGGAATCTGGCGCCTGGCAACATTCAAAAGGTGTGGCAGGGCACATCCCCTGTAGCGACTGATCGGCATAGAAGGGAAATGGAGGAGAAAGTGCGATCAGATTTTTCAATCGTTTTTTTTTTATCTACAGGAAAAATTTAAAACATGTTTTATTTTTTATTTTTTTCACCCATGGAAAACAAACCGATGGGGCCCACACACGATCAGTTTGCCCAATGAAAACAGTCCATTGGTCTGTTTTCATCGGACAAACCGATTGTGTGTACAGGGCTTTACGCGGTTAACGAGCATTTTTGAAAGACGAGCAACTTGTTAAAAAGAGGTTTGACTCGGTTTGCGAGTGTTGTCTTTGCAAAACTAGCAGAATTCAAGCTAATGGGGTGTTCAGTACCGCATTTGGCCAGAGGTGCAGGGGCGCCATGGACACTCGTAACAGTTCAAAAATACTCAGAATCACTCGGAAATACTTGTAAATACTCAGTTCCCGGGTGAACTTTCCGAGATCAGCCAAGTGGTCCCCAAGTATTTCAGAGGCTCTCCGGTGCCCCTCCCACCTCTGGCTAAAAGCGGTATTGCATGCCATTGAAGTCAATACGGAACAAATTATCTTTGTTTCCGTTGACTTCTATGGGGAAACTTGCTTTTGATATGCTTTGGATTACAATTATTCTCCTGGAATGAGTTATGCTCATAATCCAAGGGTCCACTGTATATGGCTGGTTGTATTTCCCACCTGCGTCAGCTCAGGTGCAGGAAAATGCCAGAGATTTTACACAAGGCATTTTTATACCTGCAAATGTCCATGTGCCTTGGAGTGGTGAGGCGTTATTGCCCCGGGTTTTTATTACTTTCTCTGTTCCTATTGGGCCTGTTTTTAAACGACCTTCAGCGTGTATAAGAGCAGTGTGAACTGCAAGCTTTGACAAAGCATTTGCAGAACTTTATAGCAAACTTTGTTGAAGCCTTAAAAGTACCGTTCAACTCCAGCTTGTAAATGTTGAACACAGAACTTAAAGGGGAGTTCCACCCACAATTTAAATTTTTAAATATAAATACCCCTGTAATACACAAGCTTAATGTATTGTAGTAAAGTTAGTCTGTTAACTGAGGTCCGTTTTGTTAGGTTGTTACAGCATTTAGTTTATAATCTAGAAATAGACCATGGCCATCTTAAGTGTGGGCATCATGAAGCCAGACTGTATGACTTCCTGGATTTCAGCTTTGTATATCTCGCACATGCTCAGTGCTGCACAAGCAATGTAATAGGTTTCAGTCAGGTTTGCAAGGACTACTGGGAAACATGATGCCTATCCCAGAAACCCTTGCAAATAGTCTTGTGACTTAATAGCCTAGGTTAATAAGGAGGAGGAAGTAATGAAGGACTACAAAATAAAGGTATTTACAAGCAACAAAATAAATAAAAATTGTCCATTCTGAACACTATGAGATTAGGGCATGCAGCACAGACAAACATAAAAAAATCGGTGGAACTCCACTTTAATAGAAGTGTTGATTGCCACTTTAAGCAAGCTGCTAGCAGGCTTCAGAACGTCTTGAAGCTTTCCTGACACTAATAATGTCTTTATGTAACTAGAACAGGGTGGCTCCACAACTTTCACACCTCCCATCCTGTTCTAGGACAATAACTTCTGCCTTTCCTTGGTAATTGGATGAAGGTGTCGGTGCTACATGTGGTAATATAAATGCTGGGTGATTTTCCTGACACATTTTAGCATGAAGAAAGTGGCTTGGAAAAGAAACAAAACCTCTTCATCATTACAGAACAAGTCCAATTGAATGTGACCATCTACCAATAGATGGCTTGACCCCTTCACTGCCAGGTCTGTAGGTTTCATGGACAGCGGGGGATTTCACACACAATCCGGAGGCTGCTGGGATTGTGTGTGAAACTGACAGGCGAACTCCTGCTTGTCGGGAAAGCATTCAGGCGGCTGCTTTCCAAAGGAGAGGTGCAGGAACTCTTTTAAAGCGGGGGTTCACCCTAAAAACTAGTATATCCCATTCAATCCAGAATACTGCCGACATGTACAGTATGTTTTTTTTTTTTTTGGTTTACATACCGTAGTATAGGTATTTACCCCCGGCTTCCGGGTAGTGAATCCCACGGGACTGGGCGTTCCTATTCTAGACTAAGTGATTGATGTATGACGCGTCAACAGTTTCCGGAAAAAGCCGAACAACGGTGCGCAGGCGCCGTATATCGCCAACTCGCAGTTCGGCTTATTTCGCAAACAGGTGACGTGCATTATGCGCTGGGGGGGGGGGAGCTTTTGTCATATGTCAGTCACTTAGTCTTGAATAGGAACGCCCAGACCCGCGGGATTCACTACCCGGAAGGGGGGGGGGGGGGAATACCTATACTACGGTAAACTGAAAAAAACAGCATACTGTACATGTCGGCAGTATGCTGGATTGAATGGTATATTCTTGTCTTTAGGGTGAACCTCTGCTTTAAAGACATGTCACCCAAAAACCAGGACTTTTTGTCCTCTAAGTCAAGAAAAAAAATAGTTACACCAAAGCACGTAACACGGGGGCGCCTACACGTGAAAACATCTATTGCATTACGCATGTTACATATCGATGCGCATGTTGCCTATAGAAAATATAGGGTATTGAAGTTTGACACCATTTGGCATGTTGGGTATCTATTTACTGGGCACAACCGTATCTTTTTATATTTTACCAAATATTTGGGTAGTTTATTGCTTTGTTTTCCCTAAAATTCACTTTAGTGTGAGGGTGAGGTGGTGTGCGTGTGTGTGTGTGTGTGTGTGTGTGTGTTTTTTTTTTTTCTTTTTAACCTGTATGGTAATAACGTGTGACATAAAAAAATAAAATAATTGGAACTACCACCATATTATTCTCTAGGGTGTCTGCTTTTAGAAAATGTATAATGTTTGGGGGTTGTGTGTAATCTTCAGGACTAAAATGGTTTGTTAAAGCGGTTGTAATTCTTGGGGGGGGGGGGCGCCCAGCAAGACAAAGGCATAAAATACTAGTATGCATTGCATACTAGCACATTATGAAATACCTTAGAACAAAGCCCTCTCAGTGGCACCCGGTCACTGCTGAGGAGGCTGACATCTTCTCCCGTCCTTTATTCCCGGGATCGCTGGCTCCGCCGCTGTGAGTTGCCGGAGACACGATCACGTCACTCCTGTGCCTGCGTGCAGGAGCCCTTGGTTTTGGCAAGAAGCTCTGAAGTTCCGGCACGGTGAGCCGGACCTTCAGAGTGCATGCGCCGCTTACATCAGTGGCTGCATGCAGGGTGAATATCTCCTAAACTGTGCAGGTTTAGGAGATATTCGTAATAAGGCTTACCTGTAGGTAAAAATCGTATAGCAGGGTTTACAACCATTAACCATTGTGCGCCAAAAAAATCCAAAACTGGCTGTGGCAGTGAAAGGGTTAAACATTCACACTTCCTCACTAATCTAAAAAGGCAGAAAAAAATCCAAACTTTGTGCGGTTGTTGTACGTAATCCAAGATGGGAATATGCGCACCCAACATACACTATATTACAAAAAGTATTGGGACCCCTGCCATTACACTCACATAAACTTTAATGGTGTCTTAGTCTGTAGGGTTCAGTATTGAGTTGGCCCTCCCTTTGCAGCTATAACAGCTTCAACTCTTCTGGGAAGGCTGTCCACAAGGTTTAGGAGTGTCTATGGGAATGTTTGATCATTCTTCCAGAGGTGCATTTGTGAGGTCAGGCACTGATGTGGATGAGAAGGTCTGGCTCGCAGTCTGCGCTCAAATTGATCCCAAAGGTGTTCTATTGGGTTGAGGGCAGGACTCTGTGCAGGCCAGTCAAGTTCTTCCACCCCAAACTCGCTCATCCATATCTTTATGGACCTTTCTTTGTGCACTGGTATGCAGTCATGTTGGAACAAGAAGGGGCCATCCCCAAACTGTTCCCAAAATGTCTTGGTATACTGACCCCTTAAAGCGGATGTCCCCTGAATTTTTTTTTTTATTAAAAGCCAGCAGCTACAAATACTGCAGCTGCTGACTTTTAATATCAGCACACTTTCCTGTCCTGGAGTCCAGCGCCGTCCGCAGCAGAGGATGAGAGATCGCTCGTCACTGTGCTGCCCCCACCGCCATACTGGGTGAGGGAACCAGGAAGTGAAACGCTCTGGCTTCACTGCCCAGTTCCCTACGACGCATGCGTGCTGACTGGTTCCTGCTGTGTTCTGGGAGCCGAGTGTTTCCCAGAACACAATGGGGGGGCCGGGATCTGACGTCCTGCCCGCAGTCTACCCGCAGACTGTGTGGCCGGAAGTGGGTGCAAATACCCAGGTATCTGCACCCCTTGAAAGGTGTCAAATGTGACACCGGAGGGGGGAGGGTTCTGATGAGCGGGAGTGGAGGTGGAGGGTGGAGAATTCCCTTCACTGGAACTAAGGAGCCAAACCCAACCCCTGAAAAACAACCTCACACCATAACCCCCCCCCCCCCCCACCACCACCACCACCAAATGATTTGGACCATTTTTACCATTATCAGATAACTGTAGGTTGACTGACCTTTACATCTAGTGATGGAAAGGAATGCTGCTCTAGATTAAAGGTAAGTATTGCAGGTTTTGTCTGCTTTAAACGTTCTGTATTACCTGCTGCTATACAGTAGCAGAGTGTTGGTGACAGGGGCCATAGTCACCCTATCAATAGATCTAGGTGGAATGAGGCTGGAATAAAAAAAATATTTGAGCTGGAACAGTAGATGTTTCAGGCTGTGTTTGCTTACAAAAAAAAATCTATAGTGCCGCATGGTAGTGTGTGTTTTGCAGGTTCATCCACTTGCCATTTAATAATCTGTCATCTGAACAGCTCATAGTGTGTGTATGGTATAAACAGAGGCGGCGTGTTGTGGAAGGAGGATCCCAGGATCTATGTAGAGGAGTTTGGTAGAAATCTAATCTGCTGGATCGAGGGAAAAAAATGATATTATTATGCTTTGTGGAAAGACATAAGTGTATATATGTGTGTGTGTGATAGATGGCTATAGATATATAATTAGGACCATCCCTCCACTATAAAGCCTGGTACACATGATCAGATTTTCTGCGGCCAAAACTTCCGTCCTAAGGGTGTTGGCCGTGAACTTGTATTGCATACAAACAGCAAAAAATTGTCGGCCAACAAACACGAAACTGTGTTTTTTCAGGTCTTTAGCACCAACCTTTGCCAATGTTGTGCTATGGTTAGCATTGCTTCTGAGCATGCGTGTTTGTACTTTGGTTTTTTTTTTCTCCGAAGGACTTCTGTACGCACGCTAGGATAATACCACATCGCACATTTGTTGTCGGAAATTTTTAAAACGTGCTATCCAACATATGTTGTCGGAAAATACGACAACAATTGTCCGATTGATATACAGTCGGATTTTCCCAACAACAGCCTGTCATCGCACAATTCCCGTCAGAAAATCCGATCGTGTCTACGAGCCCCAAGAGTTAACGGCTCATTAAGTCTAGGCCTAGGGGTAGCGGAATAAGCAGTACAACTTTTTTCTGAGACACCCCGGGTTGTGGGCAGGCCCTCGTCATACTCTTCATACAATTCAGAACTTTTGGTTCCGCATTGTACTTGGTGACATCAGTGTGGTAGCCGGTCAGATTGCCAAGAACAGGTTTCAGGTTACCAGCTGCACAGCGTGGAGGAACAATGCCATAGTGGGGAATAAGAAGATAAGCATCACAACTACTACCCTTAAACTTAACAAGTAGTTAAAGTGATTCTAAAGGCAGAATGTTTTTTTTTTATCTTAATGCATTAAGTGTAGCAGCCCCTCTAATACTTACCTGAGCTCCTTCTCGATCAAGTGATGTTGCACGAGAACCACAAAGTTGGGCGATGCTCACTCCTGATTTAGCTGAGGCACATTGGCTGGACCCATTGGCTCCCGCTGCTGTCAGTCAAAGTTAGTGAGCCAATGAGGAGAGAGAGGGGCTGAGCTGCAGCTCCATGTTTGAATAAACGTACAGAGCAGCGGCTCGGTTGCCCCCATAGTAATTTGCTTGCTGTGGGGGCACTCGGCAGGAAGAAGGAGCCAGCAGCATCAGTGAGGGCCCGAGAAGAGGAGGATCTGGGCTGCTCTGTGCAAAACAACTGCACAGAGCAGGTAAGATTATTATTATTTTTATTATTATTATTGTTATTTTAACAAAAAAAAAAACTTCATCACTTTAACACTTTCTTTGGGGTGGGGGTGCACTGCAATGTTTATTTTATTATTTTGCAAAATCAGCTTTAAGGTATCTAGCACTGTCAGCAAGAAGCAGAAGAAGTTGAGAACAATGTCCAGTGGCAGAGATCCAACTGATACCAAGTAGTTTCTGAGGCAGGCACTAACTTTAGCATTTAATAGGGTTTTATAAAGCCGGTCAGACATGCAACCTCTTGCGCAAACCCTTTCCATTGTCATTTCAGTGCTAGAGTAGCTCTAAACCACTATAATCTCATATAAGTGTTAACCTGTTAATGTCATTCCAAACATATCATAAATATGATATAATATGCGGTACCTTGAAGGTCCTTGTTCAGGCAGCGTCTGTTATGGGGTGACCACTGTCCCCCAGTTGCTCTTATACTTTGGCACGTGTGCCCCTGATTAACACTGTAAGAAGCCACGCTGGCACACATTGCTCACTCATGGTACACCGTTGCTGCTATCAGGAGTCAGAACAATGATGAGCAGCCCGACCTGGAGCGGGTGCATGGAGACAGGAAGTGGCCAGAGGAAATCAGCAGCACACAGATACAAGGAGGATGGGGGGGGGGGACAAGTATCGGTATTTGATGAAAGAAATAATACTTGTTTTGATGCGTGGAACTTTAGCAAATTATTTGTCATTCAGTTGGGGTTTAGATCACACTGGGAAATTGTGCAAAGGGACTTTCTAAAAGTCCTCTTGTCGTGGATTGGGAATCCGCTCCCACTAGAGGCAGACTGGCTGATCAGGACTTGGTTGTAGCGGGTGGGGCAGACCATGGTAAAGCCACGAAGAAGACGTCTAGAGTTTGACGTGCTCTGTAAGCAATGGTGAGAGCCTTAAAGTGGATATAAACCCCTTTCTAAACTATTGATATAGTGCTGATCTATAAGGATATAGATGCCTCCTGCATGTATCCTTACCTGTCAAATGTCTCCCCCCTGTCTGTTTCGGTGGGTGGATCTGTTTTCTGGAGCTCTGTGGGTGGAGTCGTGATGTCAGTAGACTCCCCGCCCTCCTCTACACTCCCCTTGTCAACATGCACTAAACAAAACACTAAATTCTGCTATGATCACTAACATCCAGTCGAAATCCAGAAAAGTAACCACATGACTTCAGAAAAGGAGTGGGGGTGGGAATTTAAAAATAATGCCTGTCTCCAGGCTAGTGCATGAGATATGTAAATAACCTGTCACTCACAGCAAGGGGGCGGAACGGACTAAGGTTTTTCCTCTGTAAGTCTGTTTTATTTCACTGAACAATAAAAGAGGATTGCTCAGATTGGTTGGGGAAGGTGGGGGAGATCATGAAGGCAGAGAGATGGCTGCCTGACAGTAGAGGCACCCTTGAAAAATGTGACCTTGTGTGGGCCGAATGGAGAGCCCACGTACATGACACTGTTATGGTATCGTCTAGCCTAGACGTTGCACTACTAGCCTTGGCAGACCCTTCCTTTGAGAGACTTGTTCAGACGCACCGCCAATCTAATGCGCCACAAGTTCCACTTCATAGTGGTCCACCGTGCAGATGCAGAGTGTTCCACATGCTTCTCCACCATAATCTACCCCCTTCTTCTCTCTCTTTTTTCCTTCATCCCTTTTTTGACCTAATTTCTTTCTTTTCACAGCCTTGCTTCTCATTGTTGTTTGTTTGGTTTCTCACTAATTTCCCCTTCTGGGACACCTGGGAGCTTTTTTTTTTTTTTTTTTGGGGTTTCCTAGATGATCCTCGGATTTCCAACCGTTCCGGTTACCCCAAATGTATTATTATGCCTAATGTGCAGGGAGATGTTACTTGCCGCCCTTTTTTTTTTTTTTTTTTTTTTTTAGAGTGACGCAGTTGGCAGCTCTGCCCTCCCCTAGTTTAGGCGGTGGCCTGGTCAGGTGGATGGAATGTCCAGGTTGGGCCAAGATGGGTAGGGCACTCCAGCCTCGGTATATTGCAGTTAGCAGTTCTCCCTGTTGAAATTTGATGGTTGTATATGCTTGGGCTATACTAAACGTGTCCTCTAATGCTCCTCCCTCCCCTCAGTACCCTTCCCTTTCCTCCCATTTTTGTTTATTATCTGTTCTCCCCCGGACCCCTTACCCCCCGATTGTTGTGGCTTTGTTGTGGAGCCATACTGTTTGTGTTTTTGTCTTCTGTTTTTATTTTTTTTATTTATCGATTTGAAAATAAAAATAAAGATTATACAAAAAAAAAGAGGATTGCACAGAGCAGGATTAACTCTGTGTGGCAAGACTGGGCACAGATGATAGGAAATCTTATACTGTACATTGTGACATCAGAAAAAAAAAAATTTGGGGCCAGATTCACAGAGCCATTACTGTTAGACCGGAGTACTTTCAAATTACCTGCGTCGTATCATTAGCTTGAATCCTCAAACCATGGTTCGACAGCTTCGGGCTTCAATCCGACAGGCTTACGTCTTTGTACGCCATCGGATCTACGCTGCAATCTTTTTCCGCCCGCTGGGTGGAGTTCAGGTCGTTTTCAGCGTCGGGGTATGCAAATGAGCTTTTTCCGGCGATCCACGAAGTTACGATCGTCCTTTGCAATCTTTTACGGCATCTGTAGTCATCTTTTTGCTGCGTAAAGTTATACCAGCTATTAGCTGGTCTATAGTTAGACGGCCGATGTTAAGTATGGCCGTCGTTCCCGCGTCGAATTTCAATTTTTTTTTTTTTTTTTGCGTAAGTCGTCCGGGAATAGGAATGTACGTAAATGACGCTACTCAAAAAAAAATTACGTAACAACGTTATTTCGCGCAATGCACGGCGGGAAATTTCTGAACGGAGCATGCGCAGTTCGATCGCCGCAGGGACATGCCTAATTTAAATGCTTCACGCCCCCTGATCGCGTATTTCGATTCGTAAAATATGGCGGTGTAGTGTATCTCTGATACTCTGCGCCAGGGCAATTGTACCTGAATCTGGCCCTTGGGGTTTACATCCACTTTAAGAAGGGCCAAGGCACAGATCCTACACAACTGCCTTGTCTTCCCCAGAGCCCCTAATGTTGGAGATGTTGCATTGCAGGCGATTCCCAAGTTGCAGCCCTTTTACTCACCTGAGCAGGCAGCTACTGAGTGCAAGTGAGATTCCCTTGTAGCACTGGGATGCTAGATTCACAAGTCAGGTAGGTAACAGTCTCAACTGATAGTTGTGTGATAGGAATGCACGGGAACACATAGAGGAGAAATGCAGACTGGGAGTGCACAGGTGCTGGCAACAAGAAGCTGAAACTCTTAGGGAATCACATTGGTGCAGAGGAGCATGAAGCTGACGGGAGTGCAGAGGGAGACACGGTGATGGAATACAGAGGGATCACAAGGCTGGAATAACTGATGACAATGGAGAACACTGGGGTCACGGATGCAATACAAGAAGGCTCTAGAGAACACAAGGGTCCAGCTGTTAGTGTGTGAACACGTATTTAAACAATGAGAAAGCTACATGCTAGCTGTAGGAAATGTGTGTGTGTGTGTGTGTGTGTGTGTGTGTGTGTGGGGCGGGGGGGGGGGGGGGGCAGCAGGGAAAACAGCATAGAACAGGTGAATGTGATGACTCTTCATGCATCTTCCTCCAGGAGTCTATAGGCACACATGCAAAATGGGGATCTGGTTTGCTCAGCAAGGGAGAAGGCAGATGAACGATTTGTGTCCTAACCACTTATGCAGAGTGGACGTGGGCACAGCGCACTCTGCTCTATGGGCAGTCAGATGTAAACGGACCAGCTGTCTGTTTAAACCCGACTGCCCCCCAATCCAGCCAGATGGAGTGGAACAGATCCCCTTTCGTTTGTTTTTGCAGGATCGGATTGGAGATAGTCTGGGGTAAACGTGTAATGTCTGTTTACATCCACCACTCCATAGAGGAGAATTAAAGGTCCAATCGGGTCCACCTGCCTGTTTTTTATGCATTCTACCTTGGACCATTGGACCCTTCATTTCATCAAAAATCTTTTCATAAGATTATATGTGCATTTAGTATATTTTTAGCTAATTTTTTGTTTTATTTTTTCCAGTAAAAGCCTTTCTTGTGTAGACAACCAAAAGCCTTAAGACTTCTGCTGGACGCCGCCATCTTGGATGTGATGTCAGCAGACTCAGAGCTGTCACTCAAGTGACATTCTATAGTATTCCCCTTAAAGGTTTTTTACCTTTGTGCATTAAAGCGGATTTCTGCCGGATATGGAAAAAAAAAAAAATTAAAAAACCAGCAGCTACAAATACTGCAGATGCTGACTTTTTTAATATTAGGGCACTTGCCTGTCCTGGAGTCCAGCGACGTCCGCAGCAGAGGATGAGCAATCGCTGGTCACTCTGCTGCCCCCACCTCCATTCTTGGTGAGGAAATCATGAAGTGAAGCGCTCCAGCTTCACTGCCAGATGCCCTACGGTGCATTCGCGCGACGTGCAGCGCCGTCCTCGCTGATTCTCGTTGTGTTCTGGGAACCAAGTTTTCCCAGAACACAACGGGTGGGGGCGAGAAGTGACGTACTCCCCGCAGAGTCCCTGCAGAGAGGACTCCCGGAAGTGGGCGCAAATACCTGTCTTTGACAGGTATCTGCACCCCCCTCCCCCCTGAAAGGTGTCAAATGTGACACCAGAGGGGGGGAGGGTTCCGATGAGCGGAAGTTCCACTATAGTGTGGAGCTCTGCTTTAAGGTGAAAAACCTCTAGTGCTGCAGCCCCCCCCGAGCCCCAGTTTTACTTGCCTGAATGCTATCATCCTCCGGACAGGAATGAGCACACCAGCTCTAACCGGTATCTCGTGTCCTGATTGGATAGACTAATAGCAGCGCAGCCATTGGCTCCTGCTGCTGTCAATCAAATCCAATGATGCGGTACCGGGGGGCGCGGCCGAGTCCTGCATTCTGTGTGAATAGATGCAGGACTCAGGAGCGCGCCGCACGGGTGTCCACCTTTAGGAGAGCGCTTCTCCAACATGGACACTCGATGCGGGGAGGAGCCACCAGTGCCTATGAGGTACCCCAGAATAGAAGGACCGCCGTCGTCATACATCGGTACTTTGAAGAGGACTACCATTGTTATGGTAGCAGCTAGCTACCATAACTGCGGTACTCTCTTCGGTGGGCGGTCTGCTTTCAGATAAAAGTGGTCTCTCCAGTGCACTCTACTGCTTACTGGAGGCAATCTGGTCCTCTTCCTGTCTTAGTATGGAGACGAGTGAGGGGAAGATGGCCTCCACCCGTCTCCTTACCATTGCATGGCGGAAGCGACGTCAAAACTTCAATTCCACCCATCGCTCATGAGGAGACTTTTATTTATTTTTTGCATTTCAGTGTAAATATGAGATCTGAGGTCTTTTTTGACCCCAGGTCTCACATTTAAGAGGTCCTGTCATGCTTTTTTTTCTATAACAAGGGATGTTTATTTATTTATTTATTTTTGCTTCCCGCTGAGCTTGCGCACAGACGCAAACGCATACGTGAGTAGCGCCCGCATATGAAAACGGTGTTCAAACCACACAATTGTTGGAGCAAGAGCAACCTGCCCTGTAACTCAAAACCTACAACCTGTAGAATTTTATTAAAACGTCGCCTATGGAGATTTTTATGGCTAAGCGTTTGTCGCCATTTCATGAGCGGGCGCAATTTTGAAGCGTTACATGTTGGGTATCAATTTACTTGGCGTAACATTATCTTTCACAATAATATAAAAAAAATCGGCCAATTTTACTGTTGTCTTATTTTTATATTCAAAAAGGTGTATTTATTTTATTTTTTCATAAAAATTGCGCTTGGAAGACCGCTGCGCAAATACGGAAAGTATTGCAACGACCGCCATTTTATTTTCTAGGGTGTTCGAAAATATATATAATGTTTGGGGTTTTAAGTAATTTTCTAGCAAAAAAGTTTTTGACTTTAAACACCAGATTCCAGAAAGAGGCTCGGTCCTCAAATGGTTAAGGCTGGGTTCCCCACATGCAAATAGCAGGAGGTTTTGACCGACTTCACCTGGTAGCTGCATAAAAGATCATATGGGAGGGATTGAAGGTAGCTGGACCAGCACATACATTAGTTAACCAGTCTGATGAGAGGACAGGGCTTTGATGTGCAAGGAGGGGTGGGATGGGGGTAGCGGCGCTAAGGAATTTTGCTTTTCCTGGAGTAGTCAATAATTCTATCAAGTTCAAAGGCGCATTGCAAACCCAAAAGAATTTAAGCAATCTTTGTGATGTAGAAGCGCTGAACCTTATGGAGAAGTGTTTTAATGCAGTGGGTGGTTTACAGTCCTAGAGGCTGCTCACCAGCACATGTGGGGTCTTGCTGGACCCCCAGAGGACTTTATTGAAAGGATGGGAGCACTACACCAGCTTGTATGGACCTTTTTTTAAAGGTTTTTTTTTTTTTTTTGTAACGGCTAACCCAAAAGAGTTTTCCAATTTAGACACCTACATAATCTGGTTTTTGGCCTGTTGATGGTGGAGTGCTGACTGCTGAGGACCCACAACACATTGGCTGTTGCAGAATAAAAATCTTATAAAAGGTCTAAAAGTCCATCCTTTTCAAAACTTTAAAATCATTCATGGAAGGAAAAACAGTGTAAGCATTTAAAGGGTTTCTAATGTGCAGTTTAAAAAAGAAATAAATAACAATACTGTTATACTTGCCCACTCTGTGCAAGAGTTTTTCAGAGTGGCCCTGATCCTCCTCTTCTGGGGTCCCCTAGCGGTGCTCCTGGCTTCTCCCCTCATTGAGTGCCCCCCACGGAGACCCGCATTCCAGGGGTACACCCGTACGGGCCCGCTATCTAAGTCCGGCTGCAGCGTCCATTGACGCAGACAGCAGGACTCACCCCTGCTCCCGTGCCACTGGATTTGATTGACAGCAGTGGGCGCCAATGGCTGGGCTGCTATCAATCTATCCAATGAGAACCCAAGACAGCGGCTGGAGCTGCTGTGCTCGTCCCTGTTGATGGAACGATCGGGTTCAGGTAAGTAAAAGGAGGGCTCTGGGGGACAGCTGCACTACAGAAGCCTTTTCACCTAAATGCATAGAACACATGAAGGTGAAAAACCTCAAGAGTTTACAGCCCCTTTTAACCACTTAAGGACCCCTTCACGCCGATATACGTCGGCAGAATGGCACGGCTGGGCACAATCATGTACATGTACGTGTCTCTTTAAGGCCCAGTCGTGGGGTGGCGAGCGTGTCGTCGTCGGCGCGCTCGCGACCTGGTCCGAAGCTCCGTGACCGCGGGACCCGTGGACCCGATTGCCGCCGGTGTCCCGCGATTGGTCACCGGTGCTGAAGAGAGGGGTGTGTAAACACACCTTCCCCGTTCTTCACAGTGGCACTGTCATTGATCATCTGTTCCCTGATATAGGGAAAGGCGACAAATGATGTCACATGTACAGCCCCACCCCCCTACAGTTTTAAACGCATATGAGGTCACACTTAACCCATTCAAGCGCCCCCTAGTGGTTAACTCCCAAACTGCAATTGTCATTTTCACAGTAATCAGTGCGTGCATTTTTATAGCACTTTTTACTGTGAAAATGCCAATGGTCCCAAAAATGTGTCAAAATTGTCCGATGGGTCCGCCATAATGTCAGTCATACAAAAAAAACGCTGATCGCCGTCATTAGTAGTAAAAAAAAAATATTATTAATAAAAGTGCAATAAAACTATCCCCTATTTTGTAAACGCTATACATTTTGCGCAAACCAATCGATAAACGCTTATTGCGATTTTTTTTTTTTTTTTTTTTACATAATGGTCCGGGTCTTAAGTGGTTAAAGTACTTATTTTTAATTGCAGTTTGTGCAAGTTGGTGAGAGGGTGTTTTTCAGCTCCTCACCTAACATCTTCATATGAAAATGCTAGATTCCTGGCTGTAGTCCTGACCCTCAT
Organism: Rana kukunoris; assembly: GCA_029574335.1. Taxonomy (NCBI): domain Eukaryota; kingdom Metazoa; phylum Chordata; class Amphibia; order Anura; family Ranidae; genus Rana; species Rana kukunoris. The sequence goes on along the minus strand of CM056051.1, from coordinate 488,665,187 downwards.
GTTCAACTTTGACTTAAAGAGAAAGTAAACCCCTTTCAAGAGTGCGCATGTGCAGAAGATGGAATCGCTTGGGGTCATTGTAAATGTCTCCTAAACCGTGTAGGTTTAGGAGATCTTTCCAGCACCTACAGGTAAGCTTTAATCTAGGCTTTCCTCTGGGTGAAAGTGGGTCTGTAATGCCCCGTACAGACGAGCGGTTTTTCCAACGCAATTCCTCTCAAGCCTGCCTTGCATACACACGGTCAGACAAAAGTTCTGTAAAACTTCTGTGAAACTTTTGACTGCCAAGAACGGGGTGACGTGAAAGACTACGATGAGCCGAGAAAATAAAGTTCTATGCTTCTGAGCATGCTTTGATTTGTTTCCGACCATGCGTGTTAAAATTGCATACAGACTAACGGTTTTCCCGCTAGGATTTTTTCCTGACGGGGGGGATCTTGCTCTTCCTTTTTTTTTCTGTCAGTTTTTCCTTTGGAAAATGTCAGATGGAGCATACACACGGTCGGGATTCCCAGCCAAAAGCTCTCATCTGACTTTTTCCGATGGGAATACCAATCGTGTGTACGGGGCATAAGAGTTTGAGTTTCATGTTGTATAAGATTATCCACCTGTGGTCTGCACGCCCTTTGTGGCAACAATTCTTGTGTTTTGGACCTCTCTCTGATCTTTTGTCTGTCTAGTGAGTATTTGAAGGCAGTATAAAAGCTCAGCAGTTAAGCTTTTCAGAAGGAAGGTAATGTCGGCTTCAGTCTTCGTTTTTAAGGGAAGGTTTACCTTAAATTCACAGTCCCAGCTCTTTAGGATTATAGTGCAGAATGATCTGGTCACTACAACTACATGTTTAGATTCAGAGTGTGAAGAAAGGGTTGGCTAACCTTTGTGAATGATCCTCTTCCCTGCAGCTGTGTTCTGCCCATCCGCCTGCAGTGCTGACTTCCTCTGCCTCACCTCTGCTGGATTGGAGCAGCCATCCTATGAATTTTCCTATCCACTGCAGTAGGATATTCGACTTCTCCTAAGAGCAGAGAGATGAAGCTCTGGAAATCGGCATTGTTCAGCCCTTAACGTGGTAAGTGAGGGAACCAGAGCGGAGTATATCGGCATTAGCCAGCAGGATAGAAATATTAAAGCTGCCTTTTCCAAATTGATATTACAGGTGCAGTGTCCATGATTTATATCCTTTATTGTTACTTCACTTCTTTGAGATTAATGATTGAAATTATCATGCAGGCTGTGAGTCCTAGCTTTACTGGCTGCATACTTGGCTCAAGTCACTTACTCTATATGATTGTAGTGTAGTGTTAAGAAGAGTCTCAAATGACTGTTTCCCATTAAATTGATCTACAAACTTCACGTGCAACTCGTCGGTCACTTGCAAAATGGAAACGCTTGAAGCGAGCATAGTGCGTCTGCTGGATTCCTTAACCACTTCAATACCAGGCTTTTATACCACCTCCATACCGGGCCTATTCTGACACTTCTCTCCTACATGTAATAATCATCATTCTTTTGCTAGAAAATTACACAGTACCCCCAAACATTATATATGTTTTTTTAGCAGACACCCTAGGGAATAAAATGGCAGTCATTGCACGGTATTTACGCAATCCTTTTTCAAACGCTTTTTTTTGTAAAAAAAAAATTGTTTCATGAATTAAAAAAATAACAAAACAGTAATGTTAGCCCAATTTTTTTTGTATTATGTGAAAGACTATGTTACACCGAGTAAATAGATACCCAACATGTCACGCTTTAATTATGCGCAACGCTATATTTTATTTTTTACAGGTTACCAGTTTAGATTTACAGAGGAGATCTAGTGCTAGATTCGTTGCTGGCACTCTAACGCACGCGACGATACCTCACTTATGTGGTTTAAACGGCATTTACATATGTCGGCGGGACTTGCGTGTGCGTTCGCTTCTGCACGCGAGCTATCGGGGACAGGGGCGTTTTAATTTTTTTTTTTTTTTTTATCTTTTTTTTTTTTACTTCTTTTTTTATTTATTTTTCCACTTTTTTTTTTCCACTTTTATTCTTATTACAAGTAATGTAAACATCCCTTGTAATAGGAAATGTGTGTGACAGGTCCTCTTTAAGGAGAGATGTGGGGTCAATAAGACCTCACATCTCTCCTCCAGGCTGGAAACCATGAGATCGGTGAAAACAATTCACCAATCTCATGAATGGTGGCTTACAGCCGCAATCGCGGCTTTTACTTACGGGGACCGAGGCGTGACGTCATCACATCACGCCCGGGTCCTCCGACGGTCATAGAGATGACTGGTGACCATCTGGTCACCAGTCATTTCTATGCTTCCTGCCGACGATTCGATCTCCGGGCCCCCGAAGGCACGGTAGAGCCCGGAGAAGGACCGGATGGCGGCGGGAGGGGGGGATGTCCCCTCCCCGCGGCCTGTAAGAACGTTCTTAGATTGTGCAGAATCGCCGGCTGAAGAAGAGGATATCTGGATGATGCCTCTCGCTGCAGGCATCATTCAGATATCCACCCGCAAAGCCCAGGCCGTCAATTGACGGCCACTTAGGATGGTAGATCCCATCTCAGGCCGTCAATTGTATATGGCTGGGTATTGAAGTGGTTAAGGTGCCCACTTTTAGGTTTCTAGTCTGTGCTTTTTAACTGAGGCCCATCTGGAGCTTCTTATCCTTGCAAATCCGCTTCCATTTTGGACCAGAGACTTGCAGAGAACACTTTGGGGGGGTGCTCAGACAAAAAGAGGAGAATCCCTTTATGACCTTATCAACGTACCTTTAAGTTAAAACAAGAAGTTCCACACTGCAGCATGCATGTGAAACGCTGAACCGTATACTCCACAAAATATTTCATGGCAATTAGGGATTGAGCGATTTTTTTTTTATTTTTTTTTTATAGTTTTTTTTCGGTGCCGATATGATACCTATATTTGGGCAACCTCTCAGGCCGGTAGCCAATATTGTCTGCCCATATTCTGTACATTTAAAGTCGGTTCACACTGGGGTGACTTGGGATCCGACTTGAAGTCGTCTCAAGTCGTCCCAAGTCGTGCTGTCCAGAAAAGCAATGTAAGTGAATGGGAGCGGTGTTAATACACACTACTCATGTCGCTCCGACTTCAGAAGAGGTTCCTGTACTAATTGAAGCTACTTCCCAGCAAGATAACATACATTTCTCAGGCAAACCCCTCCCTCCCCTTCCCTCTCCCAGAGCTGATTGTTGTTTTATTGGCCACTGGAATGTCTCCTGACCTGAAAAGGACTTCAAGTCGTGTTGTAAATCGGCCCAGATCGCCCTGTGGTTCATGCTCAAGTCGTGTCGGAGTCGCCTCTGAAAGTCGTGCTGGAAGTCGTGTCGCCCCAGTGTGAACCGACTCTAATTGCTGTCACAAGGAATGTAAACATCCCTTGTGACAGTAATAGGCAATGACAGGTACTCTTTATGGAGAGATCAGGGATTCATAAGACCCAAACCCCTCCACTGCACTTGAAAGTATTCAAAACTTCAAGATCTCTGTTTTTGAATACTTTCTCTTTTTTAAGATGCCAGTAATCCGGAAAGTGAGGTCATGACTATGCTTCCGGGTTACTAGATCCGAGACCCAAACGACACATCGGCTTTGTTCGGGTCTTTGCCAGTCGGCAGACGTGCCGGTGTGGCGGAAGGCAGCGGGAGGAGGGGGGCAGAATGTCTCCTCCCGCCGATGTTTGTAATAACAGCCGAATGGGTGCTAAGCTGCATCGGTTGTCATTACAATAAAGCCGACCGTCTGCTCTAGAGAACGGTACCAGGGTGGTGCCTGCAGCTGCAGGCATCACCCCGGTAAAACTCCTTAAAGCAATATCGGTCTACTTTGCGACCAATGTTTTTTTTTTGCTGCTATCGGCATTCTATAATTATTATTATTATTATTATTATTATTATTATTATTATACAGGATTTCTATAGTGCCAACAGTTTACGCAGCGATTTACAATATAAAAGGGAGACAATACAGTTGCGATACAATAAAATACAAGATAAGAGGGCCCTGCTCAGAAGAGCTTACGATCTAATAGGGTGGGGCAGGTAGTACAAAAGGTTGTAGCTGTGGGGAATGAGCTGATGGAAGTGGTAAAAGATTAGTTGGAGATGTGATAGGCTTCCCTGAAGAGGTGAGTTTTCAGGGATTGCCTGAAGGTAGCAAGTGTCGAATAGCCGAAGAGGTTGAGTTAGTGAGTTTTAGAGGATGGGAGAGGCTCTGGAGAAATCCTGGAGGTGAGGAGGAGACGAGAGAGCTCGACAGTAGGAGATCTTGAGAAGAGCGGAGAGGACGGTTTGGGATATGTTTGGAGACGAGATTGGTGATGTAGCTTGGGGCAGAGTTGTGGCTGGCTTTATATATAATAGGCCTTACCGATAATCAGTCGATACCTAATGCCAATACTCACACCATGCAGCGCCAATAAACACAGCCCATGCACACATCATATAGTACTTACCTTGGGGATCCCATGTGTGGCTCTCGTGGCTGTAGGGTGATTTTCAGCTTGGCAGCCTTCGTTCTCACTGGGCTGCTCAATGACTCTGATCTTTAGGAAAGCAGTGTTGTGTAATACTTTCCCTTGCACTTTTAATATGCTCTACTTTTTTTTTTTCTCTCTCTTACAGTTACCTCTCAGTTCGTGCACCCTTAGACCGGCTATTTGGGAGTCCCAATGCCTCTGGGCCTTGGACGTAGAAAGAAGGCATCTCCGCTAATGGAGGAAGACGATGCGGGGGAACGCACGGCATTAGGAGTGTCTCAGTCTGGTGGTGTGCCAGGTGGATCTCTCTCGCCTCAAGCGCCTGGTCTCCCTCCCCCTGCTCCTGCCCTGCGGCCTCGACTGGTGTTCCACGCTCAGCTTGCACATGGAAGCCCCACAGGGAGGATTGAGGGGTTCGGCAACGTGAAAGAACTCTATGCCAAGATTGCGGAGGCGTTCAATATACCCGTTGCAGATGTGAGTACATGACTGCGCCTTGGCAAAACACGTCATTTCTATCATTAAAAAGTCTACTAAGCCTATGCATGACCGCACTCAGACTGGGAGATAGAGGGGCCACACTCTGAGCCAATCAACGCTGTACTGCTACTCTAACACTGTGAACATGCTTGCATGAGGTGTGAGTACAGTGAAGACCTCGTTGGTGTGCTGCCCTTTTATTGTCCAGTCACAGGATAGGAAGGAACCTCTACCAGGCTATGCTGCTTAACTGCTGTATATTCTGAACAGAGGTACCTGGCTGTGTGGCCTGGCAGGATCACAAGACTGGCTATATAGAATTACCAATCATTTGTCAAGTTGGATCACATTTTTCATATTTCAGTTGTGTATTAAAATGACTGCCTGTAAAGGTTTAAAGCCTAACTCCACCCTACTTGATTCATTGTTATTGTTGTATATTTGTCCACTTCAGATGCTCTTGTTCTATGAACAAATGTCAAAGGAAAAGATCCATAAGCCGCACATCATGAAGCAGACCCATGTGCATAAAGTGAGATGAATGGCAGCCTCAGCCTGGACTCCAGCCAGGCCACACCTCCAACACATTTCGCTTCTCCCCCTGGGGCTTAATCATGGGGATAGGTTTTACTTCTCTACCTGAGCGGCACCAACATTTTGTCTTTGGACTGCTTTCCTTCCAGCACATTAATAGCAGTACTTGGGAAAGGCTAGTATGTGCGCTACGGTTCCTTTGTAATGACATTTTGCATTTTCACTGTTGAGGTTTACTGCTAGTTTATCTCAAGTTTGCATGACAATGGGTATTCAACTCTGGAAAGCAAATGGACTCAGGAGGGAAAAGGCGGTAGGCTGCAATTCATAGACCAGCACCTGTGAGACTTCTGCATACTAAGACTGAGATAACTAAAGCTGAAGCTTTTCCTTTATTGTGGCATGCATTATATTTTATAGGGCAACCATGGTAATGGAATTATATTCTGGTTGCTGTATAGGGTTAATGCCTGTAATGATCACATTCAATGTATGAATTTATTTTTTATTTTGCATACCCTTTTTTTGTTTTACATTTTCTGCACATCTACATGTGGACCAAGCTGTCCAGAAAAAGTCATAGTGACCGCATGAGGCAAACCTTATAACACTGCCAAAGAGACCCATACACCATATTTCAAAAACAAATCTTCGTACAGTGGAACCTTGGATTACGAGCCTAATCTGTTCTAGGAGAATGCTTGTAATCCAAGGCACTCGCATATCAAAGCAAGCATCCCCATAGAAGTCAATGGGAAGGAAGATAATTTGCTCTGCATTGACTTCTATGGCATGCAATACCGCATGTGGCCAGAGGTGGGGGGCGCTGGAGAGCCTCGGAAATTACTCTGGGACAGCTCAGGTGATCTCGAAAAGGTTCAGGAACTGAGTACTTCCAAGTTTGTCCGAATGATTCCGAGCATTTCTGAACAGTTCCGAGTGTCGCTGGCGCCCCCAAACCTATGGCCAAATGCGGTATACCCCATTAGCTTGAATTCTGCTCATTTTGCAAGACAAACCGGGTCAGAAAAAAAAAGTGTCTCATTATTCAAAATGCTCCTTAACCGCGTTACTCTTTTAAACCAAGGTTCCACTGTATAAGTTTTATATGTGCATCTAATCCTGTAAAAAAAAAAAAACTGGTGTGGACATCCAAAAGCCCTGAGATGGCTGTTGGGTGCTGCCATCTTGGATGTGATGAGCTCAGAGCTGTTCCCGACTGGCTCACGCAGATATACTGCAGCAGAATGTCTCTCCTGGGCGAAATCCCATGTTTGTGTGTGTGTGTATGTATGTGTATGCCGGCCATGCACGATCGGCAGCACAGGGTTTGTGGGTGCAAACGCACAAATCCCCGTCCTATCAGAGGAGAGAAAACAGATTGTGCTTTTCTACAAAGTAGAAACCATGATCTGTCATCTCTCCTAGTCAGTCCCCATCCCCCCCACAGTTAGAACACACAGTAGGGAACACAGTTAACCCTTTGTCGCTCTTTTTTTGTTTATAGCGCAAAAAATAAATATAGGAACATATTTTCCTGGCAAAAGATTTGTAGTAATGCTCATATTCTTGTGATCTATCAACCTGTTTTGATTTTTTATATGCTTCAATTCTACAGACTGTACCACTGCTCCATCACCTGCAAGTCAGTGACGCTGAGCTGTGTGGAAAAGGTTTCTTTTTACACTGCGGGTTCTGACACTAAGACCCCTTTCACACTGAGGAGTGTTCTTTGGATCGGTGTGTTTACCGCTCCTTCCCATTGAAAACGATGGGACAACGTGGTAATAGCGCCGCAAGAGCCTCTGCTGAGGCACATTGCCGGCGCTATTGACCTTTTTTTGCCCGCTAGCGGGGATTAAAACCGCACTGCTAGCGGCCGAATAATGCTGCGTCAATTTACAACGGTATAGCGGCGCTATACCGCCACCGCACCTCTCGCCCCAGTGTGAAAGGGGTCTAAAAGAAAGTCACCAGCAACAGGTTCGCTATGCAGGGGTACAGTAGGGCAGTGAAAGCTCTGACCTCTTTGTGTTTGTTGCTCCCTCGATGACCGGTTGAGCGTGCGGTTGCTCTTTACCTGCAGGTTTCATTCATTCCTATGCACAACGGGAAGTGGGGTTCAGTGTGTAGCAGAAGAATGTAGCGTAGTGGTGTGTACAGGACACATAGAAGACGATTTCTATGTTCCCTAGCAGTGGTTCTGCATTGACCTGTGCAGATTAAAGTGGAGCTTAACACTCTCAATCAATATTCACTAATTTTAATCTGTATGCTGCTAACATTAGTAAATAGGAAAGTACGGTATATTATATTTTACTTGCTCTTAAACCTTCTTTTTTTTTTTTTTTCTTCAGTTACTTCTAAATTGGGGAAAACTTTTTGACCTTTTAAGGATCTAGATAAGTGGACCTCGGGGGGGGGGGGGGTGGGGTTAAATATCTGACCTGACCAGTTCCTCTAACAGATTATAAGATACCGTCTGTATGGGTGTAGTGATTGTAATAGTTCAGTCACCTGTGTTTATGGGATGGAACATCGGTTACGTTGTTATGCAGTAAGCGGTTCACGTTGGTCGCAATAACTTTAATTGTTCCACAGCTGACAGCAGACTCCCGGCACTATGTCTCCAGAAGTAGATTCATCATTCTGGATTCCCTATCTGCCGCCTCAAGGGTGACACTGTTATTAATGGCCCAACTGTAAACGCTTTGGGTGATTAAAGCTTTTGGTATCTCTGCATTTAAAGGAAGCCTATGATGGGGGAAATACATAGTCAACCATTGCAAACCATCTCTTGAAAAATGCTCACTGCCTGGCTTAGTAAAGCCTAAATCGCTGACCCTCAACAGGTTTGCAGCTCATGAAACCAGAACTCCTACTCTGCATGCTTGCCATGGTCCATGACCTAGAATGCATCGACAATAGAGGATCAGCATGACAACCAGGAAACTAGCATGTTTAGGTTTTAGAAGAGACGGCCTATATCAGGGGTCTCTAAACAAAGGGCCAGTTCAGATTTTATGGAGGCCGTAAACTGGTGTCAGTGGGAGGAGTTATGGCTAATCTGTCAGTGGGAGGAATAGTGTCCCATTATTGGTATCAATGGGAGAAATGATGGCCCATCATTGGTGTCAGTAGAAAGAATAATGCCCCATCATTGATCTCAATGGGAGGAATTATGCCCCTTAGTTGGTGTCAGTGGTTGAAATAGTGTCCCGGCATTGGTACCAATAGGAGGAATTATACCCCATCGTTGATTCTTACAAAGGTCCCCTCTAGTGCTTCTACCGGCTCGTCCGTGCGATTCCCAAGCTAGAGAAGGAATCCACTGGCGCCGGATGTTGATCATAGAGATTTCAGAGGAACAGAAGGGAAATAAAAAATAAAAAAGTTAATATAAAATTAACAATACAAAAAAGTAAAGTGCCTCCGTCTCTGCGAGTTTGCACGCAAAAGAGAACTGTAGAGCATTAGCAAAAATTCTATCCCAATACCTCCTCTGTAACTCTAAATGGTAACCTGTAAAAGTTTTAAAGTCTTCCCCGAAGTTTGGCGCCATTCCACGATCGTGCGCAATTTTTAAACATGACATGTTTGGTATCTATTTAGTCGGCGTAACATCATCTTTCACATTATACAAATTTGGGTAACTTTAATGGGTTGTTTTTTATTTATTTTTTTGTATTTTTATTTTTTTATTCATGAGTTAGTTTTTTTTTTTTTTTTTTGCCTTGCAAATGCCATGTCGTATAAAAAGTTGCAATGACTGCCATTTTGTTCCCCATGGTCTCTGCTAAAAAAAAACGTATATAATGTTTGGGGCTTCTGAGTAATTTTCGAGCAAAAAAAAAAAAGATGATTTTTACATGTAGGAGCGAAGTGGTTAACTCCTTTATTCTTCTCTATTCAATTATAATATTGCTGGTGGTTCTTTTTTTTTCTATTTTATTAACTAATATTTCAGTTTTTTGTTGTACACCTTTTACATGTACCACATTGCAAAAAGTACAAAACTGAGAAAAACCTACTTTACTTCATTTTTGTAAATAATTTTGCAATGCTTTTGTTCCAAAATCTAAATGTTTGTGTTTTTTAAATATGACACATTTACAGAATAAAATGCACACTTTTTATGTACAGTAACACTATTTTATTTTTAACCAGCTTTGCTCTTAAAATCAAAATGTGCTTTTAGTTTAGTTTTATTAACCACTTAAGACCCGGACCTTTAGGCAGCTAAAGGACCCGGCCAGGTTTTGCGATTCGGCACTGCGTCGCTTTAACAGACAATTGCGCGGTCGTGCGATATGGCTCCCAAACAAAATTTGGCGTCCTTTTTTACTTTTTGCTATAATAAATATCCCCAAAAATATATAAAAAAAATGTTTTCCCTCAGTTTAGGCCGATACGTATTCTTCTACCTATTTTTGGTAAAAAAAAATCGCAATAAGCGTTTATTGGTTGGTTTGCGCAAAATTTAAAGCGTTCACAAAATAGGGGATAGTTTTATTGCATTTTTATTAATATTTTTTTTTTACTACTAATGGCGGCGATTACGTTTTTTTTTTTTTTAATGCGACATTATGGCGGACACTTGGGACAATTTTGACACATTTTTGGAACCATTGCCATTTTCACAGCAAAAAATGCATTTAAAATGCATTGTTTACTGTGAAAATGACAATTTCAGTTTGGGAGTTAACCACAAGGGGGCGCTGAAGGGCTTATGTGTGACCTAATGTGTGTTTACAACTGTAGGGGAGTGTGGCTGTAGGTGTGATGTCATTGATTGTGTATCCCTATAAAAGCTCGCACGATCGATGACGCCGCCACAGTGAAGAACAGGGAAGCCATGTTTACACACTGCTCTCCCCGTTCTTCAGCTCCGGGGACCGATCGCGGGACTCCAGCTGCAATCGGGTCCCGGTCACGTACGTGCATGTGCCCAGCCGTGCCATTCTGCCGACGTATATGTGCAGGAGGTGGTCCTTAAGTGGTTACGTTTTTAATTGTCTAAGGATTGCGGACTAAAATCATTGTTGCATGTCAATATTCACGAAAAGAAAACCTTGTTTGTTCTTAACCACTTGCTTACTGGGCACATATACACCCTTCCTGCCCAGACGAAATTTCAGCTTTCAGCACTGTCACGCTTTGAATGACAATTGCGTGGTCGTGCAACGTTGCTCCCAAACAAAATTGACGCCCTTTTTTACCCACAAATAGAGCTTTCTTTTGGTGGTATTTCATCATCGCTGTGGTTTTTTATTTTTTGTGCTATAAACAAAAATTAAAAAAAAAAAAAACACAATTTTTTTACTTTTTGCTATAATATGCAATTTTTTATTTATTTAACAATTTTTTTCTCAGTTTAGGCCGATTATGTATTCTTCTACATATTTTTGGTTAAAAAAATCGCAATAAGCGTATAGTGATTGGTTTGCGCAAACGTTATAGCGCCTACAAAATATGGGGGATAGTTTTATAGCATTTTTATATATATTTTTTTCTTTTACTAGTAATGGTGGCGATCAGCGATTTTTAACGTGACTGCGACATTATGGCGGACGCATCGTACACTTTTGGCGCTGGCAGGGAAGGGGTTAAACAGGAGGGGGCGCTGAAGGGGTTAAGTGTGTCCTAGGGATGTTTTCTAACTGTAGGGGGGATGGGCTACGTGTGACACGACATTGATCACCGCTCCTGATTACAGGGAGCTGTGATCAGTGTCCTGTCACTAGGAAGAATGGGCAAATGATTTATTATTTTTATTATAAAATATATATGTGTGTGTGTGTGTGTGTGTGTGTATGTGTGTGTGTGTGTATATATATATATTATATAATTTTTTTTTTTTTTTTACTAGTAAAGGCTGCGATTTTTGTCAGGACTGCGATATAACGGACACTTGACACATTTTTGGGACCATTCACATTTTATACAGCAAACATTGCTATAAATATGTACTGATTACTGTATAAATGTGACTGGCAGGGAAGGGGTTAACACTAGGGGGTGATCAAGGGGTTGAATGTGCGCCCTGTTGGTGATTCTTACTGTGGTGGGAGGGGACTGACTGGGGGAGGTGACCGATGGTTGTCCCTATGTACAAGGGACACAGCATCGATCGCCTCTCCCTGACAGGACCTGGATCTCTGTGTTTGCACACAGAGATCCACGTCCCTAGCTCTGTGACTGCCGATCGCGGGTGCCCAGCGGATATCTCGGCCGCCAAGCACGCGCATCTGCACCTGAGTGACGTGGCGGGCATGCGCTGGCACAAGCTCGCCCCCCCCCCCCCAGCGGCCGGAGGACTTTATATTCACAGCCTCCCGGCATTTTAGAGCAACCTTGTGGCCATAAAAACTCGCTCTGCGGATGGGAAGTGGTTAAAGACAATATATGTATTATGCTGTTATCTTAAGTAATGACAAAATTATCGCAGAATAAACGGGCTCATAGAAGAAATTAATAAAATTGCTCTGTTCCATAAGGATGAATAGGTGTCAGAGCCGAAGTGGTTGTATAACATGAATTCTAAGCAATCTAAACACAATTTTAGGGCCGATGTTGACAGATGAAGTCAACTGCAGGTCATAGGCACCTGACCATGAATTCTGAATGATCTCTCAAGCATCCCAAACTGACGCCATAGACAAAGCCCGTCAACACTGATACTGAGTTTCGATTTTTTTTTTTTTTTTTTTTTTTTTAAACTAAACCAATGTACCATCTTCAACAGGTGATGTTTTGTACCCTGAACACTCACCGTCTGGACATGGATAAACTTCTAGGCGGTCAGATAGGACTTGAGGACTTCATCTTTGCTCACATTCGAGGACAAAAGAAGGAGCTTGAGGTGTACAAATCTGAAGACTCGTTGGGTCTCACAATCACGGACAACGGCGCCGGTTACGCCTTCATCAAGGTGCTCTTCTTAGTATGTTGATCTCCACATTTCTAGTTTCTTGATCTTTGCCTAATGAGTTTTTATCTTGTCGTCAACAGCGTATTAAAGAAGGCAGTATTATACACCGCATGCAGCTTATTAATGTGGGGGACATAATTGAATCTATCAATGGGAAGAATTTGATTGGTAGTCGTCATTTTGAAGTAGCCCGGACCCTGAAAGAGTTGACACGAGGGAAGACCTTCATGCTAAAGCTTTGTGAACCCAGGAAGGCCTTTGGTAACTACAATAGTTTATATATTATAATTTAGGTCCTTTTTTCCCCACAAATAGAGCTTTCTTTTGGTAATATTTGATCACAACTGTGGTTCTTATTTTTTGCGCTATAAATAAAAAGTGACAATTTAAAAAAAAAACACTATCTTTTTTACTTTTTGCTAAAATAAATATCCCATTATTTTTTATTTTTAACAATTTTATTCCTCAGTTTAGGCCGATGTGTATTCTTCTACATATTTTTGGTAAAAAAAAAATCGCAATAAACGTATATTGATTGGTTTGCGCAAATGTTATAGTATCTACTAAATAATAGGGGATGGATTTATGACATTATTATTATTTATTATTATTATTTATTTTTACTAGTAATGGCGGTGATCTTCTTCTTTTTTATTTTATTTCATTTTTTTTATATTGTGGCGGACAAATTGGACACATTTAACACATTTTTGGGACCAGTGACATTCTCCTTTTTTATCTTTCTTTTTTCTTTTTTTTTTTTTTTTCTTCTCTCCCTTTTTTTTCCCTTTTTCTTCTTCTTCTCTTCCTTTTTTTCCTTTTTTCTTCTTCTCTCCCTTTTTTTTCCTTTTTTCTTCTTCTCTCCCTTTTTTTTCCTTTTTTCTTCTTCTTCTCTCCCTTTTTTTTTTCCTTTTTTCTTCTTCTTCTCTCCCTTTTTTTTTCCTTTTTTCTTCTTCTCTCCCTTTTTTTCCTTTTTTCTTCTTCTTCTCTCCCTTTTTTTTCCTTTTTTTTTCTTCTTCTTCTCTCCCTTTTTTTCCTTTTTTTTTTCTTCTTCTTCTCTCCCTTTTTTTCCTTTTTTTTTCTTCTTCTTCTCTCCCTTTTTTTTTTTTTTTTTTCTTTTTTTTTTTCTTCTCCCTTTTTTTTTCTTCTTTTCTCCCTTTTTTTTTTTTTCCTTTTTTTTTTTCCTTTTCTTCTCTCCCTTTTTCTCATTTCTTTCCCAAGCCCTACTGTCTATAAACTGTAAATGTGACATTCATTTGCAATGCTTTTATATTTAACATACTGCCCCTGATGTGGACCCTCTGTCCTGGGATACTAACCTTGTATGCCTTATGGTTAAATATCCCTGTACCTCCATATGGCAGTAGAGTTGGCTAGAAACACAGATTGTCAGACAAGCACTGGCCAATCCCTTCTATCTGTCACATAAAGCAGATGGTGTAGTCTGTTCTTTAGGGCACTTAAACCCCCTTCCTGCCCAGACCAATTTTCAGCTGACAATTGCGCGGTAGTACAACACTGTACCCAAATTATATTTTTATCATTTTTTTCCCCACATATATAGTGCTTTCTTTTGGTAGTATTTGAGCACCTCCTGCGTTTTTTTTTTTTTGCAATATAAACAAAAAAATACACAATAAAAAAAAAACACAATATGTTTTTACTTTTTGTTATAATAAAATCCCAATAAAAAAAATCGCAATAAGCGTATATTGATTGGTTTGTGCAAAAGTTATAGCGCCCACAAAATAGGGGATAGATTTATGATATATAATATATATATTTTTTTTTTTACTAGTCGATCTGTGATTTTTGTCATTGGGACTATTTTGGGACAATTCACATTTATACAGGGAACAGTGCTATAAATATGCACTGATTACTGTATAAATGTGACTGGCAGGGAAAGGGGTTAACACTAGGGGGAGAGGAAGGGGCTAAATGTATTCCCTGTGAGTGATTCTTACTGTGGGGGGAGGGGACTGACTGGGGGAGGTGACCGAGCTGTATCCCTATGTTTACACACAGAGCTCCATGTCTCTGCTCTGTCCAATGCCGATCGCATGCACCTGGCGGACATCGCGGCTGCTAGGCATGCGCATCGGCATCACGTGACATACCGGGCACAGTTTTTCCCCACTGCGCGCCATCTGCGGTGCGCGGGGGGAATGTAAATGGGAGGACAACCATCCAGCAGGTGAGAGCCGCGCTGTGGATGTCTTTCGTCTATAGCGCGGCTCTCAAGTGGTTAAGGAGCCATGCATGTAACGCAGTAGTCAATCTGAGTTGATAAACCTGGGTATAAATTACGCACCGAGAGCCATAAATTGATTGGGTGTAATTACAGTGCCAGTAGGTTTATCACTAGGCTTTGGTGTACACAGATCCAACATGTTCTGTGATTTATTGTCTTCCAGATATGATTGGCCAGCGATCCAGCTCTTCTGCTAACAGTTCCGGAATATCATCGGGAAAGGGAACCTTGCGTCTCAGAGCCAAAGGGCCACCCACTGTGGAGGAACTGGTAAGAGAGCTGGTAGCGTAGATTGGAGGGAGTATGATGAAGAATCTAGGTGAAAATAGTGAAATTATTATTGTGACAAGTTTTTGCCATCAATTGCACAAACACATTAAAACAGGGCCATGTTTTACCAGTGTAGCATCCCCTCTTTTTTAAAACAGAACTATACTCTCCTTGGCTCCAGTGATGTGACATCCTGGAGCTCCCTGCCGGCCACTGACTTTGTCAAGCAGCCAGCTTCTGGGTATCGCACACCAATGCACTTTCATTGGCTGGTCAAGGATGACGCCACTCCCATGCATGCACGGGAGTTCCGTTGGCTTTGATATTGCTGAATTTCTACCGTGAACTGTGCATGCACAGCTCATTGTACAGTGGCAGGCAAGCAGACAGGTAATTTTAATGCGGAAGAGATGAAGCATATCTCTCCTGCGTTAAAAATCCTGCCTATTGGTCTGTTTTCAAGTATTATCTAAGGTTCCACTTTAACAACCATGTAAATGTCTGGGATCTAAGGAGACCAGTTGCCAGAGTTTTGGGAGATGAATCTTGTCCCATTCTTGCCTGATATAGGATTCTAACTGCTCAACTGCATTGTCCTGCTAAAAAATACAAGGCCTTCCTTGGAAAAAGATGTAGTCTAGATGGGGGCATATGCTGCTCTAAATCCTGGATATATCTTTCAGCACTGATGGTGCCTTTCCAAATGTACAAGCTATCCATTCCATACGCACTAATGCGCCCCCACGCCATCAGAGATGCAGGCTTTTGGGGGCTGATAACAATCTGGAAGGTCCCTCTCCTCTTTAGTCCGGTAGACGTGTGGCGCCTGTGGTTGCCAAAAAGCATGTCAAATTTCGTCTGACCACGGAACAGTTTTCCATTTTGCAACAGACCATTTTAAATGAGCTTTGGCCCAGAGAAGACATCTGCCTTTTTTTTTTTTTTTTTTTAAGATTTTATTAGCCTACAATATAATTTGCATACAAAATGTCAAATAAGTGAAAAAACAGGCATAGGAACCGTATACATTTCACATTAGACCAGCTCTCTGACCTGTTGACAATTTACCTAATTGGCTGCAAAATGTTCTTCCAGCTCTTCCTTGTTAGTACGACTTATTTTGCCAGCTTTTTGTTGCCCCGTGCCAACTTTTTGAGACTTGTTGCTACCATCAATTTCAAAATTACCCTTTTCTTAAAATGGTACATTTTCTAAGTTTTAAAAATTTTTGTTTTGAAAATATTTTTTATTTTTATAACAGAATTATATGCAACCGACTATGGCATCCAGATATACACTTAAGGGCCCTTTGACACAGGACGGATCCGTGATGGTCCTCCCCTTGTTCAGCGTTGTGCAGGGACCGCCCTGTCAGATCTCCGCTCTCCTCTATGGGGGGATCGGATGAACACCGACCGTCTGTCCGTGTTAACCTGATCCGCAGACGAATGGGGAAAAATAGGATTTTCCTCCATCTGCAGAATCGGATGTTCATCCGCTGACACCTGCTTTCTCATAGGAATCAATGTATGTCCCTTTTTCACCCGTAAACGGATGGATGAAAAAGCAGACATACGGTCCGCAGGTGTGAAAGGGGCCTTACGCTTCACGGATAAATAATCAAATCCTAAACCTGAAGGGCTACATGCACTTTTATGGTATTGATAACCAATTGAACCGCATATTCAAAGAAAGACCGCTCTCACTCGGATGCAGTGGATGTATCATTCACCCAGCCTCCCTATATTTCAGATTTTGCCCGGACCCTTCTGCTGGCATATGTAGCCTTTAAAAAAAGGGCGGCTTTGTTTATTAACATTTTCTCAGACTTTTTCATATGTTGTGTGTTGTTTTTTTTTTTGTTTTTTTATTGTGAATACAATTTGGGTTTATGAGATCTTCAAATCATTGAATTTTGTTTTATGTAGATTTTAAACAGCGTCCCAACTTTTTTGGAACTGGGGTTGTATTTTGTGAAAGTGTGTGTGGGATGTGCTGGATTTCAGACTTGATGGGTACATTTACACAAGATGCTGGTTTTTGAGTACTCCTTGTTTACAAAGCATCTCTTAAAGGAATATTGGCATTGGATAACGGGGGCATTGGGGTAGTTCAGTGACTTGGGAGGGAGCACCTTCAAAGGACTTCAGTATTTTATGTCAGAGATACATTGTATGTATATGTGTAGTGGGGGAAATAAGTATTGGATCTCCTGCAGATTATTGTAAATTTGCCCACTTACAAAGAAATGAAGGGTCTATCATTTTTATCATGGGTGTATTTTAAATAAAAAAAACATACATTTGTTATAAATTGAGTTGCAGTTCAGTGAGAAAAATAAGTGTTTGATTCCCCTACCAACCAACAATAATTCTGGCTCCCACAGACTGGCTATAGTATGTGGTACACAGATTAGTCCTGTCAATTTTAAGAAGGTTCTCCTTGCGGCAACTCGTATGAATAAGACACCCGCCCACTGAATCTTTCTTCCATTCAAAACCACCATTATGGGAAGGACCAAACGGCTGTCAAAGGATGTCGGGTAAAAGATTGTAGACCTACACAGGGCTGGAATGTGTTACAAGACCATCAGCAAGAAGCTTGGCGAGGAGACAACTGTTGCAGCGATTATTCAATGCAAGAAATACAAAATAACCATTGCCCTTGGTCTGGAGCGCCATACAAGATTTTGCCTCATGGGGTGAGGATGATCATGAGAAGAATGAGGGATCAGCCCATAACTACACAGGAGGAGCTTGTGAATGATCTCAAGGCAGTTGGGACCACAGTCCCAAACAAACACAAACACAGTCCCAAACAAACCTTTGGTAACCCAATACGACGCCATGAATTGAAATCCTGCAGCACCCGCATGCTCCCCCCCTCAAGAAGGCACATGCACAGGCTCATCTGAAGTTTGCCAGTGAACATCTAAATGATTTGGAGAAGGATTAAGAGAAAGTGATGTGGTCAGATAAGACCAAACTTGAGCTCTTTGGCATTAACTCAACTCGCCGTGTTTGGAGGAAGACAAATGCTGACTTTGACCCTAAAAACACCATCCCTACAGTCGAGCACGGAGGTGGAAACCTTATGCTTTTGTGCTGTTTCTCTGCTAAAGGTACATGCCGACTTTGTTGAATTGAGGGGCCAATGGACGGGGCCATGTATTGTAAAATCTTCTTCTCTCAGCCAGAACACTGAAGATGGGTCTTCTAGCGTGACAATGACCCAAAATATACCGCCAAGGCAACAAAGGAGTGTCTCAAAAAGAAGCATATTAAGGTATGGCGTGGCCTAATCAGTCTCCAGACCTTAATCCTATAAAAAAAATTATGGAGGAAGCTGAAACTTCAAGTTGCTAAGCGACAGCCAAGAAACCTTAAAGGGGAGGTTCACCTTCCAAACAAATTTCAGGCATGCCATTGAGCCCACCCACCCGACCAGCAGTATTCTGGTGTTTTTTTTTTTTTTTTTTCTATACAAACCTTTTTTACGGTCTCTCTTCCCCTCTGGCGATCCCGCGTCACTGGGCGTTTCCAATAAAAAGCTGTGATTGACGTCCCTCAGCCCATGGCATCACGAGATGCCGAAGGAACCCGAACGTCGGTGCGGCCCTATACGGCGCCTGCGCACCGAGGTTCGGGTTCCTTCGGCATCTCGTGACACGCAGTATGCGCCGGGCTGAGGGACGTCAATCACAGCCTGTGATTGTAAACGCCCAGTTCCGCGGGATCGCCGGAGGGGAAGAGAGCCGTAAAAATGTATGTATAGGAAAAAAAAACACTGGCATACTGCCGGTCGGGTGGGTGGGCTCCATGGCATGCCTGAAATTTGTTTGGAGGGTGAACCTCCCCTTTAAGGATTTAGAGAAGAGCTGTAAAGAGAGGACCAAAATCCCTCCTGAGATGTGTGAAAACCTGATAACCAACTACAAGGAACGTTTTTCCTCTGTGATTGCCAACACGGGTTTCTCCACCAAGTACCAAGTCATGTTTTGCTTGGGGATCAAATACTTATTTTACACACTGAACTCCAACTCAGTTTATAATATTTGTTTTATTGTGGTTTTTTTTTCTGGATTTTTGGTTGATATTCTATCTCTATCATTTTAAATACACCTATGATAAAAAAAATGATAGACCCTTCATTTCTTTGTAAGTAAGCAAACTTACAAAATCTACATGGGATCAAATACTATTTTTCCCCTCTGTATATAATTTGGAGAAGAGTTGCTAAAGTATGTGAAGAGTCGGCGGGGTAGAGAACCATTTTGGGGTGGAGTCAAGGTGAGTATAGTAATATTTGGGGGTGGAGTTGCCATTGTGTGTACAGAGTAAGAGATGGGAAGATTAACAGTTGGGGTGTGTATATCAGGACTAGTGGAGTAACATTTGGGGTAATGTCCTAATGTGAGTATACTCTGTGTGAAAGAACTGGATGTTTATTTTCTGTTGACATCTTGTCCATTCTTCCTTCTTGCTGTCCAGGTGTCGGTCATTGAGGAGAAAGCCATCCAGAAAGTGGATGACCTGCTGGAAAGCTATATGGGCATCAGAGACAGTGAACTTGGTGAGGATGGAAGATGCTAAGGCTACTGTAGCAACATTTCCCAGTTTTTGATCACAGTGATTTGTGAGAGTGATTTGACTCTGCCCATACCACAGAAGAAAATTCATTTTTTTGACTACATACCAGTATAATCTGTATGAAAACCTGCAGTATATTAAAGAGAAACTCCAGTTGGTTTTTGGAAATTTGTCAGCAGATAGAAAAACTATAGCTGCTGACTTTTAATAAACAGACACTCGCCTGTCTCAGGATCCAGCAGGGTCAATGCCCAAAGGGACCCCGAGGACCCTCTTTGGTCCTCGGCGCTGGGATCTTAACTGTGGGCACCTGATTGCGACAGCTTGCGGCTTCACAGCTCCTGCAGTCTTTTGGGACCTGTGACGTGTCCCAGAAAACGAAGAGGAGGGAAGGAGAAATTGGATACTTGTTCCCTCTAGAATGAAAAAAAATGCCAAATGTCAGCGGGGGGGTGGTTGGATGGTGGCCCTAAAGTGGAACTTCCCTCTTGAGTGGAGTTCCGCTTTAAACTATGGATTTTAAATATGTTTTTTGTCTAACAATTAAGGCTGATTACTGAAATAGTCCAAAGGATTAAAGCCTTCGTAGATGTGCAATCCCATTCAAAGATAATTACTCAGCAAAGCATCCCTATAATGCACTGCAGCACACCTTCATTATAGGAAATCACACCACACCGATGCATACGCATTGCCCCATTGCGTTGCAAAACCTATTTTTGTTCATGCCCCTGGGGTTGTTGCCGGCCCAATCAAAATGAAAGAGGTGTGTAACACAACACTTCTCAATGCACAACAATGCCTGTACTGCAGCATACATGGTTACATTTCATAAACGCCACACCCTTATCTCCTTCTCTTCAGGCAGGGTAGAAAATATGTATTGGTTGGATGTTGACGTTGTCTCTCTTGTTTTACACAGCTGGCACCATGGTGGAGTTGGGCATCGACAAACAGAACCCTGATGACTTCTCAAAGGCACTGGACCGCACACTAGGGGACTTTGCCTTTCCAGACGAGTTTGTATTTGATGTTTGGGGAGCCATAGGCGATGCCAAGGCTGGACGATACTAAACTACTTTAACTCTTTAATCTCCCCCAAAGGGGATTTATCTGCTGCTGCCCCATCCATTTCCCACTACCCAGTATCAGGAGATGCTCCTGTAATTACAGCGCTGGGCTGGGATGATGTCACAAGGGCTAAAACCACTGTAGACTTTCCTGGAGGTCCTGTCCTGCTTGAATTTGGTTCTGCTCGCTCTGCCTTTTAGGTCTTCCACCAGAACTGCTCCTCACACTTCTGAAGTGGAGAAGTCCTTATACTAAGGATGTCTGAAGGAAGAGGAGGAGCCTGGCACTGACTCGCCAATGGGTGACTTTCTTAAATCCTGGCTGTTGGTGATTTGCTAGTAAACCTGGGTTTTCAGATCACATCGGCCAGCATCTCCCCATTGCAGGGCTGACGACTTCTTCTGCTGTACACTGGGCTCAGCTCCTTGTGTGGACAATACAACCCCATGCACATAGCTGCACAACTTCAAGTAATTCTCCACTCCACTACATTCCTTGGATTCCTCTCGCCATGGATGAATGAATGAATGCCATTGAAGTCGATGGATTCAGAGATTATCTAGTGAAATGTGATTTAACTAAGCTAATGAGAGTAAGAAGGAATCCCCTTTCTTAAGAGGACATCTCGTAGGATTCTTGTATGTCGGCTCAGTGAAAATGTATAGTATAATATAAACCAATATTTCCTTCTTACAAGAGGATGTTTTTTAACCCTTAATAAATTATGTTACAGGCCCTTACTTGGATGAGATTTTGATCTTTAGCGCCACCCTGTGGCGGGGCATGATGTTGCAATAATAGTTCACCTGTCTCTGATTTACTCAGAGGGCTGAAAAAGGTCAGTGACCTAGCTAAGTTTTGTTAACTTGATCTGTTTGTTTTTCTGTGTACCCCATCCTGACTGTAATAGAGAACAGTAACTAAGGTTATTAAAAGATTTTATACACAACGCTGTTTTTGGTGAATTATGTTTCGTCTCCTTTAAAGGGAATTGCAGTGGTTTAGACTGAGAAGTCTCTTTTGTAGACCGTGTATTTGGTTGTTTTTTATGGCTTGATTGTCTGACTGAAAGTAAACTCCTGTTAGACCTGGTTCACACCGATGCTGCTCTGCGAGCCATGTTTTGTGTGGGCAGGGCAGCCTATTCATTTGAATGGGCTGCTGTGCCTCCGGAAAATGCAGGGAAAAGGTCCCAGCTCTGATTTTTAAATTGCAGCCCGCGGGTAAACCGCAAGTGCAGTGCAGGAAGTGGCTGCTGTGATTTTCAGTGTATTCAGGCGTCATTAGGATTAGAGGAACCCGCACACATCTCCTGCATTTTCTGTGCAAGTGGCTGTGGGAATAGGTGTGGACCCGCAGCTGGAACCACACAAGTGGAAACCAGGCCTTATGACGTGCACACACGATTGTTTTTTCATGACGAGAAAAATGTAATTTTTTAAATTGGTCATTAAAAATGATTGTGTGTAGGCTTTAGAGCATTTTTCTCAACGTAAAAAATGGGCATTAAAAATTTAGAACTTGCTCTATTTTTTTTCTCATTGTTTTTCACTTCGTCGTTTTTCAGGTCATGAAAAATGGTTGTGTGTACGCTTTAACGACAGGGGGGGGGGGGGGAACGCGCATGCTCAGAAGCAAGTTATGAGAAGGAAAATTTGCATAATCAGCCCAAAGGGTGGCGCCAATCTATAGTTATCGTGCCGTTTGTACGTGTTGTACGTCACCGCACTTTGCGCGAGCATTTTTTTTTCCACGATCGTGTGTATGCAAGGCAGGCTTGACGAGAATCGCCCTGAGAAAAACCTTCATTTTTATTTTTTTTCCATGACATAAATGGTCGTGTGTATGCGGCTTTAGGATTTGGAAATGGCTGCAGGTACCTCTTCATATACATCCTGGGAATCATAGATGGTAAGTAGACAAATACTAACTTAAAAAAAAAACAGGCCCTGAAAGCAATGCACGCACACACCATCCTCTGAAAATGCTATTTGCCTGGGTGCTCTCTACATTGAGATACTGACAAGTAACGAGTAAGCAAGCAAGTAAGGAAGAGCAAAGTGCAGTTAGATCTCCAAGTGTGGATGCTTGTCAATTACTTTCCCAGCCCAGGATAACAAAGTTCCTTCTATTGGTCAGGGAGACTGGGTATCATGGTGATTGGTTTGGGAGAGAGGGGTTGACTAGAGCTGAGCATCCAGGCCAGAAGCTGGCATTTAAGCTTTGGCACTCCCAGGGCATTCATGATCCTATGCAAAGGTACCTGATGGCTGCCTGCTTTGCACACCCTTTAATAAGTCTTTCTCAACCAGGGTTAGGTGGAACCCTAGGGTTCCTCCAGAGGTTGCTAGGAATTCCTTGCACAATAAGCAATTTCTGCTTTTAAGATATGCTACCACTGACCACAATGATCTTTTTAGGAATGCATAAGGGCCATTTACCCCCGACCACCAACGTATGAAGCATTCTTCCCACTGCAGGATAGGACCTCTCCACTATCCATCTTTTGGGTCACTTTTCACTGAACTCACTAAATGTGAGGAAGCACTACAATTTTTACTGTCTGCATTTATTTTCTGGATATGATTGTTTTATTCCATTATTATTATTAACCATTTGACCTCCAGAACATTTTACCCCCTTTATGACCATGCCATTTAGAGCTTTCTTTTGGCGGTATTCGATTCACCTCCTTTTTTTTCAATAAAAAGTGATATTTCTTTATCGTACATCACGGGACACAGAGCAGACAGAATAATTACTGTGTGGGTTAATACGCCACTTTAAGGGGAATGGACACTGTCAGATCAATCAAATGGGAAGTCATCCCCTATTTAACCCCTTCCACACAGGAAGTACCTCCGTTTTTTTCCGCCAGTGTCTGTAAGGTGGTGGTCACTAATGTGATGCATGTGATCTTGGAGGTCTGGACAGTTCTATTTAGAATCATGGACTTCAATCTGATCCATTTGATAAAGCTGTCGGCCAAAATGAATGGTACCGGAGTCTCATTGGATAGTAGAGAAGATTCTTTGAGGTTTGCCTGTAATGCAGCCTTTCGGCGCTGGACCCTGTGTAATGGAACCCTGTGCAGTGTTTGTTCTGACCAAGGTGCTTTCCTGCAGGGTGCTATACAGGTCCAGGGGAGTGGACTCCAAATTGAGGGGAACCCAGTTCCTGAAGGTCTTTTATGACAAAGCTCGTTGTGATGGGTGAAGCTTGGACTCCTGTTATGTTCAGAGTCCTGCAGCAGGAATGGTAAGTCTTAATTTTTGCAGTTTCTCTTTTTTTTTATAGAAAAAGATCTGACGGTCTTCTCTCAGTGGCCACTGGGGGCAGTGTGCAGTTTAATCATGATTTGTGTACTTCTTGGGAGAGTGGGCTGCTGTCGTCTCTCCTCCAGCCATTTGAGGGCGCAAGCTCGCTCAGTACGGCCTATTTTTATATAGGCAGGGAGTGGAGGGGCAGCCATGTTTACCATGTGGACAGCAGGTTCTGCAGGGCCATCTGAGACATAACGGCAGCCTATGAATTCTAATGAAGTGTGAGTTTTTACTATGGAAAAAATTTATGGCCAGACAAGTCATGATTATATAATGCATTCTTACTGCTTAAAGCGGTTGTAAACCTGCATATACATTTTTTTTTTTTTTTTACACCTGCAAGGCAAAAGTCATAATGAGCTAATATGCACCTCATATTCGCTCATTATGAAATACTTACCTCGGAACGAGAAGTGACTTACCTGGTCCACGCCGGCGTGTCTTCCGGGTATCGCCGCTCCAGCGCTGTGATTGGCTGGAGCGGCGATGACGTCACTCCCGCGCATGCGCGCGGGAGATTTCATTCCGGCAAGGGTCGGCAGCGGTCGGCCCTTCAGCCGAGGATCCCCCCTGCGCATGCGAGGAGGAATATCTCCTAAACCGTACAGGTTTAGGAGATATTCTTTATACCTACAAGTAAGCCTTATTTCAGGCTTACCTGTAGGTAAAAGTCAAAAAGTGGGGTTTACAACCACTTTAATCCGGGGGGGGCTGCACAACTGTAAGTCGACACACCCCTATATGGGTATCGGTGCACTGTAAGATGTGTCTTCACAATAATGTGCATTCGGTCTACAGGAGCTTACTTTTAGGCTGCTCTGAAGCAGAAAAAAGCTGCATGGGATGCATGTGTGCTTGGCTAATCCTGCAAAACTAGTATGGGGCAAAGTGCAGTTGGGCCGGTGCAGCATAGTATACATTCTTGCAAACTTGTTTAAATAAACACATGTTGCATAGATACATGTGGCAAAAGTACAAGTTTGAAAGAACATGGGCATTGGTGCATGCAACAAAGAGAAAAAGCGGCACATCCAGAGATGAAGAAAATTTTGTTGGTTTAAAGCGGAGGTTCACCCTCAAAATCAACTTTTCTGCATTGCTATCTTACACAGGTTTTAGAGATTATAGCGTTGAAATTTTTTTTTTTTGATTCTCCCTTACCTCTCATCTTCTATACTTCCTGGTTTGGAGTCCTGCAGGCAGTGGGCTTTTTGCTAAATTGTCCGACCGCTCTGTGCATTCTGGGAGCGTATTGAGTGTCCTCCTGTTGCTGACGTCAGCCCAATCACAGCAATTCAGTTGAGAGCGTCGTAATCTCACGCTAGCTGAGCTGTCATGTGACGCGGGAAGCGGGTCACATGACTAGCCAAGCGCGTCATATGATGAGGGAGGGCGGATACATCTTCAGCAGCATCAGTGTTGACGGCGCGGCTCCCCGCCGACACTGCGCATGCGCGGAATTACGCGGTGAATGCTGGGAGATCAACATTGCCGCATCCCGGAAACAAAAGCAGGAGGGATTCAAAGTGCCCACAGTTAAGATGGCAATGTCCATCGCCCGATTATATAAAAGATTATTTCGTCTGAAATGAGGATCCTGGCGCATAATAACAGGGGACATGTGAGTAACTAATGTATTGTAGCAAACGTAGCCGATTAGTGTCTTTAAAAAAAAAAACGTTTTCCCACAGAACTTCCGCTTTAATTGCAGCAAACGCGTTTCACACAAAGTGCTTATTCATTGGGCATTAGTGCACTTTAAGGAGCTGTGTCTCCAGAATAGCATGCATATGGTCTGCAGTAGCTTAGTTTCCAGCTGTTGAAACAGCATAGAGGCTGCATTGGATGCCTATGTACTTGGCTAATCCTGCAAAACTAGTATGGGTGGGCCCAGGTGCAGCAATGTATACATGTTTCATCTTGCATAGGCACATGTTGGCATAGACACATGCTTGCTTGAATAAACCCAAGCTTGCATAGGCACATGTTTGCTGAGGGGTCTGTCCCGACAGGCTTGCAGCGCCCATCCGCCCGGGGTGCACCCCCCCCCCCCAGGCTGGCCGTGAAGGCATGTGTTTGCGTGGGCGCAGGTTTTCTAGGCACGTGTTTGCATAGACGCGTGTACATAAATGTGTATGCATGTTGCATATATATGTTTTTTAGATGCATGGATACATGTTTGAGTAAACGCATGTATACTTGGACATGTTTGTGTAAGCGCGTGTTTGCATAAACACGTTTGATAAACGCATGCTTGCTTATTGCGTAAATGCATGTCTTCATGGGTTGCATAAGCTCGTGTTTGCATAGACGTGCACATTTGTGTTTTGCCTAAACACATACTTGCATGCTTCCATAAAAGCATATTGCTTAAATGCATGCTGGCATGTTTTCACTTGTACTGCATACGTATATGCTTAGTTTGAACTGCATACATATGTGCTTGGTTGCATTAACCACTTCTCGATTTGGCAGGTTGGCAGCCCTACGCGAACCACCTTACAGGTACGTCGGCTCCTTTTTAAGAGGCTCAGCAGGCGGGGGACCTGATGCTTGTGGCCGGTGGTCAAGATGCCCGCCGGCCACCCGCTTTCCCGGGCAAGAGAGACAGAATGGCCATTAGCTGAATCCAAAATAAAAAAGGACAGACCTGGGGACATCTCTGCTTGTTTCCTGTATAGACAACACCTCTCCACAGAAGCAATCATTCAGATTCCAATCCCTCCACCATGGCCAAGACCAAAGAGCTGTCCAAGGGTGTCAAAGACAAGATTGTAGACCTACACAAGGCTGGAATGAGCTACATTAAGACCATCGCCAAGCAGCTTGTTAAGAGGGTAACAACAGTTGGTGCGATTATTCGCAATTGGAAGAAACGCAGAGTAACTGTCAGTCTCCCTCGGTCTGAGGCTCCATGCAAGATCTCACCTTGTGGCATTTTAGTGATCATGAGAACTGTGAGGAATCAGCCCAGAACTACACAGGAGAATCTTGTCCATGATCTCAAAGCAGCTGGGATCATAGTCGCCAAGAAAACAATTGGTAACACACTACACCTTGAAGGACAGAAATCCTAAAGCGCCTGCAAGTTTCCCCGCTCAAGAAAGCACATGTACAGGTTCGCCTGAAGTTTGCTAATGAACATCTGAAAAATTCAGAGAACTGGGTGAAAGTGTTGTGGTCAGATGAGACCCGAATCAACTCGACTCGCCTTGTTTGGAGGAGGAGGAATGCTGCGTATGACCCCAAGAACACCATCCCCACTGTCGAACATGGAGGTGGAAACCTTATGCTTTTGGTAGTGTTTTTCTGCTAAGGGGACAGGACAACTTCCCCACATCAAAGGGGCGATAGATGGGGCCATGTCCTGTCTAAACCTTAGGTAAAAACCTCCTTCCCCCAGCCAGGGCATTGGAAATGGGTTGTGAATGGGTATTCCAGCATGCCAAGGCAACAAAGAAGTGGCTTAAGAACAAGCACATTAAGGTCCTGGAGTGGCCTAGCCAGTCTCCAGGCCTTGATCCCATAGAATATATGTGGAGGGAGCTGAGAGTTTGAGTTACCAATTGTCAGGCTTAAAACCCTAATGACTTGGAGAGGATCTGCAAAGAGGAGTGAGATAAAATCCCTCCTGAGATGTGTGCAAACCTGGTGGCCAACGACAAATATCTAACCTCTGTGATTGCCAACAAGGGTTTTGCCACCAAGTACCAAGTCATGTTTTGCGAAGGGGACAAATAATTATTTCACTCAACAAAATGCAAATCAATTTATAACTTTTTTGAAATGTGTTTATAATTTCTTCAAGCGCCGGATACAAAGGTGAACTACAGGTATCTGCTTACGCGTTTCACACCAAGGTTGGGTGCTTACTCATAGCTCAAGTAAGAACCCGACCTTGGTGTGAAACATGAAATCGTATACCTGTAGTTCACCTACGGCCGTCCAGCCTTCTTTTCTATTAAAATTATAGACTGATCATTTCTTTGTCAGTGGGCAAATGTACAAAATCAGCAGGGGATCAAATACTTTTCCCCCCACACTGTACCTTGCTAACATGCTGTTAAGAAGGGCCCTTGCTCTCTGTAGGGAAGCAGTAGTCTCTCTGCAGAAGTCTGACATGCCCCTGCATATAGGAGACAGAGTGCTCAGAATTGCTGTCGGCATTGATACTTTTACTTACTATTAGGGTGGGTAGGAGGCAGAGCACTGACACAGATGGTGCAGATTTCTGAAACCGTGTCCTTCCTATGCAATGTGGTCATGTAGCACAGCAGAAACATGGAAGCATCTGCTGGATTTTGGTCTCTTTGAATGCAGATCACCACCATTTTATATTTCTTTACTCTACAAACCTGAATGTAATAATTGGGGTCTTGTGACACATTTGAGCGGAGTTCCTCCCCCTGCCTGGATGTCCCCAGGTCTGTGCTTCTTTATTTTGGATGCAGCTACTTCCCTATCTATAGGGAGCTGGTTGTATTCGCACACAGTTTGCTAAGATCTGCCTTCATTATTAATTCATATCCCAAAGGAGCCATCTGTAAACAGTAATCACTTGCAGGCTATTACCACCCATCCTTACAGGAAGGAGCCAAGCGTGTGAGCGATATGTATAGACAGATAGATAGAAACCATTTGGTGACTGCAATGACTGTGGCCAACCAGTGATATCTTCTGACTGGATGTACGATATATATATATATATATATATATCTCAAACCTACGGGATGCGTCGTTGAAAAATGTGACACCACACAGGATTGATGTGAGCTCTTCTGCGAATCCATTCCACATTCTGGTTTGTGTCTGCATACCTCTATATATGTATGCATTTAGGAACGTGTTGTTGTGTGTGGGAATTTATCCGAAGCCTCTGTGAGAAGATTAGCAGTTCCCTAAACAGTGAGAGCCCTCAAATCCCCAGAGACCCGCAGAACATTGCTCCATTAACCCTTCCCCTGCTGGCAGGCGCCTGCACTTTGTCAAATATCCAGCAGAAGGACTTGGTTGTAAGACCAGGGTCACCTACTGTGTCATTGACACGGTGCTGCACTCAGAGGCGCAGCGCGTCATAAAGCGAGAGGCCTTGAATCATCAAAGGCTGTTATTGTTACTCTGTGTACAGCAAGCGGCCTCTGCGATTCCAGCCATCAACATGCATTTATCACTGTGATCTGCCACTGCCTTGTCCGCACGCCCCGCTTTGCTGTTACTGCGCAGCCAGTCTCTCTTACATAACATGCCATATTTTTCAAAGACAAATGTCTCCTGTTTGAAGAAAGCGATCCATTGCGTTTTATTTCACAGTGCTTTAGTGGAATGCTACAACTTGCAAATCCATTTTAAATAATTGAGGGCATACAGGCCTTGTTTGACACATATACTGTAGAGCCATGTTTTCCATAACTTGCCCTGGTGGTGGTTTCAAAGTTTGAAACAGCTGAATGCTAGTTGGAATAAATTGATGGTGCTGTAAACCAGTGTTCTGAGAACACAGGTTCATTAAAGTGGAGTTCCACCCATTTTTTTATGTTTGTCTGTGCTGCATGCCCTAATCTTATAGTGTTCGGAATAGACAATTTTTATTTATTTTGTTGCTTGTAAATACCTTTTATTTTGTAGTCCTTCATTACTTCCTCCTCCTTATTAGCCTAGGCTATTAAGTCACACGGCTATTTGCAAGGGTTTCTGGGATAGGCATCATGTTTCCCAGTAGTCCTTGCAAACCTGACTGAAACCTATTACATTGCTTGTGCAGCACTGAGCATGTGCGAGATATGCAAAGCTGAAATCCAGGAAGTCATACAATCTGGCTTCATGATGCCCACACTTAAGATGACCACGGTTTATTTCTAGATTCTAATTCTATCTAAATGCTGTAACAACCTAACAAAACGGACCTTAGTTTACAGACTAACTTTACTAGAATACATTAAGCTTGTGTATTACAGGGGTATTTATATTTAAAAAGTGAAATTGTTGGTGGAACTCCCCTTTAAGTTATGATTAGAATTGTTTACCTGCTACCCTAAAAGTGAAGAATTTACTTCTTTGTATTTAAGATGGTAGTGACATGTAAATGCCTTCTGTTTGAGTTTCAAAAGATTTATTCAGATGGTATTGGTAAAGGGCCATGAGTAAGAACAATATAGGAGGTTCAAAAGTTAGAACCGCAAGTAGGAAGTAACCATATGAACAAGACTATATAATACCAACCTACATCTAAAATAGCCAATTGGCCATCATGTAAATTTTTGAGTTGATACAAAACTGCAACATAGTGTCGGGGATTGCGTCAATATTCTACATTGAAGTCTATAAAGCTATTTTGGCAGAGTTTAGCTCTGCATTGAAGTTATATTTAATTCAGCATAACCAGTTGTTTTCACATAGCTCAACCTTGCCATTCCCGACAGCATCAACTATGTTTTAATAGTGTTAGTCGTGGTGTATAATCCAGGCCACTTTGGATATGTTGAGTTGATTCATGTGTGGGAAAATTTATTATGCAAGGCTTGTCAAGAATACTATAAAATACTAAATATAGTATGGTATATAGCTAGTACTAAATATAATATATTATAGTGTTTTTGGTTTTCAAAATGTTTTACAAATAAATAGCTGAAAAGTGTGGTGTGCATTTGTATTCAGCCCCCCTCAATACTTTGTAGAACCATGATTCGCAGCTGTGTCTTTTTGAGTATGTCTCTACCAGATTTGCACATCTAGAGAGTGAATTCTTCTTTGCAAAATACCTCAAGCTCTGTCAGATTGGATGGAGAGCGTCTGTGAACAGCAATTTTCAAATCTTGCCTCCAGATTCTCAATTGGATTTAGGTCTGAACTTCGACTGGGCCATTCTAACACATGAATATGCTTTGATCTAAACCATTCTATTGTGGCTCTGGCTGTATGTTTAGGGTCGTTTTCCTGCTGGAAGGCGAATCTCTGCCCCAATCTCAAGTCTTTTGCAGACTCTAACAGGTTTTCTTCTAAGATTTCTCTGTATTTGGCTTCATCCATCTTCCCATCAACTCTGACAAGATTCCCTGTCCCTGCTGAAGAAAAGCATGGACCCACAACATGATGCCCCCACCGCCATGTCTCACAGTGGGGATGGCGTTTTCAGGGTGATGGGTGATGTTAGTTTTCTGCCACACATAACACATTTAATTTAAGCTAAAAAGTAAAATTTTGGTCTCGTCTGACCAGAGCACCGTCTTCCACATGTTTGCTGTATTCCCAAAATGGCTTCTCACAAACTGCAAACGGGACTTCTCATGGCTTTCTTTCAACAATGGCTTTCTTTTTGCCACTCTTCCATAAAGGCCAGATTTTTGGAGTGCGCGACTAATAATTGTCCTGTGGACAGATCCTCTCACCTGAGCTGTGGATCTCTGCAGCTCCTCCAGAGTTACCATGTACCTCTTGGCTGCTTCTCTGATTTAATGCTCTCCTTGCCCGGTCTATCAGTTTAGGTGGACGGCCATGTCTTGGTAGGTTTATAGTTGTGCCATACTCTTTCCATGTTCGGATGATGGATTGAACAGTGCTCCATAAATTGTTCAAAGCTTGTGCTATTTTTTTTATAACCTAACCCTGCTTTAAACTTCTTTACGACTTTATCCCTGACATGTCTGCTGTGTTCCTTGGACTTAATGATGCGGTTTGTTTGCTAAGGTTCTCTAACAAACCTATGAGGGCTTTACAGAACAGCTGTATTTCTACTGAGATTAAATTAAACACAGGTGGACTTATTAATTAGGTGACTTCTGAAGGTTCCACTAGATTTGAATTAGGGGTATCGGAGTTAAGGCGGCTGAATACAAATGCACGCCACACTTTTCAGATATTTATTTGTAAAACGTTTGGAAAAACATTTATAATTTTCCTTCCACTTCACAATTATGTGCCACTTTGTGTTGGTCTATCACAAAAAATCCCAATAAAATACATTTACGTTTTTGGTTGTAACATGACAAAATATGGAAAAATTTCAAGGGGTATTTTTGCAGTTAAAGATTTTTGTTCTAGCAATCAAATCAACAACTCCTATGAATTCATTTAAATGCAACTATAATCCTAGTCCAACTTCAACCTGACTCTCTGGAATACTACTACAATATCTTTTAGGTTAGGTAATGTTTAGTACATACAAATGGTTACAGGCTGGGAAAGGAAATTAATTAGCTTCAGGAAGACGGACACAATTGGACACGTCCACCATATATCTATTAGAAATCCTGGTTAATTGCAGCCTCTGAAGCAAGAATGTGGTAGATTAAGTTTCCATCTCAATGGCACAAAGGACATCCAGGAGTAATAGCGTTTCAGTCATCACAGTTTTGAAACTTCCCTTAACCTCTCACAGCAATAATATCATCTTGCTATGGACATCTTGATATAGATCTCCATCTCCCACTCCTGAGAAACCTTAAAAAGTGGATTAGATACACAGATTTGACCATTTCCCATCATAGAAGGTTATATTTGGACTTACATTGTTCCCGAGAGATGACATTGTCCTCTAACATTTGGGATTGAAAATTAGTAAATTTTTTTAGAAAGTCACAACTTTTGTTATTGTTTCCATTCCAGGGATAGGATTTTTTTCAGTGGAGATTAGTTTAATCTTCATTTGGAATTTTCTCCATAGTAGTAAGGAAAGTTTGGAGTAGGGGGATCTGGAATTGATGGAGTAATAGGCAGGAATATTCACATCCACAAGGAACCATTAGTAGTTAAATAGATTGTAAACAATCACATTGTAAAACAACCCATTCAGTTTAAAACAGAAATTGAAGGCAAAACATTTTTGTAAAATCCTCTTCTTTTTTTTTTTAATAAGTGATCACATTCCCTCTGTTCTCAGCTGCAGAAGAGCTGGGGGGGTAGGAGAAGCGACAGTACACTGATCTTCCCAGTGAATGTCTTTGCAGTGGGGGCATGTCAGGACAAGCCTGATCATTGGAGGAGAGCAGGCCGAGTTCCCAGCATAACTAGAAAAATTACTACAGTGTGCTCTCCTGCTTAGTGTGGTCAGCTTTTAATAGGAAAGCAAGAAGACTAGCAGAAACACCAGGGATTTCACACAAAGGAAGTAATACAAAGAGCTCATGATACCTTTTCATACAAGTACATGTGACAGAAGGCACATATCAGGAATATGAAGTGTTGGGATAACAAACGCTTTAATAAGGAAAGTCCCCCAAATCTTTAAGACAATCAAAGGCTTTTTCGTCAGCAAGAGACGCCACCACTCCCGCCGACTCTGGCCGTGCCCTGTCCATATGCGTGAAAAGCCATTTAATATTGATGTCCGTTCCCCTCCCTGGCATAAAATCCCGCTTGGTCTGGATGAACTAAAGCAGTTATGACCGTATTAAGTCTCATGGCTAGCACTTTGGCTAGAAGTTTCGCATCAACGTTTATCAGTGAGAGGCTGGTACGAGGAGCACAGTAATGGGTCCTTGCCTGGCTTGGGGATCACCACCACCACTGTCTCACTCAGGGAACGTGGAAGCCCCTGCAGCCCCTGTGCCTCAGTCAACCTCACTAGCAATCTGTCCGTCAAGTCCTCTGCATATTGCTTGTAAAACTCAACCGGTATGCCGTCGGGGCCCGGGGACTTACCCGATTGGAGAGGTTTAAGAGCTTTCAAGAGTTCATCGGCAGTTATGGGGGCATCAAGCAGTTCGCAGTATTTAGTGGTCAGGACTGGGATGTCGATGGGATCTAGGTAGGAAGTCAGTTCATCACTAGAGTATGTAGCCCTGGAGCTGTAGAGGTTTTTGTAAAAGGAGACAAAGCAGTCATTTATCTCGTCAGGGGCAAACAGTAGGTCCCCACCAGGTCCCTGTATGCAGGGCACACACATCCCCCCGGATTGCTCCCATGACAACCAGGCCAGCAGCTTCCCGGATCTCCCTCCCTGCTCAAATATGCATTGTGATTGGGCGAGTAGGCGTTTCTGAGTGAGAGGTGCGAATGTGAACAACCTCTCCAGTTAGAGACTGAAGTGCGTCATAGTCACTAGGGTCTTTGGATCAGACGTATTGCGTTTCCTGCAGCCCTCCTCTCCGCACCGCCAAGTCGGCCCTTCTCTCCCTGCGAACCCTGGCAATAATAGTCTGATACCTCCCCCTCAGAACCCAATCCGACCCCCAGAACCTAGACAGCCTCCAAAGAACACTTCCAGGGGCCTAGGAAAGCTCCAACATCAGGAGAAGCGGTGCATTGTCAGATTTGCCCTAGAAAGAATCCTAATGTCCTTAACCTTAGGTAGTGCTCACAATAGTAAGTCTGATCCCGGGGGCCCAGTGCAAGTGAAATTTCGTCAGTGGGTAATCGCGTATCAGGGTCTTGGTCGATGATCACGAGGCAAGGATTCCAACCAGGCAGAGGCCTCCCTGGGAGAAGTGAAGAAGCGAGTTGGAAGCCCATCAGTTAATGTCCCGTGATTAGAGTCCACTCACCTGTGAGCTGGCTGGAGTCTTGGGACCGCCGGAGACTCCATGTGCGGAGAAATCGAGGCCGCGTCTCCGTTGAGGCCTAGCGCATCCCGCGCAGGGAGAGGCCGGATCGGGGGCAGTTAGCAGTCCCCGGGAGCCAAAACGAAGACCGCCAATCGCTGTCCCTCTCTCCGGGCTCTCCCCCACCAGCGGATTGGCTTGGATCGTGGGGCCGTCGGAGGCCCGGCACACACCAACCCTGCGCGCCTCGTGTGAGGTCTAGGCCGGGAGGAGAGTGGCGGACAAGCATCTCTGGAGGGCAGAGAAATAAGGTCACCGGCCAGTTCTCCTAAAAGGCTGCGTTGCGGGTTACCTCCATCTGACTTCAATCCCGGATGGCGGTGTCAATGGCCCAGATAGTAGCACGGATGCCGGTAGAGCTCAGAGGAAAGCGTCCGCTCACAGCGCCATCTTGGACACGCCCATGGATCTGTGTGTTTACACACACAGATTAATGGTCCTGCCGTGAGCGCGGGTGCCGGCGGACATCGAGGGCACGCGCACCGGGTCCCGAGCAATTCGGCTGGGGCACGAGCGCCCCCTAGCCGCCCTGGAATGCAAGGACATCATATGACGTCCACTCTGAGGGAGGGAGGGTTCTTGCCAATGTCATTTTACAATGACTTGGTAGGGAAAGTGTTAAGGAATTTGAGAAAATTTGGAAACTGTGGTTGGAGAAGATGGGAGTAATAAGGAAGGCTCTACAGAAATAAATTTAAATATGCAGAAAATAAAATAAAGATTATATAATTGTAAAATTATAGACTGATCATTCTTTTGTCAGTGGGCAAACGTACAAATCCAGCAGGGAGTCAAATACTTTTTTTCCCTTACTGTATAATTGTATGAAACCAGAGTTTATTATCATTTTAAACAACCACTATTATAAATAATCAGTGATGATATGTAAGTGGGATTATCTATTGCCAATGATAGGCAAAAATATAGGTAGAGAGGTTGTTGAGAAATGTAAAGGGTATTCCCTGCTCCCTGTGATGTAATAGGGCAATTATGGTAGGTAGGTACGTAAGTACAGAGGTTGCTTTGAATGTACAGAGTTACTTACAGTAGACCCAATACTCGCATTTCACCCAGGACCCTCTATGCCAAAGACAACCCTTCCACCTAAAAATTGCACAGCAATTCTAAAAATGACAGCCCAGACTCTGCATCTTTAAAACCAAACTCATCATTTGCTCCCACACTTCCCTCCAGATGGCATTTTTTAAAAGAGAAGTATAACCAAAACTTTTTTGACTGAACTTCTCCTGTGGATCATACGCTATATTACCCAAATTATTGCGATGCCTGCTAAAAACTGTTCCCACACAGTTTGGAACATGAAAATTAATTCCCTTCACTGGAGCTAAAGGGAGGAGCCCAACCCTTGAAAAACAACTCCACACCACACCATAATCCCCCTTCCACCAAATGATTTAGACCAGTGCACAAAGCAAGGTCCATAAAGACATGGATGAGCAATTTTTGGGAGGAGGAACTTTATTGGCCTGCACAGAGTCCTGACCTCAACCCGCTAAAACACATTTGGGATGAATTGCATCGGAGACTGTGAGCCAGGCCTTCTTGTCCAACATCAGTACCTGACCTCACAAATGCGCTTTTGGAAGCATGATCAAACATTTCTATAGACACACTCTTAAACCTTGTGGACAGCCTTCCCAGAAGAGTTGAAGCTGTTATAGCTGCAAAGAGTGGGCCAACTCAATATTGAACCCTACAGACTTATGCCATGTACACACGCTCAAAATGTCTGACGACAAATGTTCAATGGGAGCTTGTTGTCGGAAATTCCAACCCTGTGTAGGCACAACAAAATCCGTTCTCGTAAATTCCGATGCCATTAAACGTCATGTGCGTATGAAGGCAGGCATCCCAATAATTTTGGTAATATAGTGTAGGGGTGCAGCTTGTTCTGCACTCCTGTGACCTGCTATCGGCTGCGGTCACAGAGCCAGTCTAGGCTCTGAAAAGATCTCAACCATATGCTTGGGATCTATAAAGATGCCTGGACTGGCAGCTGTCTCATCCTCAGAGTGTTGTTGAGAGCCTGAGTAAGCTTCTCCTGTCTCCTCCACAGCCCAGCACTGCAGTGAGCACTGGAGGGGCAGAGCAGAGAGCTGATGACTGACAGTCACTAGCTCTCTGCAGGCTGAAGACCACGAGCAGAGTGATCAGCAGTCTTTAATTGCTCAGTTCTCAGTCTAAGAGCCGGCATGGGTGTCATGGACAAAGTAGGCCACTAAATGGCATTAGCAGCGCATCGGAGCGCACAGGCGCATGCATGAGCGGCAACGACGCATTTTGCCACCAAACCAGGCTATTTAATGAAGCTGATCCTGCGGCCTCTTTCTGTTGGGTCTTGCGCCTCCTATTACCCACCTGACACCCGTTACCTGATTGTCTCCAGTTCCTGCGACCCGGCTTGCCTCTGATCATCCTTGACCTCCGCCTGCCCTGACCCCCGGCTTGTCTGACCTCGTCTCTGCCTGCTCCTCTAATCTGACTGCTGCCTGCCTGTTGCTGATCCGGCCTGAACTACGACTTTGCTCCTGCTTCTACCCTGTACCTGATCCGCCCGCCAGTGTTTGACCCGGCCTGCCTGACCCTGCTTGTGCCCATACTACAGCACACCTCCCTCCTGTTGCTGATCCAGGCTTCCTGCACCAAGCTCCAGCTGTCTGTTGCCCTGCGACACCGGCACCGCTGACATCTCCCTGGAGTCTACAGGAGTCCACCTCAGCTCCAGCACAGCATTCCTGCCAGGCGCTTGTGCGACTTTGTACTCTCGAGCTCCCTGTCCACACTACCAGGGACTCCGGAGTCAGAAAAGCAAGAGCAGCCGCTCCCTGCACGTCAGGCTCTATCACCAGGTACGTGACAAAGTGACAGATAAAGCATTTGGCCAATGCCGCATTCACCTAGAAGAGTATAATTTTTTTAAATGAATCCCATACTTCTCTTTTAAATGATATTTTCAGAAAAAGACAAAAAGGCCTGTTTTTGCTGATACTGCCTTGGGGTTATGTTATGTGGTCAGCTTAAGTGGAAATTATGCTTTTCATAACTCCAGTTTAATGGCTGCGGCAAAACCATCTGCTGTTGAACACCTCTAAACTACCCTGACCAGTTACCACAATAGCCACGCTGCATTCCTGTTAAACACCTCAAGAGTACAAATATTAATTATGACATTGCTCACTGCATTGTGCTATTCCCGTAAGCCCTGTGCTGACTCCTCTGTCCTGTTGTTCCAGCTTAACCTTGACACAGTCCACACGTCTTTGTCGCTGCTGTTGGGGCTTTGAGAATGCTGCAAAGAATGAGGTTCTCCAGGGTCCCAGAATTGGGGAATATCCAGAACACAATGCCTTATTAGGAGAGGCACCCTCTGCGTACAGCAGTGCGTCTGTCTGAGGATGGGAGGGTGGAGGCTATGTTTGATATCTCACAAAAGGCCAGAATTCATGATAAACAAGAATCTCTGCCAGACAGAATAGAGACAACGAGGAAGATAAAAAGACAGAGGAAACCGGAGGCAAGAAAATCATTAAAGTGCACCTGAAGTCAGAGAATACAATATGTCATATAAGAGGCAGGAAATCAAAGCACCCTGGTTTATTTAAAGGCCAATTAAAGACATTCCAGGTGCAACGAAGAAAAGTTGTGCGAAGGTGTGCTCACAGATCTACTGCGGATCGAAGCAGAGCGACACAGTGTGAAAGAGCGCTTATGCCGCGTACACACGATCGCACATTCTGACAATAAAACCGTGGATACATTTCCGACAAATGTTGACTCAAACTTGTCTTGCATACACACGGTCACACAAACGTACAACGGCACTATAAGGCCTCATTTCCACTGGCGTTTTTACAGCCACTTTTCTGAGCGTTTTTTGCAGCTTAAAAACGCCTGTCCATGTTAGTCTATGGCCTCATGCCCACCATGACGTTTTTGAGCTGTAGATGGCTAAGCTGCAAAAAAAACGCGGGACCAGTGCGTTCTGAAGCTCCAGCAATAGAGCTGTAAAAACGCCAGACATTAAAAAACGCTCAAAAACGCGCATAAACTCCAGCTCCAGCTCCATAAAGCTCCAGCTCCAAAAAAAAAAAAATATATATTTTTTTTTTCTAAAATAAACATGGACAGGCGTTTTTAAGCTGTAAAAAACGTGGCTGTAAAAACGCCAGTGGAAATGAAGCCTAAAAGATAAGTTCAATACCAGAGAAGTTAGTAGAAGTTTGGTGAAAGAGGATTCACGCTTTTCAGCCTCATGCTTTTCATTCCGTTACAGCGTGACGAATGTGCTATCTCCATTACGAACGCTAGTTTTACCAGACCGATCGCTTCCGTCTTGTACTTGATTCAGAGCATGTGTAGAATTTTGTGCATAGGAATAGTCCACACATGATCGGAATTTCAGAGAACGGATTTTGTTGCCGGAAAGTTTGAGAACCAGCTCTCAAATTTTTGTTGTCGGAATTTCCAACCAAGAGCTCGCATCGAACATTTGTTGTTGGAAATTCCGAGCGTGTGTACGCGGCATAAGAGCGCTTGGGAGGCAATATAAAAAACATTTATAAATATATACAGTTAGGTCCATATATATTTGGACAC
The DNA here is from genome assembly GCA_029574335.1 of Rana kukunoris. NCBI lineage: Eukaryota > Metazoa > Chordata > Amphibia > Anura > Ranidae > Rana > Rana kukunoris. The sequence continues at coordinate 488,626,083 of CM056051.1, read as the reverse complement.
AGGCACAAATTTCTTTCAAGCTTTTTTATTAAAATGATGGGGGAAAGGGAACAATTGCTATGAGTAGTAATTGATGGTCGGACTTTGAGGCAAGACAGAAGTATATAAAAATTAGGGCTGTTACTGATCAAAATTTTTGTGTTCGATTAATGTTTTTTTTTTTTTAAATCGATTATTTGACTAATTTCGATTAATTATAACGCACATACAGATCCAACTACTTTTAGCTGATCTTCTTTCACTGGAAAAGTGGATAGCAGGATACAAAAAACACACAAAGGCAGCGCTCAATGGGAATAGCATTAAAACTTTTATAGTCTTCAAGTAGGTAACCAAATAAATATTGCACTGGAGATAAAATCGATGTAGCTACATAAACTGTAAAAATGGTGAGAGTAATACCAAACGGTACCAAAAGCAGTCATAAAAACATGTAGCTAAGTATGATACTGGTATAAAAATGTGTACAACGATACCACTGCTGAATCCAGGTGAGGAGAGGTTAACATCAGTCCGTCGGCATATAGATGTCCCATTAAGGGAACTATCACAACTCCCAGTAGATGGCTGTAGAATCCCAGGGTGATAGAGGGAAGTGTAACAGCCCTTGCGTGTGGCAGATAGTAAGTTCCCGCCGGCATGCAGATATGAAGGCACAGCAAAGGAGCCCTTCAGATGGACACGGCAAGCCCCGCCAGTGTCCGTGACGTTACCGGATCTCCGACGGAACTCCCTGAAGGCCCAGAAGCTGGCGGAGAGGTGATCGATCAAAAAAATTAAAAGTTAATTTGCACAGCCCTAATAAAAATTATGATTTTATTACAAAAATAAAAAATTTACATCAATAATAAAAAAATACATAAAAAAAACATATAAATAGTAAATAGATATGGAAAAAATCCTTTGAAGTCCTTTACGCGTTTTGCCGTTGGGCTTCCTCAGGACGATACAAAAGGAGTTTTTGACAGTGTACAGGTATTATTTTATTGTTTGAAACGATATACATTACATTAGCACAATATTACAACATCTTTTACCCATTGACGACCGTGCTATAGCAAAAATACTGCTACAGCGCGGTCGAGTTACTGTTCTACGACGTCCCTGGGACGTCGTCCTTCACTTCCGCGATTGCGTGTCCCCTGGGACGCGCTCGCGGAAGTGTCCGTGCTCACCGGGTCTAGAAGACCCGGCGCATCACGGATCACGGTAAATTGCCACAAATAGCGGCCGTTTACCACATGATCGCACCGTCGAATGACGGCGCGATCACTTGTAAACAAACCGGCGTCATTTGATGACGCCGGTTCCTATCTCTCCTCTCTGTACCGTTCGGTACAGTGTGCGAGGAGAGGGGGGGGGAGCGGGGTGTCAGCAGCAGCACTGTGGCTGGATTTGTGACAAATGCAGTCACAGATCCAGCCATCCCTCCATCCATCCCAGCTCAGCCATCCCTGCTACCCCAATACTGTGCAATACCCCAGTACTCAGCAATACCCCAATACTCAGGAATACCCCAATACTCAGGAATACCCTGCCCAATACTCTGCAATACCCTGCCCAATACTCTGCAATACCCCGATACTCTACAGTACCCCGATACTCTGCAATACCCTGATACTCTGCAATAATCCAATACTCTGCAGTACCCCAATACTCTGCAATACCCCGCACAATACTCTGCAGTACCCCGCGCTATATTCTGCAATACCGCCTATGGGGATTTTTAAGTAGCGAAGTTTGGCGCCATTCCACAAGTGTGCGCAATTTTTAAGTGTGACATGTTGGGTATCTATTTACTCGGCGTAACTTCATCTTTCACATTATGAAAACAAATTGGGCTAACTTTACTGTTTTGTTTTGTTTTAAGCACAAAACATTTTTTTTTTTAAAAACACGCGTTCAAAAAATCTCTGCGAAAATACCATGCGAGATAAAAAGTTGTAACGGCCGCCATTGTATTCTCTAGGGTTTTTGCTAAAAAAGCATATTTAATGTTTTGGGGTTCTATGTAATTTTCTAGCAAATAAATGATGATTTTTACATGTAGGAGAGGAATGTCAGAATTGGCCTGGGTGTTCCAGAACGCCTGAAGGTGCTCCCTGCATGTTGGGCCTCTGTATGTGGCCACGCTGTGTAAAAGTCTCACACATGGGGTATCGCCATACTCGGGAGGAATAGCAGAATGTGTTTTGGGGTGTAATTTGTGGTATGCATATGCTGTGTGTGAGAAATAACCTGCTAATATGACAGAAACAAGTTTTTTTTTTTTTTTTACAGAATTTTCGGAGGTTTTTCTTTTATAGCGCAAAAAATAAAAAACCCAGAAGTGATCAAATACCACCAAAAGAAAGCTCTATTTGTGTGAAAAAAAGGACAAAAATTTCAAATGGGTACAATGTTGTATGACTGAGTAATTGTCATTCAAATTGTGAGAGCATCGAAAGCTGAAAATTGGTCTGGTTAGGAAGGGGGTTTAAGTGCCCAGTGGTCAAGTGGTTAATGTTTTTTTGAAAAGATAAAATAAATGTATCACATATTTACGTCATATAAGGCACCATGATGAGCCAATGATCAGCCAACCAGAGAGTTTATCACAGGGATGTAGTAGAATATCTAGAAGATTTATGGAGATGTTCCAAAATTATCAACCATCTAATGGGTAGAGAAATGCAAAAATTGTATTGTGTAATACAAAAAATACTTATGAGGAATTATGCAATCAGAGAAGGAAGAAAAAAGTGAGAGGAGGCAGAAAAGCAGAGAAGGGGTGAGGGGGGGAGAAAGGAGGGGAAAAAAAACGAAAGGGGAATTTTTTTATTTTTATTCTTTTTTGACAAGAAAAATATGTCTGGAATCATATCAGTGGCAAGAATCGCCTCTGCAGTAAAACTTCAATTGGGTTTGAAATAAAAAGAAAAAGGAGAAAAATGCCGGATAATCGGATAATAATATTGTGCTAATGTAATGTATATAGTTTCAGACAATGAAATAATACCTGTAAACTGTCAAAAACTCCTTTCTTTATCGTACATCACGGGACACAGAGCGGCAATCCATTACTATATGGGTTATAGAGTCTACCTTCAGGTGTGGACACTGGTGTAATTAACTACACAGGAAGTTCCCTCCCTATATAACCCCTCCCATACTGGGAGCTCCTCAGTTTTTTCATCAGTGTCTAAGGTGTTGGTTACGAGTGAACATGTGCTCTTAGGAGCTCTACTGGAGGGATCCATGCTGGATGTAAAAAACCTTCATAAATCCGGATCCGTCCAAGGTGCTTCATAGCCAAAGTGGACGGTACCCGGGCCTCGGTACGAAGAACGAGGTTTAGCCTATAATGCCTCTCTGCGGAGGGCTGGATCCTGGGTTCCAGAACTTTGTGCCTTCTAAGGACCAAATGTTTTTTCTGCTGCCAGGATGCTATGTAGGTCCAGGGGAGTTGGTGTTCCTGCCATGGACCCCGGTCCCTGAAGGTCTAGGACAATACCCACGGTGAAGGGGGAAGATTGGGCCTCTTGCTTGGCAATACCCTGCAGCGTGGAGAAGGTAAGAGGAGGGCCTACGGGACTTGGTTCGACAGTAGGTCCTCCGTGGGGGACTTGGGTCTCGCCTATATTATGCTTCTATGCATGGGCAATGTAAACCACTATGTCTTCTGAGACAGGATGGCTCAGGGCACCCATATACCTCCCCTAGCCGGCATGCAGCCTGGCCCACCATGTCTGTTAGACAGGATGGCTGCAGTACCTATATATCTCCCCTTGAAGGGGCCGGTACATAAAAAAAAAAAAAATATGCCCTTAATCCTATACAAAGGATTGTCTTCCGTGAGTAGTTGCAAGTCTTATCTGTGTTTCCACTACTATGGGCAGTAGAAGACATGCCTGATGTTTTTGCTTACCATGCTTTCCAGAAAACGGAAGCTTAAGTGTTAGCTGATCTATTGTGTCCCACTTCCTCCGCTTCAGGCTCTACCATGTTGCACGTGCTCACCGGCTCAGTGCAGTCGCAGAGAAGGCTCTTCAAAGGGCCCGGACGTCAGAGCTCTGTAAAGCTAGGGGGACACAAACGTAAGCACCTTGTGTGAGTTGGATACAGATTCATCTAAGACGCCTACTCGCATCTAGCTGTGCAGATTAGCAGGCATTGTGTCAGACTAAATTCAGCTATTTGATGCACCTGGGTTAAGTGCCTCTGCTTTAGCTTAGGACTTGGTCTCCCCATTGAATAAGGTCAGGGGTAGGAATATAAAGAGGGATCGCCACCTGAACCTGGTGGACCCTTATTCTCCTCTGAAGAGACTTAAACAGCTCATAGATTGAGCCATCAGACCTGTCAGGCAATGCAGCCTTCCCCCAACATTGCAATCACTCTGCATGTGTTTTGTGTTTTGCAAGAAAGAAAAAAAAAAGGGGTGTCCCCCTTTTCCTGCTTTAATCCTGAAACAAAGGGATTAGAAAGCTTGGGGATAAAAGTTTCACTGTCAGAGGACAGGAGACAGGAGCTGCAGCTTAACAAGGAGACGCTATCAAAAGCCCTACAGGTTCTGATTACACCTCTATCTTCTCCTTAGAGTGTAAAGAGAGGTTTTCCTATAGGTGGCTAGTAAGACCTCCATATAATCCTTAGCCTGGTGTCGGCTTCAGGCTAACCAAATGCATCGGAGGGATGCACAGTTGCGGGCACACATTTCTAATGTCTCTTAATTGAGGAAACACACATCTGCAGAGGATAATTTCCTCTTTACCAGTCCGCATGTTGCATAACATACATGAGTTTGGAATGCATGTGGGATAAAAACAAGTAACAGAGCAGATTCTATTGTGGATCGCATAAACATACATGTTTCTGTCTATATGGTGCTGCATGTTTCCGCAAAAGAGGTCGCATAAAAGATGCTTGTAATGCTGAATCGCATAAAGACGTTTGTAGGCAAAAAAATGCTGAATCACACATGATTACCTGATCACCCAAGTCCTTGTTTCCCCCAAGGATGTTTGGTTACACAGAAGAGGTTTGTTTCCACAAAAAGGCCTAAAATCGCATAAAGTTGCTTGGATGCAAAAAAGATGCTGGATCACACATGGTTAACTGATCATCAGCGTCCTGGATTACCCAAGGATGTTTGGTCACACAAATAGGCTTGTTTCCACAAAGGTACCTAAAGTCGCATAAAGATGCTTGTATGCATAAAAATGCTGAATCCAGCATCTTTTTTGCATCCAAGCAACTTTATGCGATTTTAGGCCTTTCTGTGGAAACAAACCTCTTCTGTGTAACCAAACATCCTTGGGGGAAACAAGGACTTGGGTGATCAGGTAATCATACCTGATCACCCAACTCCTTGTTTCCCCCAAGGATGTTTGGTTACACAGAAGAGGTTTGTTTCCACAGAAAGGCCTAAAATCGCATAAAGTTGCTTGGATGCAAAAAAGATGCTGGATCACACATGGTTACCTGATCATCAGCGTCCTGGATTACCCAAGGATGTTTGGTCACACAAATAGGCTTGTTTCCACAAAAGTACCTAAAGTCGCATAAAGATGCTTGTATGCATAAAAATGCTGAATCGCATAAAGGATGCTTGTATGCATAAAAATGTTGAATCACACAGGATTACATGATCACCCAAGTCCTTGATTCCCCAAGGATATTTGGTCACGCAAAGAGGCTTGTTCCCACAGAAATGCCTAGAATCGAGAAATGCCTAGAATCGCATAAAGAGGCCTGAAGGCATAAAAATGCTGAATCACACAGGATTACCCGATCACCCAAGTCCTGAATTACTCAAGGCCTAAAGGGATCGCTTAAAGATGCTTGAATGCAAAAAGAAGCTGGATCACACATGGTTGTTGGATCAACAGAGTCCTGGATTACCCAGGGATACTTGATCACATAGAGAGGCTTGTTTCACAGAAATGCCTAAAGTCGCATTAAGATGCTTGGGTGCATAAGGATGTTGGAACGCACAGGGGTGCTTGGTCACACAAGGGTTCTTGTCCGCACAGTAGTGCTTAAAATGCATAAGATGTTGATCGCATGGAAGATGCTGAATCGCATGCATGGTTACTTTAAAGTTGCACATGGTGGCTTAATTAAGCAATACAGGATGCCTTGTGTTTGCATAGAGATACGTGTCTGCATGGGTTCATGTTGCACATTGTTGCATAACACGTTTATAGCACATGCTTGCTTGCTTGCAAGGATGCTCGTTCCAGAGCACACATGCTATATGCATGTTTGGCGTGAGACATATTTATATGATTTCATGCTTCCATGAACACACACTGCCATGTACACACGCCTCCATTGAGGCATATGGCTTTAACACTTGCCACATACACATATGGGGAGCCAGTTGCATATGTGTTTATTTACTTGGGACTGCAGAGGTTGTCTGCGTTGTGCAGGGGAACAGCACTATCTCCAGTTGGTGGTCTTGCCCTTTTGGGTTAGCCTCCGTGTCTGGGTTGTCAGGGTGCTAGGGCCCGCCTCTAGCAGGTATGTAGGCCCAGGGTATAGCAGTAATGGCATAAGGAAGCAGACTCCTGCTGATGGATCAGTCAGCAGCATGGCCTAAGGGTGTCCAGCATGGTCAGGTATCTGGATCTCCTGGGTTAGGATTCCAGTCTAAAGATACATTCTTCATTGACAAGAAGCTGGGTATGTTTTGCACCAGGAGAGTACTTTTGGCCTAAGACAAGACCATCGCTATAAGAAAGCTGGTCTAGGTGGTTACGGCAAGAAACAGTTCCTTACTTTTGGCCTTCTGCTTAAGGCACTAGAGAAGATGCTGCTTCATTCAAGACAGTTCCCTATACTTTTATTCAGGACTGTTATAAACAGTATTGTGTTGGCCTAGAAGGAGTGGATCTTGACCTAGCATTATCCAAAGAACCGGTCCCAGAGATAGGCTGGAATTCCTCTTGGTGGTTCTTAACTAAAGGGTTTGCCAGGTCAGGAAGAGACCTTGGCCCAGGGGAAGTAGTCGAGCTCCAAGGGAGCCTTATCTGTCAGCTAGAGCTACCGATGGAGCATCTGGCTTAGGGGCCTGAACGTTCAGGGGCTGGTTGGTTCGGTCAGAGTTCAATCAGACTATACCATATTAAGTGATTTACTTAATTTACCAAGGAGGAGCTTGTGCCTTGCCTATTGACATTCGTCATTTCATGAAATGCAGAATTGGCAGGCGATTCGCTGTAGCCGTCAACAAGTGTCTCCAGGAGAAGGACCTCTACACCCCGACTGTTTTCCTGACCAAGGGCCACAGAAATAGTACCCTGTACATAAGAGGTATTGGCGTCCAGGCTCAACAAGAAATTGAACAGCTTGAGGTCAAGGACAAGGGATCCACCCGCATGCGGGGCAGATGTGTTAGTAATCTGGTGGGACCAGTGGTCACTGGTTATGTCTCTCCCCCAGCGTTTGTGGCTTCCATGCAACATTAGAGGATGGCGGAAGCTGGCCTGATTACTCCGGCATAGCCCTGACGACCTTTTCTGTGCAGGGACAGTAGGGGTGGTAGTAGAGGACCCACGGTCCCTTACATCTTGGCCAGGCCTACTTCGAAGGGGGTATTACATCCTGTCGTGCAACAGGTGAATTAATGGTCTGGCTATTTTAGCCCACATTCTTCAGGATCAGGGTTTTTAGAATCAACGGCACTTCCTTGATTCATACAGGAAGGCTGGCCTCCAGGACCAGATATCCCAGGAGCGGGAGAGCCCATGTTCCTGGTATGAAACAGATGGTGGCATCCTTGGAAGTTTGTCAAAGATAAAATTCCTGCCTTTCTGCATTTGGAAAGGAGACGGAGCCAGCCTTAAGTTACATCAAGGATCCGATCTCGGCCTTGCCTCCAAAGGTCGCTTGCTTCACACTCTTTGTTCCGAGCCATTATACAAGGGGTGACGCGCATAAGTCCACCAGTTTAGTCGCCCTTGTGCTTGGAGGATTGGCTCTAGTTTTGTCGGCTTACAGGGTCAGCTCTGTGGGCCGATGCACCATATTTCCCTTCAGCCTTTAACAAGGGAATTGGTGTTCTTGGTTGTGGTAGCCTCCAAGAGAGTTTCAGTATTGGCAACCTCTTGGTATAAAACCATACTTATTCTTACTAGTAGGGTGATGTTAATCCTCACCCAGCCTTATTTACTAGAAGGATCTAGTGTTCATTTGAATCTAGATATTCTTACTTTCCCCTTTTTCAAAACCTTGTTTTCGGAAGGAAAGGTTATTGCTTTCTCTCAGTAGAGATGAGAGCAGTTAAATATCTATCTGAAGGTTCAGATATAGAAATCTGACGTTTTTATTGTGCTGCCAGAAGACCCTAGATGTGGGCAGGCAGTGTTCAGTTCAGCTATTAAAATGGTTACACTCTCTCCTTTGGAGTAGAAGGGTCAAGGCCTATCTGAAGCGGCTGCTCGGATACGGAAAGCTGATGTTATTGCGCTACCAGGAGGCCCCAGGAAGGGGCAGGCAGCGTCTAAAATCAACTGTTTTCAAGATTGATTCATCAGGGTATTATTCAGGCTTGTGGTTCGGAGAGTGGGACTCCCCCTGTTTCTTGGGGGGGGGGGTGCTCCGTACCAGGATAGTAAGCGCTTTATGCGCGATGCTTTACCGAGCCTTTATGACGCAGATTTTCAGGGCCGCAAATTGGCGTCTGTGCTTAAGTTCACTGATTCTTGTCAGATGTACATAGGAGGGCAAAAGGATGCAGCTTTTTGGCGCAGTATGCATCTGGCAGCATTATAGATCCTCACATCTGATGGCGGCCTGCGTTGTTTGTGTCTCCCTCCCCTCAGTAAGCATTGCTTTCGGACATCCCACATAGTAATGGATTGCCGCTCTGTGTCCCGTGATGTACGATAAAGAAAATAGGATTTTTTATGACAGCTTACCTGTAAAATCCTTTTCTTGGAGTACATCACGGGACACAGAGCTCCCGCCCCTCTTGTTTGGGGATATGGGGACACTTATTGCTTTGCTACAAAAACTGAGGAGCTCCCAGTATGGGAGGGGTTATATAGGGAGGGAACTTCCTGTGTAGTTAATTACACCAGTGTCCACACCTGAAGGTAGACTCTATAACCCACATAGTAATGGATTGCCGCTCTGTGTCCCGTGATGTACTCCAAGAAAAGGATTTTACAGGTAAGCTGTCATAAAAAATCCTATTTTTGTATCGTCCTGAGGAAGCCCAACGGCCAAACGCGTAGGTGACTTCAACTGATTTTTTCCATATCTATTTACTATTTATATGTTTTTTTCATGTATTTTTTTATTATTGATGTATATTTTTCTATTTTTGTAATACAATCATAATTTTTATATACTTCCGTCTGGCCTCAAAGTCCGACCATCAATTACTACTCGTCGCAATTGTTTCCTTTTCCCCATTATATACGGATGCGGCAAATGTGAGTGCTTCCCTATTGTTTCATTGTTGTCCTGCCTTTCCCTTTCCCCTTTCCCTTGTTTTTCCCCTTTCCTTTTATCCTTATCTCTCCCCTCCTGCTTTTGATTCTTTATTAAAATGATCTCAAAGTTGAGACATAAGAAAATCTTGAAATACACATGCACATCTTGAACAATATAAAGCCAAGAGACAAAATGGAACAGTCTAGCTAACAACTATTTTAGATAGCACTCTCTGCTAACTTTGAGGAACCCCTAACAGAAGCATACTGTGTCCTGGGGGGGGGGCCTCCCTCACTCCCTGCGAATAGCCGGATGGGTCTGTAACAGATAGTAAGACCAACGAAGGTAAAGGTCCTGTAGAACCTAATAAACCCATTTAGGTAATAATAGTTTGAACGAGATGAATTCATCTGAAGCGTAAAAAGAAAAGGGAAAGTAAAGAAGGAGGCAAGGGGAGGGGGATAGGGGGCCAATCACCTGGATAGAATTGAAGAGGAATTGGGATCCTGGGGGATCGTAGTAATGGTGATCCCGACATAATGCACCCAGGGTTCCTAAATAGCTTCAAATTTAGATGTGGAGTCTGTTAATATGCTGGCTAATTTTTCTTGGGTCATAATCCATGAGATTTTGCGAGTGGCAGCTGCAAGGGAGACCCTGGGTTGTTTCCATGATTTAGCAATAGATATTTTAGCACCAGTCAGGATAAAAATAATTAATTTACAGGTGTGTTTGTGAGTCTTAGGCAAGTCCTCGTTCAAGAGGGCTATGGTTGGGGTTCTAGGGAGTATGCAGTGATTTTGTAGATCCTGTTAAAGATCTATTTTCCAAAATTGCCTAATGCAAGGGCATTCCCACCAAATGTGGGACATGGTACCCCGAAGGTGGTGTTCTCGGAAGCATAGGGGATTTGCTATTGGGAAAATGGAAGCCAGCTTTGCAGGAGAATAATACCATATCTAGACATTACCTTGAGGTTAGCCTCTATAAGGGAGAGGATCTCCCGGTATGAGATCTGGAGTGGACCCTCTGCCACTTTTCGATATCCCAGTAAATCTTCTCAGGAGGTCATGTAGGAGGATTTGTCAGTTGGGTTGGCAAGAGACTGGTAGATTACTGTGATTCCACCTCTTAGTTCCCCATGGCTGACTGCACCAAATTTCGTAGGCTGTAAAGGGCACAAGCACAATTTTCACACTTTTGGCTCTTTATGCCACCAGATTTAAATAAAAAACAAAAAAAACAATCCAAATGAATTTGAAGAGCAGACTTTCAGCTTAAATTTCAATGGGTTGAACATAAATATCAAGTACAAATTTTAGGAACTGCAACCATTTTTATACACCGAGCCCCTACTTTCAGGGAGTCAAATGTAATTGGAAAAATATACAATCATACATAAAATGTTCATTTTTAATATTTTGTTGAGAATCCTTTACTGGCAATGACTGCCTGAAGTCTGGAATCCATGGACATTACCAAAGACTGGGTTTCCTAATTTCTGGTGCTTTGCCGGGCTCTAACTGCAGCTGTCTTCATTTTTTCTTTGTTTGTAGGTCTTTCTCCCTTTAGTTTTGCCTTCAGCAAGTAAAATGCATGCTCAATTGGGTTGAGATCAGGTGACTGACTTTAGCAGTGTGTTTTGGATCATAGCAGTGTGTTTTGGATCATTGTCCATCTGTACTGTGAAGCATCGCCCAATCAACTTTGCTGCATTTGGCTTTATCTGGGCTGACAGTATATCTCTAAACATTGCAGAATTCATCTGGCTGCTTCTGTCAAATCATCAGTAAACAATGATGACCCAGTGCCACTGGAAGCCATGCATGCCCATGCCATCACAATGCATCCACCATGTTTTACAGATGACGTTGTGTGCTTTGGCTCATGAGATGTTCCAAGCCCTCTCCACACTTTTTTCTTCTTGTCATTCTGGTACAAATTAATCTTAGTTTCATCCGTCCAAAGAATTTTTTTCCAGAACTGGTCTGGTTATTTTAGATATTTTTTTGGCAAAGTCTAATCTGGCTTTACTATTCTTCAGGCTTATGAATGGTTTGCACCTTGTGGTGAATCTTTTATATTTGCTCCTGTGAAGTCTTCTCTTGGTTGTAGACTTTTACAATGATACGTCCACCTCCTGAAGTGTGTCCTTTCCTTGTTTGTATGATGTGTATGGGTTTTTCTTTACCATAGAGAGGATCCTACAATTATCCACCAATGTTGTCTTCCGTGGACATCCAGGCCTTTTTATGTTGCTGAGCTCACTGGTGCGTTCTTCTTTACCCAGAATGTACCAAACTGTTGATCTGGCCACTCCTAATGTTGCTGCTATTTCTCCGTTAAATTTTGAAGCCTTACAATGGCCTGTTTCACTTGCATGGACAGCTCCCTTGAACACATGATATAGGTTCACAGCAATAGATTCCAAATGCAAATACCACACTTAGAATCAACTCCAGACCTTTTACCTGCTTATTTGATGAAGAAATAACGAAGGAGTAGCTCACACCTGGCCATGAAAAAGATTTTGATTCAATTGTCCAATTACTTTTGGTCCCTTGAAAAATGGGGCTGGCAATTCTTAAGAGCTGTAATTCCTAAACCCTTCCTCCAATTCGGATGTTCATGCCCTCAAATTAAACCTGCACTTTCAGCCCATATTCATTATATAACTATAGCTATAACTTTGAATATGTTATATATAGTAATTTTCTTTATTTTCTATCCCTTTAAGGGGCCAGCATACACAGAACATTAGTAGTTGGTCTGCCAAAAATGCACTTGGCTCCTAATTCCAAAACATTGCTGTGAACTGAGTGGTGTCAGCCCTGCCCAGTTTTCTTTTGCTAAATAAATCAAATATTTCCTTATCTAAATCATACAGACTAATCAAGATAAGAACTGGGAGGACTAATTTGACTCCCTGAAATAACATAAGGACATTCTGTAGGACAGCTCTGACCTGTAACAGATTCAACATTTTTTTTTTTTGCACTTATTGATATAAAAACACTTTCTATGGTATATTTACCAAGCTAAAAGGTAACCAATAAGGGACGTTCATCGTTTATTGTCAGGCCCCATTCACAACACAGCATTTTATAGCCTGTAGCACCAAAACGCTGGAGGAGAAAAATAAATAATAATTAATAAATACATTAAATACATAAATAATAATCACAAATAAAAACAAAAATAATAGTAAATATTAATACAAACATGTATCTCACAAAAGTGAGTACACCCCTCACATTTTTGTAAATATTTTATTATATTTTTTCGTGTGACAACACTGAAGAAATTACACTTTGCTACAATGTAAAGTAGTGAGTGTACAGCTTGTATAACAGTGTTAATTTGCTGTCCCCTCAAAATAACTCAACACACAGCCATTAATGTCTAAACTGGCAACAAAAGTGAGTACACCCCTAAGTTAAAAATGTCCAAATTGGGCCCAAAGTGTCAATATTTTGTGTGGCCACCATTATTTTCCAGCACTGCCTTAACCCTCTTGGTCATGGAGTTCACCAGAGCTTCACAGGTTGCCACTGGAGTCCTCTTTCACTCCATGAGGCAACGCTGTATCCTGGCCTAGGTCAACAAGGCCCAGGCCTAGGGCAGCACTTTGCAGGGGGGCAGAACAGAAAGAGTCTCTGCTGGCTTGCGCTACACTGTTAGTGTAGTGCCAGTCTTATGGGGTGGACTGGGCAGAGAGGCAAATTAGTCTAGCACCCCCATAAAGCAGCCGCACTGCTTCCAGTATGCAGGCGGCCGGCATTCTGCAACTGTGGGGGGGGGGGGGGATCGGGGGTTTCTAATTTTGACTGTCCTATCATCCTGGACCACAAATCTTCCTCACTGTACTATATGTTTTCTGCTGCACCATTGGCATGGTTATTTTTTCTTAGTCCTCTCCATAAAAATATCAGAAATGTATGCTTAAAGTAGAACTATAGACAATTTTTTTTTCCATTTTGGATAGAGTAAGAGATGGTTATAGCTCCGGTCAGTTTATTTTTTACCATCCCTGTCCTATTGCACATATTTTCCTTCATTTCCTGCCCCATAGCCAAACAGAAAGGGGGAGGAAATCTATGCAAACTAAGGGACCCCCCCCCCTTGTCCCTCAAAACTAGTGTCCCCACTCAAAAATTTCAGGGCGGGTCTTAAACAGCAAGGGGTGTGGCCTTGACAGTAAGGGGTGGGTCATATTTTAATTAGGGGGTGCACGAGTTTAGTCAGGCCTAGGGCAGCACAAATCCTAAATACACTACTGCCATGAGGACATCCCAGAGCTGGTGGATGTTAGAGACTTTGCGCTCCTCCCGCTTCTGTGAATGCCCCACAGATGCTTAGGGTTTAGGTCTGAAGACATGCTTGGCCAGTCCATCACCTTTACCCTCAGCTTCTTTAGCAAAGCAGTGGTCATCTTGGAGGTGTGTTTAGGGTTGTTACCATGTTGGAATATTGCCCTGCGGCCCAGTCTCCGAAAGGGAGGGGATCATGCTCTGCTTCAGTGTGTCACAGCACATGTTGGCATTTATGGTTCCCTCAATGAACTGTAGCTCCCCAGTGCTGACAGCACTCATACAGCCCCAGAACAGGACACTTCCGCCACCATGCTTGACTGTAGGCATGACACACTTGTCTTTGTACTCCTCATTTGGTTGCCGCCACACACGCTTGACACCATCTGAACCAAATCAGTTTATCTTGGTCTCATCAGACCACAGGACATGGTTCCAGTAATCCATGTCCTTAGTCTGCTTGTCTTCAGTAAACTGTTTGCAGGCTTTCTTGTGCATCATCTTTAGAAGAGGCTTCCTTCTGGGATGACAGCCATGCAGACCAATTTGATGCCGTGTGCGGCGTATGGTGTGAGCACTGACAGGCTGACCCCCCACCCCTTCAACTTCTGCAGCAATGCTGGCAGCACTCATAAGTCTATTTCCCAAAGACAACCTCACGATAAGACGCTGAGCATGTGCACTCAACTTCTTTGGTTGACCATGGCAAGGCCTGTTCTGAGTGGAACCTGTCCAGTTAAACCGTTGTATGGTCTTAACTTCTTTGGTTGACCATGGCAAGGCCTGTTCTGAGTGGAACCTGTCCAGTTAAACCGTTGTATGGTCTTAACCAATGTGCTGCAGCTCAGTGTCAGGGTCTTGGCAATCTTCTTATATCCTAGGCCAGTGATGGCAAACCTTGGCACCCCAGATGTTTTGGAACTACATTTCCCCTGATGTTTCACTATCCTAATGATACCATCCCTACCAGTGGCGGCTGGTGCTCAAAATTTTTGGGGGGGCGCAAACGAAAAAAAAAATATTGCAGCCTCACTGTGCCCATCACATGCAGCCACTGTGCCATGCCACCAAATGTAGCCACTGTGCCATGCCACCAAATGCAGCCACTGTGCCATCAATTGTCACCACTGTGCCATGCCATCAAATGCAGCCACTGTGCCATCAATTGTCACCACTGTGCCATGCCATCAAATGCAGCTACTGTGCCCATCAATTGTCACCAATGTGCCATGCCATCATATGCAGTCACTGTGCCATCAATTGTCACCAATGTGCTATGCCATCATTTGCAGTCACTGTGCCATCAATTGTCACCACTTGTGTCACTAATTGTGCCATGCCATCAAACGCCACCACTGTGCCATCAATTGTCACCAATGTGCCATGCCTTTAAAAGCAGCTACTGTGCCCATCAATTGTCACCACTGTGCCATGCCATCAAATGCAGTCACTGTGCAATCAATTGTCACCACTGTGCCATGCCATCAAACGCCACCACTGTGCCATCAATTGTCACCACTGTGCCATGCCATCAAACGCAGTCACTGTGCCATCAATTGTCACCTCTCTGCCATGCCATCAAATGCAGTCACTGTGCCATCAATTGTCACCTCTCTGCCATGCCATCATATTCAGTCACTGTGCCATCAATTGTCACCACTGTGCCCCATGCCACTGTGCTCATTGTCGCCTCTGTGCCCCATGATGCCACTGTGCCCCATGCTTCTACTGTGCCCCATGCTTCTACTGTGCCCCATGCTGCCACTGTGCCCCATGCTGCCACTGTGCCCCATGCTGCCACTGTGCCCCATGCTGCCCCTTTCCCTGTAAAAAAATCACTTACCTGACGCTTCCATGTCCTCCCTCGATGTCTTCTGCCGCCCTGGAGAAGCTTCAGCCAATCAGGTTCCTGAAAACCAGAATCCGGGAACCTGATTGGCTGAAACGGCTGTCAGTCTAATGCAAGGACCGCAGATTGCCTGCGCTCCGAGCATAGACTTCCGAGAGCCGGAGGGCGGGACTGGAAAAGCCTATCAGAGCCACTGGTTTTGATAGGCAGTTCCCCTCAGCCAACCAGCTGTCGCTATTCGGGTAACCGGCGTCCCATGTCCGGTTATACGAATAGACCAGGCAGCTGGCAACAGTAACACACGTCCAATGCATAGCATTGAACGTGTGTTACTTGCGAGAGGGGGTGGCGCTGCAGCGCCCTCTATAGACGGCCGCCAGAACTTCGGCTAAAATGTCAAAATGACATTTTAGCCGAATAAAAGTTCTTAAAGGGCCCGTTTTTTTTTTTTTTTTAATTCTTTTTTTTTTTTGTGACTGCGGGAGGGGGGGCGGCGCCCGTGCGCCCATATGGGCGGGCCGCCACTGATCCAAAACTCTTGAAAGAATGCATCGACATCTTGGCACCCATCATAACGCACTTCATAAACCAATCGTTCAAATAAGGGATTGTTCCCATTCCCCTCAAACAAGGCATAATTAAACCCCTCTTAAAGAAACCCAACCTCGACCCTAAAGACCCTAACCATCGCAGACCAGTGACAAGCCTGAACACCATCTCCAAGATCATGGATAAAGCAGTAGTACAACAGCTACAACCCCATCTGGACGACAACAAACTCCTAGATCCACTGCAATCGCCAAGGCCACGGGACAGAAACGGCTCTCCTCAAGATATGGGATGACGCACTCGAAGCAGCAGATGACGGAGAATCCTGTCTCCTAGTGCTGCTGGACCTCAGTGCAGCTTTTGACACAATTGACCACAACAACCTGCTCACTCGACTCAAAGAAGTAGCTGGAGTTTCAGACTCGGTCTTACCATGGTTCGCATCGTTCCTAGAAAACCGCACTCAGACCGTGAAACTGGAAGGTTTCACGTCAGAAACACGGACCGTTAAATGCAGAGTTCCTCAAGGATCACCACTCTCTCCTGTACTTTTCAACATCTACATCCGTCCGCTTCTCAATATCATCAGCGGACAGGATCTGAGCTACCACTCTTACGCGGAACGACACACAACTCTACTTTCGAATCACCAACAAAAAAGACCAATGTCATGACCTAGGAAAATGCCTCACTCTGATCGATAACTGGATGTTGGAAAGCTCCCTCAAACTCAATGGATCCAAAACGGAACTCATCATTCTCCATGCAAATCGGAAATCTAAGTCTAGGACCACATGGACACCACCCACCATCCTTGGAAAAACCATCGTCCCAAGCAACAAAGTCAAAAGGCTCGGAGTCATCTTTGACTCAGACATGACGATGGACGCACAAATAGGAGCAGTAGTCAGCGGTTCTCACCATCTTCTCTGCATGCTACGAAGACTCACTCCATTCATCCCGGGAAAGGACACAGCAGTAGTGGTTGGAACAATCATCAACTCCCGACTCGACTACGCAAATTCCCTCTATTTAGGGCTAACGAAATATCAGATTTCACATCTCCCCGGGTTTGAGGTCTCTCCACCTGCTGGCCCTAAAGGATCGGATCACATTCAAGACACTCTGCCTCACCCACAAATGCACACAAGGAAACGCTCCTCAATACTTATGCGAGAAAATAAAACCCTATGTCACAAATCGCATGCTGCGGTCAACCAATCAAAACCTCCTCCAAATCCCCAAGACACAGTACAAATCTAAGGGAGAACGCAGATTTGCGGTCCAAGGACCCCGACTCTGGAATGCACTACCCATGACCATCCGCCTCGAAGAAAACCATCGGGCCTTTAGGAAAAAACTGAAGACTCACCTCTTCTGATGGATCAGGACGACAATGGTTGCAAGCGCCTAGAGGCGATTTTAGTTTGCATGTGCAGCGCTATACAAGTTCCTCACTCACTGCAGAGTGCATGAGCATCATGGGAAATGAAGTTCCAAAACATCTGGAGTGCCAAGGTTCGCCATCCCTGGCCTAGGCCATCTTTATGTAAAGCAATAATAATTTTTTTCAGATCCTCAGAGTTCTCATGAGGTGACATGTTGAACTTCCAGTGACCAGTATGAGAGAGTGAGAGCGATAACACCAAATTTAACAAACCTGCTCCCCATTCACACCTGAGACCTTGTAACACTAATGAGTCATATGGCACCAGGGAAGGAAATGGCTAATTGGGCCCAATTAAGCCATTTTTACTTAGGAGTGTGTTCACTTTTGTTGCCAGCAGCTGTGTGTTGAGTTATTTTGAGGGGACAGCAAATGTACACTGTTATACAAGCTGTACGCTCACTACTTTACATTGTAGCAAAGTGTAATTTCTTCAGTGTTGTCACATAAAAAGATATAATAATATATTGACAAAAATCTTACTTACTTTTGTGAGATACTGTAAATAAATAAAATCACCCTAGACCCAACCCCTAACCCTAATATTACACCTAATAATAACGCCTAACCCTAACTCCTAATCCTAATACTAACCTAAAAAAATGTATATAACAAGTAAATAATCAATAATAACAAATAAATAAATTAAACCCTAACCATAACCTTTAATCCCTAAGCCATTCAAAAAAAAAGTTAAAAAGTATAAAATAAAAAAATAATAAATTATATGTGGATAAAAAACGTAAAAACTTAACAACAAATGATGGAACAGATAATATTTTTCTCTATTGGCTAATAAAAAAAAAAAACAAAGCTCAAAAACGCTTTGAAAATGCTGTACAAAAATGCTTAAAAACGCCTATATAAATGTTTAAACAAAATCCTGAAAAACTCTAAAAACTTGATGCTCAGGTGTGAATGCAGCCTTAGGATTTACATATACTTTAAGTGAACCTGTTGCACTGTAAAGCCCTAAGGATTTCTCACATTCATCCGTCTGCTGCACTTGGAGTTGTACATTTAAATGGCAAATGGCTGTGAACTTGGAACAAGTCTATTAGTCTGCAATCAGGAGCTAAAAGTTAAATATCATGTAAATATCATCAAAATTCTGTCTGGGAAACCACATGATAGAAAAACTATGCAAACTGGCTGAAAGCCACAACGCTTGGAGAAGAGCCAAGCATCCAATCATGCATCATTAATGGGTGAAAGATCTCTGTTTATTAGGTAATGTGCCTTTTGAGATAAAACTAATACACCAGCCCTTGCCTTTGTAAATTGCAGAGCTGATTATGCTGTGTAACTCCAACATCTGTCCTCTGTGAATGGGGGCAAAATCAAATGTTATTAATCTATTTTCTCTCCAGGTTGAGTGTTATTCTTCATACAGAACAGAGATAAAATGTGTAAAATATTGCATTATGACCACTAGATGGAGCTGATGATTATAGGAAATATTTCCTATAATCAATAAAGCTGTGTAGTGGCCACAATTTTTACCGCCAATGCTATGGGTGGATTTGCAGCTATCGTCTGAGAAAGGGTTAAAACAGTATAGCCGTGCTGTCCCACTGATTTTAATGTGGAGGAGCGCTCCAAAGATGCGCCAAGCAGGACTTTTTTTACCGTCCTGCTAGCGCACCTCTCCAGTGTGAAAGCCGCTCCCGCCCCCGCCCCCTCTCCAGCCCAGAGCTTCAGTGAGTGCTGAAGGGGCAAAGCCCAGAGCCGGTGACTGACAGTCACTGGTCTGTGCTCAGAGCGGATCCAAGAACCGAGTGATCAACAGACTTTGATCACTTAGTTATTGGTGTGGAGCCAGCTGTTGCATAGGACCAATACTGCATTTGAATAGGTTTGTATAAATGTTTTTTTAAACCCACACTTCTCTTTATACTCTATTCTCTGCAGGAAACAAAAGCCACCCTAAAAAAGGAAACCTGGGGCAGGTCATTGCACCAGCTTAAAATACAACACAGATAAAGATTAAAAGATAGCTCAAGTAAAACTGTACACTAATGTTCTCCCTGCAAAGAAAACATTGAATATTTACCTCTGATGCTGCTGGTGCCACTGATCACTGCAGGAGTGAAGATTTTGTAGAATCTGACACTTCCAGGAGTGTCAGATTCCTGGTCCTCCCCTAACTCAGTGGTGTACTTTACAGGCCCCTACGTCACTACTGTGTCTTTTAGTGATGTAGGGTCCACGGGAGGAACCACAGGACTTTCTGACCAAAAAGTCAACACAAGTCTGAGATTCTGCAGGATCATCTCCCAGACGTTCCTCCTCTTCTCCAGAGATGAGTGGTAAATTTTCCATGTCTTCTTTGCAGGGAGCCTTTTACTGTACACATTGATTTTTACCAACTGATTTGATTGAATGGGAAACGTATAGTACATGCATTATGCTTTCCAACACATTTCTTAAATATTTCTGCTTCAATTCTCACATTCACATAAATTAATGAAAGTATTTTTACAAAAGAGTTCCAGCAAAGTATAAAAATATCTAAATAAATAGCCCATTAAAGGACAAAATAACAAAAGCCACTTTTGATGCAATATTCATTTTCAACCCAGAGATTTCCCTGGCAGTACTTATTTCTGCCACTAGATGTCCTCAGTCCAATGGCCAGCATCATTCCACTCATGTCCTCTAAACCCAGGGTGTTCTGGACCTGCCCCAGCCTGTCACTGAACCATGAAAGGAGAAGCAGCACAGTAATGAGCTCATTTCCCTGTCACTCTGCTCTATCATCCTATCAGCATGCTTCTTGTCAACACACGATCTTATTGGCTTCTTGTGCTGCTTCTTCCTCTCACACTTTAGTTCTGCTGCATTGACTGCAAGAATCCGATACTAGGGCAAAATAAAGTACTTACAATAACTGTGTAGCACTTACCCCTGAAGGAACCACTATTTTCTCGGGTCCCCTGTTCACAGAACCCACCTCTGTAAGCAGAATTGCACTCTCCATCACACACAGGCTCAAGAGGGGATATTTATTGTAACAAAAAAAAAAAAAAAAAATATATATATATATATATATATATATATATTCAGTAACCAGAGAAATTGAGATGGCAACAACCCCTCAAACAAATATGTAAAAAAAGAGTAGCAAATATGATATACCGAAATGGTCCAGAGAATCGCCCCCTAAACCTATATACTGGGGATGGTCATGCCTAAGGGACAATGTTACAAATTTCAATGCTGGCCAGCATATTGTGACCCAGATCCAGCATAGGAACCCTCCAGATAAGTACCTCCTAGCCTAGTGATCAGGTGGCAGCACCAGTAAGCGACAGTGGTGTTCTTTCCAATGATCAGGTGGCAGCACCAGTAAGCGACAGTGTTGTTCTTTCCAATGATCAGGTGGCAGCACCAGTAAGCAGCAGTGGTGTCCTCCCCAATGATCAGGTGGTAGCACCAGTAAGCGACAGTGGTGTTCTCTCCAATGATCAGGTGACAGCACCAGTAAGCGACAGTGGTGTTCTCTCCAACATTCAGCTGGCATCACCAGTAAACGGCAGTGGTGTTCTCTCCAATGATCAGGTGGCAGCACCAGTAAGCGACAGTGGTTTTCTCTCCAATGATCAGGCGGCAGCACCGGTCAGTAACAGTGGTGTTCTCTCCAATGATCAGGTGGCAGCACCAGTAAGCGACAGGGGTGTTCTCCCCAATGATCAGGTGGCAGCACCAGTAAGCGACAGGGGTGTTCTCCCCAATGATCAGGTGGCAGCACCAGTAAGCGATAGTGGTGTTCTCTCCAATGATCAGGTGGCAGAACCAGTAAGCGACAGTGGTTTTCTCTCCAATGATCAGGTGGCAGCACCAGTAAGCTACTGGTTTTCTCTCCAATGATCAGGTGGCAGCACCAGTAAGCGACGGTGGTTTTCTCTCCAATGATCAGGTGGCAGCACCAGGCAGTAACAGTGGTGTTCTCCCCATTGATTAGGCAATGACACTAGTCAGCAACCGTGGCGTTCTCATTTACCAGAAGATGCCCGCTACACCACCTCTTCGCATCCCTGATGTGATGGCAAAGGGTTCTGCTAACAGCCTGCAGCACAGCCTGTCTCCCACAAAGATCTCACCACATCTCCCCCAAATTGGGTGACCACATTTTTAAACTACCATTCAGGGACACCCCCCCCCCTCCCCCTCACCTCCCTTCCCAAAAATCAGCTTGTGCTGTAACGAATCACAGCACAGTGATTGGACACAAGAGGCAGGATTTATGATTTCTCCAATCACACGCAGGGGGCTGGATTGTGTTCCTCCAGGCTTTCCAAGTACTGCCAGTGAGTAAAGTGGAGAAGTGGTGCCCTTTTTGGGGGGCATCAGATTGGCGCAGGGGGTGGCTGTGTTAGTTTCATTCCGGGACACTGTATTGTCCTCGAATGAATGTGCCCGAGACCTGGGATAGAACTGCAAAATTCTTGACTGTCCTGGGCAATCCAGGACACGTGGCCACCCTACCCCCGAACCTGGGAACATGCCTTCAATTTCCTCTCCGCAGAGTCCCGGTCATTCTGAAATGTGTTGCTCCATTGCCAATCTGATATACAGTCTCAGTCTGCCTGGGGACTACATCTCCCACAAGTCTCAATTTCTCCCAGCAGGCTGATGCTGTCCCAAGATGCACCGCAGTCCGTATCCCCTTTCTCTGTATTCTCCTCGTGGTGGGTGGGACTTCCCTCCAGCTCTCTGTCTCTCCATAGCTCAGCACTGATTGGGGTCCTTTCTCTATCTCTCCCCACAGCTGCTCCTCTGCTCTGCGACTACCTGAGGGGGACACAGATAGTGCCGGAAAGCAGCAGAAATAATAGTGCGGGTCCATGCAGCCACTCCTGTGCTGGCAGCGCTGGGGCCCGGGGCTACACTTGCATTAAAAAATAAACTTAATGATGTATTTATTATTTCAGAGCTGCATTAAATTGTGCTGTTTATAGCTTCTCAGAGTTCAGCTTTAACAAAACAAATGTGCACCACAATGAGCATTAATAGCACAAGGAAACACATGCGGTAATTAAGGATGAGCTCCGCGTTCGATTCGAACGTATGTTTGATTCGAACGTATGTTCGAATCGAACATTGTCTGTTCGTACGTTCGTCGAATTTCAAACAAAACGGGTCGTTTGCACCAAATTCGAGTGACGCGCAACGGCCCATAATTCACTGCGGCATTGCGCGCTGATGATTGGCCAAACATGCACTATGACCCTGCATGCTTGACCAATCACAGAGAGCCATAATTGTCCAAAGCCAGGGTGACTTTGGCCAATTATGGCTCAGGGCTTTAGCACACGCCCCACACTATATAAGGCTGGGCAGCCTCGTGTAGTGTGTTCCAGCGCTGAACTGAGATCAGTCAGAGAGTTTGTCTTTTTTTATAGTTAGATAGAGCAGACAGGCTAGTCAGTTTAGCTTAAAGTGGATGTAAACCCCCCCCAAAAAATTCCTAAATTCCTATCATCTGTGCCCAGTCTTGCCACACAGAGTTAATCCAGCGCTGAGTAATCCTCTTTTAATGTTCAGTGCAAATTAACAGAATTCCAGATAAAAACTTGCCAAATTAAAAAGTCCGTTTCTCTGTTATTGCTTTCAGTAACAGGTTATTTACATATCTAGCTTGGACATGTTTATCATAACAAGAGGTGATCCAAATTTCAATGTATATTACTAGGATGTGTTATGATGTTATATCACCTCATGTTATAATAAACAAAACATAACATATGATAAACATGTCCTAGCTAGATATGTAAATAACCTCTCACTCAAAGCAAGAAGAGAGAAAATTGACTTTTTATTTAGGCAGGGTTTTATCTGGAAGGCTGTTCATTTTCACTAAACACAAAAGAGGATTTCTCAGATCTGGATTAACTCTGTGTGGCAAGACTGGGCACAGATGATAGGAAATCTTACACTCTACATTGTGACATCAAAATGTATTTTTTATTTTTTTGGGTTTACATCCACTTTAATTTACAGTGTGTAGAGGAAATATATACACCCTAGGTGTTGTACATATATTTATACATTGTATAGCTTAGCTAGATCAGTTCTTCCTAATTTACTGGCAGGCAGGTGATTGTGCTATTTAAAGACGTTATCACAGATATAGACACCCAGCAAGTACAATATTTAAAGGAGTTTTTCATTTTTTATTTTTTTTATTTAACCATCATTAACCACTTAAGCCCCGGACCAATATGCTGCTAAATGCCCAAAGGCGTTTTTAGAATTGGGCACTGCGTCGCTTTAACAGACAATTGCGCGGTCATGCGACGTGGCTCCCAAACAAAATTGGCGTCCTTTTTTCCCCACAAATAGAGCTTTCTTTTGGTGTTATTTGATCACCTCTGCGTTTTTTCTTTGTTGCGCTATAAACAAAAATAGAGCGACAATTTTGAAAAAAATGCAATATTTTTTACTTTTTGCTATAATAAATATCCCCCAAAAACATATATACATTTTTTTGCCCCTCAGTTTAGGCCGATACGTATTATTCTACCTATTTTTGGTTAAAAAAAATCGCAATAAGCGTTTATCGATTGGTTTGCGCAAAATTTACAGCGTTTACAAAATAGGGGATAGTTTTACTGCATTTTTTTTTTTTACTACTAATGGCGCCGATCAGCGATTTTTTTTTTTGTGACTGCGACATTATGGCGGACACTTCGGACAATTTTGACACATTTTTGGGACATTGTTTATTGTGAAAATGACAGTTGCAGTTTGGGAGTTAACCACAGGGGGCGCTGTAGGATTTGTGTGTTCCCTGTGTGTGTTTAGAACTGTAGGGGGTTGTGGCTGTAGGTCTGACGTCATCGATCGAGTCTCCCTATAAAAGGGATCACTCGATCGATGCAGCCGCCACAGTGAAGCATGGGAAGCTGTGTTTACATACGGCTCTCCCCGTTCTTCAGCTCCGGGGACCGATCGCAAGCGGGCGGCTAGAAACGAATAGCCGCGCCCTCGCCCCGGATCGCAACCTGCGGGTTTCCGACCGCCGCATGTAGCGGGGGGGTCCCGATCGGACCCCTGACCTGCGCAAAGGCAGGGACGTATCTATACGCCCATCTGCCTTAACGTTCCCTTCTGTGGACGTATATCTACATGCGGCGGTCGGGAAGTGGTTAAAATCACTGCTCCTGGAGCAGTGATTTTAATAATGTTTAAATAAAAAAAAATGAAAAATTCCTTTAAATATTGTACCTGCTGGGTGTCTATAGTTTGCCTGTGAAAACGTCTTTGAGAACCCGGGTCTTGCCCGAGGTTCCCTCGGGCAAGACCCGGGTTCTTAAAGACGTTTTCCAACAATAACTTAAATATTGGGCTTTAAAATGAGCACTTTTGAATTCGAACGTTCGAGTCCCATAGACTTCAGTGGGGTTCTAAATGTTCGATCGAACGGGCGGTTTGTTAGAACGTTCTGGTGCGAACCGAACGCGGGGTTGTTCGGCTCATCCCTAGCGGTAATATGTTTTATAAAGACATGTTACTCTATGTACATACCTGTGAAAAGTCAGTTACTTGCCACAGATAATCTTTCATAAGGGAGCAAATAGCGCAGACAACACATAAGGATATGAGGATTATTAATACATTGTTTAAAATATCCGTGTTTTTCACATGTCACTGCTTTTTGTCACCATGATCAAAGTGACATCTATTCTGCTCATGATAAAAAGAACATTCCACCTGGTTTGTGTCTGTGAAGTTTCACACCTGTTTATGGTGCTGCTGACCTGAGTAATCCATTGTTTTTGATGGAACGTTTCTCTGTATCATTGTCTTCACTGTTCAGGTTCGTTTACACTTGCATCACCCTCTCAAGAGTGATCTGTGGTGGATCTCTTTTCAGAGGGCGTTTGAAAGGCAGCCGGTGGGTGTTATGTTGCTTACTCATTGCCTAATATGACCCTGAAAAGCCTACGCTATTGCGCCACAACCATGTGTATTTCATTGTTTTGTTTTTTTTTAGCACTAAGAACATTTTCAGCAAGTGAAGAAAATCCCTGTTGATCTTGCCAGGAATGCCTGTCCTTGTCACTTCCTGTGAGCTGCAGAATGTCTTTCTTCCTAGCAGTGGTAGCCCCTCCATTAGGGGCACAGGGGTGCCGTCCCCCTAATCCATGTGTCCAGCCCCTGATCTACATGCAGGGCGCCGGATGCATGGATTCCAATGTTTTTTTTTTTGAAGCATGTGATTAGAGCCAAAGGGTCTTATTGGCTTAAAAAAAGGGTGAGCTCGGGGCGCAAAGCACTGCGCCCTGTGCCCACCCAGTTGTGCGACAATAGAAAATTAATTCACTATTGTCTTCCTGATCTTCCTGAGACCTGATTGGCTGGGAGGAGAAGCAATCGCATTGGCCGGCGAGTGAGGGGAGAAGCCACTGTGGACGAAGCCATCGTGAAGCCAGAGACGCAGGCTAAAGCCGCCACAGAGGAGAAGGAGACACAGGAAGAAGCCGAAGATGCTAGATGGCGTAACTGCTGGGCTGGTGGGAGGACGAGCAACCAACCGACGGGGGGTTGGTGGCAATGGGTGTCTTGTGTCTCTACAGCACTAGCTACCACTGCGTCCTAGCTCTCTTTTGGGAGACAATGAGTTCATGTGCTGACAATGAGTATGCTAATAAGGGGGAGAGAGCAGAGTGACAGGCAGATAAGCTCATTACTGTGCTGCTTCTGTTGACAATCAACAGAAGCAGCACAGAAGCATCAATCTCTCTGTTTCTTATCTCTGCAAAGCTGGGATAAGAAACATAGGGATCTGTAGTAAAAAGCAGCACACATTACACATTGTTAGGCACACATTTAACCCCTTGATCACCCCTAGATGTTAACTTCTTCCCAGCCAGTGTCATTGGTATATAGTATTATCACTGATCACTGTATTGGTGTCACTGGTGATGACAGTGGCAGTAAGGCCCCTTTCACACGGGTGCCTCCGTGCAGCGGATTCTGCTTGCTCAGCGGTGGATCACTCTGCTGATGACAGGACACAGGCCCACTCTCCTCTATGGGGAAATCGGGTGAACCACCTGTCTGTTTCTATCTGATCCTATCCGATCCACCAGATGAATGTAAAATAGGACCACCATCCACCTGGATTGGATCAGATGGCGGGATGTGTCAGCTGACATGTATACACTGTCATCCGCCGCTCCATACAGGAGACTAGTGGGTCCGATCAGAAAAATTTACAGGTGTACCTGATCGGACAGCCCATGTAAAAGGGCCCTTAGTCAGATTCCCCCCAGTGTCAGTTAGTATTAGATTTCCCGCCGCAATCACAGTCCCATTATAAGTGGCTGTTCACTGCAATTAGTAGTATAAAAAATAAATTACATTAGATGTTAGTAGATTATAACTTTCATGCAAACTGATCAATATACATTTATTGGGATTTTATTTTATTAAAGACATGTAGCAGACTACATTTTGACCATATTTATGAAGAACTTTGATTTTTTTTTATTGGATATGTTTTGCAGCAGAAACATATTTTGGTCGTTTTGTGTTTATATAGCAAAAAAAAAAAAAAAACTGTAGTGATCAAATACCGCCAAAATAAATCGCCATTTGATCGAAAAGATTATATAAATTTAATTTGGGTACAGCATTGCAGTAGCGCAAAGTAGCGCAGTGCTGGATAGCAAAAAATGGCCTGGGCTCAAGTAGTTAAAAAACGCTGTAAGCACACAAAAATGCCTGTTAATCTACAAGGAATGCAGTGCACTCCTATCTTCATGTAGGGAAGTGACAACATTGCCTCTGCTGTACTGAAAACCCAAGCAGTGTTGTCAGTTCTCTCTGGCTGGACTACAGAACACCCTCCCCCCATTCCATTGAAATGAGAAGTGAAGTTCAGATTATTATAATATAATTCTCACAATGCAACAAACTGATAGACAGACAATTTTTAAAATCTGAAGTTCGCTCAATTTATTTGGATACAGGTAAACAACAAGGGTACTATGTGATAGATCATTTGTATGTAAGTAGGAGAAATAAGTACACCTATGTGGTGGAAACACTTTAATGGGTCACATGATGGAGACCTTGGGTCTCTTGGGGTGAAGGTGATAGGTAGGGTGTAGAAACCGGTTAGAGACTGAGCGGTTTTCTTCATTATGTAAACATGAAGTATTTTGGTTAATCAGATTAAATGCTTGTTTACCTCTTGGACTTAACTCTGAATGTTCTATGTAGTCACTTTATTTGTATTCAAGATCTTATAATTATCATCTAATTTATTTTAAAGGGCCAGTCCACCCACACGTGGAGCCTGGTGGGTTGAGTAAGCCCCTGATTTCTTACATGACTTGGATGCTCCAACAGCTTTGACTTTTGCCACTGTCTGTTCTTTGGCCTATCTCTTTGCAGGCTGCCTTCATTCTATCACAATTACCTCTGCCAAACTCATCCACCTTAGGCCGCGTACACACAACCGATTTTCCCAGCAGAATCCAGCAGAATCTCGATGGGAGACGTATTCTGCCGAGAAAACCGATCGTGTGTACACTTTTCGCCGAAAAACCCGTCGAAAAAAACGTTGAGCCAAAAAGAGAGCATGTTCTCTATTTCCTCGTTGTTCAATGGGAAAATTTGGCTCAACAAGCTTTTTGACTGGCGAACTAGGAACTCGACGGGGAGAACGATGAGTTTGCCCGATGAGTTTCTCGGTCGTGTGTACGCCGCCTCACTAACCACACTGTTAGTCTGCTGCCCCTCTGTCCCAATCACTGCACTGGCTTCTGTTCGCCTAGTAACTAAAATTCTAACAACAATACAAGGTCATCCACAACTTTGTCCCCAGCTACATCATCAACCTCATCTCAAGATGTCACCTAAACAGGGCAAACTAGGCAGCTGCCTACGGTGCCCTGCTGCCTAGGGCGCCCGGCTACTGCTCTCTTCCCTCTGCAGAAGTTAAGTCTCAGCAGGCAGCCGCTGCTCTGATCGCCTATAGTGTCAGAGGCGCATCGGCGGTGGAGGACTGTGTCTGTGCCCTGGTTTTCTTTGATTATTTGAGTATTTCTAACACCATCCATATTTTATTCACACTGTATTGAGTTTTTTGTATGTAAGACTTTTGGTGATGGCAGCTTTTTTGTACACTATGGGGCAGATTAAAAAAACAGATATCTCGAAATACGCCGCGCAACTTCTGAGATGCTCCGGCGTATCTTTTTTTTGTATTCAGAAAACAAGGTACGCCGAAATTTAACTACAGGGAGTGCAGAATTATTAGGCAAGTTGTATTTTTGAGGATTAATTTTATTATTGAACAACAACCATGTTCTCAATTAACCCAAAAAACTCATTAATATCAAAGCTGAATATTTTTGGAAGTAGTTTTTAGTTTGTTTTTAGTTTTAGCTATTTTAGGGGGATATCTGTGTGTGCAGGTGACTATTACTGTGCATAATTATTAGGCAACTTGACAAAAAACAAATATATACCCATTTCAATTATTTATTTTTACCAGTGAAACCAATATAACATCTCAACATTCACAAATATACATTCCTGACATTCAAAAACAAAACAAAAACAAATCAGTGACCAATATAGCCACCTTTCTTTGCAAGGACACTCATGCAGCCTGCCATCCATGGATTCTGTCAGTGTTTTGATCTGTTCACCATCAACATTGCGTGCAGCAGCAACCACAGCCTCCCAGACACTGTTCAGAGAGGTGTACTGTTTTCCCTCCTTGTAAATCTCACATTTGATGATGGACCACAGGTTCTCAATGGGGTTCAGATCAGGTGAACAAGGAGGCCATGTCATTAGTTTTTCTTCTTTTATACCCTTTCTTGCCAGCCACGCTGTGGAGTACTTGGACGCGTGTGATGGAGCATTGTCCTGCATGAAAATCATGTTTTTCTTGAAGGATGCAGACTTCTTCCTGTACCACTGCTTGAAGAAGGGGTCTTCCAGAAACTGGCAGTAGGACTGGGAGTTGAGCTTGACTCCATCCTCAACCCGAAAAGGCCCCACAAGCTCATCTTTGATGATACCAGCCCAAACCAGTACTCCACCTCCATCTTGCTGGCGTCTGAGTCGGACTGGAGCTCTCTGCCCTTTACCAATCCAGCCACGGGCCCATCCATCTGGCCCATCAAGACTCACTCTCATTTCATCAGTCCATAAAACCTTAGAAAAATCAGTCTTGAGATATTTCTTAGCCCAGTCTTGACGTTTCAGCTTGTGTGTCTTGTTTAGTGGTGGTCATCTTTCAGCCTTTCTTACCTTGGCCATGTCTCTGAGTATTGCACACCTTGTGCTTTTGGGCACTCCAGTGATGTTGCAGCTCTGAAATATGGCCAAACTGGTGGCAAGTGGCATCTTGGCAGCTGCACGCTTGACTTTTCTCAGTTCATGGGCAGTTATTTTGCACCTTGGTTTTTCCACACGCTTCTTGTGACCCTGTTGACTATTTTGAATGAAACGCTTGATTGTTCGATGATCACGCTTCAGAAGCTTTGCAATTTTAAGAGTGCTGCATCCCTCTGCAAGATATCTCACTATTTTTGACTTTTCTGAGCCTGTCAAGTCCTTCTTTTGACCCATTTTGCCAAAGGAAAGGAAGTTGCCCAATAATTATGCACACCTGATATAGGGTGTTGATGTCATTAGACCACACCCCTTCTCATTACAGAGATGCACATCACCTAATATGCTTAATTGGTAGTAGGCTTTCGAGCCTATACAGCTTGGAGTAAGACAACATGCATAAAGAGGATGATGTGGTCAAAATACTCATTTGCCTAATAATTCTGCACTCCCTGTATGATACGAGCGGCATAAGTCCCTTATGTCGTCGTATCTTAGTTGCATATTTACGCTGGCCGCTAGGTGGCGCTTCCGTCGATTTACGCGTCGAATATGTAAATTAGCTAGATACGCTGATTCACGAGCGTAGTTGCGCCCGGCGTATCTATTTGCGTCGTTTACGTAAAGCGTTGGACTGGCGTAAAGTTACCCCTGCTATATGAGGCACAGGCAATGTTAAGTATGGACGTCGGGACAGCGTCATATTGTAAGTCGTTTGCGTCATTTGCATAAGTCGATTCAGAATGGGGCTGGGCGTAAGTTACGTTCATGTCGTTTTCAATGATTTTTTGCGACGTGATTTGGAGCATGCGCACTGGGATATGTTCACGGCCGGCGCATGCGCAGTTTTGGAAAAAGCGTCAATTGCGTGGGGTCACGATTCATTTACATGGATCACGCCCCCTACCTGCCTATTTTGAATTAGGCGCTCCTACGCCGGCCCATTTAAGCTACGCCGCCATAACTTTGGGCGCAACTTCTTTCTGAATACAACACCTGCCTCTCAAAGTTACAGCAGCGTAGCGTAATTGAGATACGCTACGCCCGCACAAAGATACACGGATGTATCTGAATCTCGCCCTATATTCACAATTCGTTTTTATTTTTATTAATATTTCTAGCGCAGCGTTTACCTTCGGGTTTCTTTACACAGGTGTTTTAATCTGTCTCCAATTTTTTTACAAAACCTAAAAAAAGTGTACTTATTCTTTAAAATAGAAATTAAAAAAAAAAAAGATTTAGGGCCATATTCAGAAAGCTATTTACGCAGCGTATCTATAGATACGCTGCGTAAATACTAAGAATAGCCGCCGTAACTTTTTTTGCTATTCTGAAAAGAAGATACGCCGGCTTTCTTCTAAGATACGAGCGGCGTAATTCGCTTACACCATCGTATCTTAGTTGCGTTATTACGCTGGCCGCTAGGTGGCGTTTACGTCGATTTCTCATTTGCCTATGCAAATGAGAAAGATACGGCGATTCACGAGCGGACTTGCGACGGCGCGTCATTTTTTACGTCGTTTACGTAAGGGTTAGACGGCGTAAGGTTACCCCTGCTATAGCAGGCGCAGCCAATGTTAAGTATGGATGTCGGGACCGCGTCAAATTTGCCGTCGGCTACGTCGTTTGCGTAACTCGTTCGGGAATGGGGCTCGACGTTCACGTCGTTTACATTGATAAAAATCAACGTGATTTCGCGCATGCGCACTGGGAACGTCCACGGAGGGCGCATGCGCAGTCCAAAGAAAACGTGAATGACGTGGGGTCATGATTCATTTACATGAATCACGCCCCCACTCAATTCATTTGAATTGCACGGCCTTACGCCGTGCAGTTTACACTATGCCGCTGCATAGTATGGAGCAAGTGCTTTCTGAATAAGGCACTTGCCCATAATATTTGCGGCGGCGTAGTGTAAACACCATACGCTACGCTGCCGGACAGATACGCAAAAGGTATCTGAATCGGGCCCTTAATTAACACCAATGCCTCGTACACACGGTCAGACTTTCCGAGAAAATAAGTCCGACAGGCTTTTTTTCTCAGAAAGTCCAGCCGTGTGTAGCCTCCATCGGACTTTTTTTCTCAGTAGTCCGACAGACCTTAGATAGAGAAAAGGAGAAACCCCCCAATTGGGACTTTAAGGGCAACAACTCTGATGTATAAAAATAGTAATTTATTCAAAATGTGTACACAATATACAAAAAACTATAAAAACATGAATGGTACGTGGGCTCCCCAGAAGGTCCAAAAGAGCCCAACGCGTTTCGGGACACTGTCCGTCCCTTTGTCAGGGGCTAGTAGCCGGACGGGGTCACACTATACAATGCAATTGAAATCCCTTTAGAAAATGATACATTTAAACATTAATTGTCTATACACAAATGAGCGTCAAGAACACAATAATCACACGGTGCAGGAATCATACCCAATCACATCATTGTAAAGACTCATGTTTGGACAGACGGGCCCCCAGGGAAGGTACCGATGTTCCTCCTGCATCCAAAGGGAACACAGGTGAGAAGGGTCCCCAAAGCTCCCAACTGATCCAAAACGTACCACCAAGGCATGGACACCAACGCTGTATCCTGGCCCAAGCCTAGGGCAGCATTTTGCAGGGGGCAGCACGGAAAGAGTCCCTGCCGGCTTGCACTACACTGTTAGTGTAATGCAAGTTACTTCTAATTTTGACTGTCCTATCATCCTGGACCACAAACCTTCCTCACTGTGCTATATGTTTTCTGCTGCACCATTGGAATTGTTATTTCACGGAAAGAGTCCCTGCCGGCTTGCACTACACTGAATGGTACGTGGGCTCCCCAGAAGGTCCAAAAGAGCCCAACGCGTTTCGGGACACTGTCCGTCCCTTTGTCAAGTAGCCGGACGGGGTCACACTATACAATGCAATTGAAATCCCTTTAGAAAATGATACATTTAAACATTAATTGTCTATACACAAATGAGCGTCAAGAACACAATAATCACACGGTGCAGGAATCATACCCAATCACATCATTGTAAAGACTCATGTTTGGACAGACGGGCCCCCAGGGAAGGTACCGATGTTCCTCCTGCATCCATGAGAAGGGTCCCCAAAGCTCCCAACTGATCCAAAACGTACCACCAAGGCATGGACACCAACGCTGTATCCTGGCCCAAGCCTAGGGCAGCATTTTGCAGGGGGCAGCACGGAAAGAGTCCCTACTACACTGTTAGTGTAATGCAAGTTACTTCTAATTTTGACTGTCCTATCATCCTGGACCACAAACCTTCCTCACTGTGCTATATGTTTTCTGCTGCACCATTGGAATTGTTATTTCTTCTTAGACCTCGCCATAAAATTATCAGAAATTTGTGCTTAAAGTAGAACTATGGGCAACACTTTTTACCATCCCTGTCCCATTGCAGAGATTTCCCTTCACTTCCTGCCCCATAGCCAAACAGGAAGTGAGAGGAAATCTATGCTAATTAAGGGAACCCATTGCTCACCCCAGGCCCTCAGAACTAGTGTCCCCACACAAAAATTTCAGGGCGGGTCTTAACCACTTAACGCCCGCCCACTGTATATATACGTCCTATTTTTAAAGATGGATATCTCGGTAAAGGCAGCAGCTGCTGCCACAACCGAGGTATCCATCTTTACAGTGGGCGGGCCTGCACATGATAACGGCGGTCTCCGCGGTGGATTCGCTGCGAGATTGCCGTTATCGGTGGTGCTAGAGGGGCCTCCCGCCACTCTCCCGCGCCCTCCGCCGCTTACCGTAGCCGTCGGGAGCGGCGGATGCAATCGGGTCCGCCCGTCTGCTGTGCGGGGATGCGAGTGAGGGAAAAATGTCCCTCACCCGTCCCCATAGCTCTGCTGGGCGAAAATGACGTCAAAATGTCAGTCCCACGCAGCGTCTTAAAGAGAAATTTTTTCAAAAGGTAAAATTTATTTTTTCTTTTTCATTTAAGCCTAACTATGAGATCTGAGGTCTTTTTGACCCCAGATCTCATATTTAAGAGGACCTGTCATGCTTTTTTCTATTACAAGGGATGTTTACTTTCCTTGTAATAGGAATAAAAGTGATAATTTTTGTATTTTTTATTTCAGTGTTAAAAATTATAAAAAAAAAATACGAAAACCAAAATTTTTATTTTCAAGCACCCCGTCCCGACGAGCTCACGCGCAGAAGCGAACGCATCCGCGAGTAGCGCCCGCATATGAAAACGGGGTTCAAACCACACAAGTGAGGTATCGCCGCGATCGTTAGAGCGAGAGCAATAATTCTAGCTCTAGACCTCCTCTGTAATTCAAAAAATGCAACCTATAGAATTTTTTAAACGTCGCCTATCGAGATTTTTAATGGTAAAAGTTTGATGCCATGCCACAAACGGGCGCAATTTTGAAACGTGACATGTTGGGTATCATTTTACTTGGCGTAATATTATCTTTCACAATATGTAAAAAAATTGGGCCAAATTTATTGTTGTCTTATTTTTTTATTTAAAAAAGTGAATTTTTTCCAAAAAAAGTGCGCTTGTAAGACCGCTGCGCAAAAAACGGTGTGACAAAAAGTATTGCAATGACTGACATTTTATTCTCTAGGGTGTTAGAAAAAATAAATATATATATATAATGTTTGGGGGTTTTAAGTAATTTTCTAGCAAAAAAAACTGTTTTAGTCTTCGAATCTGAAAAACAGGCTCGGGGCTTAAGTGGTTAAACAAAAAGGGGTGTGGCCTTGACAGGAAGGGGTCATATTTAAATTAGGGGGTGCATGAGTTTAGTCAGGCCTAGGGCAGCACAAAACCTAAATACACTACTGACCGACACGGCAGCCACAGTGATACGGTCCTTCAGGTTCTATAAAAAGAACAATAGTATATAAATTGCAATCATCTGGGACATATAAGCTTCCCAGTACCTTAGATAGAGAACCTGTTCTCTTTCTTTCTGTCGGACTTCCGACAGACTCACAGCGGACTTTTGCACGGTTAAAAGTCTGACCGCGTGTACGAGGCATAACAGATATTGTCCCATCACCAGAATGTAAGAATGAGCCTATCAGTTGCTCTCTCCTCCTATCAGCATGTTCCATGAGCACTATCCAGCTTCTCCATCTTGAAACCTGGGCTATGCTGCACAGGGGACCAATACTCAAATTCCAATAGTTATACTAATTGCTTTAAAAATAAATGTAATAATGTGTTAATTAACACCTTCCATACAGGGAATTTTCACCCTCTTCCTGCCCAGGCCAATTTTTAGTTTATAGCGCTGTTGCATTTTGAATGACAATTGCGCGGTCATGCAACACTGTACCCAAATGAAATCTTTATGTTTTCCCCCCCACAAATAGAGCTTTTGTTTGGTGGTATTTGATCATCTCTGCGGTTTTAATTTTATGTGTTATAAACAAAGGAAGAGCAACAATTTTGAAAAAAACACAATATTTTTTACTTTAATAAATATCAAAAAAAAAAAGTTTTCCTCAGTTTAGACCGATACGTATTCTTCTACATATTTTTGGTAAAACAAAAATCGCAATAAGCGTACATTGATTGGTTTACGCAAAAGTTATAGCGTCTACAAAATAGGGGATAGATTTATGGAATTTTTTTTTTTACTAGTAATGGCGGCGATCTGCGATTTTTATTGTGACCGTGACATTGCTGTGGACACTTTTGACACGTTTTTGGGACCATTCACATATATACAGTGATTAGTGCTATAAAACTGCACTGATTACTGTTTAAATGTGACTGGCAGGGAAGGGGTTAACACTAGGGGGCGCTGAAGGGGTCAATATGTTCCCTAGGGAGTGATTCTAACTGTAGGGGGAGGAGACCGATCTTTGTTCCTCTGTACTGGGAACATACATCGGTCTCCTCACCTCTGACAGGAGGTGGATCTGTGTGTTTACACACACACACAGATCCACACTCCTGCCATGATTGCCGGCAATCGCTGGTGCCCGGCGGACATAGTGGGTCGGTGCGCGTGCCCCCTGGCGGCCGCGAAGGAAAGGACCTCATATGACGTCCACTCTGAGGGAGAGACAGTTCTTGACGACATCATAATACTATGGCTCGGTAGGGAACTGGTTAATAGAGAGCTTTACTGATTTGTGGCTTTTCTATTTGCTTGGAGTTGAGATTTAATTAAAAAGCTTTTAAAGGGGTTGAAAAGGTACAATTTTTTTCCCTAAATAGCTTCCTTTACCTTAGTGCAGTCCTCCTTCACTTACCTCATCCTTCCATTTTGCTTTTAAATGTCCTTATTTATTCTGAGAAATCCTTACTTCCTATTCTTCTGTCTGTAACTCCACACAGTAATGCAAGGCTTTCTCCCTGGTGTGGAGTGTCGTGCTCGCCCCCTCCCTTGGACTACGGGAGAGTCAGGACGCTCTCTATGTTGCAGATAGAAAAAGGAGCTGTGTGTTAGTGGGCGTCCTGACTCTCCTGTAGTCCAAGGGAAGGGGCAAGCATGACACTCCACACCAGGGAGAAAGCCTTGCATTACTGTGTGGAGTTACAGACAGAAGAACAGGAAATTAGGATTTCTCAGATGAAATAAGGACATTTAAAAGCAAAATCGAAGCATGAGGTAAGTGCACTAAGGGTAAAGGAAGCTATTTAGGGGAAAAAAAATTACCTTTACAACTCCTTTAATGCATTCTTTCTTATCTCCCATCTCATCACTACTTTTCCTCCTTTGTGTGTCTTTTCTCGCCCCATTCTCTCACCCTTCTCCTGGTCCTTGTGGAAGGAGGAGGAGGAGGAGGCACCATCCAGGGGAGGATGAGAGAAGCACAAGAAGATAGCGTGCCTGCGATAGGGAGAGTGGAGCTCAGACAGGGGACATACAAGTACACACCATGGACTGAGTGGAGACACCAAGGGGATAGAAGAAGAAGGAGAAGAAGAAGGGGGTGTTTGGCAAGAAACCACTGACAGGAAAGAGACGCACGTGTAACGGAGAAGAACACGGTAGGACTTTTCTGTAATCAGCGAAAGTGAAATAAGACAAATACATCATGGACTGTGGCTAAAGCAGTCACACCCCAGGATTGTCACTCAGGGAAGAACAAGACGTACCCAACAGAGATCCGAGACGTCCCAAAAAGAGGTAAGTGATTAAAGATTTAAAAAAAACATAAAAGCCATGCACACTGTAACCGTAAGGACAATATAACAATCTTGATAAATATGAAATTGTAGGATAATACACTAAATTTGATGGGTTACAGAAAAAAAAAATCTGACATGTCTATAAATTAACCTGTATATGAGATCCCAAGCAGGTGTTTATTATTCAATTAAATAATGATATCCTTTATTAAGTATCTTTATGATTGTAAGGCATGACAGGAAAATAATCATCGAGTATTTATAACTTTCTTCATAATGTCTTTTCAGGCTGTAGAAGGATCTATTGTTTTCTGAGGGATATATTCACATTTTCCTTTTTGTCATAGAGGAAATTTAAACATAACTTAGGCAGTTATTTACGTAATGGTCATCTTAAGCTTAGCTTTTGTTGTGTCTTTATCAGAGGGGAGAGGGTCCTAGATGATTGAAGATGCAGAATATTATTTAGGGAATTGCATCTTTTGGAGGCCAATTAAAAAGGTAAAATTAGCAATTTGTATATTTTTTTTTTAATTTTAAAATTATTATTATTTTTTTAATTAAAAAAAAAAGTTTTGAAAATAAAATGTTTTAGCCCTTTAAGGCTGGGTTCACACTGGATAAATCCAATTCGCAATAGCAGGAGGTTTTGACCGGCTCTCTATGGAGATGCGGCTCCGGTGCGTCTTTTGGTATGTTTCAGGTCTGAATTCAGCCAAAAATTCGGCCTGAAATGGTGAATGGGGATGCGCTGGACCCCTGCTGGGAGTCGCATGCCAAGATAGTGTGAACTCAGCCTGAATCTCTGAACTGTGGCCACATTAAAACTTTGGTTCACATGTTCCTTGTTATCATGAAGGACATTTAAACCCAACTAACAGCAGTTATCTATGTAATGGTCACCTAAGCGTAGCTTTTGATAGGTCTACATCGAAGGTGATCATTGTCCTAGACCAGGGGTCTCCAAACTTTCTAAACAAGGGGCCGGTTTATTGTCCTTCAGACTCTAGGAGGGCCGGTTTTTGACCGGTGGGATTAAAATTTTCCTGGCATCAGCAGGAGTAAATATAACCACATTTGGTATAATGCCACGTACACGCGGTTGTTTTTTGCGATGAAAAAAAACGTAGTTTTTTAAAACGTCATTTAAATTGATCGTGTGTGGGCAAAACGTCGTTTTTTGTCTTAAAAAAAACGAGCAAAAAAAAATTCCAACATGCTTGAATTTTTTGTGTCGTTTTTCAAAACGTCGTTTTTTGTTTCACAAAAAGTCACCGTGTGTAGCAAAAACGTCGTTTAAAACGACGTTTTTCAACCCGCGCATGCCCAGAAGCTAGTTATGAAGCGAGCTTCAATAGAAAAGAGTGGTGAACGTAACCTCGCTTTTTGTGAAAAAAACGATGGTGTGTATGCAACATCGTCTTTGAAAGTGACGTTTCAAAAACGTCGTTTTTTACTTCACAAAAAACGTCGTTTTTTTTCATCGCAAAAAACGACCGTGTGTACGCGGCATTAGGAGGAGGAATAGTGGCCTGTCGTGGTCATCATAGGACCCATTATCGGTGTCAGTGGGAGAAATAGTGCCCAGGAGCTGGATAAAAGCAAGCAAAGGGCCGCATCCGGCCCCCGGGCCACAGTTTGGAGACCCCTGTCCTATACCTAGATCATATCTGCAGAATATCCAGGGAATTACATATTTTGGGGTCCCATAAAATAGGTAAAATTAATACATTGTATTTTTTTTTTATTTAAATCAGATTTTTTTAATATTTTTTTTTTTGTGTCAGTAAAATGTATTTGATTTGTAACCTTAAAAAATACACACGGTCACACAAATGTTGTCGGAAATTGCGAACGTCAAGAACGCGGTGACGTTCAACACTACGACAAATCGGGAAAAATGAAGTTCAATGATTCTGAGCATGCGTCAAATTGATTCCGAGCAAGTGTAGGATTTTTGTGCGTTGAATTGTGTACACACGGTCAGAATTTCCGACAACAACTTTTTATCGGAAAAATTTGAGAACCAGCTCTCAAATTTTTGCCGTCGGAAACACACGGTTAGAATTTCCGACCATAAGCTCACATCAAACTTTTCTTGTCGGAAATTCTGATCGTGTGTACTCAGCATTAGGCTGATGCAGTGCAAATTATGTGTAAAAATTATTAAGACATAATTTAACCTTGTTTTTTTTTTTTTTTCCTTTCCTCCAATTTCATCCTCATGTTCATAATTTTGATGACTTCTCTACCCTAATCTTTTAAATTGGTCCAACATCCACCCCCCTGGAAAGTTTGTCTTCGCACATATTGAACATTACTGCCGCATCTTTCATTCTCCCCAGCGCCATCACTGCTTTCCCTTAGCTTGTCACCCTCTAATGTCCCCACCTATACATTCCAACTCTTCTTTTTTCTCAATGATCTCTCCTTGGCCTCCAACCTCTCCTTCCTATACCACCGCACCATCTCGTTCCACATCATCTACCCCACTCCTCCCAGCCCTCTCTATGGCAATAGGAGCGTTATCCAATGCTCTTGGTCTCTGGATCCTTGCTCGGGCATATTCCCACTCTCGACGCCTCCGACGTTCCAGAGCTCAGTTCCTCCTCTTGGCCTCAGGTCTTTTATTGACAGACTTGGCTGGACATGTCATTGCAGGATCTTTCGTTCTGTGGCTCTACTCCCATGGAGGAATATCAATGGCTGGATGTCAGTTTCTCGGATGCTGTATGGTGTTCTTTGGCCTTTCTCCACTCTTTCTTGGCCTTCTCATGGCATGTGAACGTTGCCTAGGGCTTACAAGACCTCTCTGGCATTCTATTATGGTAACTCACAACCGAGCAAGGATAAGCTTGGCCTTGACCTGGGCAGTAGCTCTTCTGGTGTCCACCCTTCCATTTATTGGTTATGGAACATATGGGTTACAACCTTCAGGAACCTGGTGCTTTTTGCAGGAGCCCCCTGGATTTTGCTTACTGTTTTCTGGATTAGGTTTGGGATCCCTGGCTGCTGCGCTGATATGCAACATGATAGTTGGAGTTACTTTACTGAGAGCTCGGATTAAGAGAACATCCGGAGGGGAGCACAGAAGACGCCGTCGGGGAGCCCGTTCCCATGATTTGGAGATGATGGTACAGCTTTTGGCAATCACTCTGGTGTCATGCGTGTGCTGGAGCCCTCTGCTGGTAGGTCCTTTTCCATTATATACTGTCTAAATCTCCTAAAATAATCGTGATTTTATTGATTGTAGTTCACAAGTATTTATTTATAACAAAGGATATGGAACTTATATAATTATAATGTGCCACAAAGTAAAATTACAACACCCAAAAACGAACCTAACAAATATTTTTGGGAAAATTGCATGTAATTTAAAAAAGAATAAACTGCAAAAAATAAATTCATAAGCCACCCATTGATCTGACCAATCCAACACAGATTCAATCATTTTCTACACTTTGGGGTTATTTACTAAAGGCAACTCCACTTTGCACTACAATTGAAAACTACAAGTGCACTTGAAATTGCACAGAAATTGCACTTGGAAGTGCAGTCGCTGTAGATCCGAGGAGGACATGCAAGGAAAATAAAAAACATCATTTTAGCTTGCACATGATTGGATGATAAAATCAGCAGAGCTTCCCCTCATTTCAGATCTACCCCTCAGATTTACAGCGACTGCAATTTCAAGTGCACTTGTAGTTTGCACTTGAACTACAAAGTGGATTTGCCTTTCGTAAATAACTCCCTTTATCAAGAAATGGGAAATGCACTTGTAACGAGTATGGTTTTTACTGGAATAAAACAGGAAAATCTGCCATGTCTGCTGGAGGGGATTAGAGATGATTCAAAAAGCAGGCAATTACCACTTTCTGTGTGATTATTGATGACATTTATGTCTGGCAGGAAACACTGAAAAAGAAAAACAACCACTTCTGTGGTAATGAGAACAAACAAGGGCTCACATTGGGGACTTGAGAAAATGCAGGAATCTTTCAGGTGCAGTCCGTTTCTTTTTCAGATGCTTTTGACTTCCTTCATAGATGCGATTGACCTGCAATTGCCTTTCTACGCCAAGCTGCTTTGGCGTCCCATCGACTTTTCTAGAAAGAAAGGCAGTTCCGGTATGAACAAAAGGTCATTAAAACCATCTCTTTGCCCAAATCAAGCTTTAGCAAGTCATTTAAAGTGCATCTAGACCCAGGGAAAAAATGAATCTATTGCCGCTTACCAGTTCTTACACATGGTGGCTGTATTAGGGTTTTTTTCAGGATTTTTTCTACTTGTTTCTACCAGTAACACATTTCCTGTCCAATGGTGACAATGCTCCCTTGCTGGACTCTATATGAAGAAGCAGTGTTGTCTCCTCAGGGCAAGACTACTAAACACTTCCACCTATGCTCTTCTCCATAACATATAGGGGAGTGTTCTACAGTCCACAGAGAGAGAAGAGAACAATGCTAACTGATAACTGTGAGAAATATACAGAGAGACTGACACTGATGTATGGAGGAATATACAGAGAGACTAACACTGATGTATGGAGGAATATATAGAGAGACTGACACTGATGTATAGAGGAATATATAGAGAGACTGACACTGATGTATGGAGGAATATATGGAGAGACTGACACTGATGTATGGAGGAATATATAGAGAGACTGACACTGATGTATGGAGGAATATATAGAGAGACTGACACTGATGTATGGAGGAATATATGGAGAGACTGACACTGATGTATGGAGGAATATATAGAGAGACTGACACTGATGTATGGAGGAATATATGGAGAGACTGGCACTGATGTATGGAGGAATATATAGAGAGACTGACACTGATGTATGGAGGAATATATAGAGAGACTGACACTGATGTATGGAGGAATATATGGAGAGACTGACACTGATGTATGGAGGAATATATAGAGAGACTGACACTGATGTATGGAGGAATATATGGAGAGACTGACACTGATGTATGGAGGAATATATAGAGAGACTGACACTGATGTATGGAGGAATATATAGAGAGACTGACACTGATGTATGGAGGAATATATAGAGAGACTGACACTGATGTATGGAGGAATATATAGAGAGACTGACACTGATGTATGGAGAATATATAGAGACTGACATTGATGTACAGAAGAATATATAGAGAGACTGACACTGATGTACAGAGGAATATATAGAGAGACTGACACTGATGTATGGAGGAATATATGGAGAGACTGACACTGATGTATGGAGGAATATATAGAGAGACTGACACTGATGTATGGAGGAATATATAGAGAGACTGACACTGATGTATGGAGGAATATATAGAGAGACTGACACTGATGTATGGAGGAATATATAGAGAGACTGACACTGATGTATGGAGGAATATATAGAGAGACTGACTCTGATGTATGGAGGAATATATAGAGAGACTGACTCTGATGTATGGAGGGATATATAGAGAGACTGACACTGATGTATGGAGGAATATATAGAGAGACTGACACTGATGTATGGAGGAATATATAGAGAGACTGACACTGATGTACAGAGGAATATATAGAGAGACTGACACTGATGTATGGAGGAATATATGGAGAGACTGACACTGATGTATGGAGGAATATATGGAGAGACTGACACTGATGTATGGAGGAATATATAGAGAGACTGACTCTGATGTATGGAGGAATATATAGAGAGACTGACACTGATGTATGGAGGAATATATAGAGAGACTGACTCTGATGTATAGAGGAATATATAGAGAGACTGACACTGATGTATGGAGGAATATATAGAGAGACTGACACTGATGTACAGAGGAATATATAGAGAGACTGACACTGATGTATGGAGGAATATATGGAGAGACTGACACTGATGTATGGAGGAATATATGGAGAGACTGACACTGATGTATGGAGGAATATATAGAGAGACTGACTCTGATGTATAGAGGAATATATAGAGAGACTGACACTGATGTATGGAGGAATATATAGAGAGACTGACACTGATGTATAGAGGAATATATAGAGAGACTGACACTGATGTATGGAGGAATATA
The DNA here is from genome assembly GCA_029574335.1 of Rana kukunoris. Lineage (NCBI taxonomy): Eukaryota > Metazoa > Chordata > Amphibia > Anura > Ranidae > Rana > Rana kukunoris. The sequence goes on along the minus strand of CM056051.1, from coordinate 488,582,943 downwards.
TAGAGAGACTGACACTGATGTATGGAGGAATATATAGAGAGACTGACTCTGATGTATAGAGGAATATATAGAGAGACTGACACTGATGTATGGAGGAATATATAGAGAGACTGACACTGATGTACAGAGGAATATATAGAGAGACTGACACTGATGTATGGAGGAATATATGGAGAGACTGACACTGATGTATGGAGGAATATATGGAGAGACTGACACTGATGTATGGAGGAATATATAGAGAGACTGACTCTGATGTATAGAGGAATATATAGAGAGACTGACACTGATGTATGGAGGAATATATAGAGAGACTGACACTGATGTATAGAGGAATATATAGAGAGACTGACACTGATGTATGGAGGAATATATAGAGAGACTGACTCTGATGTATAGAGGAATATATGGAGAGACTGACACTGATGTATGGAGGAATATATAGAGAGACTGACACTGATGTATGGAGGAATATATAGAGAGACTGACTCTGATGTATGGAGGAATATATAGAGAGACTGAGACTGATGTATGGAGGAATATATAGAGAGACTGACTCTGATGTATAGAGGAATATATAGAGAGACTGACACTGATGTATAGAGGAATATAGAGAGACTGACTGATGTATGGAGGAATACACAGAAAGACTGGTTCCCACTGGTCATTAACTTATTTAGAGCTCATTTACACTTGCAGTTGAGGGCAGTAAAAACAGGCTGCCCCCTCTAACCACCCCTGCCTGAAACAGCAGTTGGACAGGGTTGTACACATACCACAGCAAAGGTGGTCCCACCTGCTGCATTTAGTGGTCAGTACCACCAGCAAACATGACCTGTTCAAGTGAAAGACGCTGTGCCACAACCACCCTGCAACCATATGCAATGTACATGATTGCAGCCTGATGATGAAACATTTGTAGGGTTAAAACAGGCAGAGAGGAGACAACATAGCGCCCTCTCACTGGCCATCAAACGCTTCTGAAAAGTAATCCATCGCAGATCGCTTGTAAACCTAACTTTACTTTGTAATTTGGTTAGTAGGTTTGCTGTTAGATAACACCATGGAAGTTAATACGGTGCAACGTCAGTTCTGTCCTCAGAGTCCAGGTATCCCGCTGTCTGTCCGGGCGGTATGTCTGTTTTTCCTCAGTGCTCTCTTCCCTCCTAGACTAAAAATTCTCTCCATTTTTATCCTTGAACTTTCTTTGGGGGTTTCTCATTCTTCACATACTCAACAGAAGTTCAGTGATTTATTATGATAACCCGTGTTCTTTATCCAGGGGGGGGGGGAAAGGGATACTCTGCAGAAATCAGAAATAGTTGTATATGAGAGTATAGGAAGGGGACAGCAGAGAAACCTAAGGCTATGAAGAAGGCCATCACAACCTCTGCCAAGCCCAACTGCGAATTGCAATGGGCTCCTTTTTCCACTTATAGAGGACCGCCCATTGCAATTCCCCATGTGCGGCTTAATCACAGAGGCATTGAGCCCCACATTGGCGAAGTGCGTTGAGGGGCGGGGGGTTCTTCTATGGGTGGAGAACAGAGCTGAAGCCAATTCGCTTTATCTTTTACTATCTAAGCTTTACAGTCTGCTGATCCTGTGTGCGTCCAGACTATATTTCCCTGTAGGGAAAAAAAGATTAATAATAGCGCATTCATCCATTATACAAACATATGCCATTAGCAAATGAACACAACAGGAGTCTTGGCGAAGTTGTGCATATATACCCGAGAGAATCTATACACTTATTTAACCACTTGACCTCCAAAAGTTTAACCCCCTTCATGACCAGGCCATTTTTTCTCTTTACTTTTTTTTGTTACTTTGACTGACAATTGCCCGTGCGACACTGTAACCAAATAACATTTATGCCATTTTTGTTTCCCACGCAGAGCTTTCTTTTGTTGGTCTTTGATCACCACTGCATTTTTTTTGTTTTTTGCACTATAAATGAAAAAATCCAGACAATGTTTTACTTTCTGCTATAAAACATATCCTATGAAAAAAAATCTAAATCAAATTTCTTCATAAATTTAGGCCAGTATGTATTCTGTTACATATTTTTGATAAAAAAAATCCCAATAAGCGTATATTGATTGGTTTATACAAACATTATAACGTTTACAAACTATGGGATATGTTTATGGAATTTTTATCTTTTTTTTTATACTAGTAATGGCAGCAATCATGGCTTATAACAGGACTGCAATATTGGGACAGACATTTTGATACTGACACTTTTGACACTTTGCCTGGAACCAGTGACGCTAATACAGTGATTAGTGCTAAAAATATGCACTGTCACTGTATTAATGACACTGGCTGGGAAGGGGTTAACATCTAGGGTGTGCCTAGCCTGTGTTAACTATATTCTGCTTTTACTAGGGGAAGTAATGGATTCCAGGCCCTGCTAAAAACACAGAATTCATTCCTTCCCCCCTGTCAGAACTGAGCTATGCCTTCTTAGGCATATCTCAGTTCTCAGTGTAATGCTGACGATCGGTGGGTGCCGGAGGAAATCCAGTGCCCGGCACCCACAGATCGGCTTCTGCTGTGAATTATCACAGCAGAACCGACCCGGCAATGGCACGTGAGCACCCCCTGCAGGCGGAAGTCCGGAATCACGTATATATATTTATGGTCGTTACCCTCTGACCGAGAGAGATTTGGATCACATAAACACGCGACAAGACTTACAACATAGATAGACCTGAAGTGTGCCTTGGTGGTCTGGTCAGGATGCCAAGAAAAGGGGGCATACCCAAGGTAAGTAATGGGTAGTTAATTGAAGAAGGATATGCTGAGAAGTGCCCTAAAAAAGGGAAGGGCGGGAGGGTGTCAAATGCGATTAAATGCACAGACTCACAGACATGAGGTGAGCTGGGAAGAGTCGGTCGAAGATGTTTGGGCGCACAGTTGCCACCCTGTAGCCGTAAAACTGCTATAGGGTAGACAGCAAGTGGTTAGAAAAGATACCTCCAGATGAAAGTGGCAACTAAAGTCTAGTTGCAGAAGCCCCTGGGAGATGACTGCATGTGCAGCGTCTGTTTTGGTTTTGAAGAACTGAATGCTGGGTCAGTGGTGATGCAGCTTCTTCAAGCAAAGTCTGTGGTGTGAGTGACACTGGAACTCATTGTCAGCCTATCTTCTCAGTCTCTTAGGCCGCGTACACACAGAGGGACATGTCCGCTGAAACATGTCCCACGGACTGTTTCCAGCGGACATGTCTCCTCCGGATTTTCGTCCGACGGTGTGTACACACCATCAGATGAAAATCCCCTCGGCCAGGGAACGCGGTGACGTGGCGGTGACGTTGACGCCGCCACGTCACCAAACAAGGAAGTGAAATACTTCCACGCATGCGTCAAATCCATTTATGTCCGCTGGTTAGTGTACTAACCAGCAGACATATCCGACGGACATGTCTCCGGCGGACAAATTTCAAAGCATTCTTTGAAATTTGTCGGCTGGGAAAACATGTCTGCTAGCCCGTACACACGATCGGATATGTCCGCTGAAACGGTCCGTCGGACCAGTTTCAGCATATATATTCGATCGTGTGTACGCGGCCTAACAGTTTTTAATCTACCATGCAGCTGGACCTCAAGCTACCTATGGGTCGTCTGATGCCTAACACGGCCCTGCCCTATGCTGTTTACTGAAGCCTGAGCTAAATTTAGCTAAAGAATCCCAGACAGGATAACCATTATCCATGGTAACAGAAGCTGCATATAAACTCTATTTTAATAAAGATAATCACATAATAATATATTGCAAGGTGATAACCACACACAAACAGTAAAACCGACCTAGCTATCTGGCACTGTGCATGTCAAATAATAACAATAAAGCCTTGTTCACACAGGTGTACTACAGCAGAGGGTGCAGACAGTGTGCGTTTGGAATAGAACACGTTAGGCTTTTATTGCTGTCTGTGCCCCTGTTAGAGAGATCCACTTTCTCTATTAGTTCTGTTTACTTCTATCAAAAGTGAAAGTAAAAGAAAATCCCAAACGTAAACAGGTGCTTGGCTAAGAATGAAGAGTGAGAGAAACACTGGCCACAGCTGCTTTTTGTAGCTTCTGTCCTGTGGTACTAAAGGGGTTAACAGCTATATCGGCAAAGGGATGGAGCTGCTTGAGTTTAATAGACTGAGTCAGGAAGCACTGAACTGTGGGAATTGTAGTCCAGAGGAGAAACTCTACTGTAATCAAGAGCATTTCCCAGAGGGAGATTTCCAGGAGGAGGGGAAAGAGCTGTATTTTCTCAGGCTGTATAGAACACAACCTTTTGTTGTGAGGGAGACCAGAGAGTGCCTATCGCTGTGCAATGTGCACCAGCACTGCTGCACATAGCTCCCAACTGTCCCTGATTTCAAGGCACTGTCCCTGATTTGGAGCAATGTCCCTCTGTCCCTCTTTCCCCTCATTTGTCCCTCATGTTGGTCTGATCTATATAGTTGTATATAAAATGCACTTTCTAAAAGTGTTTCCCAGAGCTAAACCTTTCATCCAATTTCTAAATTGATGCATTTTTACATTTTAAAATCCAATAAAAAGGAATAGTAGTGGTAAAAAAAAAGTCCTTGTGGATTTAATTAACTTTGTTTTGTTAATTTTCTTTTAAGGGGCGTGTCTTATGCCTACATACGTTTGTTAGAAGGTGTCCCCCATTCCCATCTCAAAATGTTGGGAGGTATGCTGCTGCATATAGGTGTCCTGAGCAGGATCTGGTGTGCTGAGTTTGGGAATGCTGACAGTCACCTGGGTGCCGAGCAGAGACTAATCACTGTGTGTGACTGGATGGTGAGCTGCAATATCGGCGGGACTGGTAGGCTGCTGCTGTGCGGATTTTCTAGCTGCTGCTAGTTGGACTTAACCCTTTAGGAACTGACCATACAGCCATCTCGTAGCCTTATTGCTGCCTGCATGCTTGACTGGAACTATTTTCATGTGCGCCAGCAGTTTAACTGGGCCCTAACGCTAGCTGGCTGAAGAGTTAGGACAAGAGACCTTTACCTATTGCTTATACAAGGGGGCATTACACCTTATTCCTGGTATTGTCCTGGAGTGCACTCTAGACTAGTTATAGTATTATCATTCACATTGCAGTTACTGCCTATTTGCATTGTTTATTGCTGACATTGTTGAGCCATGAGTAAATCCCAGTCTAGTGATACTCTATTCTAAGTTGTTTTGGCACAGCTATTACATTGTCTGGCAGGCTATATGCTCATTTATGCCTCTACTATCACTTACTCTAACCCGTACAGTACCAGTACATCGAGTTCATTTACCACTAAATCGAGGGACAATCTTCCAATAGGGACACTAGTTCTGGTGACTGGGGGGAATTAATGGATTGCCTTAATTTGAAGGGATTTCCATCTCCCTGCCTGTTTTGGCTACGAGCAGAAAGTAAAGATAAAGCTCCCAAATATATCTGAAATCACATCTTCATCAAAATTTGAAAAGATCATCCAATCTTTCATTACATATATGCCCATAGATAGATAGATCATAGGTATTTTACACCTCACATCAGGGTCACCATCAGAGCTCCTCTTCCATCACAGTCTATCTTAGGTGTTCCCCCTCACATCAGAATCCACATGTAGGGATTTGATGCCCTTCACTTTTTTATTTATGAATAAACTAGCTATGTATTATTATAATTAAAATAATCTCCACTTCGCAATAAATAATACACGGAACAAATCAAATTATAAGCTCAGATACCAAAAAAACTATGCGCAAATCAAATAATATCTATAATATTCATTATGTAATTATGTATTAACACTTCCTGTCACTGCCAGGCTGGCTTGGAATACCTAGAAGAGGGAACTGGTGAAAGAGAAAGATGAGCTAAGAACACATGTCCACATACAGGAGCTGCCGCTGTGTTTTATTCAGGCCAGAAGCAGAGACTATTAGGTAATTGTTCCTGTGTTCTGGTTGTTTAACTGTAGCTGCCCATAACTTCTTGATCTGAATCCTAGTGACAGGCAAGGCTCTGTCTTATTGTTAATATCTTACATGCACATTGCCAGATAGCTAGGTCTCTGCTACTATGGGGAGAGACTTACTAAAACTGGTGCATACAGACTCTGGTGAAGCTGTGCATAGTAATCTATCAGCGTATAGTTTTTAGTTGTCAAAGCTTAATTGGACGAGCTGAAGTTAGAAGCTGATTGGTTACTATGCACAGCGGCACCAGATTCTGCACTCCCCAGTTTTAGTAAATCTCCCCCTATATGTGTATAGTGCAGGGGTCAAGTCCTGGGAAAAAAAGTGTGGGAACTCCCACCCAAAAAAAATATATGATACGCCCATATGCATAATTACTAAACCGCATGTTTTTTTGTACCTTAGTATTACTTTCTAAATCCTGTCTAAATCCTGCGATAACTCACGGCAGACCTCCGCAGTGTCTCTTGGGAACAATGACAAAAGCTCCCAGGAGACACTGAGGCATCGAGGAAGTGATGGAATACCCGCACACTACCCGATGAATCCATATACAGGAAGCGGCCAGTAACATAAAGGATTACTAAGGTTCGCCTGCCCCTGACAGTGACTCGAGCTGGGCATCGCCGCTTAGTGAAGGATTGGCTCGGGCGGCTCGGCTGCTCTAGTCCTGCAAAGGGAACTGCGTTTCTGCTGTGAAAAAAGTGCAGGAACTCCGTTCCCACGCGTTCCCTGGTAGTGGTCACCTTCCAGTATATTGGTAGGTGAACCTATAGAGTTTATATGCAGCTCTTAATTTTCTAGCTAACCCTATCCCCTCTGGTCTGAGATTCTATAACTAGTTTTAGCTCAGGGATCAAAAATTAACATAGGCTAGAGCCAGGTTAGACATTTGACAGCCACTTGATAGGTAGAGGTGCAGTTGCATGACAGATTAGAAGCAACTAGAAAATAAAAATAAACAGAGGGTTCAGTTAAGTGCAGTAATTTAATTCTTGAATCATTAAAACTGCTTAAAATTAGTCACTCTCAAAATGAAGTAGAGCACATTGAAATCATCAGGTGCATAAGCACCACTCAGCTCTCCCATCCAACCTTGAGTCAGCTCTGACAAGCTGGCAAGGAATTTTGTGCATGATTTGTTTTCTCAATATCTCTCTAATTTCGAGGGACTGTCCCTGATTTGGAGCAATGTCCCTCTGTCCCTCATTCCTCCTCATTTGTCCCTCATTTTGGTCTGATCTATATAGTTGTATATAAAATGCACTTTTTATCTATCAAAAAGTGTTTTCCAGTGCCAAACCTTTCATTCGATTTCTAAATTACTGCATTTGTAAATTCCAAAAGCCATTATAAAGGAATAGTAGTGGTAAAAAAACACTTGTGGGTTTAACCAATCTTGTTTTGTTGTCCACGTATCCTTTAAGGGGGCGTGACAGGGGGTGTGTCCTATGCCTGCATACTTTTGCTGATTGGTGTCCCTCATCTCAAAAAGTTGGGAGGTATGGTTTTCTCGGTAAGAAACTGTTAAGGACTATAATAGAGTCGATAGGCCATCTCTGAGTTCCAGTTCCACACCATGGTCTGCTGGTGAGAAGCTGTGTTTCAGGCTGGCTGGACGGCTGAAAAATCTCCCCATCATTGCAGATATTGTCTTCAGGTCTCCAACACCAAGAAAGGCACCACATTGCAATCATAAACAAGCCCCAATGCAACTGTACTTTGCTGCAAAATTCATGTGAAGGTAAAAAAAAATAAAGATTAATAAAGATTTATTAATAACTATATATACCCAGGTATATGTGCACAATTACACCTGGACTACTGATGGGCACGTTGCTGATATTACCTTTGTACTTTGGCTTTATGTACTAATCTATATCCAGCTCATATTACTTCCATATTGGTGTGCATCTAGTATACATATACTTATAGTTAATGTTAAATGCTGGTCTCTTCCCCCAATTACTTTGATTAGATTACTGGTTCATTTCCCAAGAAGGAGCTCCCCTCTGTACACAGAGGCCCTCTCTTGGGTGGAGGTTGTGCCAACTGTAGTATCAAACATACTCTTCCACTTACCAAAGGTTCTGGTTTTATTGTTTTCCTTCAGGTTTAGTGCAATACCCTGTTCGAGGAGGGGCACTTCTCATACCCCTCCCCCCAAAAAAGGGTGTATCAGAGTTGAACCCGTAGCAAAGTCAAGCTTAGGAGTCCCCTGTTACATCAGAATCCCCTTTAGATTTCACCTTGCATTAGAGTCCACTTTAGAAATCTGTTATTACATTAGATTTCCCACCAGAGCCCCCCTTACATTCGAGTGCCCATCAGAGGTCCCTTTACGACAGAGTCCACCATGCCTGGTACACACATTCAGTTTTTTTTTCATTCAACCCAGCGGGCTATACTAACTAAGCGATGTTAGTGCAGCAATCTCTCCTTCTGTGCCTTTGTGTTCTGACAGTGGGACTCCCCCCTCACCAGAACACAATAATCGTCATTTACAGCGATTGGCTTTGGTTTTCCAGCATGTCCCTTCGACAAAAGGGGGGCCTTAGACCGGCTTCTGTTGGAAGGACAGCTATATACATGGTCCAAATGTCCGCCGGTCTTGCTGATATTCAAACCGCATGTACCAGGCTTTAATTCATCCCCCATAAGTACCCCCTTGCATTAGGGTCCTCATCAGAGCCCCATTTACACCAGAGTCCACCTTAGCAGTCCTCCTTACATCAGAGTCCTGTAAAATATAAAAAGTAATGAAAAATAATCATAACATCAGAGTCCCATTCAAGGTTCCCATCAGAGCCCCCTTACATCAGGGCCCACATCAGAATTCACCTTAGGACTACCCTCTTACCACAGGGTACCATCAGAGCTCCCCTTACATCAGGGTCCCTATCAGAATCCATCTTAGGTCTACCCTCTTACAACAGGGTACCATCAGAGCTCCCCTTACACCAGGGTCCCTATCAGAATCCATCTTAGGACTACCCCCTTACAACAGGGTACCTTTAGAGCTCCCCTTACATCAGGGTCCCTATCAGAATTCACCTTAGGACTACCCCCTTACAACAGGGTACCATCCGAGCTCCCCTTACATCACAGTCCACTTTAAGTTTCCCCCTTTCACCAGGATCACCATCAGAGTTCACCTTACATCAGGGACTCCCTTACTTCAGAGTCCACCTTAGGAGGAGTCCCCCTTACATCAAAGTCCTGTCATATATAAAAAGTAATGATCATATTTCTACTGTCTTTTCTCCAGTACAGTTTAGCGCAACGGCTCCAAAACTACTGGCTTGGGAGCCACATGTTGTTCTCCAATTTCCTATGATGTGGCTATAAAAATGGCTGGGAACTTTAGATTCTATTGTACATGAAGCCCATTACACATTCATATATGTCCTGTGGGACATACTCTAATTGTTCCGTCTGTCTAATACTGAGTGCTTCAGCTTGCTGTCTCTATTGTACTGATAGTTTGTGTTCATTCTGATCTCTTGTCTAGACTCATTCCAACATTCTGTTTGCTTTTTCCATCACTCTCTCTTAGTCCTTGTTCTAACACTCACTTTGCCATTGCGCCCATAATCTTTGGATTATTTCCAAAGCTCCACGTGTCTGTGTACTAATGGTCTCCATATTGATGTTTAAGTATGTGTTATGCGTTAATCATGTCTCTCTCTTCATCTTGGTTTGTTAACTATCTTGTATGTCTATCTTGATAGTTAACAAACTAAGATGTCTTTCTTTTCCTACTTCCCCTTTTTATTCATTTTCTTTACCCACTTAAAGACCCCTCACATCGATATACGTCGGCAGAATGGCACGGCTGGGCACAGGCACGTCGCCTTTTAGCTGCATTTTGGTCCGGGTCTTAAGTGGTTAAAGAGCCCATTGCTGTACTTCAAAGTATTCTAGTGGAAGGTTTTTGGTTGCATTTTTTTATTTGACTGCTTATCGAGTATCTTCCTATGTGCTATTCCATGGGAGTTATTTTGGTTTCCACATCTTCTCTCAGATGTTTATAGCTTACTTTTCCTTCTTTTCTCATACATAAACATTTATAAAAAGCAATTTGATTAAAACTTCCCTTTCTTCTAGAACAGCATCTCTCTACTCAGTGTTTTGGGAGCCACACGTTGTCCTTGGATTCCCAAGAATGTGACTTGTAACACACTGTCAGAGGATGTATTTACCGGTATATATTTGGATCTGTCATGGTCATTTGGTGCACCTTTCACTTTCACCCCAATGAAGTATGTAAGACGCCTCTGAATGCCAATGTAAACACAAATGATATACTATCACTCCAGGGTTCTCAACAGATTACATTTAAAAGAATTTGTGAAGCTCCAAGCAGTATTCTTCAACTTTGGAAATAGTCCTTGGAATACAGTAGGTTGAATAATCTGGGTTCCGGTCTGTGAGCAGGTGCAGTAAGCCTTCCCACCTGTAGGTGGCTTCATGCCATTATTGCATGGCAAGGGGAGTCTCATAAGGAAATTCATCGCTTAGTGATTCCGTACAAGACACTCTTGAGAGAGGAAAGTAGCCTGATTGGACACTGAACTCTTGAGAGATTTTGGCTGCCATCTTGGGTGAGGGAATCTTTTAAATAGGGGACCCCATGTCATTTTGGAATGCTTCTGGCAAGTGTGTGGTAAGGAAAGGAACCCTCTTGTCACGGACAGTGCTTGGCATAGGGTCAGATTTGATATGAGGGGTGATAGCTAAGCGAAGGTTTCTTTTTCACTTTGTACGCTCTGGTATGGAGGTGTGGAGCCAGTACAGATAGCAGAAACATCTACGGCCTATGCCAAGAAGGGCTACTATCCCTGGTAGCAGAATCCACCCTCCAGTAATATCTCTTGTAAAATACTGGGACAGTATATTCTCTGGATTGCTTGTGTAGCACTGTCCCTGTAGGGCTTTCTGAGTGTTGACTTCATAGGCCTCTCCCTGGGTACCTGCAGCTGGTTGCTAAGGGTTTCCACTTGGTTGCTAGGGGTTTCCACTTATCCCACCCTTACTCCCGCTTGCTCGTTACTCAATGACCAGTCCAGGGTATTTAGGTTTTTGTATTTTATTTTAGAACTTGAATGGGAGCAGGGACTAGTGGGATACTCCAACTGATACTATTCATAATGGATAAGGGCAACTCTTACTTGGCCTCACTGGATTATCTGTGGAAGCAGTCACACTGCTTTAACCATACAGCCACAAGTATGAAGGAATTAAGTTTTGTTGCTCTCACTAGCAGCAGACTTGATGCACTAGATTATCTTCAGGACACTCTCTAGCACCCCCCCCCCCCCTTACTGACACCTGTCCACTGACTCTTCTAGCTGAAGGGGTGGCCCTCAGGTGACAAGCCCAAAAACATAGATCTGTACTCACAGTAGGCAGAATCAGCTTCTCTATCTCTCTAGGCCCCTGGGTCAACCACCCAAGGCTGCATGACCACCCTCCCCCTCCCTCCTGATCTCTGTTCCCCTGGCTCAACTAACCCTGAGCACATGTGCCTGGGACTTTAATACAGTATCCCAGCATGCAATGCAGCACTTCTCCTCTGCCAATTGCCAGGACTGTAACAAAGCCTATGCACTCACTTGTCAGGCCCCCTCCCACTGTCCAATATGCCCCCCTATTGGACCAGTGAGGAACAGTCAAACAAGCTGCACTGCACCTGAGCACAATGAGCAGACCTAACCAATCGATTCTGCTCCATGGTAAGCAGAAATATGGTTTTACCTAACCATCTTCCTGGTAAGCAGAAAGATCAAAAACTATACTCTCTTCTAGCACCTACCTAGGAGGGTGCTACACTTATACTAGTGCTGAAGGACAGTTTATTTGTGCTGCCAACAGACTGGGCCGATTTATATAAAGACATCAATAACTTACATACTATGTGCGAACATTTCCTCTATTTTTTTATACTTCTGTGGAGGAGGGTGATAGTTAAATAGGGTACTTTACAACAATACCCAGGCATAGTCTATGTCTCCATATGGAAATAGCAGGTACAGGCACCCTGTACATATAGCAAGGGGTTATGCAGTGATTGTTAATCAACGTTCTTGTAGATGGCCTAAATATCACTAACTGTGAAGGTTCCTGTGGTTTGCTTCACTTCTTTTGGACAGTTTGGCTCCACTTCCCCTAAGTATCCAGCCTAAAGCACCTTAGTCTAAATGCAGACCAAAAGCAGGCTTAAACAATACACATATGCTTTTAAAGAAAGCTCCTCTGGAAGGTTTAGAAATGTCACAGCCACAAATATGTATTAGTTCTCTAGCACAACCCATTAAAAGGGATTTGCAAACAAATTAAAATTTATAACTCCTATTCTCTTTGGCAGTTAGTCTACTGGAACTAATCAACAGTAGCTGGTATAAAAACTATTTATAAATGTTTTCACACAATATTCACACAACATTCACCCAGGCTTCACACGTTACCAGCTGAGAACAAAGAAAAAGGTATGAACCTTAGGTGAAAGTTGTGTGAATCTTGTGTGAAAACATTTATAAATGGAACGCTGAGGGTCACTTGCACACCTCCAGGGAAGCCTTTCTCAACAGGGTGTACTGGGACCCTGGGGTGCCGTCTAAGGTCCCAGGGTGCCCCAGTAAAATGCTTGAAAGCTGCCCCAACTTTTAAGGCAAGCAGGTGGATCAGACTTTTCTTTTTGTGTGGAGCCACATGCCGCTACTAGTCCCTGTTCCTGCAGTGCTTGGAGTACAAATTTAGTATTCCGAGCACTGTTGGTCGGTTGCCTGTGTCCTATCAACCAATGATCTCATCAGTTGCTAGGGACAGGTCAGGTGCCCACACAGCTTCCTTTGTTGCCCCTCCCTCGGCGAGTGCCAGAAACAAATGAAGAAGACTGGCTAAGGGCTGCATATCCACTCCTCTGAGCTTACAGGTTACAGAGCTGGAATTCTCTTGTTTTCTAATTGGAAACATGTGTCAGCTATAATCTTTTTTACATAACAGGATTTCTGCATTTGTCGGTACTAAACTTTCAACTCTGCTTCAATTAGTGCTGACCTCTGAACTCTCTGTCACAAATTGATGACCCCTAAACCCTGCATCACAAACTACTGACCCCTGAACTCTGTGTCAAAGATTGACCCCTGAACTGCGAGTCACAAACTACTGAACTCTGTACTGTGTCACAAATTACTGACTCCTGAACTCTGTTTCACTTAATACTGACCCCTGAACTCTGCATCACAAATAACTGACCCCTGAAATCTGCATCACAAATTACTGACCCCTGAACTCTGTGTCACAAATTACTGACCCCTGCAATCTGCGTCACAAATTGCTGACTGCTGAATTCTGCATCACAAACTACTTACCTCTAAACTCTGCATAACTTACTGCTCACCCCTGAATTCTGCATCACAAACTACTGATCCCTGAAGTGTGCATCACAAATTATTTCCCCCTCAACTGAACTAGGGATACACAATACCATTTTTTTTAGTACTTATCTATACCAATTACCAATACCTACCGCAACTGTTTTGTTTTAATTTCAGCTGTCAGCAATGGTACAAAGCATTAAAACGTTATTTACAAATTAAATAAATAGATTTTTTCCATGTGAAATGTGTAAATATGTGTTAATATATATGTGTAGAAATATTCACTAACAAAGCAAACAAAGAAAAAAGTTATAATTGTTTATCAATTATAAAATATACGAGAACAAAAAAAAAAAAAGCAGGAAAATAATAATGGAAAATAAATGGAGGAGAATAGGGAGTTAATTAAGGCTGATTAGAGTAAATTAAGGGTTAATAAGGGGTTAAACAGAGGAACATTTGTTCATCCCTTTGATCTGCAGATCAATAAATAGAAAGATGCAAAAAGAAACAATGTTTCTTTTTATTTTAGTGTTTCAGCAGCTGAGCAATGTTGTTAATAAACATTGCCGGCTGCTTTTTTTTTTTTTAAAGCTCCAATTACTAGACTTCTTTAACACTTCAGCTGTCAACAGGGTAGACCCACTGACAGCTCAAAGAACCGAGCCTGAAAGTATCGGTTTTAGGGATCAGTGCATTTTCATGAGTACCAATACTTGTGCAAATACTCGGTATCGGCACTGATACTGATACTAGTATCGGTGCAACCCTACCCTGAATTGTGTATCACAAATTACTGAACCCAGAACTGTGTATCACAAAGTACTGACCATTGAATTCTGCATCACAAACTACTGACCTCTGAACTCTGCTTTTACAAACTACTGATGCCTAAACTCTACGACACCAACTACTGACCCCTGAACTATTGGAAGCTCCAGAATGGTAAGGGGAGACATCGGACCTTCTAAGATAAACTAACAAATCTGAGTTAATTTTAGTAGCATAACCCTTAAAATATAGAATATAATTCTGACCCACAGTAAAGAAAAAATAAGGCAACCTTACTTTATACAGTTCACAGTCTAGTAAGGTGGGCTGAGCCTATTTCTTCTGTCCCTTTGAGTGTAGTGCATCAAAATAACATCCCTTCAATCAACATACGATAGTGACAATGGTACAGAAGTTCATGTTCTCAACATAATCATAAAAGACATTCCTTCATCAAAGGATCACTGTGACAAAACATCATAACAGGGCACGGTTCCAACATTCAATCAAATGCCATTTCCTCACGAAGGGAATGTAAGAGTGGAAGTAAATTACACTGTTTAGTAACAACAAAGTAGAACACAATCCATGTACATGGGCCAAAGGCACATTAATACGGTTTGAGGTTCATAACTAGTGGACAAAGTCTTAAACATAGACTAAACACTCAACATTTCAACAGGACAACCAGCAAAGCTTCTTTTCAGTTCTGACAACTGAGTTAGGTAGGTATACACAGTCTTTAATATAACTAGGAGCAATTTAATTGAATACAATGGAAGAATCCTTTCGACCTTTTTGAGAAACAGAATCTGGGATCGAGCAAACTCACTCCTTAGGTTCACCCAAAAATAGGTTTCAAGGGCATATTGCTTTGGAAGCTTCCAAGTACTATTTCATCTCATGCTGAGTTTCTTGGTATATAATGGGTTAAAGAATCCGGGTGTTTGAAGAATTTATTATCCAAACAACATCACTTGTGGGCAGGAAGGTGAGTGTTAAACAGGATATCCCAAGAAAACACAAGAATCCCAAAGCACGATATCTGTCTCTTTAAGGTATTAGTGGACACTGGCTAACTGACATAGGACAGGTTGATGCAATGATTTTCCCGCAGGTAATTGTGAATGGTTCGGCCTTCAGCATAGGCAACATGTTGGCCAGTGACGATTCTGGGGTTTGCCCTACTTCGAACTGGATAGATCCACTTTCACTACCTTCCCTTGCTTTACTAGAAAAAAAAATTGTGTTGTTGGTTTGTCTCTTTGCTAGGAAGCAATGGTGGAAATCTCCCTAACAAGGCCACATGTAGTACATTTGTGACCAAAGTTTTAAATATTCCTTGTTCTATTTAAAAAAAATAAACAAAAAAGTTGTTTTGCCGGTGTTTTACTTTAAGTGCAGACAAAAGCCCAAAATATTTGTTAGTACATTAGCACTGCCCATTGGATCATAGCAGGTCACATACAGGGTCAGTTCACGAATGCATCGTTTCCACTGAGTGGAAAGGTTCGGGTCGGTACAGTTTGTAAGGGTTAGAATGGTCTGGCCTATTCAAGTGAGCGTTTCCACTGCAAGTTGGACAGCCAGGGGCCATATGGGGTTTAAAAAAAAAACATGGTGTTTGTTTTGCGCTTTCCTTTGATGTAAGCATTGAAGTTTTACTGTCCGCCAATTAGTGGAATGTATCGTGTGACGCCATTAGCTCCGCCCTAACTGTACCGTAATATTTTCTATGGCGCCACATCTGAAGCAGGACCCTGAATGGTGAGGTATGGTTCGGTTGTATGGGCCACTTTCATAATGGAAACACTCAAAATAGTGTACCATACCGTACCGAACCAACCTGAACCGATCCGCTCAGTGGAAACGAGGCATAAGTTGTATGTGTGTATTTTAACTAAAGGTGAGCATTGTCAACTCACCTAAAATAATGGAGGCTGTCTCCCTGTCACCCTGCATTATGAACCAAACCAGCCTTTTTCAAAACAGGGTTAATTGAGCTGTGGCTAGTTGGGGTCCCATCTGATGGTGCCTTCATAGATCTAGGCCTATCACCACTTGGCAGATCCAGTAGCAAGGCACAAATGATTTTAAAACTGTGTGTAAGAGGGGGCATTCTTTCCACTGACCACCAAATGTAAGGGTCGTTTCCTAACAAAGCCCAATGAAATAAACTTAGCAAGGGTTCCCTAAGGCCTCGTACACACGAGGGGATATGTCCGCTGAAAACGGTCCGATGGACCGTTTCAGCAGACATCTCCGATCGTGTGTATGGGCTAGCGGACAGATTTGTCCACCCGACAGATTTCAAAGCATGCTTTGAAATCTATCGTGTGCAATCCGTCCGCCCGACATGTCTACTGGTTAGTACACTTACCAGCAGACATGTCGTCCCGCACCGCCGCCGCGCCGCCGCCGAATGGATTCGGCGCATGCGCGGAAGTGTTTTACTTCCTGGTGCGGTGACGTGGCGGCGTCAACGTCACCGCCACGTCACCGCGCTGTCCGCCGGCGGGGAATTTGATCCGATGGTGTGTACACGCCATCGGATCAAACTCCAGATCGGACATATCCGATGGAAATGGTCCGCGGACCGTTTTCATCGGATATGTCCGATCGTGTGTACGAGGCCTAACACATGTCAGCTATTTCAGGGGTACCCCCAGGGTAAAAAGTCTGAGAACGGCTGGACCAATCTTCCATGATTTTATTTACTTTTACTAGAGGTCTGCCTCTGCTCTTATCCCTGCATAGTCCCAGGTGACCCTAATTTTGCAAGACGGTCCTTTTCTGCTGTTTTGTTTAGGGTTGCAAAGGGTTGACAACATTTACATGTAGTAAAGACTAGTCTTTCTCAACCTTTAAAAATGAAGGAACCCTTCAACCAGGGGTGTCCAGACTTTTTTCAAAGAGTTGATTTGATGAAGTGAACATGCATGAGGGCCGACCATTTTTGCCTGACATCCTTTGAACCATTAAAATTCGGTCCTATTCCGCGCACAATTTTTTTTAATTGGTCATTTTAAAAACGATCGTGTGTATGCTCCAGAGCATTTTTCTCAAAGAGTGCTTTTCCCTTTGCCCACTCTGTAAGAATTAAAAGGAAAAGTTTTGGCTGAAGTTGAGCAATGGGGCTTAATTTATCTACGACAAAAGTGGAGCAAAAGGGAAAAAGGCCTGAATGAAATTTTTTCCAAAACATAGTTCCACTGGCACAAATTCATTTACTCAGAGGAGTACGGACAGTTGATGACCCGGGCACCCTGAAGGGGGTTGACTCTAAATGCTCCCCAGCTGGGATAACTGCGACTGGACGGTGGTATTCCCCCCCCCCTTTTTTCCCCCTCTCCCCCTTCTCTTTTCTCCCTCTATCTTTCGTTTCTTACTTTGATCTCCTTTATCGTTACTATGTCGGATATTAGAGCCGGTTGTCACCGGGCTCAAATTCAATTTTTAATTTTTCTCTTAAAAAGGGCAGACGCCGCAAAAATGGCCATGCGGAACGCAGAGGACTCCTGCTCCTTGGAAAAGCACTGTGAGCTCCCTCGGTTAACATATTTCTATTATATGATGTATCATACATGTGTGGAAGTGTGGGGAATGCTAAACTCACTGTAATATACTTTGAAGGTGTCTCTGTATTTCTGTAGGTTCCTAAATAAAGAATTTACAACAAAAAAGTGGAGCAAAATGACTAAAAACCTAGTAAAATAAAAAACAAAAACACTTCCCTGACTCCCTTATTTATAGCATATCATTTTCTTTAAAGGTACATTTACGGGTTTTTTAATGAGCTGTTAGATTGTATCACATGTGTCTTTATACTCTCAATGTCTTCCTCTCTGCAGGTCTCTGTGGTGATGTTACAGACTGGTACCCCTCTCCCTGGTCCCACCTGGCTGCTGTTAACTGTACGCCTAGCCTCCTGCAACCAGATCCTAGATCCATGGGTGTATATTCTCCTTCGCCGCTCTGTTCTTCACCGTCTCTGCAGCATCTTTGTGAGAGTGGCTCGAGTACGAGGGGGAAAACCAATCCGCTGGGATCCTGGAGACTTCCAGAGCTCTGACCGCAGTGCAGTCAGCCATCTATAGATTCCTTCCACCAAAACATCTTACAGGAACAATTTATAAACTCTGAGGAGGAGAAAACTGCTTGTTGTACATACAGATCTTACACAGGAATGCAAAGATCTTTGAAAAATAAAAATTGCACACATCATTGGAAATGTTCCCATGAATGGTTGTAGTAACCAGTTCTACAAATCAAAGAATGTGTCTTATTTTGGCCTTGGATGATTACGAGGCGAAATACAAGAACACTGCAGAGAAGACAACCTCTTGCTGTACATATGGATCTTGCACAAGAATGCAAAAAGTCCTTGAGAGAAAAACTATTGGACACCTCATTAGAACTTTGAATGTGCATGGTAGTAGTCTTGAGAATGCTAGAAATCAAGGAATCAGATCATGGGCTTAGACATACAGTATAAGACTTGGATGACTTGAAAATAAAATGTTGCTGCTCGTTGCAGTCTTAAGTTGGTCATATATGAAATGACCATACCCTCAGAAGATCCTTTTCCCACCTCAAATACACATTATTTCTTTGTGTCTACTGGAAGAGCTTTCCCTAGTGCAGGGCTCAAAATTCCAAGTCCTGAGCCAGGCCTCAAGGCGTACTCGCCACCAGTTGCCCCGCCCAACCCCTACCATGTGGCGCCCCCTAATCCTAGACACGCCCTCATAAATGATCTCATAAAATGACACTTAAATGTTTTATGCAGAATTAAGTTATACAACTTTACCCGTGCCCAAAAATGCAGCCTGCCCATGTCTACCAATGCAGCATGTGTCCCCAGTGCAGCCACGTGTCCCCAATGCAGCAAAATGTCCCCAATACAGCCAGTGTCCCCATTGCAGCCAGCGTCCCCATTGCAGCCAGCGTCCCCATAGCAGCCAGTGTCCCCATAGCAGCCAGTGTCCCCATAGCAGCCAGTGTCCCCATAGCAGCCAGTGTCCCCATTGCAGCCAGTGTCCCCATTGCAGCCAGTGTCCCCATAACAGCCTACCTGTGCTAGGTAAGAGGAGAGGAGCTGGAGGAGCCGCGGTCGCCGCCTGTTTTTTCAAAGCGCGGGCAACATAACAGCTTTCAATTCAATAGCTGTGTTCCCCGCCGCGAGCTGTCATATACAGCCTCTCCTTTGATAGACAGATAACCCGTCCAATCCTGGGATGGGTGATCTGTCTATCAAATTGCCCAGACAAGGGGGAGGGGCTGTATATGACAGCTTGCGGCGGGGAACACAGCAATTGAATTGAAAGCTGTTATGTTCCCCGCGCTTTGAACAACTTGACGGCAGTGGCGGCTCTCTGCAGATTTAACAGAGGACACAGGGTAATTTGATAAAAAAAAATCTCCAATATACTGGAGATTAATGTGTGGCAATGTTCTTCTGGGGTTCTCTGATGTGATGTTTCATACTCCATACACTGTGAAATTAATGCATAGTAATAGTTCTTGCTCCATGTATAGATCGCCTTTAGGGCTTCTGGACATTTGACCAGTGTTATCTCTCCAGCTGACCTGTGGCCTGCTCCATCCAATGTAGATACTTGCAATTTAGACAAAACTGAAACCACATGTCATTGACCATAATGGTGACAATATAGGCTGCTCCAATAGCTTTTTGAGATACCAGAGGATAAGACTTAAAGGAGTTTTAAAGGTTTGTTTTTTATTTTCTAAATAGGTTCCTTTAAGCTAGTGCATTGTTGGTTCACTTACCTTTTCCTTCGATTTACCTTCTAAATTTTTTTTTTTCTTTGCCTGAATTTCTCACTTCATGTTCCTCCTCAGTAAGCTTGCCCCAATCATCCGAACCGTTCTGTGAACACAGCGTTTCCCCGCAGGGATGTAGTCCCAAGGGAGGGTGCGAGCACTCTGACTAACCCCCAGCCAGAACGGCTCGGATGATGGGGCAAACTTACTGAGGAGAAACAGGAAGTGAGAAATTCAGACAAAGAAAAAAAACATTTAGAAGGGAAATCAAAGGAAAAGGTAAATGAACCAAACAATGCACTAGCTTAAAGGAGCCCATTAGAAAATGAAAAACAAAACTTTACAACCCCTTTAAATCAAATCTTTCATATAATTAACCTTCCTACATGTAAAGATGCTTACATATACTTGCAGAAGACTCTACGTCCTGCCTAAATGCCCAAATGCCAGGCCATTCTGATGCGTAGACCTCTGGCACTCCCTGGTGTTGTTGAAGTTTGCGCCTCCCTTCTACCTCCCAGTGAGGCAGCCCATCATAGTTAAGAGCCAATAGGAATATGTGGAGGGTGGGATGGATCAGTCAAGCTATCACACTGCAGGGGAAGACAGGAGCTCTGCCTGTCAGAATGGCTCAAGATTCAGGTGTAATGGCAGAATTTGCAGCCTGCTTTAGGGATGTCCTTGTTGCTCTTTTTCATACAACTGTATGTAAATTTGAACTTTAGCACTGTAAACAACAGGTTTTATTTCAACAAAGCAGCTGTGATGAGCCTGCAAAATGTGTGAAAAAGAACCTGAGCTCCACCTGCTGGCAGGAAAAGTATTTTTGAAATATTAAACGGCAATACTGTACAATTTTTAAGGAGTTAAGACGTTTTTAAACGTGTTTTGAGTTCAAAAACAAAAAATAATAAATATTTACTGTACATATACACAAAAACATTACACATTTCCTTTAAGCATGTAGAACAGGGGTCTCAAACCGACGGCACTCCAGCTGTTGCAGAACTACAAGTCCCAGGATGCCTCTGCCTATGGGAATCATTCTTGTAACTGTCAGCCTTGCAATGCCTCATGGGAATTATAGTCCTGCAACAGCTGGAGGGCCACCAGTTTGAGACCCCTGATATAGAACCTACTGTATACTGTATTTCCTGCAGATAGAATAAAAATACATTTGTACACTGTTTTGCCCTTGTGGCCTGCTTTGTGGCCTGGGCAGTCACTGAGTTTATTGACCAAAGAGCATGCTGCAGCTCAACCAGGAGAGGGAAGCTGTATAAATATCCATGGAAGAATGCCATGGCAAACTTTTGTAGGAATGACAAGTTCACACTTGTGATTGCAAGACCTCCAGTCACAGATGCTGCTACATGAAGCCTTCACAAACTTGATGGAACCTCACAAACTTATATTGGAGAGAGAGAAAACACAATGAATATGTCACCTTGCACGACATTTTGTATACAAGATTACATTAATAAACTATGGTGTCTCATTTCTCTCTTCTGCATTATGACCCATCTTTTCCCGGAGTTGGAGTATCAGATGTTGGCACTGAAGTCAGGGGGTGCTTCTTGCAGAGTTGCATTGTTTTCCTCAGAGCCACTGAGGATTTGTACCAGCAGATCAGTGGCAGCAGTGTGAGAAGGTTCATGGAAGCCAACTATGAAAAGAAGATTGTAGTATGCAGTTGGCTGTGAGCATAAGATCCTGAAAGACAGGTAGAGATCACAAATAAAATATGAAGGTTTAATAGGGTTGAATATAATAATGCATCCCTAGTAATCCGTACAAACACAAAACACAACGTAATGCAGAAAAACTTCTAAATGGCAAGAGCTTACTTAGGTTGGCCAATAAATATTGTGAACAATCTAAGCTAAAAATATTGAGCTTTGTTTATCAGGATTTAGGCTCCATCCATGCACACTTGCGTTTTTTAAACTTCTAGAACAGGAATGGGCAAACTACGGCCCGCGGGTCGTATATGGCCCGGCGGACCTTTTAATCCGGCCTGCGGAGCCAGGGCCGGATTTGCCACAAGGCCATCGAGGCGACATAGCATGCCTCCTCCTAATTTTAATTTTCGTGTCACCGATGTCTGGCCGCCATGTTTATTGTCCGGCGCCCTGTGATTGGGCATATGGGGGTCATGTGAGGCGTGGGGCTGGAAGTCCCGCCTTCGCACATGACCGCCATACGCCCAATCACAGCTCGCCAGGAAACTCTGAACATGGCGGCGGGAGACAGGCACTGGAAGTGTGAGCCGCCGTGGCCGCTGTCTTCCCCTCCGCTCTGTTACGGCGCTGTGTGGAGATGGGAGCATGGAGGGAGTTGCACAGTCGGATGTCAGGGCCATTACCGGGTGTTTCACATACACACGATCGGTGGCTGTATAGCCTGCCAATTGTGTATATGTGTTGGCTGTGTGCCCCCCTACCCCCCTTCAGTACTGCTGCCACCCCCCCTCCTGACCCCTCACCTTCAATCCCGGGATCCGCTGCCCCATCTGCGGCCCGGGAACGGCTCGGGAGGGTGTCAGGAGGTAACATGGGAGGGAGACCAGTATCTTCCTCCTTGCTGATCTCCCTCCAGGCTGTAAATGCAGAAGTGATGTGTATTACATCCGCATTCACCTGTCAGTCACCTGGCTGCTATAACCAGAGAGAAGAAGCAGATCTGTACTTCATCAGCTTTTGGGGTCCCCAGGTGACATTAGGGTTCCTAGAGACCCCCTAGCTCGGGGGGGGGGGGGGTTTGGTAAATGTTGGCTGAATATGTTGTGCCGTGTGTATGCAGAATAAGTTCACGGGCCAACCCCCTTTGTACCAAAATCCACGGAAAAGTCAGTTGGAAGTCCGATCGTGTGTACGAGGCTTTAGACCCCATACATACTATTTGTTTTTCTGCAGATTTTTGTCTTCAGATTTACCAAAACCATGCAGTGCAAGGGCCTGCCTGATTGCATACAAATTGAAATACTTAAGGTTTGACCTCATATTATATGGTTTTGGTAAATCTGAAGACAAAAATCTGCAGAAAATCTGATCTTGTGTATGGGGCCTTAAAGCGGAGGTTCACCCTAAAACAACTCTGTCCCATCCCATCCAGCATCCTGGCGTCAGCGCCAGTATGCTGTTTTTTTTTGTTTTTTTTAATCGCTCTACCTCCTGTGTAATGAATAATTTTATTTTCTCCCCACCGCGGGAAATTGCGCGGCTATGGCGCGTCACGCCTTCCGAAAATAGCCAAACTAAGACTTGGCTCTTCCTGGCGCTATACGGCACCTGCGCAAAGACCTAGGAGCTGACTGCTCAGGCGCCGTATATAGCCGAGTCCTATTTCGGGTTTTTTCGGAGGACGTGACGTGCCATAGCCATAGGACTCGGCTATATACGGCGCCTGTGCAGTCAGCTCCTAGGTCTGTGCCCAGGCGCCGTATAGCGCCGGGAAGAGCCGAGTCCTAGTTCGGCTATTTTCGGAAGGCGTGACACACCATAGCCATTCCCCGCAGTGGGGAGAAAATAAAAGTATTCATTACACAGTAAGTAGAGCGATTAAAAAAAAAAAACAGCATACTGGCGCTGACGCCAGTATGCTGGATGGGATGGGACAGAGTTGTTTTAGGGTGAACCTCCGCTTTAAGCAAGATTGAAAATGAAGGATTTTGAATACCTACGAATTACATACTCAATACAATGTTTTTTTATAGCCTGAAACTCAAAGCCACTACCGAAATGGCTCAAACTTTAAGGATCCTTTCACATGGGGTGCATCCGCTCAACGGACTCCGCTAGCTCAGCAGGGGATCGCTCCATTGATCTCCGCTGAGCAGGCGGATGACAGGTCCATCTCTGCTCACTGAGCAGGGACGGACCTATCAAAGCCTTGCTGTTCTCTATGGGAAGATCGGATGAAAACAGACAGCATGGTCTGTATTCATCCGATCCCATTTGATCCGCTGGACAGATGGTAAACGTATCGCCATCTCTTTTTAGTGAATCTTGACGGACGTAGTGACGATCACGTCGTTTTGACGTCGGTTTCAACGATGCATTCCGACGTGAGCTGGAGCATGCGCACTGGTCTTTTTCCCCGGCCGGCGCATGCGCAGTTCGTTCGACGCGGGGGCGCGCTTAATTTAAATACAAGCCGCCTCATTTGAATTACGCGGGCTTACACTGGGCCATTTTCGCTATGCCAACGCAAACGACGGAGCAAATGGTTAGAGAATACGGCACCTGCTCTAGTACGATGCGGCGGCGTAGTGCAAATGGCTTACGATACGCAAGCGAAATTCTATGAGAATCTGGCCCACTATTTGCAAACATTCAGAGTCATCCCTGAATTTGTAAAAGTGTCAACTAGAATTTGTGCTTCAAGTGCTCTGCAAGTGTACAACGTGCCAATGAAAATGTGCAGAAAGTTAACAGGCGGCAAATACATAGCTCCCAACTCTCCCTGATTTGGAGCAATGTCCATCTGTCTCTCTTTCCTCCTCATTTGCTGGGCAGACACTGCTGGTCACTCAGCAGAAAAAACAATAGTCTTTTTGATTTTTATCATACAGAAAAATCAACACCACCTCACCTTCAGAAGTCTTTCTCAGCTCACTGCTCTCCTTAACTCAAAAAGCCTCAGGATGCAGCAATCAGTAATAATCCTCTGGATACCTTATAGAGGGCTTAATTTCCTCATTCTGAACAGCTGAAGCTATCCAACGTCCTAAACCTTTCTGGCTACCTCTGCAGCCGACACCTGATAGTAATTGGTGAATTATCTAAACAAGGCAGGAAAGTATCTCCCGTCTGTGACAACACCCACAGATTTACCTGACTTCCTGTCACAATAGTTATATATAAAATGCACTTTTTTTCTTTCAAAAAGTGTTTCCCAGTGCTAAACCTTTCATCCAAATTCTAAATTGCTGCATTTGTAAATTTCAAAAGCCAATATAAAGGAATACTAGTGGTAAAAAAGCCCTTGTGGGTTTAACTAATCTCTTTTTTGGGGTTTATTCTTCTTTAAGAGGGCATGTCAGTGGGGCGTGTCCTATGCCTACATGCTCTTACTAGTAGGTGTCCCTCATTCCCATCTCAAAAAGTTGTGAGGTATGCAAATAATTGTAAGCTAAAGATCATTCTATTGCTAATTCCCAATGCCATCCTCACCAGGACTCCATATCTGCATCTTCTGTTGGATCCAGGGCACCCCATTGTCCTATGGACCATACCATCTGTTTCTGAGATTCAGAGGGACCGGGTGCATTGAAAACCTCAGATACTTCCATTATCGCTTTTTCTCTACAGCATAAGAAGTAACTGTGAAGAGAGGCAGAAATTTTAGGTGGACAAGTAATTTGAACGTTTCCATAAAAATAGATGCATGGTTTATAAAAACAACGTCGTACTATTGGGTAGTGTTCATGCTTCCTTCAGCACTCCCTGTCGTGACCTCAACGTTCCAACGCAGTCTCTTGTAGAGGTTAGGCAGAGATGGAGAGTATGGTGCTTGGCTGAAATATCGGAAGATTGATATTTGATAGTTGCCGTCAAGACAGAAGCTCCCACACCGGACAGCGGGCATACTGGGGGACAGATAGAAGGGCACACATTCAGCAATGCAATTATTTGCACTTTTTTTTTATAAATTCTTTACCTTTTGTACAATATCAAAGGCAAACTATAGCATGTTTAATAATATGTTTTTGTATTAATATGTTATAATATACCAGAAAGAGATTTGTCTTTCTGATATACATGCATAATTTTTTCCGTACATTTTAGATTCTCCCTTTACCGACTATTTGTATGTCAAGGAGTGTGATCTACAGCTCTGCCAAACAACTGCTGCGATAAAATCAGCGAGCCACGTAGCAAGTCTATTGTTACCAGTCAGTCCAATCAAGGCAGGCTAAAGCTGGCCATAGATGGATTTAAATTCAGCCAGTTCAGCTGGGATGCCTAAATTCCAATACATCTATGGCCATTCCTGCTCGAGAGAAGTAGAAGGAGAGTGCTGAAATTTTTTTTTTTCGATCATCGGGCTGTAGACAATCGGTTGCAGTGCTAATCAGTGTAATCTGACAGTAGTAGCTGTTGTATTCTGGCTCGCTTGTGTGGATGGGGGAATACATTCATCAGTCTGTTGGCTAAAGGAGAGAAAAAAAGAATATATGGCCAGCCTAATAGACTTGCATTACGAAAGAAAAAGGTTAAAGTACAATCACTGTGCAGTACTTGAAAGCACGGGCTGAAATTGTGATGAGAAAAATATGTTTTCCCCCATGTACAGACTTATAAATGGATAATTATATCGGTAAGTATGTGTCTGAAGATTGCCACATCCAAATCAACTGAACAAAGAGAGAATATCCCATAGCTGGACTTTTAAGGCACTGAGAATTTGGTTGTATATAGAAAAAGCGTACATTTTATTGTTGAAATATATACGTAGTAAGGTAAAATAGATTGGAATGGTTACAGTGAATGCATACAAAATACAGATATCACCACAACGATTAACACTGGATTACTTGTAGTTCAACGGACGCGTTTCAGAGTTTCAATGTCTCCTTCTTCAGGGGTGTCTATGAGAGGGTCAATCATGTGTCTAAAATGTATTGACAAAATGTATGTGACAACATGGCATTGGTGGCATCTCTCTCTCTCATATATATATACATATATATATATATATATATATATATATATATATATATATATATATATATATATATATATATATATATATATATATATATATATATATGTATATATATATATATATATATATATATATATATATATATATATATATATATATCAAAAGTACATGTACACTTACATATCATGTGTAGATGTCATATGCAAAGCATTCCAATAAAATTTGACAAAAACAAGAAAATTGAGCGGGATCGTGTCTCCAAATGTGCCGGTTTGTAATCGTTAATATTCAAATCATGTAAGGGTGTTACATCAATATGAACACTGGGTGTGGCCAGATAAACATGGGGAGAGTAAGCCAGACAGGCCCATCCCTGAAGATTAGGATAATTAAAGATACTCTTAGTTCAATTCCGTTATACTGATTGTTTTATATCTTAATTTTAACTGTAAATTTCAAGAGTATGAAATATATATATATATATATATATGTATGTATATATATATATATATATATATATATATATATATATATATATAGGTATTAAGAGTATCTAAAAACACACACAATAAGATGATTGCATGTCCTACCTGATGGTAGAAAAAAGTAGTAGTTGTAATTGGAAGGTAGGTGTAATATGCTATAAGGTAGATGTCAACTGAAAGATGATAGATACAAGCCATTATTCATAATGGTATATGTATATAAATGTAATTATTAATGATCATGTTACATGTCTGAAATGTACATCAGCCATAAGCAGTGCCACCCAAATCACAGCGGGGCAACTAGCTCGAAATACTATGGTAAAAATATTGGTGTGGCCAAATCAAATATACGGCCGGGGGTGAATGTGTAGAGTCAATGAAAAAAATATATTTAGGATTCTACAATGAATGCAGGGCATCACGGGCCTGCCCCCTGAGGGTGTGTCGCCCCAGCAACCTTCATTCACTGTGTAATTGTCATGGGTCCTGATGTATACTGGACCCTCTGTATCATCTGAATATTGGAAAGATATTGGTGGGCCCTAAAAAGGGCCGGCGGGGGAGCTGTGGTGGCTCAACGTGATTGGCACTGCACTGACAAGCCATTCACCTCTGCAGCCAAGGGTTCGGATCCTGGTCTCGGCTACATGCGAATTGAGTTTGGTGGTCTCAGCCCGGCTCCCGGTGGGTGTGCTATGCAAGGTACGTCTGTGCTTAGTACGCCCACCCCCCCCCCACAAAAACCACCACACTTGCACGCACACAAAATTGGTTTAACACGCACGCACTTTGGCCATGCGGTCTCCTAAAAAAAGAGAGGCGAAGGATCTGCGGGGCTGGCTGAGCGGGCTAGACCCCCTCACTTCATAGGGGGAGTCCCTCTGTCCCGTTGGGCTCCCAAGTGGAGCAGGTAGGGCGGGGTGAGTGGGAGTCCCTCCCTCACACCCGCCATTGCCACCTGGGGGCATGGAGAAGGATGGCAGATTGCCTCTGGGGGGAGGGTCTGCCTACTCCCAATTCCTGCAGTCCGACTCTTCTCTCTCGAGTTCACGCACAAAATACACTTAAAAAAAAGAAAAGGGCCGGGCGCAGAGTCTAAGTGCAGGCCATCAGATCTTTACCAGAGCACCCGGTAAGGCATGTTGGACTCTGAAAGGTATACCGGGTTGTGGCCCAAAGACAGCTGACCTGAGGTTAGTACCAGAGCATGATACAAAGTTGACAGGCAGATACAGAAAGAAGAGCAGGCTAGAGGTCATAGCAAGAAGTGAACAAGCATAATCAAGACAAATACTAAGTCTTTAAAGGGGTTGTAAAGTAAAAAAATTTTTCCCTAAATAGCTTCCTTTACCTATGTGCAGTCCTCTTTCACCTACCTCATCTTTCGATTTTGCTTTTAAATGTCCTTATTTCTTCTGAGAAATCCTCACTTCCTGTTCTTCTGTCTGTAACTCCACACAGTAATGCAAGACTTTCTTCCTGGTGTGGAGAAAGCCTCTTGAGGGGGCGAGCAGTAGTGTCAGGACACCCACTAACACACAGCTCTTTTCTCTATCTGCAAAGTAGAGTGTCCTGACACTCCTGCTCGCCCCCTCCCCCTCAAGAGGCTTTCTACACACCATGAAGAAAGGCTCACATTACGGTGGTGAGTTATAGACAGAAGAACAGGAAGTGAGGATTTCTCAGGAGAAATAAGCACATTTAAAAGCAAAATCGAAGGATGAGGTAAGTAAAGGAGGACTGCACTAAGGTAAAGGAAGCTATTTAGAGAAAAATGTTTTTCCTTTACAACCCCTTCAACCAAAGAAGTAGGAATGTAGAAGCATAGGAGCTAATACAGACTGAAGCCTTGAGCTAGGAAATAAACCCAATGATATTATATAGTAATAGAACTACACAGAGTTGCAGGTCAACTTTGCTGCTCATCTGTAACAGTTATGGTACAGAGAGTGGCATTGATGTCATCACATTGCATCATCAAGACAGCCCATCACCAGGAGAAGACTGAAAAGGAAGAGGACCCCGTAAGTCATGTGACCAACCAAAAGATTTGGGATAGACATAGATAAAAACATTAAAAAAACAAAGCATGAGGCCGCGTACACACGACCGAGGAACTCGACGGACGAAACACATCGTTTTCTCTGTCGAGTTCCTTGTTCGGCTGTCGAGGAACTCGTCGAGCCAAATTTTCCCATTCCTGTCGAGGAAAAAGAAGACATGCTCTCTTTTTGGCTCGACGAGTTCCTCGACAGTTTTCTCGGCGAAAAAAGTGTACACACGACCGGTTTTGTCGGCAGAATACGTCTCCCATCAAGTTTCTTGATGGATTCTGCCGAGAAAACCGGTCGTGTGTACGCGGCCAAACATACACACTGAGGGGGACTGGTGGGAAAGGGGGAGAGCTAAGCCCAAAGCTGGGGTTTAAACAACAAAGACAGCTTTTTATTGTTGAACTCCTCCTGACTTCACTATAAATTCTGAAATTAATTTGCTCTCTCTAGTGGATTTCTGTGCTATTTCTTTATTCCAAAATGGGTGTAAATAGAGCCTCTGCAAATATTTAGCAACTCACTCACCCTTCCGGGTCTGTATCATCCAGAGAGATGAGGCCAAATGAGCGGTACAGAAGAGACAGATGTTCCAGATGTTTCACCAGAAGCTCAGACATATCCAGGAGCTAAAGAAAGGCATTAAGAAATGTTTAACTCAGTGTTTCTACATACTGTGCGACCACAAGACCCAGCATCTCCACGAAGCACCTGCCCAACTACCAGAACACATCTGGGGCAAGTGTACTAAACTTACTGCTCTGAATTCTGATCCATTTTAAAGAGATAGTCCAATCAAAACTATTATGGCCAATAGTGATGAGCGGAATACGCCATATTCGATTTCGCAATATTTCACGAATATGTAGAAGAATATTCGCGAAATATTCGTTAATATCGAATATTCGTGATATTTTATAAAAAAAAAAAAAAAATTGCGAAATTTCGCTGATGCGAATGCGAAATTGATTGCGAAATTCTCGTCAACACGCGAAAACGGAGATCATTTCCTGGATTTCTAAACTAATATGCACTAAACACTAACTCTACTTACACAAACTTATATGACTAAACTAAAGCTAATTTTTTTTTTTATTATACACAAAACACAGAAGGGCAGAGAAAGTATTCGCGAATATTCGTAACATAAAAGGATCGCCTCAGCTACTCGGCCCAGGGTCTCTAATCATACCAGCAATGCTTTTAGACGTCGATGGAGATCACTAGGATGTGATCTGTTTTAAGAATAAATTTGAAAAAATACGAATATTCGCAATAGCGAATATTCACCGCGATATTCGATTTATTCGCGAATACTCGAATATGCAATATTCATACGAATATTCGCAATGCGAATATTCGTGAGCAACACTAATGGCCAACACCAAGTGTGATGACCTGTGTTTTTCAGCACTGGATCAGCAATTGTTTTTTAGGTGCCTTGTTCACGCCGCAACCCTGCCTGCAGGTGGGATGCAGCGCGTTGTGAAAAAATGCAGACATTCGAAGTTCACCTGATGTCAGCTCCAGCAGCTGAGGTAAGTAGAGGAGAATGAAATTTCATTGTGAGATTTCAATAAAAAGGCAAAAGGTTTTTGACAATGTCATTGACCATAGTCATATTTGGTTAATGACATCACTTGGTGTACCCCACCCCTTTGTTTATTGGCAGGGACCAGAACTGTCAGGCGGCGTACACACGATCCGGTTTCCTCGGCAGAATTCAGCAAGAAACTCGATGGGAGACGTATTCTGCCGAGGAAACCGGTCGTGTGTACACTTTTTGCCGAGAAACCCGTCGAGGAACTCGTCGAGCCAAAAAGAGAGCATGTTCTCTATTTCCTCGACAGGCAATGGGAAAATTTGGCTTGACGAGTTTTTTGACTGCCGAACAAGGAACTCGACGGGGAAAACGATGTGTTTCGCCCGACGAGTTTCTCGGTCGTGTGTACGCCGCCTAATTTACAACAAGTGTACAATGTGATCGGGTTATTCTTTCTGAGTGTTAGCTGGTATCCTTCATCATGATTGACAAGGAACTGCATCACTGGACTACTTGATTGACATTATGGGACTTTTTTGTGTGGTTTTATTTTTTAATAAAGGAATTTGTGTCTTCATTTACTATTTACTTTTTTATATGAATGAGTAGGGGCACCATCTACTCACTACTTATTCATGTGGATCTGGTGTCTGGGGCTCCACTAGGGGGTTCCATATTCCAGTAAGCTTGCTGCCTGGAGACCCCACAAACATCCAGTGCCTTCTCCTTATCAACACTGGCAAGCTACACCCAACATATTGAGGGCATGTGGCCTGGTAAAGTTAGGGGGGGACATGCTTGTTTCCCCTTCCCTTCCTCGTCTCCCAGGCTGTATGGTAGAATAAAAGCCCATTTTCATTTTATTTATTTTTTGGGGGGGCGTGCTTTTTACAGGGAGTTTTCCCTTAAGATCCATGCTAGATTCGAAAGGAATTTTGCATTATTAATGTTGCCCTTTAAGCATTAATACCATTTCTGCTCCCTGCCCAACCTAATGAGGAATTATTTTTTTTGCTTTGATAAGTGTTCCCCAGGGCAATACCTCTATGTCATTTCTTTTACAATTCCTTGCCTATTAGCTGTAAAAATAGAGTTTGGATTCAGCACCAGACCTTCAGTAAGGTTCACCCAAATCAGACACATTTGGCTCATTCCTACTGGTAAACTGCAATATACAACATTTTTGCTTTAGGGTTTATATACACTTTAATTCAGACATTTCCATAGTGTACCCTTCCACCCTAATC
The DNA here is from genome assembly GCA_029574335.1 of Rana kukunoris. Classification (NCBI taxonomy): domain Eukaryota; kingdom Metazoa; phylum Chordata; class Amphibia; order Anura; family Ranidae; genus Rana; species Rana kukunoris. The sequence continues at coordinate 488,551,033 of CM056051.1, read as the reverse complement.
CCTTTTGCTGATAATTTAAAGAAAACATTCCAACCTGCCTGGGACATCTCATTAATCTGACTGGTAATGCAGGACAACATGGTGGAGGGTGTTACAATGCATAGGCTTCAGAATTGAATGTATTAGTTATCAAACCTTTGAAGAGCTGTGTGTAGTATGGTTGAAGTGGATTGTAGTAACACAATAACAAATAGCTAAGTGGGCTTTCTGCCTTTTACCCAATAGCAGGCAATTAGTAATTTTTCTGCTAAAGGTCTCCATAGGCGGCTTGGATTTTGACTGGTTCCTGCTGAATCAGCTGAAATGCAAGCCGTAGGTGGCCTTTCAAGCATCTTGTTAGAGGCAAATTTAAAAAGAGCTGAGCCGAGTGGAAAATTATTGGCGGAAACGGTTTTAGAAAGAGGTTACTTCCCTTCCACTGTAAAACCTTCCCTGTAGGTGGAGAGAGAGGTTTCCCCTAGTAATTAAGGGATGGGGGATTTAGTTGCACAGACTATTGCAGGAGAGAACCTAAAGATGTAGCAAAAGAGAGCTGTGTGTGTTCTCAATTTGAAAGGTGAGGCCTAAACCTGAAGTTGTTGGAATTGTAAAAAGCTCAGGAAGTCTTCGCCCTTGTGTGGTCTGCATGGACTTTGGGTGCAAACTATATGGAGAAGGTGGCCCCCGAATAGCCCTAAATACACAGTGTCTGCATCATACCAGATGTAGTCATTGTTTAGGTATTCAGGCAGCCACAGGTGTCATGATTGCCCCAATAATTTGCTAGCATTATAGATTCCTCCATCTATGTTGTTAAAGTGGAGGGGGTGCAGGCTTGCTGGGCTACTCACAGGCAGCATCACTGAGACCCCCCCTACTTCTAGAACTTACGGTAAACTTTTAGAAGAATGGGAAGGGGAAGTAAGGTGGAGCTGTCTGGAGTGTTCTAAGGGCCCTGACCAATCCCCAACAGATGGGTTGGCAGGGGGCAGGCCCCCCAAATACTAAGGGTCAGCCTAGCTAGGGGCAGTTGAGTTCGGTGGAAGCTGGAGATGGAGTGTTAGCTGTCAGAGGCCTTTGTGAGTAGCCCCCTATTCTGGGGGGGGGGGGTGAACTCAGGCCTGGGCTCGGGTGCAGAAAAGACCCTTCTCATGAAATACGGAAGGATCCTGACCAGAAGGCACAGAAGCAAGGAGAGGAAAGCAGTAGGACACTGCCGGGCAAATATCCAGGGAGTAAGACAGCCAGATGGCCTAGTGAGTGACACACAGTCGGGAGGACTGAGAGGTAGCCTGAGAGGACTGGGATAGAACAGTCTGGGATGGATGCAGAGTCAGTTAGGAGGACTATGGTGGAACGGGCAGGAGAAAGAGGCAGCTGCAGCCAGGTGGGCTGGCATTGACTGAATAGGTGGTACTGGGAGCAGTAGCCACAGATAGGACAGTTCTACACCAAAGGGGCCCATGATCCCTGTCGTTAAAGGGTATTTGAGTCGAGTTGCCAGAAGAAAGACATTACTACACAAATGCCACAAAGTATGCCACTTACAATACACCAAACAGCACAGAGACAAGACCCAAACCTTCTGGCACAAAGTCATTTTTTGGCCACAACCATAAACACTACATTTGGAGAGGAGTCAACAAGGTCTATGTTACAGGTACACAATTCCTACTGTGAAACACGGAGGTGGATCGCTGATGTTTTGGGGATGTGTGAGCTACAAAGGCACAGGAAATTTGGTCAAAATTGATGGCAAGATGGATGCAGTATGGAGGAATATTTGCATTCTTTAGCCAGGAAGCTGTGCATGGGACGTACTTGGACATTCCAACATGACAATGATCCAAAACACAAGGTCAAGATGACCTGCCATTGGCTACAGCAGAATAAAGTGAAGGTCCAGGAGTGGCCATCTCAGTCTCCTGACCTCAATATCATTGAGCCACTCTGGGGAGATCTCAAACGTGCAGTTCATGCAAGACAGCCCAAGAATTTACAGGAACTTAAAGCTATTTACCAAGAGGAATGGACAGCTCTCCAATCTGAGAAGATAAAGGGTTTCATCTACAAATACCACAAAAGACTTCAAGCTGTCATTGATGCTAAAGGGGGCAATACACGGTATTAATAACTGGGGTATGTAAACTTTTGATCAGGGTCATTTGGGTAGTTTCTGTTGCCATTATGATCTAAAAAGAGTGAACACAGTTAACTGATAATAAATGACTTCACGAGTGGAAGAAAAGTTTTTGTGTTATCATTAATATTCTCTGAAAAATGGCCAAGAAATCACAAATTCTGCTGGGTGTGTAAACTTATGAGCACAGCTGTAAATACTGGATGTATACAGTTGTTCCTTAAACCTTACTACAGTGATCAAGTGGGCATTCCATATTCCCCATACCCATCCAAGTTTAAACAAAAACAAAGCTGCTCGGACTGTTTCCTGACTTTGTGTGCTGTGGAAAATGCGGTGTGCCTGGCTGTACAAGGTGGTGAATCCCATTCACCAGCAGCTACTATGGGGATAGAACTACAGGGGAATTAACTGATTTTCTCATTCAGTCTACCCACCTTCATGCAGCAGCACTGGACCAATCACTTGATAGGTTCACTTTAGCCCCTTCCTTACCGGGCCATTATAAAATGACACCGGCAGGAACCCTCCCTTCCTCCTGTCAGGGGTGGGGAGACCGATGTGTGTTCCCAGTACAGAGGAACACACATCGGTCTCCTCCCCTTGCGAGTCCTCCTACAGTAAGAATCACTCCCAGGGAACATATTAACCTCTTTAGCGCCCCCTATTGTTAACTCCTTCTTTGCCAGTCACATTTACACTAATTGCTGTATGAATGACAATGGTCCCAAAAAACATGTCAAAAGTGTCCGATATATCCGCTGCAATGTCACGGTCACAATAAAAATCATAAGATCGCCGCCATTAATAGTAAAAAAAATAATAATAAATACGAATGCCATAAATCGATCCTCTTTTTTGTAGACACTATGGGGTAGATTCATGTAGATCAGCGCATCTTTTGATCCGCGTGATCTATCTGTATTACGATCCGCCTGCGCCAGTTTTTGAGGCAAGTGCTGTATTCAGAAAGCACTTGCCTCGTAAGTAGCCCTGGCGGATCGTAAATCCCCCGGCGGAATACAAATTCCGCGGCTAGGGGGAGTTTACTATTTAAATTGCACGCGTCCCCGCGCCGATCGTACTGCGCATGCGCCGCCGGCTAAATTTCCCAGCGTGCATTGCTTTAAATGACGTCGCTAGGACGTCATTGTGTTCGTCGTTAACGCTATTAACGTATGGCCGTATTCCCGGACGACTTACGTAAACGACGTAAACAATTCAAAATTCGACGCGGGAACGACGGCCATACTTAACATAGGATCCGCCGCACTTACCCCGCATATAGCAGGGGTAACAATCCGACGGAAAAAGGCGAACGCAAACGACGTAAAGAAAAAAAGTTGCCCGGGCATTCGATTCTGAATCGGTGTTTCTGCTCATTTGCATATTCGGCGCAAAGAAGAACGGAAGCGCCACCTAGCGGACGGCGGGAGAATGCAGCCTAAGAATCGACAGTGTAACTCAGTTACACCAGTCGGCTCTAAGGGAGATCTATGCGGAACCTGATTCGAGGAATCAGCCGCATAGATCCGAGCGTCGGATCTCACAGATCCGACGGTGTATCAGTAGATACACCGTCGGATCTCTACATGAATCTACCCCTGTAACTTTTGCGCAAACCAATCAATATGCGCTTATTGCGATTTTTTTTTACCAAAAAAATGTAGAAGAATACGTATCGGTCTTAACCAGTGTTTCTCAACTCCAGTCCTCAAGGTGAATGTGATATTAATTAAATCAAAAAGTTAAAAATATTGTGTTTTTTAAAAAAACTTGTCACTCTTCTTTTGTTTATAGCGCAAAAAATAAAAACCGCAGAGATGATCAAATACCAAATTGGTCTGGGCAGGAAGGGGGTGAAAATGCCCTGTATGGAAGTGGTTAAATAAACAGGTAATCTGATTGGTTTACACAATTGTTTCCTTTTTGCTTCCATGTTATTTGTGCCGATTCTTATCTTACCTGCCTTTTGAAGGGTTCAGGCTCCGGGTTTCTTCTGCTAAATGTGCTTCTCGCGACCGATTCCAGAACGACCAGGAAAGGCTCACATTCTCTCATTAACATGGGGACATCTGTTGAGTAGGGTTTTTCAGGAATGAAGTTGTTGCTGTAGAGAAATAATAAAGCCACAATAAAAGGGATAAAAACACTTGTAATTACTATAATAAGACTCCAATTTCCGTTTTGCGTTCCCTTTGAATGAACTCCAGCCAAACAGATAAGAACACAGCTGACATATTCTATCTATGTGAACTATGTTACCCAGAAACATGTGTGGTTCTGTTCAGCCATTTTTATGATTCACATATCCCTGCCACCTGCATGTTGATGACAGATACCTATCCATTAAGTTTAAGGAAGGTAAAGGAAAAAGCACTTTTTTTTTTTATTATTATTTATTTTTTAACAGTTAGTTTATTGGTCAGCCTATAATAAAAAATAAAAAAACCTCACGATGCACGACTCCGGGGGCGGGCTCTGCAAGTCATCCTGAGGACGACTTCAGAGGCGACCAACAAAACGACTTCTGTATAGAAGTCAATGCAGGTCGTCTTGAGCCGCCCCCGAAGTCGTAAAGGAACCTCTTTCTAAGTCGGAGCGACTTGTATCGCTCCTATTAAAACGGTTCCATAGTATTGAATGGGACGCAACTCGTCAGGCAGCTGAGCCGCCTGACGAGTCGCCCCAGTGTGAACCGGCTCTTATATTTTAGACAGTTAGCTAAACATTTTATAGGTAGACAAACTAGCACCCTATTCATTTTGTGTCAAAACTAAACTGCATACTTAAAGTGGAGGTTCACCCTAATGTCTCACTTAATATTAATAAAACTGCCTTCCATTCAACATAACAAATCCGTGGGTTTTTTTTTTTTTTGCTTAAGACTTACCTTTTTTTTCGTTTCATTGCGGCCTGTCAATCATTTTCCAACGCAGGGGAATGGGGGTGCCTATCGCTTTTCCCCCGACGGCGCTGTCTCCTGGGAATCAGTCCTGACGTTCCCAGGAGACGCTCTCTGATCAAATCCCGCGTTATTTCGGCGTGACTAGGCTCGCCGTCAGCACAGCACAGCACATGCGCGGGATACATCGGTGAATGCTGTGACGCCAGACTTCACCGTATCCCGGAAATGAATACTGCTGGGCTTCAACGTGCCCAGCGTGCCCTAATTAAAAATGACAACTGCCTGGACCACATTATATAAAATATCCTTTGGAGCTAAAAGATCATGGGCTGCGAGTTATGGAAGGTAAGAGGGGCACAATAATAATTAAAAAAAATAAAAAATCGATGGAACCCCCGCTTTAAGATGAGATCAAACTAGTGTTTTATCAAGAAGCAAAATTATTAACTTTTCACCTAAACAGATGCCCTTTTTTATGCGTAATGCCAAGTACACACGATCAAAAATTCCGACAAGAAAACCATGTATTTTTTCTGACGTAATGTTGGCTCAAACTTGTGTTGCATACACACTGTCACACAAATCTTGTCAGAAATTCCGACCTTCAAGAACGCGGTGACGTACAAGACGTACAACGAGCTAAGATCAATGAAGTTCAATAGCCAGTTCAGCTCTTCTGCTTGATTCTGAGCATGGGTGTTTTTTTGCATATCGGAATTGCATGATGTAACGGAATTGAACCGTGACAGACTGAGATATTAGGGTCACCTTATGTCCACTAGGGCCATAGGGTGACAAAGAATCATAATTCATATATTACAACAGATGGGACATTATTAATACTTCATATTTCAGGACTGAGATATCACAAGGAGTTCATGATGACATGACCAGGTCAATCAGACAGTGACTCATACCTTTGTATAATAGGCTATTGAAATATCTTAAGGTGTTGGCTATTCACTGTAAAGACATTCCGTTGAAAAGGTGTTGATTGCACCCACTCTCACTAGACTCTGCCATTGTGTGATAAAGCTGTCTAGATAACTTATTCAACTAGATGTCTGTGTTATGTTAAAGGTTAATTGAACTCTATTGATGATGCGGTGCCGACGCGTCTACATAATTAGCTTACCTGAATGCCTTTTAAGGTGATTGAAGCCCCCCATGGTGTGAAGGGGGGGTGGAGACTACATTGTCCTGTGATTAACTGCATTATGCTTGAAACTGTATAAGAAGCTGAGAAAATATCAATAAAGGGGTCATATCTTTGGAAGCAAGTGCAGAGCTTGAGTCTCGTCTTATTCTGGGAAAGGATATGGATCGTGTATGCATGATTGTGGAGTGTCGGATAAGCTTGTCGTGGTTGGATGGAAGGTCGTAAGCAGTGGTGACCGTTACATTTGGTGGCAGCAGCGGGATGATTCCATCACCAGAAGGACGGCTACAAGGACACATGACAATGGAGACGGTGTATGAACGGATGAAGCTCTCTTCCCTCATGGACTTACTGGAGAGACGGGGCAGACCGGCCAGCAACCGTAAGAAAAGGGACATTATCGCAGAACTGGTCGAAATGAATAGAGCTAAGAGGCCCAGCGTAACAGACAGGACACCCAAGGAAGAAAGTTTTGATCGGGCTGTTAACCTAAGACTGGTACATTATGGTCCTAACCCTCCACCGGAGATCAGGGACCGAGTTATAGCGGCTCTGAATGCCACCTTGCTACAGAGAAGAAGTAATGCAGCAGCTGAAGTCACAGCAGCACCAACTAAAGAGAGAGGAGAGGTGCAGATACCAGTCTCCATGGAAGAGGAATTCCAAATAAGGTTACAAGAGATGCGGATACAGCATAGAGGACCAGTATCAGAGGAGGTCCTGTTGGGATGGTCGGATGTGATTCGGTGCCAACTCTGGAAGGAAGCGTTAGCTCGGGAGCAGCAAAACCAAGGAAAGGTCCTGCCCTCCATCTATGCAAGGTACTGGCCGCAGTATGACGTACGAATGCTGTTGTTGGGGAAACAACCGAAGCAGGAGTGGACAGCTGAGTTAAGCAGGCTGATCCGGGCAGAGATGCAGCTGGATGAAAGCTACAGTGGTATGTAGCCCAAGAGTGCCCGTGGCCAGCAGATGACAGCCCCACAGAAGGCCATGACTATGATGGCCTGGGATTATTGTATTAGAGGATGTCCAGTGATCCAGACTTTGGGGATGATCGGGAGTGGCGCTTGGAGGACATAATGGAGCACAGAGAGGAAAAATTGAATATCTCAGGAGGCCACTGGTCACAGGAAGATTTAGAATTTCTGGCCATTCAAGAATGGGAGCTGGAGGTCGCCTACAAACAGCTGCTAGACTCGGCTCAGCAGCAGGGTGGGGCTCCCGTTGCCTGGGACTATGAGGAAAGTTCATATGACAACTGTGAACTCCTGGCTGATGAATCGGCAGTGGAAAATATGGAGATTGCCATCCCTAAAGCCAAAGCGGATGGTGTGGAGTTCCAGAGAGCCGGGGCGGTTGGCCCCTCTCTCCAACAACAAGCTGAGGTGGTAAAGCTTTTACCCCCAGCTGAATCACTGGCAACAGAGCAGGGTGCCCCAGGCCTCTGCTCCCAACTAGCAGAAGAGGGGGACCCTGTGGTAGTGGATGGGACTGTGGTCTCCATTGAAAGCAACCCAGCGGAAGAGCTGGCAACAGAACAGAGGGTCACGGACCTCTGCTCTCCACTAACAGAAGAGGGGGACCCTGTGGTAGTGGATGGGACTGTGGTCTCCACTCACAGCAACCCAGCGGAAGAGCTGGCAACAGAGCAGAGTGCCCCAGGCCTCTGCTCCTCACTAACAGAAGAGGGGTCCCTGTGGTAGTGGATGGGACTGTGGTCTCCACTCACAGCAACCCAGCGGAAGAGCTGGCAACAGGGCAGAGTGTCATAGGCCTCTGCTCCTCACTAACAGAAGAGGGGGTTCCTGGGGTAGTGGATGGGACTTCAGTCTCCACTGGCACAACCCCAGAAAATGGTACAGGACTGGGACAGGAGGATGTCTGCTTTGCTTTGCAAGCACCGGGGGGTTGTCACCATGCACCAGTGGATGGGACTTCAGTCTCCACTGACATATCCCAGGAAGGGGGGGCAGTTGGCCCAGACCCCCAACAGCATGATGGACTGAGCCCAGCCACCCTGCCTTCTCCCCAGCGGCAGGCGTGTTCTCTGAGAGAGGCAGAGGTTGGCGGGGTGAGTAATGCTCAGTTTGGAGCCATTTATTTGGGGTACAGTATGGATACCAGCATTGGAGGACTGGAACTACTGACGGACTTCGGAGTCAACCCGTTTGGGGTTCCCACCTGTGTCCGTCTTCCACCGAAAGGGGAGAGATGTAACGGATTGAACCGTGACAGACTGAGATATTCCTATGTCTAGGATCACCTTATGTCCACTAGGGCCATAGGGTGACAAAGAATCATAATTCATATATTACAACAGATGGGACATTATTAATACTTCATATTTCAGGACTGAGATATCACAAGGAGTTCATGATGACATGACCAGGTCAACCAGACAGTGACTCATACCTTTGTATAATAGGCTATTGAAATATCTTAAGGTGTTGGCTATTCACTGTAAAGACATTCCGTTGAAAAGGTGTTGATTGCACCCACTCTCACTAGACTCTGCCATTGTGTGATAAAGCTGTCTAGATAACTTATTCAACTAGATGTCTGTGTTATGTTAAAGGTTAATTGAACTCTATTGATGATGCGGTGCCGACATGTCTACATAATTAGCTTACCTGATTGCCTTTTAAGGTGATTGAAGCCCCCCATGGTGTGAAGGGGGGGTGGAGACTACATTGTCCTGTGATTAACTGCATTATGCTTGAAACTGTATAAGAAGCTGAGAAAATATCAATAAAGGGGTCATATCTTTGGAAGCAAGTGCAGAGCTTGAGTCTCGTCTTATTCTGGGAAAGGATATGGATCGTGTATGCATGATTGTGGAGTGTCGGATAAGCTTGTCGTGGTTGGATGGAAGGTCGTAAGCGGTGGTGACCGTTACACATACAGAGGAGCAAATTTTCCGATAGGAACTTTTTCCGTCGGATAAATAGAGAACCTGTTCTCAATCTTTTGTTGGCGGAAATTCCAACAGCAAAAGTCCGATGGAGCATACACATGGTCGGAATTTACAACCAAAAGCTCTTATCGGACTTTTCTTGTCGGAATTTACGATCACGTGTACGCGCCATAAAAGAATTCTGCTAGTTTTGTTTGATGCTTGGCATTCTACGCTATTGAGCAGTCAGCATGTAGGCAGGTGCAGTCTTCTTTCTCTACTGCAAGTGGTGCTGAACTGCAGCGGCATTGCAGCGGGAGAGGAAGGCAAGAGGAACATGGTTCCTCTATGGATTTGTGGGTCACTGGGGGAACTATCCATTTGGTGGCCATCTTGAGACATTCAGAGTCTATTTAAGACCATGGCTCCTGAGCTTTATACAAATTTGGGTAGTGTAGAGACAGGTCACCCTTTTGACAGTGACAGTGATTAGCAGCATAGGGACACTCCATCTTTCCTGGAAACCTTTCCATTTAGGCGCAGACTGGCCAGGCTGCATTCCGTCCCTCCAGACAGATGCTGTTGGCACATCAGAAACCTGCTCTATTACTCAGCGCTGTTATATGCTGTGAGTGTCTGGTCGGGTGGCTTTCCACCAGGTTGTTGTGAATTATTGGATTCTGCATTAATACAAGTTCTCTGCAACTGGACCACGCTGCACCTCCCCACAAAGGACTACAAAATCTTTTTCTATTGCCGAATCCCCCTGAGGAGCTCCTATCAATGATTATTTTACATGCATATATTTAGCCCTCCAAGTGCATAACTTTATATTTTTTAGTATTAAACCTTGTTTGCAGTTCGGGTCGTTTTTTATTATTATTATTATTTTTTTATTTTTTTTACAATGGGAGTTGGGACTGGGGGGGGGGGCAGGGGAGGCAGATAGAAGAGTTGTGTTGTTGATGAGCTAACATAGTAATTTAAAGGGGTGTTCCAGCCAATATTTGTGTTTATTAAAAGTCAGCAGCTACAAAAAGTGTAGCTGCTGGCTTTTAATAAACAATCACTTACCTGCTCCAGCGTTCCAGCGACGCGTCGGCCGGGGCTCCGCTCCTCTCCCCCCCCTCCCCGGCCGGCGTCCTCATCGCAACTGTGGGCACCCGGCCGTGACAGCCTTCGGCTTCACGGCCGGGCACCCACTGCGCATGCGCAAGCGGCACTGCAAATGCGCTAGCAGCGTGGCCCGCTGCTGATTGGACAGGCGATCGCATGGGACCTGTCATGTGTCCCATGCGATCACCTACAGGGAGGGGCTGCTGTAGGCGATTAAGCTTAATCGCCTAACCAGCCCCTCGGCGGAAGGAGGAAGTGGGACAGGAAGTCCCACTCCTCCTGAAGCCCCCCCTCCCCCCAAAAAAAATGACATGCCAAATGTGGCATGTAAGGGGGTGAGGAGTGGAATAAGTGGAAGTTAATAATAAAGTTAATAATAAAATAATTTCTATTCATTTTTACTAATTTTTATTCTTTTATAATGTCTTGAGTTAGAGTTCTTCATAATTCTAAAGAAAATTGCCTTAGTCTGTATTGTGGTTTGAAAACTGTCACATGACATTTAAAAAAAGTATTGGTATTCGGTATCGACGAGTACATGAAAAAAAGTATCGGTATTTGTACTCGGTCCTAAAAAAGTGGTTTTGGGACAACCCTATTTGTTATCATCGGCAAACAATGACATTGAACTCCTAATTCCAACCTCTATATCATTAGTTAACAAGTTATACAGCATTGGTCCCAAGACAGACCCCTGGCACACACCACTTACAACCTTAGTCCATTTATAGAATAGTCCATATAGCATTACTTGCTGGACATATTCCTGAATACGGCTCTCTATTCATGTACATAAGAGACAGCTTGACTGGTTAAATACAGTAGACAAAAGCTGTTACATGGAGGGACTTGGGGGAAAAAACGCTGTCAAAATAATATTTTATAGCTATTGTTAATTGTGGTGCCTTTAATACTGTACATGCACACCGTCATGTTCATTTTCATACACAAAGCAAAAGAAAGTGTTTAGATTGGCTTTCTCTTTGTCCCCGGTGACCACGTCTGATCTAATTATAGAAGACTTACGTGATCACACCTCACTGGTAATATATTTAAATAACTGTTTTTTGAGATGCAACTTCCTCTTTTTAGCAACTCGCCATTCATTTTGAATTATTGCCAACCTGATTTCCTTTTTACAGCTCTCACTGTATTCTTTGTAACTCTGAAATAATGAAACAGTGCCTTCAGTTACATATTTTTTTAAATGCCCTTTTGTGTTTAGCCATAAATGTTAGCTGCGAAGGCTTCATTTATTTCATTCTTTATTAAGCACTGTCTAATTTTTACATAAAATCAATTTGAAACAATCTCATTTATGTTTTCTGTCTATTGAGGGTGTAGCAGCCTGTCCTACACAGGAATTATTACCGATTTTAGTTTTGCCAGGTTGTAGTTATCCTAGGCTGATTTAGTTCTTCACTTGGTCTTTCCCTAAACCCAATGGAGCTGTAAATCCTCTGTGCTGCCAGTAGATGTCACTAGTACCCAGGGCTTTTTTTTCTCAAACAATAGGTGCTGGAACTCAACCATGACCCCCCCCCCCTAAAACCCTTCACCTACACACACCCTGCAAATCACATCAAATAGTGAGTGTGGTCAGATTTCACAAACAGTAGGGGGGTCTTAAAGGGGCATTAAATACCAGGATTGCATTACATACAGAGTGCAGAGTTCAGGGGGGTTGCACACAGAGTGCAGAGCTGTCACTTGTAAACACAGAAACCAGACTTCTGTACTTACAAGTGATTGTGGTGAGCAGGCACCAAAGAGTCTGAGCCAGAGGTAGTGGAACTGAGTTCCACCAAGTTTAACCTGAAAAAAAGCCCTGCTGGTACCACTAGTAATAGCAACAGATTCTACTGTGAAACTTTAAGTTATAAATATAATATTCCTCCAGCCAACCGGTAAGTGGTTTATTACCTATGGTACATGGTAGGGAAGGATATACATTTTTGGGGCAGGTCTTGTGATCTCTCTCTTCCCCCTGGGGTGGTGCTGCTGGACTGATCTATTCTGTTAGGCCCATAGCCTGTGTGGGGCCTAACCTTGTGTTTTGGACTCAAAGATAGGCCTGAAATGGTCCTAAGGACTGTCCTGCCTGTTGATGGGGGAAGCTGTGTAAAGATCAAGGCCCAGGAAGAGGACCTTTTTAGGAACTGGAACTAGCACAGAAAAATAGAGAGATGGATGTAAAAAGTTATCTACAGTGTTGCTGTGTTGACCTAAAGTGGATGTAAACCTGATTTATGAAATTTAAGCTGGGCACATATATCTGCAGTGTTTTCTTATCTCTCTTCAAAGCACTAAGTCCTGCGTCTTTCTTCTGCTCCGTTCTTCTGTTATCAGCATGATAACTTCTGACAAGTTCTCTGACACGGGAGATAAAACCAGGCTGAATTTTGGGTCAGGGAGGGTGCTATAAATAGATTAGCAGCAAGCTGCTTTAGGCCCCTTTCACACTTGTGCAACTTCAAAGTCGCATGATTTTACTGCAAATTTTCTGCGATTCACGGCCGCGATTTTAAGGAATGTAATTGCCATCAATATCGGACCCAAGTAGTGCAGGGATGGACTGACAACTCATGGGCCCTCTGGGCAATATGAGATTATGGGACCCCCAGGCAATAGGAGATTATGGGGCCCCCAGGCAAAAAGAGATTATGAGGCCCACAGGCAATAGATTATGGGGCTACACAGTATACATACACACAATATACACATACAGTATACATACACACAGAATACACATACACACACTGAAAAGGTTCTGGAGAGGCGGGGGAGCTATAATCTTGGGATTTTTACATACTGTACCTGTTTTTACTGAGGCTGGCAACGCTGATGGGGTCCCCTAGTGGCATAGGGCCCTCGGGCAGTGACCAAGGGCCCGACTAGTCAGTCCGCCCCTGATTGAAGTCGTACTAATATGAATGGTTGTCATTGGAAATCATGGGGAACGACTTGTCATGTTACTTTGCGGTCCCAAATCGTTGGACAAGTCGTACATATGTGAAAGGGACCATACTCACAGGACAGCTCTGAAAGTCTCTGCCTATCTGGAGGGGTGGGTGTGCCTATTCTCCAATCAGCTGTCTCCCAGTGTAATCCAAGACTTCTCTCACAGTGCAGAATGAATAAGTGAAAATTCTAACATGATCTGCATTTTCTAAACAGTATTTGAAGCTGAAGACAGCAGATATACACGTAAAACGTATGTAGAAAGATTTGTTTCAACTCTGTGTATCATCTGAGGCTGTTCACTTCACTGGGTATATGTGCGAGTTTACATCCACTTTAAAGGTTTTCTACACTGTGTGGATGGACGTAGATCTGGCTTCTAAACTCTGGGATCCTAAGCATTCTTCCCAATGATGAAAAATAAAACTTCTAAAAAAGACAGAAAATGACTGGCACTCAATGTTCTTTCAGTCTCCAATTTTAATCATGGAATCAGTCCTGGGATGAAATGCTGTCTCCAGGGGTACTCCGCCTGGCCCCTGGGGGTTAGGGGGTGCTACAATGGTAATGTAGAAATGTATTGGAGAGACCTTCAGCTTTGGGAAACCGGCTTATTTGAATTCAATGTTCTTGTCTTTCTGGGGTTTTTTGTTTTGTAGTTTAGAATACATGAAATAATGTTATGGTCACTGTTACTAAGAGTTTCCATAACATTTTCATACAGTTGTGTCACCTCCACAGCCTGCTGACTGGACAGTGAAGGAGCAGCAGAAATCATGAAGAGGTGATCTCGGTTTCCTTGTCTCCTATGCTGTTCTGTGGAGCCAGGGATACTGTACAGGAGGCTAGAGGTGGGTCCTGGGCAGGAGATATGTTTCCCTATTATTTGGGTTAAGGTCCCTTTAAGTAGGACAAATTAAATGCAATTTTATAGTATTCAGGTGATCTAGGGCAGGAGTCTCCAAACTTTTCAAACAAAGGGCCCGTTTATTGTCCTTCAGACTTTAGAAGGGCAGGATTGTGGCCAGTGGGGGGCCAGAAAATGTCCCGGGCCCAGCATCAGTGAGAATAAATATGGCCTTAGGGTTGGGGGTCAATAGGAGTAGGAGTAGTGCCCCTATCAGTAGGAGGAATAGTATCCAATCATTGTTATTAGTAGAAGAAATAGTGCCCCCTTGTTGGTGTCAGTGGGAGGAATAGTGCCTCATATCAGTGGAAGGAATAGAGCCCCAAGGGCCATATAAAGGCTAGCAAAAGGCCACATCTGGCCCTCGGGCCGCAGTTTTGAGACCCCTGATCTAGGGTGAGGGGTTTGTTTGATTGGAGAAGAGAGGACTGACTTACAGAGGTATCAGGATTGTAAAGTCCTCAGCTGGGACTCGGAATTCAGAGGCTCTGAGAGACTTTGGGTGGAAAAGAGCATCCAAAACCTGATTACAGGAAATTTGGTCCCGAAGGTGTTAACCCATCAGCCGGAGAGGCCTAAAGAGGAACTGGAAGCCGTCAGCAGATGTCTGTGAAGTGTAGTGGGTAGTAGGACACAGAAAGGAGTAAGGCTGCATTCACACCTAGGCGTTTTATCGCCTAAAGCGCAACACTCAAAGACGCTAGAGGGGAAAAATAACATTATTCTCTATGGAGATGGTTCACATCTCCACGCCGAACGCCGAACGCCTGAAGCTCAAACAAGTCCCGGACCCTTTTTTTCGCGCGTATCGGGCGGCTTGGGCGTTTTCCGTAGCCGACAATGACCTGTACAAAACCGTTTTGTCGCGGCAAATCGCGGTAAAAAACGCCGCAATTTGTCAGGGCAAATCGCGGTAAAAAACACCGCAAATCGCAATGTAATCCTGTTAAGGGACAAGCTATGCGGGTGGTGAGCCAAACATTCGATTTTTTTTGTACCAGGAGTGTGGACTGTTTTCTTTAGAGCCGCAATCAAGCTGTTTTGTTTTACTTTTAAGTAATAAAAGACTGCTTTGCTTTTGTACCAACGTGGCTGGCTGAGGATACTAGGCTCTCCAATTATACAATATATACTGTGTATATACCGTATATTATACAAACAAATAAATACAAATTATATATATATATATATATATATATATATATATATATATATATATATATATATATATAAATATAAATAACGTTTTCAGCAAAGGGGCCTCCCGCCGCGTGTAAATAGGGTGTTTAAACCTTCTCTTCCTGCATCTGCTGCTCTGGAACACCACTAGAGGCGGAAGGAAAAAATAGACGTACTGTTTATTTATCCAAATACAAAGTTTGCCTTGTCCTAGCTTCTGCTTCCTCTAGCGGTGGCCGCGTATAGCTGATATTAAAACGAATATACTGATACAAATTTGAAGTATATGCCAAGGCAGAAAACAAACATACACACATTTCCCCTGCAAGTACAGAAAAATACCTGTTCCAATAATGCACTCAGCTTCTAAATCCTGTTGGGATCTGACAACACACATTCAGTTTGATAAGTGTAAAATATACCTATTGATCCTGCCAGTAATCCAGTAAGCTGATAACTTCCTGTAGTGAGCTGACAATGCTGTACTCGTTTTTTCAGAGGGGGAGGCATTTTGTTGTCCTAACACACGTATCCTAGAGTGAATAATTTGCTCTTTCATAGATACAGTACAGTGAGTGAATGTTGTCACCCTAGGGCCGGGGAAGTGTGATTTACATCTCAGGAGCTTATAGGCAGAGAATGCTAAAGAGCCCTCCTTCCTAAAAAAAAAAAACAGCACGGATCCATACGCTCACCCCTAAGCATAAGTTCCTTGCAATTTAAAATTCTCCCCAAAGAAAAATGCAAAAATTCCCTATCCACACAGTCAAAATCCCCCTCCAAACACATATCTTTGCCCCCCAATCCCACCTTCCAGCTCAACCCCCCCTCCCCTCAATTCCCTATAAATCACCCCTCCTAGCACACATCCTCTTTCCTTCCAAATCCCCCTACCTCTCCTAGCATACATTTTCCACCCATACCCCCCCCCTCCTAGCACAAATCCCCTCCCAGCACATATCTTTGCCCCTCCTGCTTAATCCCACTCTCCAGCTCATATCCCCCCCCCCACCAATTCTCCACAAGTCACACCTCCTAGCACACATCCTCTTTTCTTTCCGAATCCCCGTTTCAAGCATACGCTCTCCCTCCAAATCTCCCCTTGTAGCTCAAATCCTCTCCCACAAAAAAACCCTCCTAGCTTAAATCCTCCTCCTAAACCCCCACTCCTAGCCTAAAAATACCCTCTCCTAGCACAAATCCTCTCCCCCAAATCCCCACTCCTAGCTTAAATCTTCCCCCCAAATACCCAATCCTAGCATAACCCCCCCAATCCCCCCTCCTGCCACGAATCCCCACTCCAAGAACAAATTCTCTCCCGCAAACACCCCCTCCTAGCTTAAATCCTCCCCCTAAATCCCCACTCCTAGCACAAATCCCCTCAAATCCATCCTCTTAGCACAACCTCCTCCATATTACCTCCTTGGCTGGGCTATAGCCACATGCCTTTTTTGCTTGCCATCTGGTAAGCAGGTTTTTCTTAAAGGATCACTAAAGGAAAAACATTTTTTTTTTGCTGAAATGACTGTTTACAGGGTATAGAGACATAAAAGTTAACTGATTCCTTTAAAAAATGATTAAAAATAGATAAAAATCAATCATATAATATGCCTCTAGTTTCACTTTCGTTTTTAAACTGGTTTTGTGTTTATGTGAAGTACAGAAGACAAACAGAACAAAAACAAACAAATCCAGGGCAGTGTTTTGTTTTTAAAATGAATCTGAGGAGTTTTAGAAACACAGCTTGGACCACAGTGAAAAGCTGCCATGAGATTTTTCATAAGGAGCCAGACAAGCAGGAAGTGTGGAGATCAGAGCAGAATTACAGTAACTTCAAAGCAAAAATGAACAATGAGAACATGAAAACAGCAATGCATTAAGGCAAAGGAAGCTATTTAGCTAAAAAAAAAAATTCCTTTAGTGACCCTTTAAGGTGGCGGGGCACTTTTTGGTTTGAATCACTGTGGTTCCACTGGGAAGATAATTTATTCCATCCTATATGTTGATCAATAACATTGATCAGCATACAGAATTTGCCTGCAATATTTGGGACTATTTAGCCCAGTTTCTCTATTTTTTTCCCTCTAAATTACCCTTCCCAGCACAAATCTCTGCCTCCTCCACCCTAGCACAAATGTTCCCCAATTCTGCCCCCTAATGCATGCGCCCCCCCCCCCCCATTCCTCCTTTTAGCACAATTCCCCCCTATTACCCTTCCATTCCTAGCACAAGCAGCAAACCCATCCAGTCTTGTAGGAGTAGTGAGGAGGTGTGGGCAATCTGTGCCCGCCAAGCCAGCACCCTCATCCACCCACCCACACCTGCTGCAAGTCCGGACAGGAAAAGTGTCTGTGAGAGAGCTGGGATAACAGTACTCCTTAATTCAGAAGATAACACAGAAACCTCTTAGATTAGGCCTACAATGCCTAATGGGAAATCTGGCCCTGCTCAGACGCTGGGATTAATTTATTATTTCCGGTCTGGTGAAAACTGTAAATTTGGGATTTTCCCATTTCTTTTAGCCCATGACAATGGTCACCAGGACAAATAGAGTGGGTGAATCTACCTTACGGGACGCAGCAAGCAAAAAAAGAAAACTGACAGGAATTTTGCTCCTTTCCTAATCCATCCAAAACATTAAAAAAATAAAAGTTTGGAGTTTAGATACACTTATTTTATTTTTTTTCAACAGGTACATAACGAAATTAAAGAGCTCAGTATTAAAATAAGGCCAACAAACCCTGCTGTATGCTTTATTTAGGCCTCTGTGCAAAGCAGTAAGTTGTTGGTAGCGGTCAATGTTACCCTAATGCCGCGTACACACGATTGGTCAATCCGATGAGAACGGTCTGATGGATTTTTCCATCGGTTAACCGATGAAGCTGACTGATGGTCAGTCGTGCCTACAGACCATCGGTTAAAAAACGATCGTGTCAGAACGCGGTCACGTAAATTACGTACGAAGGCACTATAAAGGGGAAGTTCAAATCCAATGGCGCCACCCTTGGGGCTGCTTTAGCTGATTTTGTGTTAGTAAAAGACAATTTGTGCTTTTCTGTCTGTTACAGCGTGATGAATGTGCTAGCTCCATAACGAACGCTAGTTGTACCAGAACGAGCGCTCCCGTCCCCTAATTTAATCTAAGCATGCGTAGATTTTTAACCGATGGTCGCCCACACACGATAGGTTTGGTCTGATGAAAACGGTCCATGAGACCGTTCTCATCGGTTTAACCGATCGTGTGTACGCGGCCTGAGGGCAGAGGTCTCAAACTGGCGTCCCTCAAGCTGTTGAGAAACTACAAGTCTCATCTTGCCTCTGCCTGTAGGAGTCATGCTTGTAACTGTCAGCTTGCATTACCTAATGGAACTTGGTTTCCTAACAGATGGAGGCCCCTTTGCTGGGGGGTGTTAAAAACGTGAAGCCTGACTGGAAAAATCCCAGAGATTGCATCCCCCCATCCTGGCTTGTTGCTAGGCCGTTGCTTAGATACTCCCAGCTATTGCTGTTCACCTTCACCATCACAGGAGTGAGCTCTTTCTCTGATTCCAACCCTCTCACGTGTGCCTTTCTCTCCATCGATGCAGTAGCTCAACATTTTGGCGCTAACTCCTGTGATGGTGGAGCTGTACAGTAACAACTGGGAGTTTCCTGTAATCTCTGGGTGTTTTTCAGTCAGGTTTCATGAAGTACTGTACATAAATAGCCTACACTTACAGCAAGGGCATTATTCAACTTTAGTCAAAGCTGTACAGTTTGTTTTTATCTACAGACCCCCCTTACCTGCATAGGAAGCTTTTGGTAAAGGTGAACCATGGCTTTAATGGGGGCGGTTGGGGGGGGGGTCACTAAAAATGGGGTTCAGTTTGGTAAAGGTGAACCATGCCTTTAATAGGGGCGGTTGGGGGGGGGGGTCACTAAAAATGGGGCTCAGTTTGGTAAAGGTGAACTTTGCCTTTAAACTGCAAAGGCAGCAAATGTGGGTGTTCATATCCTGCAATCATGATGCTTTGCTTCGCGTCTGCAGCAAAAATGTTTGTCGCTGTCGCGTTCGACAAGGAGTACCATTGCTGAGTGGATCCAATTCAAGTAAATGGGGACACGCTGCAAATGCCCCACAACCAGGAGGTAATTTCTCCTTCATCGAATTAACCAAATGCAAGAGGACAGTGCAAATGGTTGTGGTGCATTGATGCGGCCTTTACAGTTAAAACAGGCAGTAAGGAGGCATCAAAATGTCTCCTCACTACCTTTCAAACGCCTCTGAAAAGCAATTTGAGCACTGATTGCTTTTCAGATGTGTGGCAATTTAGCAGTATATCTAAATCTAGCCTTACTTGTATGACAGATAACTTTTCAGAGTCTCTATATTTTGTAGCAGATATAGGAGAACGTCATTCAGGACACTAAGCATCGTGTCTTCAGGCTTCCCATCCAGGTTGGAGATCGGAGCACCACCAGAATCCATATTTCTGATCGCTGGGACTGCAAAATACTGAGCGTTGGTGGTCAGTGAATGTTGGCATAGCAACCACACCTAGCCACAACAACCAATCAGTATGCCCGACTGGGAGCAGCTTTGTTATGTGCCAGTAGGATGAATGTTGGGCCTTATTCACACCACAACTCCTGCGCCCAGCTTTTCTAAATGAAACAGATTTTATACCTTCCAGATCACTTTTACATGGTCACACTTTAAACACCGTACCCCAGACCCATGCTGATCTTTCTCTCATACATGTAAAAACTTTCATTATTTATTTATTTTTGCTAGAAATTTTCTTAGAACCCCCAAACATTGTATATTTGTGGAAAGCAGAGGCTCTGGAGAATAAAATAGTGCTTGTTGCAATTTTTTAATGAATTTAAGTGCACAGAAACATAATATATATACATATATATACACATGGGAGTCCACATGCATGCAAAGATTTGAGAAACCTGATGCAAAAGCTAAAAGTGGTTGTAAACCCTTATGCAGCGTACACACGATCAGTCCATCTGATGAGAACGGTCTGATGGACCGTTTTCATCGGTTAACCAATGAAGCTGACTGATGGTCCGTCGCGCTTACATACCACCGGCTAAAAAAACTATCGTGTCAGAAAGCAGTCACGTAAAACACATAAATGAAGTTCCAAGCATGCGTCGACTTGATTCTGAGCATTCGCGGGATTTTAACCGATAGTCGTGCCTACTAACGATCGGTTTTGACCTATCAGTTAGGAATCCATTGGTTAAATTTAAAACAAGTTCCCTTTTTTTTTTAACCGATGGTTTGGTCCGATGAAAACGGTCCATCAGACTGTTCTCATCGGTTTAACCTATTACAGACCACTTGGCCCTACAGGTGATCCTAGATTAGGCTCACCTGTAGGTGCAAGAAATATCTCTTTAACCACTTAAGACCCGGACCAAAATGCAGGTAAAAGACCTGGCCAGTTTTTGCGATTAGGCACTGCGTCGTTTTAACTGACAATTGCGTGCAACGTGGCTCCCAAACAAAATTGGCATCCTTTTTTTTCCCACAAATAGAGCTTTCTTTTGGTGGTATTTGATCACCTCTGCGGTTTATATTTTTTGCGCTATAAACAAAAATAGAGCGACTATTTTGAAAAAAATTCAATATTTTTTACTTTTTGCTATAATAAATATTCCCCAAAAATATATAAAAAAACGTTTTTTTTCCTCAGGTTAGGCCGATACGTATTCTTCTACATATTTTTCGTTAAAAAAAACGCAATAAGCGTTTATTGATTGGTTTGCGCAAAAGTTATAGCGTTTACAAAATAAGGGGTAGTTTTATGGCATTTTTATTAATATTTTTTTTTTTACTAGTAATGGCGGCGATAAGCGTTTTTTTCAGTACTGCGACATTATGGCGGGCACTTCGGACACTTTTGACACATTTTTGGGACCATTGGCATTTTTTAGCGATCAATGCTATAAAAATGCATTGGATTACTATAAAAATGCCATTGGCAGTAAAGGGGTTGACACTAGGGGGCAGGGAAGGGGTTAAGTATGTTCCTGGGTGTGTTCTAACTGTATGGGGGGGTGGCCTCACTAGGGGAAATCACTGATCTTCTGTTAATATATTGTATGAACAGGAGATCAGCGTTTCCCCCACTGACAGGACCAAGAGCTTTGTGTTTACACACATAGCTCCCAGTTCTCGCTCTATACCAAGCAATCGCGTGTGCTCGGCAGCGATCGTGCCCGCCGGGCATGCGCATGGAACTCGGGGGCGAGCGGAGGGTGCGCCGCTGAAGAGCCGATGTAGAGCTACAGGCTCTCGTCCAGGAGAGCCGACCTGCCGCAGTAAAATGACGGCGGCAGGTCGGCAAGCAGTTAAAGAGGACGTACTGGTACGTGCTTGTGCCCAGCTGTGCCATTCTGCCAACATATATGTGCAGGAGGCGGTCCTTAAGTGGTTAACCTCCACGGTAGAGGAGATATTTGCAGAAAGGACTACACCGATGTCTACGGCGCAGAATGGGGTTAAAGAATGGGACAGTGCTGTCCCTGACGACTCCCACGTGCACGTGCGGGAGTAATGTCATCGCTGCTCTGGCCAGTCACAGCGCCGGAGCAGCGATACCTAGAAGTCACTCCGGGTATCATGGCGGCGGTCTTTCTCTTGCAGGGTTTCTTTTTTAGGAAAACTTTCAGAGTGTTTACTTCCTCTTTAATAAAAGGATCAAACTGCCATTGTCTGATTAGCAATTTCTAATTTGTTTTTATGTTTACGCTAGTGACACTATTGAATGCACCACATTATTCATACACACATGATCAAGGCACTACAAGTGAATTATAAAAAAAAAACACGTAGAATCTGCATTTGGTGTTACCAAATGGCAAATAAAATATATGATAAATGTATTTATTTTGAAATGTATTAACTTAAATATATATATAAATAAATAACAAAATAACTGTTCTCATCCAAATTGAAAAATAAAACATATAGGGCTAGATTCTCGTACGGTGGCGTAAGTACGAGCGGGGCGTAGCGTATTTATTTACGCTATGCCGCCACAACTCTGGACGCAAGTGCCGTATTCTCAAAGCACTTGCGTCCGACGACGTAGCGTAAATGGCCCGGCGTAAGTCCGGGTAATTCAAATGTGGATAAGGTGGGCGTGTTTAATGCAAAAGAATCGTGACCCCACGTTTTTGACGTTTTTTTTTAACTGCACATGCGCCGTCCATGGATGTATCCCAGTGCGCATGCTCCAAATTACGCCGCAAATACATTGGTTTCGACGTGAACGTAACTTACGCAAATCCCTATTCGCGAACGATTTACGCAAACGACGTAAAAATCGACTGTCATATAGCAGGGGTAACTTTACGCTTACGCAAACGACGTAAACATGATGACCGGGCGCAATTACGTTCGGGAATCGGCGTATGTAGCTCATTCGCATATTTGACGTGGCTACTCGACGGAAGCCCCACCTAGCGTCCAATGTATAATTGCACACAATTATACGCTGGCGTAGGCTAGTTACGTCGGCGTAAGAAGCCTATATTTTAAACGTATATTTTTTAAGCGTTAAGAGATAAACTAGCACAGACAGATTTTGCCAAAGTATTTTGCAATCCTAAAAATGGTGCAGCGTGAGCCCAATTCAAGTACAAGTTCTAGACAAGTATATGAATTTGGCACATGCTGCACCACTTTTAGAACACATCAGAGACACTTTTACAAAATCTGTCTGTGCCAGTCTTTATGAATTCCAGAGATTGTGTCCAGAAACACAGATATAAAACATTTATTTCAGCAAATACCTTAAAGCTGAGGTCCAGTTTAAAAATATTAAAAATTACTTTGAGTGACAGGTTATTTACATATCTAGCTTGGACATGTTTATCATATGTTATGTTATGTTATGTTTATCATAACATGAGGTGATCCAAAGTTCATTGTATATTACCAGGATGTGTTATGTGGGGGAGGGGTGGATTTCTCAATTTTTATACTGTGAATCACCTCATGTTATGATAAACATAACATAACATATGATAAACATGTCCAAGCTAGATATGTAAATAACCTGTCACTTAAAGCAAAAAGAGAGAAAACAGACTTTTTATTTAGGCAGGTTTTTATCTGGAAGGCTGTTCATTTTACTGAACATTAAAAGAGGATTTCTCAGATCTGGATTAACTCTGTGTGGCAAGACTGGGCACAGATGATAGGAAATCGTATACTCTACATTGTGACACTTTAAGGAATAGAGGCTCACTCTTCATACAAATATAACCCAAGAATCTAGTGGTTTATAAAGATCTTTATTTACAAAGATTGGCCAAAAGGTATAAAGAAAGTTACTAATTATGAGCAAGGGAAAACTTTTGTGGGAACTTAAAGTGAACATGTCATCCATTTTAAACCTGTAAAAACTGCATAACAGCCAATACCATAAGACGAATGCTAATATCTATATCAGACAGAAAACATCACTCTACGCAAGAAACAATGGGATATAAAAAGCCGCGCCACACAGAGGTTAATAACACCAGTGTAAGTGATGATAAAAGTAATAAACACTAAAGTCCATTAACGTCCATAATGGTTGCAATAATGATGAATCTCGGAAGCGATCCTCTGTGAAGTGTCACCAAACGCACACACGTCAGAAGGTGCACCCGCCACCACATGAAAAAGCAGCTTACCAGAGGTCAGACCTATGCTAGCGTCTGACTATAACCCAGTCAACGGCCTTTGGTTCCTTGAGGTTCCCACGATCAACACGAGTAGACCAGGAGAGGGACACTTCTTAAACTCCGGAAGAAAAGAAGGCGCACATAGCATAATTCCGTATCGAAAAATTTATTGTAAAAAGTAAAATTGTACTTACACAGCACATGTAGTAAACGAGCATTAAGAACAAATACAGGTATTGCCGGCCGGCATGCAGGAGCCCTTCCTCCTCAGCGTGGGTGACGTCACTGCGTCGCCTCCCAGACGCGTTTCGTCACAAAGAGGACGTTTTCAATGGGGATAGGGCTACACAGTGATGCACCACTTAAAAGGACCAGCCGCCCATTGTGAGAAGCAGCACGCTGAGTCCAGACGCGCCATCTTTGATGTGGTAAAAAACCATGGGCAGGAAAAAAACAAACTCCCAGGTATTACGGGCGCAACTAACAATTCCTTAACGGAAAACAAAGAGAGAAACAGAAAATTAAAATAAACTGGTCTAAACCCCACCAGTAGTTGGGGTGGGCCAAAAGGTTTTAATGATATATTTAAACTTGGTTGTCTGAATGTGATGTGGACGCAGCGATGTAGGGGCAGGCAAGGTGGAAGAACGCTGGCACTAAGCTCTACCTCCCCTCCCCCCCCAAGTCACAGCGTCATCTGCAGGACAGGTCTGGTAAACAAAACCTAGACCTACCGAGAAAACGAAGGAAAAGATTTATAATAAAGATATATTCATTTGAACAACAAATATATTTTATGTATATTCCCTAGGGACTAAAGTCCTCATAGGGAAAAGAGTACTAAACGTAGTCCAAGTGCTGGAGTGATATATTAATATCTTACGCTCCAATACTAACAATTGATGGACAGTGTAAATAGGTAAAAAAAACCAGTGTAGTGATCAGGGGGTGAAAAAAGAAGACAGGTGAAAAAAGGCTATTTATTAACAAATAGATTGGTGGTATAATATTAGTGAAGAGTGACTTCATAAATTGTGTCCTACAATCAAAACAATAATGAAGAAGTGATACAATCTAAACATTTTAAGTCAGCCAGTAGGCTGTATAACCAATAATCCACTGTGAAGTGAAAGTTGGAATCAAATATAATCAGCAAGAACCGAAAAAAAACGAAAAAAAAAAACGAAAAAAAATATTTTTTATAGACTTATAGTGAAGACTACTAGAAGACGACTAGAAGGAAAAACTTTTTTAGATTAAAATATAATTCCATATAGGGTATAAATATATATCTGCCCTCAGGCGTGCTTCTCACAAAGAACCATTATAGGCAATGCTAATAGATGCACTAGCATATATAGACTAAGTGAAGACAACTTACATGATATAAATATCAGAAATCTATACAATAAACATATCGGGCAACAATATCCCTTACAGACATTGCTGGTAGGCATATGGCCCTATATAGACTCAGTGAGGACGACTCAAAAGGGCAGGAACAGAAAGAGAAAGAAACCGATCTCATAGAACTCAAAAAAGGAAAAACAGTTATACCAAAAGGGTTATTGTTCCCCAAAACTGTTTTCCCACAGGGGTTGTGTCAAGCATTACTAATGAATGCATTCACATCCGTTTCAATATTTAACCCAAAGGGGGCGTAGGTTTTCAAACGAAAAATCCAGCCCATTTCCATCTGGGATATCCCTTGTACTAGATTACCTCCTCTCCAGGGTGCTTTATATTTATCAATCCCCAAGAAGAGGGTATTGGAGGGATTCTTTTCATGCTTCAATCTGTAGTGATTGGAAACAGAATGGTCCTTAAATCCAGATATGATGTTGGTGATGTGTTCGTTGACACGAACCTGAAATGCCCTCTTGGTCCTACCCACGTATTGTTTGCCACATGGACATTGAACCAAATACACCACTCCCTCAGAAGCACAGGTAATGCATGGTAGAATCTTGTATTCTTTCCCGGTGGCTGTAGATATAAAGGACCTCACACATCTATGTTTATTAGAACTTAGGGCACAGACCCGACATCGCCCACATTTATAATAGCCTTTTAGCTGGGCGAAAGGGAAAAAAGATTTAGTGAGGGGAGGATCTATAACATTCTTGGATATGAGGTTCCTTAGGGATTGTACCCCCTTGAAGATAACCCGAGGTTTGGGGGCAGGATATTTTTTAACACAGGGTCATTTAGGGCTAAATGCCAGTGTTTCTTTACCAGATGGGTAATGGTTCTATGCTGGGTGGAATAGGTGGTGACAAAAGGTACAACGTCAGAGAACCTGTTCTCCTCCTTGGGAGTCTTATCACGTAAAAGCTCATTCCTATCCATACCCAAAACCTGATGTAAAGACCCCTGCAATTCCGTACTACAGTACCCCTTATCACGAAACCTCTCTGTAAGGACTGAAGCTTGTTGTTGGAACACTTGAGTGTCAGAGCAATTCCGTCTTAGCCGGAGATATTGACTCTTGGGGACACCCTTCAACCGGTTCATGGTGGCAACTTCCTACCGGAATGTAAGAGTTCGATCGGTATCCTTGAAAAAAGTGGAGGTAATGAACCTATTCTCTTTGGTTTCTATTACCAAGTCGAGGTAGTGAACCCTGGTCTGGCTGGCCTCATACTTCAGTTCTATGCCCCTATTATTATCATTAAGGTATTCAATGAAGTTGGTCAAATCGGTATGCCCGCCAGCCCATAGGAGGAGGATGTCGTCTATGTACCTGGCCCAAAGGACCACCTGAGGGGCATCCCTCGGGTAGACGACATCCTCCTCCCATTTGGCCATAAAAAGATTGGCCAGGCTTGGGGCATATTTAGCCCCCATAGCCACCCCAGTGTTTTGTTTGTAAAACTTGTCCTCAAACCAAAAATAATTGGATGCAGCTGCAAAACTCAAAAGGGACATAATGAAAACAACTTGCTTAGAGGGAAGGCCTGAGTCTCTCCCAAGGTAGAACTGTACGGCTTCAAGTCCTAGAGCATGGGGTATGATGGTATACAATGAAGTTACATCGATCGTAACCATCCACATATCAGAAGAAGCGGGGAGATCGGTAAGGATGTTGATAATATGTTTGGAATCCCTAACATAAGAGGGAATTTTTTTAACCAGTGGTTGCAAATAGAAATCAATGTATCTGCCCACCCGGGAAGTGATTGAATCTATGCCACTAACAATGGGGCGACCCGGGGGGCAGACAGGATCCTTATGTAACTTTGGGAGATAGTATAGTGTTGGAGTACGGGGTGCTTTAGGTATGAGAAAAAGCTTTTCTTTTAGAGACAGAATACCCTCAAACACACCTCTTTCCACTAATTTTTCAAGTTCTCTTTTATAGAGCAACTTAGGGTCGTTGGGGAGAATGGAATAAGTGTTAACGTCATCCACGATCTTATGCATCTCTCTCAGATAATCAGCCTTATCGAGTACTACGATACCCCCCCTTTGTCCGCTGGTCTGATGACTAGATCCTTGTTGGTACACAAAGAATCCAAACCATCTTGAAGGGTTTTATTAAGCTTAGCTTTCTTAGTCTCAATAGTCTCCAGGTCCCTAATGAGGACATCCCTGAATGTCTTCAGGGAAGGTGCCAGACCCCTGGAGGATTGAACAAAGAAGCGTTGGACAGTCCAGAGTGTACATAGTTGGAGGTAAGGTGTTGGTTGGAGGTTGTGATGCCTATCATATATCTTTTAATATTGATTTTCCTTATGAATTTGTGTATGTCCATAAAGGTTTTGAATTTGTCCAAACTCTGGGGAGGCGCAAATTTTAAACCTTTGTCCAGCAGGGATTTCTCAGCCTCAGTAAGGACTTTTGAGCTGAGGTTGAAAATGCCCTGCCTGTTACGTTTTGGTACGCTTGGGATTTCCTGTGTCTCCTCCCTCCTCTGATACCTCCTCCTCTTTCTACCTGCCTCTTGGTGCCCTGGCCACCCTTGTGAAAACCCAACTGGAGGGTCCATAGGCCCCAGAGCCAGGACCAGGAGGAATGGTGGTACCCGGGGGTGGGAAAGGAGGAGGGGCAAACCATGCCCCACTCGTATTGGGGGGGGGTTGGATCTGGAAACCCTCCGAATCCTCACCTCCACTAAGTGGAAAGAAAGAATTGGAGGTGGGTACATTGTAATTCCAACCCAATTCTGACTCAGGTTGGAAGTAGGTTGGAGAAGGGTACTCAAGATCACCCATAGGTCTCCAATTAGTGGTAGTGTATTGAACATTCCCACCCGTATTCGGGCCCCATCCCCTCCCTCTCGGGGCAGGCTTAGAAGTCTGGTTATGGTAATAGGATCCTATTGGGAAGGGAACATTCCTGCCAGGAGGACCCCCATACCCAGGGCCCGCATAGGGGGGGACTCTATAATGATTGGCATTAATTTTGGGTGGGCCAGTGGGGCGCCCCTGATCTCTCGGGGGAGGTCCCCTGGATCCACCTCGGCCCCTCCTAGGAGATTGTTTATAAGATTGACCTCCCAATCTCGGAGGGTTCCGATTAGGACCAGGAGGCATTGGTGGATATGGAGCACCACCTGGGTGGGACCCCAAACCACTAGTTACTTCCATTTCTATGGAGGTCTGCTTATTCTGATCCTCTAGAAGTTTTCTCTGCCAATTGAAGATCGTGTTGTTATGATAATCTTCCAAGTCTCTATTGTACTTCTTTTTCTTTTTGTTCCTTTGTTCTCTATCTTCTTTTTCAAGGAGATTGAGAAGATCAAGAGATTTTTCTTTATATTCCTCTCTATCCTTGAAGGGATCAAGTTTGATCTTAATGCTCTTGATCTCTTCATCAAGGCGGGTTAATTTGCTGGCTTTCCTCTCCATTAGAAATCTGAGAAAGGAAACCCCCGCGCCATTGAAGTAGTTATACCAATCATCGAGGTCAGTATCTCCCTTTTGCGGTGAAACCTCCCATCTCAGGCTTCTTGGGACCATCCCTAGTTTTACATAGGTGTCAAGATAAGCCACATCCCATTTAGTATGGTTCTCTGAAATAAACAAATTCTTGAGCCGTATGAACAAACCTCCCAGGTCACCCTCATCATCTTTATATGATTCGAAGACGCCTTCGGTGTTCAACCTTTGATTAGCTCTAAATTCAAAGATATCCATATCCCCACTCTTCTCCAGGTGGACAAAACAATAATAATAAGCTGCGGTGATAATATCAGGAAAAGCAATATGAAACAACAAAAAACCGCGCTAGGAAAACCCCCTCCCCCCAGATATCCCATTGTTTCTTGTTTATCACACGCTTGCTGCAGCCTGTAGTCTTTTCTGGGGGGAGGGGGTTTTCCTAGCGCGGTTTTTTGTTGTTTCATATCACTCTACGCACCTCTCCGATTTTACTTCACTTTATTTTATGTGCGTAAAGCAGACAGAGGACACATCCACCATACAATATCATGTTGACTTGTCATTGAACAGTGACGTCATCTCTGATGACGTACTGCGCACACGATGTGAAGCGGCTTAATATCGTTCAATAACAAGCCTCTCTGATCTCATACGGCACATGCATGAGAAAAGGGGAGGTTTTCCTGGAGGCACGGGTGACCTGGTCTTCCCAGGCACTCCTGTTTGGCTGGGGCTACGTCACCACTGCGTCATCGAACTCCGTTAGAATTTTTTTTATCAAAATGTTTATGATGTGTGATGTTTATGAATGGACATGCATCACCATCAATTTGTCTGCTTATGGTTTACCTGGGATCCACTTTAATGCATATGTCAAGGCAAAATTAAAAAAAACACATATGCAGTACATTTCTAACAAGCAAATTTCCCCATGTCTTAAAACTTTTAGGACCTGGCAAAAAAATACCCATTGATCTGCCAAAGATGTACTCTATTATTTCATAATTTGGGCTGACAACCCAAATAATCGTGTGGACTGAGTGGTGTCAGCCCTGACCTCTGTCTTTTGTGAAACTACCCAGTCACTCCCACTGCCTTCCTATCCACAGCATAGAGACTAATTGATTCATACCCCAAGGTAAGAACAGGGAGGGCTAAATACCATATTTATTGGCGTATAAGGCCCTGCACACACGAGGAGACATGTCCGATGAGACAGGTCAGACGGACCGTTTTCATCAGACATGTCTGAAGGGATATTTTGGTCTGACCAGAACACGGTGACGTAGAACACACCGATGTGCTGGCAAAAGGAAGTTCAATGCTTCCACGCATGCGTCGAATCAATTTGACGCATGCGCGGGATTTCGGTCCGATGGTTGGGCGTACTAACCATCGAACATGTCCGACAGACAGGTTTCCAGCGGACAAGTTTCTAAGCATGTTTAGAAACTTTTGTCCGCTGGAAAACTGTCCGCTAGGCCGTACACACGATCGAACATGTCCGCTGAAACTGGTCAGCGGCCATGTCTCCTCGTGTGTACGCGGCCTTACACGCACAGGCATATAACATGCACCCTTCAAGAGGGAAGTTTCAGGAAAATAACTTTCCACAGCCCCCTGCGTATAACACGCAGGCACAGTTTACCCTCTATTTTCAGGGTAAAAAAGTGAGTGTTATACGCCAATAAATACAGTAGCTAAATAGCTTCTTTGAGGTAACACAGGACAGCTTTGCATTTCTGACAAGATCAAGTATTTTTTGCACTCACATAAATATAACAAAACGCTTTCAATGTTATATTTTACAAACCAAAGGGAACCAAATAAGAGTAGTTCATTGTTAGGGTTTACATACACGAATATCTCAGACTTCTCTGCTAAGTGCGCTCTTTGGCAATTCCATATCACACTAGCAATTAACTAAGCTGAGGGACCATTCAGTTTCTCATACAATCCCTACCTAGCTGACCAAGCCAGTGATATATAACCCCATCGTGGCTTGTCCACTGGTTAGCAGAAGTCTGCAGTGTCTTGCTCAGCAAGGGGCCCTATAGGCAATGGGCACTGCATTTCTCTCATTGGTCAGAGGAATAGTATTTAGCAGGCGTTATCCATAAAATAAGGAGCCAGTAACTGAGGGAATTTTAATCAGAGGGGGTACGGAGATTGGTTTTATAGCTATTATGGGCAATAACAAATAACTTGTGGAACCTAGCCCATGGTGGGTTGTCTATATGTTTTAAAAAGCTGATAGGTTTCCCTTAAAGGCAAGCCCCACCCCACACACATTGATTGGACATTGATGGGTTTTATCCATTTATTACATCTCTTGGTAGCATTTCCAGACAGTAGCCTTCCCACAAGTCCTTAATGAAGGTCAATCTCAGAATAAGATTGCCCAAACATTTGTAAATTCTACATTCTAGGGAGTCCATTAAAAAGACACCATCATTTGGCCTTGTAATGACCATAGAAGGTCTGCAGTACTGAGCTTTCCGGTGAAGATAACATGCTACTAGGAAAATAAGGAAGGTGTTGCGTGATTCAACTTGGCAACAACCTTAAAAGATAGAAAAAAGTTTTAGGTGGAGTTTGGTCGTGAGAAAAAAATAAGACTGCTGAAGAAAAGTAAAAAAAATTAACTCAGTAGGGGGACATTGCGTGCTCCTAGGCCCCGTCCCTCACATAATCGAAGCCCTTGAACATGTTCTGTTCTTGTGGGGTTAAAAGTCGAGGTTCCCGAGGGGGGGTCAGCTCAGGTCCTTCAGCTGTGAACTCAGGGTCAAAGTTGCTAATGTCGTGTGGTCCTTTCACACATGGGGTAAAGGGTGGAGGCAGGCGACGGGCAAGGAGAGACTCAAAATCCAAATCCTGGGAGAAAAGACAAGTGACATAATTAGACAGGAGTTCAGGTGTTTATGCAATTCATATTTGTCTACTATGCCCGTCATGGGCCATTGCAATAAATTGTATTCGTTTTTCACTTGTTAAAAATACATTTCAAGTTTACATTTCCCACCTTGTATGGATAGGCTGAAGATCTGTATTACATCCAAAGAAAGGGATACAAGTTTAGGGGAACTGGAATAAAGCCAGTAAAGTGTATTGGAGCTAGGAGGGTAGAGAATGTTCAGAAGGAGGTGAGCAAAGGCTGCCTCTGCATTCCTTCTATGACAAGTTTACTATAAAGCCCAAACGTCTGTAAAACCCACTGTCACCACAATGGGTTCTAAAGGCAGAAGTTTTTTTAATCCTAATACATTCTATGTATTAAGATAAAAAAAAATCTTCTGTGTGCAGACCTAAGCCCCCCTAATACTTACCTGAGCCCCATCTTGATTCAGCGATGTTTCATGAAAGACTTAGCTGTCTGAGAGTCTCTCTCCTGATTGGTTGAGACACACAGCGGGCATCATTGGCTCCCGCTGCTGTCAATCAATGTCACTGTCAATGTCAATGAGGAGAGAGAGGCGGTGGGGATGAGCTGTGGCTCCGTGTCTGAATGGACACACAGTGCAGCAGCTTGGCTCGGGTGTCCAATAGCAAGCTACGTGAGGGCACTCGGCAGGAGGAAGGCCAAGCAAAATATTAACATAAAAAGGGGATTACGTAGGAAACAAAGACGATAATGCAACAGAAACAAGGGTTGAAGAGTGAAAATACTTATCAAGTCCTGGTTCAGAAGAGTCCACACAACAAGCAAGATGGTACAGTGGCTCTCATAAGACTTGACAGGTGTTCCTTGGTTTCATGTTTAATGAGAGCTGTCCGCTGCAGAAGCAGTAGGCATGTGCAAAAGTGAAAAATTTGTTTCGTTTCGTTTCGTTTCAATTCGTCATTTAATAAATTTCGTTAAGTTAGGTTCGTTACATGTGTTGAATTCGTTTTCGGAATTCGTTCGTTTTCGACCGAATTTCGAAAAATACGGTCGAAATCGAAAATATTTCGACCGTTTTTCGAATTCGTTCGTTTTCGACCGAATTTCGAAAAAAATCGGTCGAAATCGAAAATATTTCAACCAGATTAGAAAACAAATAGTCTCTTTTCTAATAGAATTTTTTTCGAATTAAATTCGAAAATATTTTTTTTTTTTTTTTTTTTTTTTTCGAATTCCGATCGAATTTAGTCCGCGGGTATTCGATTCGGAATTCGAAAAAAAAAATTCGATTTCGACCTTTTTTTTTCGAAATTCGGTCGAAAATGAACGAATTCGGAAAACGGTCGAAATTTTTCGTTATTATAGCAATTCGGAAATTCGTATGCATCCGAATGTCCGAATAATGGAAAATTCGTCCGAATTTCGATTCGGAACGAAACGAAATGCACATGCCTAAGAAGCAGCCTTTCTCCTCTAGTATATGAGGCGGGTGCTGCCATCTGCATGGTCAATCACCAGGTCTAAGGTGTGGCCGATGGGATGTCACTGTGTTTATGATCATGCCACAGATCCAGTTTTCTACAGGTATTTATATATTTGAATACCTACAAGTTACAGTCTGCTAACGTGTATATTATTGTCCAACATGAAATTACCTTTTGAATGAATATAAATATATGGGGTATCGGATATCCATTTCTCTCTTTTTTTTTTTTAAATACTTTTTATTGAATTTGCATGAAAAAAAAAAAAAAAGTTACATAATACAACCTCTGGGCATACCCCACCTGAGGTAACAACCATTAAAACAATCCTATACATTTATCACATCTATATAACTACTACAACTTTAACCACTCGTGCCATTAAGATTGAGAGGATAGTGTGTCATGTATTTCAGGTGACCACATCGGGAAGAGCTGCTGAGGTTAGAAATAGCGCATTTAGGTGAACCGTCAGATAATGGCAAAACTAGGGCCTCACTCCTACTAGGATATCCATTTCTCCTAGAAGGGATGTGAGGACCTAATCCACTGGTATCTCCTAACATAGGGGTGTTAAGGCTTACAATGCTACAGATTATTTGGGATGGGTAAATATGTCCTTATCCTGATGGTACTGTTATTATTTCAGGAGGTATGAAATGCACTGAAGTTTTGGGTTCTTCGGGATGAGGTAGACATAAATTTGTATTCACTAATTACTCCAGCTAAACTATTTATGATATCACTTAGCCCTGGTAAGACATTTTATAGCAGCCATTTACACCTAATGGGTTTAATTACACAGAAAACCATGCATGGCAGA
Source organism: Rana kukunoris (assembly GCA_029574335.1). Classification (NCBI taxonomy): domain Eukaryota; kingdom Metazoa; phylum Chordata; class Amphibia; order Anura; family Ranidae; genus Rana; species Rana kukunoris. The sequence continues at coordinate 488,517,041 of CM056051.1, read as the reverse complement.
ACGGAAAGATGGTGTTATAGTTTTATGATGGTTCAATCCCAGTTCCCTGACTGGGAAATGCTTAAAACCTTGGGAGATGTTTACTGTTAGCAGACAAGGTGAGCTCTCTGACATACTGCAGTGTTCTGGATATTAGTTATCTACTAGCAGGGCTCTCTTAATGAGAGGGCACACCTGGGCACTGACCAGGGGCCCTAGCTGCATGGGGGGCCCCTGCACTTTGCCCAAAGCAGCTGGTCCTTGAGCCTACGCTGCCCCGAAAATTGGGGGCCCCCATTTTCAGCACTGAGAGTGATAGATATACAAGGGAGGCAGTCTGCCTCCTACCTACTTGATGTCTGTTTACCTGCACTGTCATCATTGTAGGGGCCAGGGCCGCCATCAGGGGGGTACAGGCATTACACCTGTAAGAGGCCCAATGGTCCCCAGGGCACTCCTCCTGTTTTTTTAATTTTTATTTATTTGTTATTTTTATGCATTACACCTGTAAGGGGCCCGATGGTCCCCAGGGCCCCTGTAAGGGCCCCCCGCATTACTTTGCCCAGGGGCCCAAGATGCTATTAAGACGACCCTGTCTACTAGGTAAGGGCCAACAGACTGGTTTCTGTTGTCCTTAAGTGGAGATAACAGGTCCTTTGAGGCAGGCACTGACGTGGTTACCTGAAGAAGGACACAAACCAGGAAGTAAACAGAGTAGAAGACTTGAGGCTGGATCATCACCAAGCAAAATAGTATTTTATGCCACAGTGAGTGGGGCTTTAAGAAAACCCCATTAGTATTTTTTTTTTTTTTTACATCATTCAAAAAAGATTACTTTACTAAAAGGTCTTACTTAACATACAACAGTAAGGGTGCAAGCATACTACTGGCTCACCACTGTGAAGAAATGTTTTACTAAACAAACTACAGTAAGGGTGCAAGTAATCACCATCTTCCTGGTTTGTTGGCTATGAATTATGTCCTCCCAACCCACATACCTTACTATTGGCACAACACTGTAATGAATCTGTCGGCTGGGAACCCGTCCGCCCGACATGTCTGCTGGTTAGTACGCTAACCAGCAGACATGTCTTCTCGCACACGCGCCTAATGGTTTCGACGCATGCGCAGAAGTGTTTTACTTCCTGGTGCGGTGATGTGGCAGCGTCAACGTCACCGCCACGTCACCGTCGCGTCAGCGCGCTGTCTGCTGGCGGGGATTTTGGTTTGCTCGTGTGTACACACGAGCAAACCAAAATCCCAGCAGACAGATCTGTTCAAATCGGTCGGTCCGACCGATTTGAACAGACCCATTTAATCGTGTGTACGAGGCCTTACAGTTCTGCTAGCTCTTACTCATCTCCTCCGACCCTATACACCTCACTATTGGCCCAACTAGGGTTGCCACCTGTATGATTTTCCCCCGGACAGTCCGGTTTTTGAATGATGTGTACGGGTTTTCATTTGCTCCAGACCCGGACACATCATTCACATGGACTGCACGCTCCGGGAGTAAGATCTAAAGCCGGCCTCGTGACAGACTTGTTCAGCAGAGAGCAGAGCAGACTGTTAGCTAATCAAAGCTCCTCCTCCTCCTACTTCTCTCTGTATACACACGAGGAGGAGGGGGGAGCAGGGACACCGCTGATCTCAGGTCTGTAAAAAGTTTATCTATACCGTGTAGATGGACAGAGGAGGGAAGAGAGCGGCTGGAAAGGAGGACATGGTAGAATATATGTGTAGTTATAGAGGGATTAGGAGGATGTGTACTGGGGGCTTTGGCAGGGAGAAGACAATGCTAGAAGTGTGGATTGGATTTTAAAACTGACAACTGTTTCAAACTCTATCTCTCCCCTTCCCAAAGTACCCCAGCACATATCCTACCCCTCACCCTTGCACTGGCCCTCTTCTCTCACAACCCCCCCCCCCCAGCACATATGGACACATGCAGCATATGATGGGCACAGGCTGTATATGATGGGCACAGGCTGTATATGATGGGCACAGGCTGCTGTATATGATGGGCACAGGCTGCTGTATATGATGGGCACAGGCTGCTGTATATGATGGGCACAGGCTGTATATGATGGGCACAGGCTGCTGTATATGATGGACACAGGCTGTATATGATTAGCACAGGCTGCTGTATATGATGGACACAGGCTGTATATGATTGGCACAAGCTGCTGTATATGATTGGCACAGGCTGCTGTATATTATGGACACCGGCTGTATATGATTGGCACAGGCTGTATATGATGGACACAGGCTTCTGTAAATGATGGGCACAGGCTTCTGTATATGATGGGCACAGGCTTCTGTATATGATGGGCACAGGCTTCTGTATATGATGGGCACAGGCTGCTGTATATGATGGGCACAGGCTGCTGTATATGATGGGCACAGGCTGCTGTATATGATGGACACAGGCGGCTGTATATGATGGGCACAGGCTGTATATGATGGGCACAGGCTGCTGTATATGATTGACACAGGCTGCTGTATATGATTGACACAGGCTGCTGTATATGATGGACACAGGCTGCTGTATATGATGCACACAGGCTGCTGTATATGATGGACACAGGCTGCTGTATATGATGGACACAGGCTGCTGTATATGATGCACACAGGCTGCTGTATATGATGGACACAGGCTGCTGTAAATGATGGGCACAAGCTTCTGTAAATGATGGGCACAGGCTTCTGTAAATGATGGGCACAGGCTTCTGTAAATGATGGGCACAGGCTTCTGTAAATGATGGGCACAGGCTTCTGTAAATGATGGACACAGGCTTCTGTATATGATGGACACAGGCTGTATATGATGGGCACAGGCTGCTGTATATGATGGACACAGGCTGCTGTATATGATGGACACAGGCTGCTGTAAATGATGGGCACAAGCTTCTGTAAAAGATGGGCACAGGCTTCTGTAAATGATGGGCACAGGCTTCTGTAAATGATGGGCACAGGCTTCTGTATATGATGGGCACAGGCTGCTGTATATGATGGACACAGGCTGCTGTAAATGATGGGCACAAGCTTCTGTAAATGATGGGCACAGGCTTCTGTAAATGATGGGCACAGGCTTCTGTATATGATGCGCACAGGCTTCTGTATATGATGGACAGAGGCTTCTGTATATGATGGACACAGGCTGTATATGATGGGCACAGGCTGCTGTATATGATGGACACAGGCTGTATATGATGGGCACAGGCTGTATATGATGGGCACATGCTTCTGTATATGATGGACACAGGCTGTATATGATGGGCACAGGCTGCTGTATATGATGGACACAGGCTGTATATGATGGGCACATGCTTCTGTATATGATGGACACAGGCTGTATATGATGGGCACAGGCTGCTGTATATGATGGACACAGGCTGTATATGATGGGCACATGCTTCTGTATATGATGGACACAGGCTGTATATGATGGGCACAGGCTTCTGTATATGATGGACACAGGTGGCTGTATATGATGGGCACAGGCTGTATATGATTGGCACAGGCTGCTGTATATGATTGGCACAGGCTGCTGTATATGATGGACACAGGCTGTATATGATGGACACAGGTTGTATATGATGGACACAGGCTGTATATGATTGGCACAGGCTGCATATGATGGGCACAGTGGCTACATCTTATGAAACAAAGTGGCTGCAACTGATGGCACAGTGAGGCTGCAATTTATGTTTTTTTTTTCTGAATTTTTCAGTTTTATTGCACACCTCCAAAAATGTTAAGCCCCAGCCACCACTGCTCCCCAGCACATATCTAAATCTCCCCACCCCCTGCTAGCAATAGATCTCTCCACAGGACATATCTGACCCCTGCATTACATCCAGAACACTCACAATTCAGCCACGCGCACTGCTTGCTGCGGGGAACTATGCGCCACATTATTACTCTTTCAGGCCACCAAAAGTGTCATACGTCTTTTACAATCTGACAGCGCATACCGCCCCCCCAAACAAAAAAATTTGCTGCGGCTAAAGTGTTCGGGTTTGGCTTGAAGAAAGGGTGGCAACCCTAGGCCCAACACTATAATAGGTGGCCTCACTAACTATAATACAGTGTTTTTTGAGCTCATCACTGTTATGGAAGGTCCTACTAACCACTGTACAATATGGGTGCAAGTATTGTTTATATTCCTGCTTTTCTGGATTTGGTTAATCTCCTTCCACACCATGCACTTTGCTTTTGGCTCACCACTGTAATGGAAGGTCCCACTAACTATAGTACAATAATGCCCTGTACACACCATCGGAGTTTCCATCGGAATAAAACTCAGACGGATTTTTCCGACTGAATTTTTTTTAAGCTGTCTTGCATACACACTAACAATGGTTTTGAGATTATGCAAGGGTTCCTTTTTTCCCTCCCAGTGGTTGAAAGGTGTAATAGAGAAAGTAAAAATATATACTGCTGGGGTGGGGAGATAAAACAAACATGTTGCTCTAATTAAAGCTATTAAAACACAACAATAATACATAACGTAATAAAATCACAACAGTCCCAAAGTGATCAATGTGAAGATGATGATAGTGAACTTTCCATCATCTTTTCCAAAATACCAGTGTTGTGCCATCACCTTAAGTGAAAATTAGTCTCCTACCAGAGAAAGTGGACTTATAAATAAAAGCTACATGCGCTTATATTAAATGGTAAATAGACTTATCTGGTAACTATCTACAAGCTGCAAAACCATGTCCGTGCCCTTGATGATGTAAATTCTGACGAAACGCATAGAGCAGAGCCATTGCTTGTGACGTCACCACGCTCTTCCCTTTGAGGAAGTATTTGGATTGTATCCCAGGAATGGATTCTCTATACGATAAGCGCTTTATCTCTTTACCCATGTGAGTGGTTAGTATTTACAATAAACTGTTTTTTTAAAGGGTTTTTATGCTATATGGTTGTCCTGGCTCTCTTTCTTTGTTCCCATGTGATGTCTTCCTGGTCCCATGGGATGCCAGTATGAGAAAAAAGTATTTGATCCCCTGCTGATTTTGTACGTTTGCCCACTGACAAAAAAATTATCAGTCTATAATTTTAATGGTAGGTTTATTTTAACAGTGAGAGACTTTGGCCATGGTGGAGTGATTGGAATCTGATTGATTGCTTCTGTGGACAGGTGTCTTTTATACAGGTAACAAGCTGAGATTGGGAGCACTCCCTTTCAGCCCTGGTTCACACTGGGCACGATTTAGTTCGATTTGAAATGCGATTTTTTAACATGTGAAATCGCATCTCAAATCGGCGGCAATTGCCGGCAATGACACTGTCCTAATCGCTGCGACGCCGCATTTGCGGCGCTGCACCGATTTCAAAAAGTAGTTCCTGTTCCTTTTTGCGATTTCAGGACGCGATTTACATTGATATCTGTGCAGAACCCTGCACAAATGTCTCCTAAATCGCGCTGAAATCGGGACTGCCAGAGGGAGTGAAATTGCGCGATTTCAGCTCCCGCAGCCCAGTGTGAACCAGGGCTAAGAGAGCGCTCCTAATCTCAGTTAATTACCTGTATAGAAGACACCTGGGAGCCATAAATCTTGCCGATTGATAGGGGATTAAATACTTATTTCACTTAAAATGCAAATCAATTCATAACTTTTTTGAAATGCATTTTCTTGATATTTTTGTTGTTATTCTGTCTCTCACTGTTAAAATAAACCTATCATTAAAATTATAGACTGATTATTTTTTTGTCAGTGGGCAACTGTACCAAATCAGAGGGGGAACAAATACCTTTTCCCCTCACTGTAAATCAATTTACCATTTAATACAAGTAATGTGACTCTTTTATTTTTAAGACTACACTTACTCTGGTAAGAGTCTCTCACGTAAAGTGGATGTAAACCTGATTTTTGAAATTTGAGCTGGGCACATATATCTGTAGTGTTTTCTTATCTGTCTTCAAAGCACTACACCCTGTGATTTTCTCCTGCATCGTTCTTCTGTTATTAGCATGATAATATTTGACATGTTCTCCGACACGTGATAAAACCAGCCTAAATTTTGTGTCAGGGTGGGTGCTATAAATAGATTAGCATAGAGATGACCTCCTCACAGGACAGCTCTCAAAGTCTCCTCCTATTTGTAGGGGGGGTGTCTTTCCTCCAATCAGCTGTCTCCCAGTGTAATTCAACAGTACACTGCTGAATGAGAATGTGAAAATTCTAGCAGGATGTGCACTTTCTAAACAGTATATAAAGCTGAAGACAGCAGATGTACATGTAGAACTTATGTAGGGAGATTTGTTTCATCTCTGTGTATGATCTGAGGCTGTTCACTTCACTTGGTATAGGCAAGAGTTTACATCCATTTGAAGGTGGTGGCACAACACTGGTGTTTTAGAACGGATGATGAAAAGTCACTATTCTTATATCATTATCTTCCTATTGATCACGTTGAGACTGTTGTGATTTCATTATGTTATGGACTATATGTTTTGTTTTATTTATTTTGGGTCTGATTGTTATTGCCAGCTGCTGTTTTTTAGCTCCGTGCAGAGCGATTTATTTTTTTCTATTGTGAATCTTAATTAAAGCTGTGACTTGAGGCAGCCATGCAGCTTCAACATGCATTTTCACACGCATGCAAAATGAGGCTGAAATTTTAAAAGTATAGGCAGAGTAATCTGGTCCTTTTTGCTTACTGGTAGGGTTTGTTCTTAGAGGGATTTTTTAGGAAAAACCTCACCAGTGTCTCCTTTATTGTCCGAAATAATAAAAAAATAGGTTTCACATCACAACAGTCCTTGCTTTATTAAATTTTTTGAGTCTAAATGTAAAGAGGCACTGGCCCAGATTCAGATAGAATTAGACTATCGTAGAGTATCAAAAATACACTACGCCACCGTTTTTTACCTGGCTCTACGTGGAATCCAGGTAGATTTTGTCCAGTAAACGACGGCGGCGTAGTGTATTTCTCCCGTCGCAATCCATCTGCGCGAGTAGGGGGCATGAATCATTTAAAATAGGTGCGTTCCCGCGGCGATCGAACTGCGCATGCTCCGTTCGCAAATTCCCCGCCATGCATTGCGCGAAATCACGTCGTTACGTCATTCGTTGTTTGAGTAGCGTCGTTTACGGACATTTCTATTCCCGAACGACTTACGTAAAAAAAAATTATAATAATAAAATTCGACGCGGGAACGACGGCCATACTTAACATGGGCTACGCACCGTTAGACCAGCAAAAAGCTGGTCTAACAGTACGTAAAAAAAATTAGACGTAAGCGATTGCGAAGACCGCTCGTATCTTCGTGGATCGCCTTAAAAACTCATTTGCATATCCCGACGCATCAAAACTATGCAAACTCCTCCCAGCGGCCGCAAAAATATCGCAGCGTAGATCCGAAGGCTTACGAAGACGTAAGCCTCTCGGATCGAAGCCCGAAGCCGCCGTATCATGGTTTGAGGATTCAAACTAGTGATACGGCGCGCGAAATTTGAAATTACTCCTGTCTAACACCAGTTAGACAGGCGTAATTGCTCTGTGAATCTGGGCCACTGTTTATATTCTGTTTATATTCTGTGTTATTCTCCATTTTTTCTATTAATAGTCCATATAGGATAACCTCTCATTAAAAATCTCTTAGATCCGCCACTTTCTTTAGAAAGTGTTGGACAAATCGATAAACTGCCCAACAGGGACACTTTCCACCTAATTATCTCCAGCTATTAGAGAAAATGTGCCCAGTTAACTAAGAGCTTCAAAACAGTCATTGGGTAAATGACTACAGTAACAATGGGAGCAGGATATGGATTGGGTTTCCTGTGACGTTCAAGGTCTGTGTTCTTGTACATCACACCATTCATAGCATTGGGCAAGCTGTTCCTTAGTTTTTAACTTATCATAGCAATAGATTCACTTGAAGCTGAACAGATATTTTACCTAAATTTGACAGATATATATAAAAGATTGCAAATGAAAGCCCAGTTGAATAATTTAAATCAGGTGAAGCCAAACACTACCTATCCCTAAAAACTTTCCCTTTACCATCCTCCTACCTCTTCTGCATAACCTGTACAAAAAAAAAAAAGATCTGTATACTTACCTTTTTTAAATCAAGTTCAGTAAAATGATTCTGCAGCTCCAGCTCCCCTGTGTAAGGGGACAACAACTGTGACTTCACCCATAGGTTTCCATTGCCCAGCTGTTGTCGGCGCTCCTTCCTAGCCCCTGCAGCCGCCATTCACTAATGCAGGGGAACCAGGGCTGCAGGATCACGTGATTGGATCGTGAGCAGAATAGGTAAGTTTTTTTTACAGAATATGCAGGATGGGTAAGACGAGGAGGGAGGGAACAATTTAAAATGTGTTGCATGTCTTCAAATTTGTTTTCTTTCTTAAGCAGCCACAGTCTGAGCAAAAAAGACTGCCCCTTGCCAGCATACTGCAGCAAGGGATCCTTGCTTTTTGTCAGGAAGCAGTGGTTCCTTTATAGAGGCCTGACATTACCCGAACTGAGTCAGACCTACAGCTCTGAAATTAGCAAAGCTGCCTGCTGATTGGGGAGCTCTGGCTTTTACTCAGGGGGCAAGGAGATTTAGCAACGATTGTGTTCAAACTCTGAAGAGAGACCACTGCTTCCCCTCAGGGGGCCAAGGTCCCACTCTGTAACTAGGGTTGCCACCTGCAAGAGATTCACCAATGCAGTCTGGGTTTTGAATCATGTGTTTGGTTTCAGTCCGTCTGAAACCTGTAAATATTATTCAGACAGGTATGTGGCTCAGAACAGGGCCTAACAGGAGGGAGAGGGGGCACTTACTATTCTCTTTGGAGCACCCAAAGGTGTCCAAGGTCTGTTAAAATAATATAGCGTATACTAGAAAAAATAATTCTGTGCGCCGCTTAAGTGTTCAGGTTTAGCTTGATGAAAAAGTGGCAACCCTATATGTAACATGCCGGCAGGGGACAGGATTTTCTGCTCAGGATGTGACTGTTTTCCTAAAGATAATCCTAAGGCTCGATTCACATCTATGCATGTTGCTTTTGAGCGTTCTTGCAGTGATTTTTGCAGTGAATTCTGTGTGAAGAATAGCTGGTTGTTAAGGCCACCGCATCCTTAACAAACGATGACTCATCTGCTGAATGCCAGCATTTAAAAATTCTGAAGAAAAACTGTGTGGTTTCCCCCCCAATTCACACCAGGCCTCCAATCCATTCCAGGCCACATGCCCTCACCATGGGTGGGGTGCTTTGGGGCAGGGCCTCTTCCCCACAACCCTGGCCAGTGGTTGTGGGGGTCTGCAGACGGGGGGCTTATCAGAATCCAGAAGCCCCGTTTAACAAGGGGCCCCCAGACCCCCATGTGAATGAGTATGGGGTACGCCAAAATTAATGTAGTGTGACAAAAGACAAGAGACCATTTTTGACAAGTCCTTAATTAAAAATGTCTTCTTCTTCTTCCGCCACTTCTTTTCCCGGTCTTCTCCTTTCTCCTGTTTTCTTTGTCCAGTTTTCTTCTTCCTCCATTGCTGCTCCCACCACAACCCGCTGAAAATAAAAAAAAGCAACCCTCCTCAGACGTTGCGTCTCGCCGATCTGTCTGCTTCAATGTCGGACATTTCATATATAACTATGGGGCAGGTGATGTCATTCAGAGACCCCACCCCCCGTGTGACATCACCACCCAGGGCATGATGGGTCTGTGAAATCACAAGGGGGTGGGGTCACCAGATGGGGCCATGCCCCATAGTTATATAAAAAATGACATAGGAGCGGCAGGAAACCCAGAGTCTGAGGAGTGTCGGTTTTTTATTTTCAGTGGGTTTGTGGCGGGAGGGACAGCGGAGGAAGAAGAACGCTGTACAAAGAAGACAGGAGAAAGAAGAAGACCTGGGGAAAGAAGAAGAAGGCCAGAGGAAGAAGCAAGGAAAGAAGACATTTTTAACTAAGGTCTTGTCAAAAACTATCTCTTGTCTTTTGTCACACTACACTACTTTTTTTGGGCGAATGAGTATGGGGTACAATGCTCATTTACATGGGGGGGGGGGACTGGGATCTGGGGGCCCCTTGTTAAAGGTGGCTTCCAGATTCTGATAAGCCCCCGACCTGTGGAGGAGGAAGAAGAAGACTGGATGAAGAAGACAGGAGAAAGAAGCGAGGAAAAAAGTGACCCTTACATTGGTGGTGAGTGTAGAAGTGACCCTTATACCATGTACACACCATGTCGGAAATTCCAACCGTGTGTAGGCTCCATCAGACATTTGCTGTCGGAATTTCCGACAGCAAAAATTTGAGAGCTGGATCTCAAATTTTCCGACAACAAAATTCTTTCTCGTAAATTAAGTGTGTGTAAACAATTCCGACGCACAAAATTCTACGTATGCTCTGAATCAACTACCAGACGGAAGCGCCCGATCTTGCAAAACTAGCGTTCGTACTCAGGCTGAAAATGTTGTAATATTTTAATGCAGCCCATTCTCTTCTAACGGAGCAGTAACTGACTGAAAAGCACGAGGCTGAAAAGCGCAAATCGTCTATCACCAAACTTCTACTAACATGAGATTAACAGATGGAGCCCAAATTGTGGCGCACTTGGTATTGGACTTCCCTTTTATAGTGCTGTTGTAAGCGTTGTACATGACCACGTTCCTGGCAAATTTAATTTCCGACAACATTTGTGTGACCGTGTGTATGCAAGACAAGTTTGAGCTAATATCCATCGGGAAAAAAAATCCACGGTTTTAATTTTGGAATGTCCGATTGTGTGTACGTGGCTTTACATGATACATTTGTCACTACTCTCTTCTCAAGGAACCCATAGCAAACTCTGTAAGAACCCCAGGGTTCCATGGAATCCTGGTTGAGAAAGACTGTGTGTACACTACAAAGTATGTAAAGTATGGGGTAAGGCTGGCAAAACACCAGTAGAAATTTGTTAGAAAATTAGATTAGATTTAGAAATTAGAAGGAGCAGGATGAAAAATGTTTAGCCAATGAACAAAATTCTAACCGTGAATGTGGTTTTCGTTTATAAAAGAAAAAAACAATTAACATAATGAAATGAAAGCTGTTTAACCACTTAAGACCCGGACCAAAATGCAGCTAAAAGACCTTGCCCCTTTTTGCGATTCGGCACTGCGTTGCTTTAACTGACAATTGCGCGGTCGTGCAACGTGCCCCCCAAACAAAATTGGCATCCTTTTTCCCCACAAATAGAGCTTTCTTTTGGTGGTATTTGATCACCTCCGCGGTTTTTATTTTTTGCGCTATAAACAAAAATAGAGCGACAATTTTGAAAAAAAATCTATATTTTTTTACTTTTTGCTATAATAAATATCCCCCAAAAATATATATATATAAAAAAAAAATTTCCTCAGTTTAGGCCGATACGTATTCTTCTACCTATTTTTGGTAAAAAAAAATCGCAATAAGCATTTATCGGTTGGTTTGCACAAAATTTATAGCGTTTATAAAATAGGGGATAGTTTAATTTTTTATAAACTTTTTTTTTTTTACTACTAATGGCGGCGAGCAGCGATTTTTTTCGTGACTGCAACAATATGGTGGACACTTCGGACAATTTTTGGGAGCCACAGGGGGGCAATGATGGGGATATGTGTGACCTGAAGTGTGTTTAAAACTGTAGGGGGGTGTGGCTGTAGGTGTGACGTCATCGATTGTCCCCCTATAAGAAGGATGACACGATCGATGCTGCCACTCCAGCGCCGATCGGGTCTGCGAGTCCCCCGCGGCTGGGTACTAGCACAGCACGTACCTGTACGTGCATGGGCCCAGCCGTGCCATTCTGCCGACGTATATGTGCAGGAGGCGGTCCTTAAGTGGTTAATATGTCTGAAATTCTATTTAAATAGCACATCTGGATGAAAGTTTAAGCTTTTTCCCACGTAATTAATTAACTCAATGATGGCAAGAAAGAATGTCCCGAAGAACAAGTTTGCCATGAACAATTAAACAAAATGTAACCATATATGTCCAGCTTAAAAAATAAACGTTAACTGAAATTCTCAGGGTATTTAGAAACCAATAATGTATATTTTCTTCTATCCTATTCGTAAAGGAAATATTGTAGCTGGTTCTATGTAGATGGTGGTACAGGAAACCTCATCTGGGAATTCTTTATTACATGCGGAATGTTATTATCCTGAAACAAACAATTTATCCATTTACAGAGAAATCGCTGAACACTTAGAGATGCTCAAAAGGAAGCAGTGGATCTATCTCAAAGGCTTCCAAGGAAAAGTTAAGTATTAATAGTGCATACAGAACAGACAAGGCCATTTTATTTCCAGAACACGGAAAAACATAATCTGTTTGATGAGAAACCTAGTCTTTCACCAAAAATAACGGAAACTTTTACCAAAAATAACAAAAACCTAGTCTTTTACCAAAAATAACGGAAACTTTTACCAAAAATAACAAAAACCTAGTCTTTTACCAAAAATAACGGAAACCTAGTCTTTTACCAAAAATAACGGAAACCTAGTCTTTTACCAAAAATAACGGAAACCTAGTCTTTTACCAAAAATAACGGAAACCTAGTTTTTTACCAAAAATAACGGAAACCTGGTCTTTTACCAAAAATAACGGAAACCTAGTCTTTTACCAAAAAGAACGGAGACCTAGTCTTTTACCAAAAAGAACGGAAACCTAGTCTTCTACCAAATGTATAGGTATTTACATAGGATTTGTGTCCCTAGGTTTATTTTTTTTATTCATTTTTTTATGATAAGATCAATAGAACTCCCACCTAAAAGAAAGAGGGTGGGTGGCTCATATGAACAAAGTCGCCCCCAACACTTTAGACAGGTGAGGAATGTAAGACTTGTAAATGAATGGATATGTATTCAAGGTCTGACCTTAGCAATTTTGGTGAAGAAAAGACAAAGATAAATATATCAGACTCTATATATCAGAATTAGCCTGATTAGTGGGCATGGTTTAAATTACTCTAAATACTGGACGTGGCTTAAAGGGGGTGTGGTTATATAGAGTCTGAGATGACTTAAAGTAGAGTAAAGTAGAGTTGTAAAGGAAAACATTTTTTTGCCTAATATGAATGTCTTCAAGGTAGACAGACAGAATAGTGTAATGATTCTGTTAACAAACGAGTAAATACCTATTAAATTCCTTCATCTATATCACCTCCGGCTTTCTAGTTTCTGTTCTCACATTCACTTCCTGGTTTGCATCATTTATTCATGTAAGAACTACATTTCCCTGTATGCATTGCGGCACGCCCAGTAATTCACACCTCCTTGAAGTCCCTAAGGCCGCGTACACACGAGGAGACATATCCGATGAAAACGGTCCGTTGGACCGTTTTCATCGGACATTTCTCCTGGGAGATTTTGGTCTGATGTGTGTACACACGATCAAACCAAAATCCCCACAGACAGACAGCGCGGTGACATGGCGGTGACGTTGACGCCGCGACGCATGCGTTGAATCCATTCGACGCATGCGGGGGATTTCGGTCCGCTGGTTAGGCGTACTAACCAGCAGACATGTCCGACGGACAGGTTTCCAGCGGACAAGTTTTAAAGCATGTTTTAAAACTTTTGTCCTCTGGAAACCTGTCCGCTAGGCCGTACACACGATCGCAAATGTCTGCTGACCAGTTTCAGCGGACATGTTCGATCGTGTGTACGCGGCCTAACACGTAGAGAGCCTCCTGCCGCACAGATGTAGTTCCCAGGAGGGGGCGAACACGTTACTGACCACCGCAGTAAAGTCTCCCTTCACGGTGGTCAGTAAAATCAGACAAGCAGGAAGTGAACAGAACAGAGAAGAAATAGAGCAACTTCTGAGCAAAAACGAACAATGAGGAAGTGAAAAGAGGAATGTCTGCAGGTAAAGGATGCTTATTAGAAAACCTTTTCTTTCCCTTTACAACCCCTTTACTATTACTAACCCTAATTTGACTTGTGTTCCTTCTACTATTAGTGGGTGAATACCTTGAACCCTAAATGGCACATATTAGGGCCATTCCGAATTGTAACTTGCAAAAATAAAATACATTCCGTAGTTTTCAGTCTGTTACCTCTCACACTGCATCATCCATTTGTGGTCCTGCCTGAGATTTTATTTATTTTTTTATAGTGTATTTTACTGTAATTTATTATTCTCCCAACTACGCTTTCCATTAGCTGTTAATTGTGGGTAGAAATTCCCTTAAAAGCCAACTAACCCCCTCCATATAGCTGCGCAGAGGGGTCACACTTAGTGGTTTGCTCTTTGCCAAAGAAACACAATAATAAGTAATAATGTGAAATATTGGATTATGGCCTATATATGCCTCCTGAGGATCAGTCTCTACTTCTCATACTGGTACTACACAGCAGCTCACCTTAAAAAATGGCTGCTTTTTCACATCCTCAGCGTCACGCTCTCCGGATCCCAGTCGTCTATCAGGATTCCTGCGCAGTAACTGCAGACAGATAGAGAACATGAAATCACTTTGGAGCCAGATTCACAGAAGACTCTTAAAAATGTAATGTCTGTGTTGCCTACAGCCACCAATACAATTCAAGGCTTTACACTGGTGCTTGGTGTCTAAAAGTAAAAGTGCAGTCAAAACAAAATACACAAACATGTTATACTTACCTGCTCTGAGCAGTGGATTTGCACAGAGCAGCCCAGATCCTCCCCTTCTCGAGTCCCTCACCGATGACCTGCCCTCTCCCTCCAGCCAAGTGCCCCAAGAGCCAGCAGCTTGCTATATGGGCACTTGAGTCGAGCTGTTGCTCTGTGTCCATTCAGACATGGAGCCATGGCTTGGCCTGCCCCCCCTCTCTCCTCATTGGCTCAGTGACTTTGATTGACAGCAGCGGGAGCCAATGACGCCATTGCTATGTGTCTAATCCAATCAGGGAGAGTCCAGTACAGTCTAGTCTCTCGTACAACATCGCTAGATTAAGATGGGCTCAGATAAGTATTTGGGGGGCTAAGGAGGGGCTGCTGCACACAGATGTTTTTTTTATCTTATGCATAGAATTGTTGCCTTTAGAAACACTTTAATTTACAGATGTCTCTACTGTCTCTCCCCCAGAGCAATGGGGTGGGGTTTAAAAGAATTGAGGAGCTGTCACAGGCTCTCATCAAGACTGCCTGACTATGCTTGCCCTTTCCGTCCAGCTACACCATTCATATAAACCAGTACTACAGCTTCTATCAATTAATAATGACCTATGAATGGGGAATGTGCAGATGATTGAAAGGTCTGACCCCTCCATCCACATTTAATTCATAGAAGCTGTAGTAGTGGTTACTATGAATGGAGGAGCTGGGAGGAAAGGGTGGGCATAGTTGGGCATTCTTGATAAAGGCACATGACAGCTTCTCAGTCCTAATAACCCGCACCACAGTGAAAATATGATGGTGGGGGTGGGCATCGGATTTCCCCTAACAAAAGAGGTATCAGCATAAGGGGCACAGCCTGCTAAACATAAGTAAAGTCCCTTGTGTTGTTTTTTGTGTGTTTTTTTTTTTTTTTTACTAAACTTAAGCTTTACATTTTAAATCTATTGGTGGCTGTGGACAGTTCACTTTATCGAAGATCCGTATTTAAAAAAAAAATACTATAAAATTGTCATTATCTTCAGCCCTTGCTGACTTTATAATACTCAACCCAACTAGGGTTCCATGAAACCCTAGGGTTACTCCAGTGGTGGCTTGGGGTTCCTTGACCAATGAGTTCATTTTTTATCAGGTACAGAAATTTGTATTTTGCCTTCCAGATAAGTAACCAAAGACAATTATCTTTTTAGCTATCCATAAGAGGAACATTCTTCCCAATGACCACAATTGTAAAGAGCATTCTTCCCATTGAACATCACACTAATGTACTGTGAGCTTTAGATATAGCTTTAGATATAGTAATTATTAAGACCTTGTTCCGAGGGTAGAGAAAGGCTGATAAGACTGATGAAATCATCCTTATTGCTGTCTATGCCTTATTTTCCTCTTGCCCCAACACATTAAAAGCCCAATTCCAGACACTTTTGAATAGGGAAAAGGAAAGGTCAGAGCCTCTGGTGACATTCTATTTTTATCCGTGTCCCTATTAGGGACATCCTCCTCACTTACTGTCTGGATAGGAAGTGATGAGGATTTCTTTGTAGGGGACACAAAGAAAAATTAAAACACATTTTTAGTACTGTGGGGAAGGGTGTGAGGAAAACACCTGTTAAAGGTTTAATTGACCTCCGATCCCAAAAGACAGCATTTGTGGGGAAATGAGTCAGGCGAAGTCAGTGTGTGACGTCATTATGTGCCGGCGGATTGGGTCATACCGTGGCCAGCTACTTTTATTTTAAATACTGAGGATTTTTTAACTGCTTTTATGTTAGTGCAATTCTTTTATTAATACATTTGTATAGACTGTATTACACTATGAGGTATCTCTGTGTTTCCTTGGAAGTCTGCTGCCTATGAACCCACCACACCGGTGAAATCATTTGAGTGTTTTTTGATCTCGAGATAATTTACCTATGGTAAGAGCCCCCACTTTCTAATAAAGAGCACCTACTTGCACTGGAGAACTGATGATTGGAGTTGTTCACAGCACTGAGCACTTTATTCACCGTTATTAAGTTTTGGAAGCTATGATTAAGCACTAATTTATAGTGCGAAACGCGTCGGCTGTTTTACTCCTGTTGAAAAAAGGGGGGGGGGAAGAGGTACGTTGGGACTTTAAATGAGGTAGTAGGGCAATTACCACCATCCCTGATCATATAATAAGGAAGAGAGAGCTGGACTTTAAATGAACCATGTGCAGGGAACAGATTACAATGGGTATGGGGGAAAATAATAAATCTGGAATAGGTTATAAATGATTTATTTTAAAACTTTCACATAATGCACCGTACACGACTATATTGCATTATTAAAGAAATTTTGTAAACATATAACACTTCACAGACTTGATTGGAAAGGGGTTATTTTCGACACTGACCCGAATATGCAAACAAACAGTACAATGAAATATATTGCAGTAAATGCATGTTTTACTCCTGTGTTGTGTGCTGTGACTTGTAGTGCATTTTTTATTTTTTTAATAAAGACAACCATCAAGGTTTTTTGGAGTGCGGCTGTCCGTATTTTCTTTTTCCATTTGTTGCCTTGTGCATTGCCAGCACCCTTGATCTCCTGAGACCATACTGATCATCCTAACAGAATCCACCTGGAGCGGTAACTTTTTATCTTTTATTAAGTTTTGGACTGTTATCGCATCAGAGCTGTGTTTGATGGACTTTTATTTTTATCAATTATTATAGCACTATTAATATAACACTTTGTTTATTTTTTCAATAAGCCAATTTACTTGCTATTTGCACAACTGATATTGATGTATTATGGTGAGCTGTATTGAATTGCTTACATATTAATTTTCCATTGAATCATGTTTTTCATTATTTAAAGGGGCAGCACATTTTTGTTTTAGCATTAACAGTTTCATTACCATGATCAGTATTAGCACAATAGATGTTCTCACCCTTCTCATGATGGCGATGGCTTCAGCAGAGAGGAATCGTGGGTATCGGACTTCATCATTGACGATACTGTCAAACACCTCCTCCTCTTCATCTCCTGGGAACGGAGACTGTGACACACATGGAAACATTATTAAAGACAGAAGGACGCAAATACAGGACAGTAGGGGGATATCATCCAATTTATTCTGGCTGACCACTCCGGAAATAACTCAAGATCCAAGGTCTCAATTAGGAAACTCTTGTTTTGTTTTTGTCTTTGTTATTAACTGATGTCTATCTTAAAAATTCTTATATTCAATCAAATTTAAACTGCTATATTAGTTGGAATCAATTGTGATCCATTGCATCATAAGTTGCATACTAAATTTAAAAAGAACAAATAATTTGTTTTCTTTACAGATTTGTATATATGGGCCTGTGTTGATAGGACTTTGTTTGCATTAGACAGATGTCGCACCCCCTTAGAGCCGGTTCACACTGGGCCGCCTGACATGTCACGTCCCATTGTATTCAATAAAACCGTTCTAATAGGAGCGACACAAGATTCTTGTACGACTTCGGGGGCGACTTGCATTGGCTTCTATACAGAAGTAATTTTGCAAGTCGCCTCTGAAGTCGTCTTCAGGACGCCTTGACGAGTCGCCACCGAAGTCGTGCCGCTCCAGTGTGAACCGGCTCTTACAAGTCAATGGAAATGCCAAACCTGCTCGAAGCAGGTCAGAAGAGGGTCAACTGCAGGTCAAAAAATGCAACTACTAATGAATTCTGAAGGATTGCAGAAGCATAAGCCCAAAGCCAGTCAACATAGACCCTATAGCTGTCTACAGTTATCTATAGAGGTATAAGAAATGCTTGCAAAAATGCAGCATTCCACTAAGTGTAAATTCCTTCTGTGACAACAGACAATGTTTAACCCACTACACCTGCAACCTATATACTGACAGCTCTGATCACCAAGAACAATCAGAAATCAATCAGATTGCTTCCATATCATGAGAGCACTATGGCAGCTAGTGATCACATGGAGGCTTTGATCGCAAAATTAGCCTTCAGACTGCATATGGCAGTATGCCTTTGGCCCTTCAGCCAAAAGATGGCAGAGTGTCTTTGTTTAATCTGGTAATTGTCATATTCAATTACAGTATTAAAAAAAACAGCATACTGGCGTCAGGATGGGATGAAACCAAGTGGTTTTAAGGGTGGAACTCCGCTTTAAAGAAAAAAATATATATAATGTACATATACAGTGCTGTGAAAAAGTATTTGCCCCTTTCCTGATTTTTTCCTGGTCTTTGTCAAACTTAAATGATTCAGATCATCCAGCAAACTTTATTATTACACAAAGATAACATGACATTTTTACATGATGATTTAATTTATTAAATGAAAAAAGCAAACCTGCCTGGCCCTGTTCACCCCCCCCCCCCCGCTAAGTCATGAATGAACTGTGATTAACCATATTTTTGAAAGGTAAAGTTAAAGTTCACTTGTCACACCAAGGCCTGATTACTGCCAGACCCATTAAATCAATAAATCACTTAAATAGAAGCTGTCTGACAAAGTGAAGCACGCTAAAAGATCTGAAAAAGCGATACATCATGCCGCGATATAAAGAAATGAAAGAACAGATAAGAAACAAAATACTGTATTTTTCTCTCCATAATATGCACATCATTCCCCCCAAAAAATGCTGTAAAATGTCTGTGTCTTATTGAGTGAATACTGACCAGGCACCCCCCACTGCCGTCATGTTACAACACTGGGCCGGCTGCGGTGCGGCTGTCTGCCACGAGCGCCGGTGATCTCCCACTGGGCCTGTCACTCACAGAAGACAGAGCAGCCTGAGCGGCTGAAGTTAGGCTGCTCGGGCTGCTCTGTCTTCTGAGTGACAGGGGGATACATAAGTAATGTCAGTGTGTGTGATGCGGAGGTGGCACAGGTCAGGCTGCATTTCATGGCACTAATCAGGCTGCATTTCATGGCAAAAATCAGGCTGCATTTTATTGGCACAGGTCAGGCTGAATTTAATTGTAACTAGTCAGGCTGAATTTCATAGGCAATGGTAAATATTTTAGTACACCATTTGAGTCAGAATTTTTTTTTATTGTTTTCCTTCTCTAAAACCTAGGTGCATCTTATGGAGTGGAAAATACAGTTATTAACATGCATCAGTCTAAGGCTTTGAGACTACAGTCAACCATGGTAAGAGCCATTATCCACAAATGGAGAAAACTTGGAACCGTGGTGAACCTTCCCAGGAGTAGCCGGCCTACCAAAATTACTCCAAGAGCACAAGGACGACTCATTCAGTAGGTCATAAAAGAACCCAAAACAATATCTAAAGAACTACAGGCCTCACTTGCCTCAGTTAAGGTCAGTGTTCAGGATTCAACAATAAGAAAGAGACTGTGTACAAATGGCATCCATGGGAGAGTTCCAAGGCAAAAGCCATCGCTGACCAAAAAGAACACAAAGGCTCATCTCACATTTGCCAAATAAATAGTCTTAAGACTATTCTCAAGACTTTTCGGAAGTTGTGCATCCGTTACATCTGACGTAAAACTAACCCAGCATTTCAAAAAATTAACATCATAACAATAGTCAAACATGGTGGTGGTGGTAGTATAATGGTCTGGGGCAGCTTTAGGACCTGGACAACTTGCTATAATTGATGGAACCATGAATTCTGCGCTCTACCAGAAAATCCTGAAGGAGAATGTCCGTCCATCAGTTCCTGACCTCAAGCTGAAGAGCACTTGGGTTATACAGCAGAACAATGATCCAAAACACACCAGCAAAGTGGGCCAAAATTCTTCCAGACTCATTGCCAGTTATCGCAAACGCAACTGATTGCAGTTGTTGCTGCTAAGGGTGACACAGCCAGGTATTAGGTTTAGGGGGCAATTACTTTTTCACATTGGGCCAGGCCGGTTTGGACAGCTTTATCCCTATATAAATCACAATTCAAAAACTACATTTTGTATTTACTTGGTTTAACACAACACTTTCAAGCATCCCTGCTGTAGTGTGATTAACAAGATAATACCTTAAAGAAATAGCCAGCACTCCTTACACTATATAACAATGTAATAGTCAGTGCCTCTCTGCACATTATGGTCTCTAATGCCTTGTACACATAATCGGAATTTGCGATGGAAAAAGTGAGATGGAATTTTTTCATCGGGTATTCCGACCGTGTATGTGCACCATCGGAAATTCAGATGGACTTGGAAAGAGAACAGATGAAAAAAAAATCTCTATCGGAAATTCCGTTCGTCTGTATGGAACTCCGACGGAGAAAAAAAAACACGCATGCTAAGAATCAAATCGATACATGCTTAGAAGCATTGAACTTAATTTTTCTCGGCTCGTCGTAGTGTTGTACGTCACCGCGTTTTGGACGGTCGGAATTTGGTGTGACAGTGTGTATGCAAGACAGCTTGAACGGTATTCTGTCAGAAAAATCCGTCTGAGTTTATCCCGACGGAAATTCTGATTGTGTGTACGAGGCATAACTCACCCTGGGACCAGAACTAGGACCAAGAATCTATCCCCCTACATAATATCAAATGTAAAAGAAACACAGGGAAAAGGTGAAGTAGTACTTTAAAGCGGAGCTCCACCCAGGAAAACAACATTTTGCCATGTTGTTTAAAAAAATAAAAAAATAAAAACCTGAAAAATAATAAAAAAAAATACTCACCCGAAATAGCTGTTGCTATGCGGAAGTCCGTAATCTGCCTCACCTGCACCGCGGTCCGATTTCTTCTTGTCCTTCTCCTTGTGAATGGGGCGCGCTGCTTTCTGGGAACTGTGTGTGTTCTCAGAGAGCAGCGCGCCCATTCACAAGCCAGCGTGAGACTCGCGCAGGCACAGTAGGAAACGGGCAGTGAAGCCGTACGGCTTCACTGCCTGTTTCCCATATTGTGAATGGCGGCGCGGGACTCGGAGCGATCGTGGGACCGGCATCGGGGGGGCCATCAGCGCGGGCGCCTAGGACAGGTAAGTGTCCTTATTTAAAGTCAGCAGCTACACTGTTAGTAGCTGCTGACTTTAAAAAAAAAAAATTTGCGGCTGGAGCTCCGCTTTAAATTCATAAGCAAGCTGGGGCCATGTTTTTATCTCAAAAAACAATGGGACTGTTACTATTGTTCCTAAATGATAAGACCAATGCATACAATGATCCATAAACAGCAATACTTTTACCTCTCCAACCATCATCTCATAGATCAGAACACCAAAGCCCCACCAGTCCACCGCCCGTGTGTAGGAGGCATCCGTCAGGACCTCAGGAGCCAAGAACTCTGGGGTACCACAGAATGTGGAGGTGCGAACAGATGGCCCCATACCTAATGGAAACACACATAAGATAAGGAGTAACTTACGCAGAAATAAGGTAGAATGACAAATTATAACACCTAAGACTTATAGCAGCAATGACTATATAGAAAGCAAACAAGTTTGTAAACTGCGCCAGTGATAATAATAAAAAGAATCCACATCAGTCCTTAGGTGACATAGTAAGAGTCCACTAGTTGTACATTGGTCTGTAAATTAAAAAAAATCATGTTTGGGTGACACTGCAGTGCTTCACACAAATAAAAGTGCCCATCACCATATATAGAAAGGTTTTGTGGGTAACAAAGTCAACAAGTTGGGTGTAAAATATTTTTGGATGTAATGCAGAATCCATTATACAGCAAGTTCTAAACTTTACGGAGAAAATGTAACTTTGCCAATCAGGGCACAGTGACAGTGTCTGTAAAAAGCCTGATCCATTAATACCTCTCCAGCACTACTTCGCCTCTCCTTTCTCTGTCTTAACAGAGGCTTCTGGGTATAGGGGAGCATATACCACCCCCCCCCCCCCCCAATGTGACAGTAACAGCCAATCGTTGCTAGGCCCAAGCACTCTTTAACCCGGGTCGACAACATATGGCTAGATTGTGACCAACTTTGCCATGCCACCAGCTCCTGTACCATCTCTTAGGCCGCGCACACACGACCGGTTTCCTCTGCAGAATTCAGCAAGAAACTCAATGGGAGACGTATTCTGCCGAGGAAACTGGTCGTGTTTACACTTTTCGCCGAGAAAACTGCCGAGGAACTCGTCGAGCCAAAAAGAGAGCATGTTCTCTATTTCCTCGACCGCCAATGGGAAAATTTTGCTCGACAAGTTTTTTGACAGCCGAAAAAGGAACTCGACGGGGAAAACTATGTGTTTCGCCCATCGAGTTTCTCGGTCGTGTGTACGCGGCCTTAGACATCAAATCAAAGCGGCATTGCAGAGCCAAGGGAAGATAACCTGTTCTGTCATGCTGGTCCTTGGGATGGATGCTAGAGGTGGATCGTGAAGACAAGCAGGCCAGGACAGGTAGCTATGCCTCACTACCACTTCCCTGTGCCATTCCAGTAATCCATGTCCTTAGTCTGTTTGTAGTCTGCTTGTCTTAAGGAAAAAATGTTTAAAAGCTCTCAAGGAGCTTACACAAGACACAAAGTGACTTACCATAGGGTTAAATAACCATTGACCCTAAGGGTCACCTCAATGATACACTGATGGGGTAACAGGCCTTACTGCCTTGACTGCTAGACAATGGAGATGGCAGCTGGTGATGTCCTCACCCCCTCTCCCCCTTACCTGCTCATGTCCTCCCTCTGACCTCATCCCCCAATTTTTTTTTTCTTTTTGCTCATCTTCTGGGTTTTCCCAGTCTGAGCTCCACTGTTATTACATGTGCTTGTGACTTGTAAACTACATGTAACACTTTTTCCTTTTGTAGTGTATAGTGTATATGTGGTATACAGAATAATGAAAATGAGCTGCAAACCTTTAGCAATCAATCATATAATAGATTAGAAGAGTCAGTGAATGATGATTTCTGGTTACTTCACATTGCCCATTGTCATTGCTTGTCGTGTTGTGTTATTGTACAGAAGCCTATATATAAGACATATATAAAATGTACAGACAGACTGAGCACTGACCTTCTTTACAGAGCCCGTAATCCGCTAATTTCACATATCCTTCTGAGTCCAGCAGCAGATTATCCAGTTTTAAATCCCTGAAAGCAATCAAAGAACAATCCAATCTCCATAATTTAACTACCACTAGTAAGTCCCAACACTCTGAATGGCAGCATTGTTCACCCACCTACTACAGGCCATTCGGTACAGTTCTGTAGCTGCAGAAATCTACACAAAGACTGATCGCTGATCACAATGCATAAATGGTATGATTTATCACTGGACAGGTGATTTAAGGTTTTTACCAGTCAAAATCATTTTGTTTAGCCAGTTTTGTGATTTACAGTGTCCTGCTACACTCATAGCTAGTGGCTGACAACACTTTTTTATAACTGCAGGTTATGCACTTTTCATAATTGTCACCTGCTTGCATATGATGAGCAGGGATGAGCTTATGTTTGGCCAAACTAGGCTCAGGTCCAAACCTGGAGGTCCGCTGTCGTTCCATGGCCAGTGAGCTGTGGACACCCTGTCCAGCCGCTAACTTATGACATCATTGATCCAATATGGCCCCCACTTGCAGCTCATTGATCAGCCCAGAAATGATGGCTGACATTCTGGTTTGGACCCGAATCTGGTTCAGACAAACACAAGCTTATCTCTTGCTCATCAAATGCAAGCAGGTAACACAGTAAGATGCACACTTGCAGTTATGAACAGTGTTGTCATGCACTAACCAACTCAAGCTCATCCCCAACCATGATCAGCTTAAGTTGGCTCATTATGATTGGTCCTCGCCTTTGTGCCTTGAATTAAAGGGGTTGTAAAAGTTTGTTTTTTATTTTCTAAATAGGTTCCCTTAAGCTAGTGCATTGTTGATTCACTTACCCTTTCCTTCTATTTCCCTTCTAAATGTATTTTTTTCTTTGTTTTCTTTGTCTGAATTTCTCACTTCCTGTTCCTCTTAAGTAAGCTGTTCAGTAAGTTGTTCTAAATGACTTTTCACCGCTCGGATGGTGGTGGAAAGCTTACTGAGGAGAAACAGGAAGTGAAAAAATAAAAAAATAAACATATAGAAGGGAAATGGAAGGAAAAGGTAAGTGAACCAACAATGCACTAGCTTAAAGGAACCTATTTAGAAAATAAAAGACGAACCTTTACAACCCCTTTAATGTAAACTGTCCAAACAACACTCATTTATCCTCAAATACCTAGAAATGTTCACTCATGGCACTCTGCCATGTAAGGGAGCCTGGCTTCCCCACAGTGCATGTCCTATCATTGTCAGCCCGAATTCTGCTGGGATTGTTGGAAGAAAATATTAAAATATAACTAAACCCAAGAACAAAAATTTTATATATTGCAACTAACCAGTCCTTGGATATGGTGGCTGCATTTTCAAGCTGAAAAGATTTTAAACAAGTACAGAAGATACCTGTTGTTCTTACTATAAATGCAGGGTCCTTGTCATTACATGTGAACTACACTGGAAGTATAAAACAATCTTATCTTCCCTCTGTAAACTACTGATCTCCCCACCCACCATGTGATGTAGAGAGGCAGACATATTTGAAGTCCAGCCTGTGTGAGAACCGTGGCTTCTTCCATAGGTACAGTGGAGAAGTGAACATAGCCACTCTAGAAAAATTAGTATGTTATTTGCATGATTACCAGGTGAAATTAAAAAGGAAAAAAAGCCTGACAGCAGTAAAAGCAGTCAGTTAGCGATGGATTTTAGGCTGCATTCACATCTGAGCGTAGCGTTTTTCTGCGTTTTTTACCGCGATTTGCCGTGCCACAAAATGCAGCGTTTTTTACAGCGATTTTGTACAGGTCTAGGGTCACCCATGTAAAATGCGGTGGGTCAGAATTTTGAGAGCTACAGCAGGTGGTGATTGCAGAAGTGCAACCACAGATATAAATTCATCCTTTAACCACTTAAGGACCGCCTACTGCACATTTACGTCGACAGAATGGCACGGCTGGGCACATCAACGTATATATACGTTGATTTTAGTACCCAGCCGTGGGTCGCGGGTGCGCGCCCGCGACCCGGTCCGAAGCTCCAGGACCGGGACCGCGGGATTCGCGGACCCGATCGCCGCTGGAGTGCGGCGATCCGTCCCTGGAGCGGAAGAACGGGGAGAGCCGTGTGTACACACGGCTTCCCCGTGCTTCTCTGTGGCCGTAGCATCGATCGCGATCGACGACATCACACCTACAGCCACACCCCCCTACAGTTGTAAACACACACATTAGGTCACACATCCCCTACAGCGCCACCTGTGGTTAACTCCCAAACTACAACTGTCATTTCCACAGTAAACAATGCAATTTAAATGCATTTTTTGCTGTGAAAATGACAATTGTCCCAAAAATGTGTCAAAATTGTACGTAGAAGAATATGTATCGGCCTAAACTGAGGAAAAAAAATGTTTTTTTATATATTTTGGGGGGATATTTATTATAGCAAAAAGTAAAAAATATTGAATTTTTTTTTAAATTGTCGCTCTATTTTTGTTTATAGCGCAAAAAATAAAAACCGCAGAGGTGATTAAATACCACCAAAAGAAAGCTCTATTTGTGGGGAAAAAAGGACGCCAATTTTGTTTGGGAGCCACGTCGCACGACCGCGCAATTGTCAGTTAAAACGACACAGTGCTGAATCGCAAAAAGGGGCAAGGTCCTTTACCTGCATTTTGGTCCGGGTCTTAAGTGGTTAAGATACAATTAATGAAGTGTTACACAGGCGATTTAAAATGATTACAGTACAAAGATGGGCTAAAAAGGGTATATTTTTCATATTTTCCTATAGTTCCACTTTAACTGGATGTAGATGCAAAGTTTTTTTTCATTCTGTATATAACAATCTTAGTAGCTCTATAGATTCCAGTCATAGGTGTGCACAGCCTATTGCATCAGGGTGTGCACCCCAAAGCTCAAACACACACTACCGATCATTCACGATGTAAGGGAAGGGGCCGGTAAGTTACATATTTACCGGCCCCTTCCCCCACTCATCCTAAATCATCCCTGCAGCAAGAGCCAGAGGGAGAGGAGAGTAGGGAAGCCGGAAGTGCTGCTAGGGAAAGAAGTGGGGGAACCAAGGCAGTAGGGGGAATCTGTGCTGCACAGGGTGATTAGGGTGTGCCTGGGCACACCTGGCACAGCCTGTGCGCACGCCTATGATTGGTAGTGGTGGCTCATTCAGAGCTGTGTGTGGTCTGATCTTAAAAAAGGGGATAATCAATTGACTTTTTTTTACCAACAATTACAATTATCTTGGACTTTTTCATCTGGTTTTGGTCTGGTGCTTGTCTCTGTTTTTCTATAGTTTGAGCAATAAAAACTTGACAGGGTTCACATCCTACACTATCTAAATCTAAAAGTAAACTTTGCGTTAAACATACAGGGCATGTTGACAATTTGGATACTATGATCCTCATAAAGAACCACTATATCTTCATGGTCAACCAGTTGGTGCTGGTACTAAAATCATTAAAACCCAGAAGCTTCAGGAAGAGGGGGGAATAGGGGAGTGATAACTACACGTAGGGAATGCAAGCAAATAGGGGATTTATATTATAACTGCAACTCCTGCCCCTGATATTTTTTTTAGTGAGACACAGCAAGACAAGTTTAGTTTCTAATGCCATGTACACATGGTTGGAATTTCCGACAACAAAACTTTTTTTTCGACCGAATGTAGGCTCAAACTTGTCTTGCATACCCACGGTCGCACAAATGTTGTCGGAAATTCCGAACGTCAAAAATACGGTCAAGTACAACACTACGACGAGCCGAGAAAAATGAAGTTCAATGATCCCGAGCATGCGTAGAATTTTTCAAGAACTTTTGTTGTCGGAAAAATAGAGAACCAGCTCTCAAATGGAAATTCTGACAGCAAATGTCTGATGGAGCCTCTACACGGTCGGAATATCCGAGAAAAAGCTCACATCGAACATTTGATGTCAGAAATTCCAGCCGTGTGTACGAGGCATAAGACCCCAAACACAGAACACATGTTACAGGTTATTTATGGGAATTATATCTTAGATGAACAATTTAGGATGCATTATACATAGAAATGTCATCAGCTCACCTGTAGACAATGTCCTTGCTATGCAAGAACTGAAGACCGAGGAGTACACAGGCAGCATAGAACCTGCGAGAGGAAAGAGTACAAATTAAAATGGCGGATAAAGGAACTCTGCACTTGCCAGTTGTATACTGGGATACATAAATATCCTCAAATACACACAGTAAGGCTTATTCAATAATTGCTCATTCACATGACTATAAAAATTGCTGTGTATAGATCAGTGTTGTCAACTGTCAGTATTTTTACTGGCAGCCAGTAAGAAACGGTCACTTTTCTCCCGCTAATGACAGGAAAAGGTCACACTCTTAAAACTTTGATTGCGCAATTCCAGCCCAGAGCTGTTAGAGACCATCCGAGTGCCTGCTACAGTGTGTTTGCGTGGCACCAGTGAAGAGTGGGTCTGGCGCAGGGAGTGCCTGAGTGTGTCGTGTGATGTTCTGGTACAAGGGAGCCGAGCGGAGCGACCGTAGCCTTGTGTCTGCGGAACGGGAGCAAGGCTAGTCAGGAGCGGGACTGTCAGTGCTGTTTGGACTGAAGTGGACTAAAGGGACTGAAGGGACCACCTGGCGTGGAGAGAGACTGTCACAGTGACTCAGGAGGGGACATGCAGTAATGGTGATATATGCTCATAATGCTGTCAGTCTCACAGTGAGAGCATGTTCTGTCCCTGAGCTACTTACTTACTATATCCAAAATAAATTTTGCGAAAACCAACCGATAAACGCTTATTGCGATTTTTTTTACCAAAAATAGGTAGAAGAATACGTATCGGCCTAAACTGAGGAAAAAAATATGTTATATATATATTTGGGGATATTTATTATAGCAAAAAGTAAAAAATATTGCATTTTTTTCAAAATTGTGGCTCTATTGTGATACCACCAAAAGAAAGCTTTATTTGTGGGGAAAAAAGGACGCCAATTTTGTTTGGGAGCCACGTCGCACGACCGGGCAATTGTCAGTTAAAACGACGCAGTGCCGAATCGCAAAAAGGGGCAAGGTCCTTTAGCAGCATTTTGGTCCGGGTCTTAAGTGGTTAACCACTTAAGACCCGGACCAAAATGTAGGTAAAGGACCTTGCCCCTTTTTGCGATTCGGCACTGCTTCGTTTTAACTGACAATTGCGCGGTCGTGCGACGTGGCTCCCAAACAAAATTGGCGTCCTTTTTTTCCCACAAATAGAGCTTTTCTTTTGGTGGTATTTGATCACCTCTGCGGTTTTTATTTTTTGCGCTATTAACAAAAATAGAGCGACAATTTAAAAAAAAATGCAATATTTTTTACTTTTTGCTATAATAAATACCCCCCAAAAATATATAAAAAAACATTTTTTTTCCTCAGTTTAGGCCGATACGTATTCTTCTACGTATTTTTGGTAAAAAAAATCGCAATAAGCGTTTATCGGTCGGTTTTCGCAAAATTTATAGCGTTTACAAAATAAGGGATAGTTTTATTGCATTTTTATTATTTTTTTTTTTTTACTACTAATAGCGGCGATCAGCGATTTTTTTCGTGACTGCGACAATATGGCGGACACTTCGGACAATTTTGACACATTTTTGGGACAATTGTCATTTTCACAGCAAAAAATGCATTTAAATTGCATTGTTTACTGTGGAAATGACAGTTGCAGTTTGGGAGTTAACCACAGGTGGCGCTGTAGGGGATGTGTGACCTAGTGTGTTTGTTTACAACTGTAGGGGGGTGTGGCTGTAGGTGTGACGTCATCGATCGCGTCCCCCTATTACAGGGATGACGCGATCGATGCTGCGGCCACAGAGAAGCACGGGGAAGCCGTGTGTACACACGGCTCTCCCCGTTCTTCCGCTCCAGGGACGGATCGCCGCACTCCAGCGGTGATCGGGTCCGCGAATCCCGCGGTCCCGGTCCCGGAGCTTCGGACCGGGTCGCGGGTGCGCGCCCGCGGGCGCGCGCCCGTGACCCACGGCTGGGTACTAAAATCAACGTATATATACGTTGATGTGCCCAGCAGTGCCATTCTGCCGACGTAAATGTGCAGTAGGCGGTCCTTAAGTGGTTAAATCACATTGCTGATTGCATATTGTACTTGTTTGTAGCCTAAATACTAAAATTTGCACTTAAAACTGTAATTTTGTAACATTTGGAAATGCCAATAAAAACTTGGCTGTGACAGTAAATTTTGGGTGTTGTGTCAGTAAATTTCAATCTGGTAGGTTGGCAACACTGGTATAGAAGATGCATACAGCATATAGTTTTGTACGCATCTGTACGCAGCACTTTTTAAGTCTATAGGCCCATTCAGACAGATACACTGGGCAGCATGATATTCTGCTACATTTTGGAGCAAAAAAAAAGAAAAACAGATATATCCGGGGCCTTATATTATTAGGCCATATTTTGATGTAAACGTCTGCGCTATAATTTAGATGCTTACAGCATAATTTAACTCTATTGGCCACTGTCACTGCTCGACATGTAAATATAAAGATTATATAATCAGCGGTGTCTTTGCTGCTGATTACACACTACTTATGTTTACACATCAGCCCCAAATAAGTCATTTACGCAGTGGCAAAGCATGAACGAAATGACCTCGGCCAGGCATGAATGAATAAATAAATGATTGTAGGTTGTTTATTCTGCGCATGCATTGCATGAATGACCCACATTGTTCATTTTGGGCCAAAACAGCGGCAGGGTGTCAAATTGGGTACATTTAAGCATTGAGAAAACAATATTTGTTACCTACTACATAGGGCCGGCCATCGTATTGCACGATGGTCACTTTCACTCTCCTTCATCTCTCTTCTCCCCCACTTTCTTATTATTTACCCCCGTGTTTGTCACTTTTATGTATTTTTTTGTTTGGTGTCACGTTTTGTCACAGTGTGATTAGTAGCATGTCTGTCCTCGGGCCAGCCCTGAACGTCTTGGGAGTGGGTGGACATGGCCTTCTGGCTTAGTTCGCCTGCTCTTATGGGGTCTTCCTTCGGGGGAGCCCCACCTAGTACTTGGGTGGGTTCTGTTTCGGCAGACATACCTCAGTCCCCGTCTGGAGCCTAACACCCCGGGGGATCAGGGTCAGGTCCTTTAGGCCCCTTTCACATTAGGGCGTTTCAGGCGGTACAGCGCTAAAAATAGCGCTGCTATACCGCCTGAAAAAATCATGCCCTGCAGTCTTCAATGTGAAAGCCCGAAGGCTTTCACACTGAATCGGTGCGCTAGCAGGACCGCTCCAAAAGTCCTGCTAGCCGCATCTTTGGAGCGGTATAGGAGTGGGGTGTTCACCGCTTCTATACCACTCCTTTCCATTGAAATCAATGGGAAACCGCGATAATACCGCTCGCAATGTGCCTCTGCAGAGGCGCATTGCGGTGGGTATTAAACCCTTTTACGGCCGCTAGCGGGGGTTATTACCGCATCGATATCGGCCGAATACCACGCTGAATACGATGGTAAAGCGGTGCTAAAAATCGCGCTGCTATACCGTCACCGCGCCTCACGCTGCAATGTGAAAGCAGCCTTATGGAGGATAGACGTAGCACCCGTTGCACATTTTTGTGTGACTCTTTATGTGTGTGCACATTTATTTGGCACCGGGTGGAGTTTTTGGGTGTGTTTCACACACCATGGGTTTTTAAAAAAATTAAATAAAAAAGCAAGTTCCTGCATAAATACATTCACCCGTCATCTGAGCCCCTAAACAACAAACAGCAGCCATAGCAGCCTATCAGAATTCATCTGACTGTAATAAACTGAAAGCGGATTGGTCATTAAGATTACCATACATTTCTATTTACATTGTTTTCAAATTTTCTTTTCAAGGCAGGTTACATTAGTAATTTATCCTCAGATACATCAATATGTGTACTCACGTGGCACGTGGCTGGCTGAAAACCTCTGTGTGGATGTGGGTCATCAGGTCCCCTCCAGCCATGTAGTCCATGACAAAGCAGACGTGCTCCGTAGTCTGAAAACAACCGAGGAGGCTGAGAAGGAATGGATGGGAGGCGCCACTTACTGCCACAAACACACGCTTCTCACACAGGAGGCTGTAGAAATCAAGGGGTAAAATGAGGCACTGCGGTTCATTTATGAAAGGCAAAGAGGCTGATCACTTTCCAAGGAAATCTTTGAAGTTTCCCTTAGCTTAGTGAATGTGTTAGAAATTAATCTTGCAAAGAATACCCAATCACGTGCAAGGGATAAAAATGATTTTTTTGCTTACACATTATTGGACAATGGAAGTCAGCAGAGCTTCACCTTTTTCACCTAAAGCAGCAGTAAAGTCCGATTGGTGAATTTGCCTACAGGTAGGTATAATAAAGCTTACCTGTAGGTAAAACGAATATCTCCTAAACGTGCACCATTTAGGAGATAGTCATCCTGGGTGGACCCGCTGACGTCACTGGGGCATGCACTCTGAAGGTCCGGCATACCGTGCCAGACCTACAGAGCCTCTTGGTGGAACCATGGGCTCCCGTGTTCATGCACGGGCGAGACGTCACTGCGCCTCCGGCTACTCACAGTGCAAACTTTGAAGAAAGACCGGGGAAGATGTCAGCCCCCTCAGCGGTGACAGGGCGGCACTGGGGGGCTTCTTTCTACGGTAAGTATTTCATATTGTGCTAGTATGCACACTAGCACATTATGCCATTGTCTTACAGGTGTTTTTTTTATTTTTTTATTCTGCAACGGTTAACTACCGCTTTAACCACTTCAGCCCCAGACCATTTTGCTGGTCAATGACTGGGCCACTTTTTGCGATTCGGCACTGCGACGATCTAACTAATAATTGCGCAGTCGTCCAATGTGGCTCCTCTTTTTTTCCCCACAAATAGAGCTTTCTTTTGGTGGTATTTGATCACCTCTGCTGTTTGTTTTTTTTGCGCTATAAACAAAAATAGAACGTGAATTTTGAACTTTTTTCTATAATAAATATCCCCCAAAAATATATACATTTTTTTTTCCCTCAGTTTAGGCCAATACGTATTCTTCTACATATTTTTCGTAAAAAAAAAAAAAAATCGCAATAAGCGTTTATTGATTGGTTTGCGCAAAAGTTATAGGCCCAGATTCATAGAGCAATTACGCCTGTCTAACTGGTGTTAGACAGGAGTAATTTCAAATTTTGCGCGCCGTATCACTAGTTTGAATCCTTAAACCATGATACGGCGGCTTCGGGCTTCGATCCGAGAGGCTTACGTCTTCGTAAGCCTTCGGATCTACGCTGCGATATTTTTGCGGCCGCTGGGAGGAGTTTGCGTCGTTTTGATGCGTCGGGATATGCAAATGTGTTTTTACGGCGATCCACGAAGATACGAGCGGTCTTCGCAATCGCTTACGTCTATTTTTTTTTACGTACTGTTAGACCAGCTTTTTGCTGGTCTAACGGTGCGTAGCCCATGTTAAGTATGGCCGTCGTTCCCGCGTCGAATTTAATTTTTTTTTTTTTTTTTTACGTAAGTTGTTCGGGAATAGAAATGTCCGTAAACGACGCTACTCAAACAACGAATGACGTAACAACGTGATTTCGCGCAATGCACGGCGGGAAATTTGCGAACGGAGCATGCGCAGTTCGATCGCCGCGGGAACGCGCCTATTTTAAATGCTTCACGCCCCCTACTCGCGTAGATGGATTGCGCCGGGAGAAATACACTACGCCGCCGTCGTTTACTGGACAAAATCTACCTGGATTCCACGTAGAGCCAGGTAAAATACGGCGGCGTAGTGTATTTCTGATACGCTACGATAATCTAATTCTCTCTGAATCTGGGCCATAGCGTCTACAAATAGGGGATAGTTTAAGGTATTTTTATTAATATATATTTTTTTTACTAGTAATGGCGGGGATCTGCGATTTTTATCGGTACTACAACCTTATGGCGGACACTTTGGACACCTTTGACACATTTTTGGGACCATTGGCATTTTTATAGCGATCATTGCCATAAAAATGCATTGATTATTGTAAACATTTCACTGGCAGGGAAGGGGTTAACACTAGGGGGACCGGGAGCTCTCCCTGTAAAACTGCGGCTGGTCGGCTGGTCGGCTGGTGGTTAAACAAGCCTTATGGCCCGTACACACGATCCGAATATCGGACGAAAATGATCGTCCGATGATGGATCGTACGATTTTCGGATCGTGTGTACACTACTTTCGAGAGCCGATCACGACCGTTCATCCGATTTTTTTCGATCGGACAAGCGCGAAAATTTTCCTTGTACGATGTCAGATCGTATGATTTTCGTTTAGTCAGTACAGCCGTCGTCCGACAATACAATACAAATACATTACAACACATGACATCACTTCCGATCTTTTTTTTCTGTCGTACAAAAATTTTCGTGAGTTTAATAACCTATTTTATTTTACTTGCTATTATTTAGCGAAAAAAGTCGTACGATCCATCGGCCGATATCCGGTTTGTGTGTATGGGCCATTAGATGATGCTAGTTTCTATCACAGAAACACAGTTTGCACAAAAGAAATTCAAACGGGGAAAGAGTCAGTGTTGATGGGGAAACCCTCTTACGGTGCTAATGTGTTCTGCTGGTGGGGAGCCTTCCCCACCAGCAGAACACAATGATTAGTGCTGGTGGCTATAGCCGCTGGCAGTAATCACATGCAAAATATCTGACAGGCTGGTTGTACTAAACTCGATCCATAGATGGATGGAATTTCGGCCGGCTGAGATTCAATCTATGGCTGGCTTAAGCAGAGTGAAAATTCCCTGGCACAGTGAACAGCCTATGAAGGAGATTTACTGAAACTGGTTTACCTGTGCAAAGTAACCAATCAGCTTCTAACTTCAGCTTATTTACCCACTGCCGACCAGCCACCGTCGTTATACTGCGGCAGGTTGTCACGTTCCTGCAAATCGCCGTGAGTTTGTACATTGGCTCATTTAAGGAGCCGTAGCAGGTGCCGTGGGTGACCCGATGCATGTGGCCGGCGACGGTGACATCCACCGGCCACATCGTGGGAACGAGAGCCAGAACGGGGATCAGTCAATGTAAACAGACAGATCCCCGTTCTGAGACAGGGTAATTACAGAGAGATCTGCTGTTCCTAGTGATTAGGGACAATTATATTTCTTCTACTCCAGGCATCCCAGCCCCCATACAGTTAGAAACTATTCCAGGGAATACACTTAACCATTTGATTGCTCCCTAGTGTTAACCCCTTCCCTGCAGTGACATTTATACAGTAATCAGTGGCTATTTTTATCTCTGATCGCTATATAAATGTCAATGGTCACAAAAAAGTGTCAAAAGTGTCCGATCTGTGTAGAAGAATACATATTGGCCTACACTGATGAAGACATTTTTTTTGGGGGGGGGGGGGGGATATTTATTTTAGCAAAAAGTAAAAAATATTGTGTTTTTGTTCAAAATCTACGATTTGTTTTGTTTATAGCACAACAAATAAAAACCGCAGAGGTGATCAAATACCACTAAAAGAAAGCTTTATTTTTTGGGGAAGAAAGGACGTCAATTTTGTTTGGGTACAACATTGCATGACCGGGCAATTGTCAGTTAAATCGACGCAGTGCTGTATTGCAAAAAATGGCCTGGTCCTTAAGAGGGAAAATCTTTCGCTCTCTAAGTGATGCACAGCTGCACCAGATTCTGTGTGTGCAGTTTTAGTAAATCCCCTCTCATGTGTCTTTAGTAAATCAACCGCATTGTATGAAAACAGAGGAGCTGCAAGTCCCCATTCAGACGGGTGCTGGCTCTCATACTGCATGCAGGAGGCGTTTGTTTTGGCGTCATGCATCTGCCACAAAGTGTGTGCAGGCAACCTATGAAAGTGGATACAGATGAGGAGGAATGCACAGACATAGCCGTAAGTCACATTTGACACCTGTGCATGGCCCGAATGCAGACAGTGTAGATTTGGGGCCACACAGTGGCTGCTGCATGGCTGTCAAATTTTCACATGTGGCTGGGGGTGCTCAGCTGCTGCATTTACTTCTATAGGTTTCTTTCACACAACAAGGGGTAGATGCCAAAACAAATGCCTTCTGCACACAGTACAGGTGCCAGCACCCACCTGAATGCAACCAATCAGAGCCTTGCTGTCATTTTCTAGCCTGCACTGGAACAATGAGAGCTGGAATCTGATTGCTAGGGGTGATAACTCCCTGTTTTATCTTTCTGTCCAAAGTCAGAAAAGTCTCTGCCTTGATACTCACCTCTCCACTTCATCTCTGGCGATAATGTCTCCTTTTTTCAAAGCTTTAACAGCAAATAATTCCCCAGTTGCTTTATATTCAGAGAGTAGAACCTGATTAGGAGACATAAACATTGGTAAAAAAATTACAGGATCTGTGGCAACTACTTTATATCACTTACTAAGACCAAACAAGACTGTGAACTGTTTGGGTTATTTAAGTTGTTGTACACTACATGTAAACCAATGTGATGTGGATGGATGTAAGTGAAGAGACATGATAATGGAGATATATTGCTACTGCACTAAGATTACTAAATTTGGTGTACAAAGAGGCACAATGCAAAATGCTTTGTCACAGTTAATATGGTAATGCCAAGTAAAAGGGGATTTTTTTTTTATTTGCACAAAGACATTTCTATTTTGATAGTGTAGCGCCCCCTTACTTTCAGTACGGGCACTACGCTAAAGTCAGTGGGTGAATGGGAGAGTTATTTGGCTCCCATTCATAATTTGCTAAATTTCAGGCTGCTGTCTTCCAGAACTATCCTGTGGGTCAGACTGCGCTCCTGGGATGCGATCCCATCCCTGGACGACAGGTGGCGCTAGAGAGGTTCTGGCAAAGCCACTTTTCCCCAGCAGCCAATTAGAGGAGTTGGACCTCGCGGGGCATGCTGGGGAGGGGTATATTTGGGACAGACACCATGATTCGGTAAAAGAAAGGCGTGTGGGCTCTCTCTTCGCGGGGTCCAGGCTCGGGGTGCGGCATCCACCTTCAGGGTGCACGCATCCACGGACCCCGCCGGCATGGCCCATCCGGCCGGAATCGCATACTACGCGGAGTTCCATCCTGATGTTGAGAGGGACCCCAGTGACTTACTGGATTCCGAACTTTATTGAGAAGATTCTAAGCTGAGGGCTGAATGGTGGGGAATCAGCTCAGGGAGAACCCAAAAGCAGGTTGTCCAGGAGACTTGAACGAACCATCGGGGATCCGGTCACTAAGGCCTTGACAGGTACATGGCAGCTGTCAACCAGTGACCCCTTCATTGCATTTACTAAGAGGATCTGCTCAATCCGTCTTGTTCATTTGAGTACTAAAGTACTAGGCCTGTGGCAGAGGTCTGTTCCTCCCAGCAATCTAAGTGACATTTCGGCTGTCAGGCTTGTGGCAGGAGTCTGTCCGGAGGCACTTCACCCACTCTGGCTAGAGTGGCGACGTTTGGTACATTGCTACTGAAAGCAGGCTTGCTTTCATCATCATCCAGGGCCTGATACCGCACTTGTTCTTCTGCTTCATCAACCTTTCCTATCCTACTACATGTTGATGTTGGCCGTGTTATAAAGCATTTGAAAAACCCATTGGATGACTGGACATTCCCTCACTGCTACTACTCACTGCTACTACCCCTAGACACACTACAAAGTAACTTAATACGCCGGTCCCAAAAACATCCAGCTGCTCCTGAATGGGGTAGCGCTACAATAGGTTCAAACATTTTATGCAAACATTAATTCTGGAAGGAACACTATTTAAATCCATTCCAGGTAACGTACATCAAAACAAAAAGCTGTGCAAAGTCAGTTTGCTTTCTTAATAAAGTAACCACATCCTGAGAAGAAAAGTCTGTCCTCTGTCAGCATTAGTGTTGCTCACGAATATTCGCATTGCGAATATTCGTTCCGAATATTGCATATTCGAATATTCGCGAATAAATCGAATATCGCGGTGAATATTCGCTATTGCGAATATTCGTATTTTTTCAAATTTATTTTTAAAACAGATCACATCCTAGTGATCTTCATCGACGTCTAAAAGCATTGCTGGTATGATTAGAGACCCTGGGCCAAGTAGCTGAGGCGATCCTTTTATGTTGCCGAATATTCGCATTACGAATATTCGCGAATACTTTCTCTGCCCTTCTGTGTTTTGTGTAAAAAAAAAAATGAGCTTTAGTTTAGTCATATAAGTTTGTGTAAGTAGAGTTAGTGTTTAGTGCATATTAGTTTAGTAATCCAGGAAATGATCTCCGTTTTCGTGTGTTGACGAGAATTTCGCAATCAATTTCGCATTCGCATTAGCGAAATTTAGCAAAATTTTTTTTTTTTATAAAATATCACGAATATTCGATATTAACGAATATTTTGCGAATATTCTTCTATATATTCGTGAAATATCGCGAAATCGAATATGGCGTATTCCGCTCATCACTAGTCAGCATGGACCCTTGCTCTCTGGGTGGAAGCAGTGGTCTTTCTGCACAAGTCCAATGTGTCCCCTGCTGAGTCAGACCTATAGCTTTGAAATCAGCAAAGCTCATACACTCTGATGATTGACGAGCTCTTTCTCTGATTCACAGGGGGCATGGCAGACCTCCAGGGCCGATCCTAGGCAGGGTGCACAGGGTGCATTGCACCCAGGTACCTGCAGAGGTGGGGGCGCCGAACATCTAACAGACTCTCTAACAGAAGCCCTCTCTGTGTCCATCACAGAGGCCCCCCTCCAGGTCCCAATACAGTACTCTGCTTCTCTTTCTGTATTTTGATTATTGTTAAGAGATCATGTAAGGATCCCAGATTAATGAAGACTTCATGGGGGAGCATCTCTGTGGTTGAGTCATTGCCATAGAAACATTTGTAAAGGGGAGGAGTTAGTAAAATGACGACGCCCATGTGGGGGCACCAGAAATAATTCTGCACCCAGGCGCCTGTGACCCTAGGATCGGTCCTGCAGACCTCTGCAGAGGGATCGCTGCTTCCTACCAGAGAGAAAGATCTGCTTCTCTGCTGCAAAAACTTTCAGTGGAATAAGGCCTCGTACTCACGATAGGTTAGCCAGAGGACAACGGTCTGATGGACCATTTTCATCGGTCAAAACCGATTGTGTGTAGGCCCCATAGGTTATTTAACCTTAGGTTAAAAAGAAGCCAACTTGCTTTAAAGTTAACCCATGGACTCCTAAGGTCAAAACCGACCGTTAGTAGGCACGACCATCGGTTAAAAATCCACGCATGTTCAGAATCAAGTCGACGTCACTGCGTTCTGACACGATCGTTTTTTTAACTGATGGTGTGTAGGCACATCAGACCATCAGTCAGCTTTATCGGTTAACCTATGACAACGGTCCTTCAGACCGTTCTCATCGGATGGACTAATCGGCTTTAGAGGAACGTTTTCCATTCCAGATGGAGTAAGAAAGGGTGAGGAGAAATTTCCATTCACTTGCTGTTCTGGAGACACAATAGGAAAAGATAGGAAATTCCATCTTTGGGTTCAAGCTTGGCTTTAGTTGAACTTGAAAGTTAGTTGCTATTGCTGGGTCATTAGATGTGCGGGTCAGATTCCCCACCCGACAGCTGATGTACACAAAAGGACGGGTGCTTGTGACATCATTGTCTTAATATTGGCACATGTTAGACTGAGTATGAAAATGTGATTGACCCAATATGGCCTTGTGGTCATTTTAGGTTGATGATGTCATAAGCATCCCTGCCTCATAGTATATGTACAGTTGCTGAACGATGAATCTGCAGATGATTGGCAATGACAGCTAACTTTGGACCAAACCAAAGCTCACCCCTGTTAGTAAAGACAAAAAGAGAGTCTACCAAACAGGGACACAAAACAGCAATTGCTAATCCTTCCCCATGCTACCCAAAACAAGAAAAAAAGTTTGACTGCTCTTCCTCTTTAGCAATGTCTGACAGTTTCTTGTAACATAAAAGCAGTTTATGACTGGTGATCTCTTAAATTATGAGCAGCCTACTGAGTCAGACCTATAGTTCTGCAATCAGCAAAACTGATTGTAGAACTCTGACTCGGTGGACCTCTCATGAGGCCACTGCTTCCCCACAGACAGTAATGCCTCGTACACACGAATGGAATTTCCCACGGAATTTTTCATCGGATATTCCGACCGTGTGTATGCCCCATCAGACTTTTTACGTCGGAAATTCTGACAGGGTTAGAAAGAGAACATGTTCTCTTTTTTTCTGTAAATTCCATTGTATTCTGTATTGAACTTCAACAGAGAAAAAAACATGCATGCTCGGAAACAATTCAACACATGCTCAGAAGCATTGAACTTAATTTTTCGAGCCTCGTCGTAGTGTTGTACGTCACCGCGTTTTTGACGGTCGGAATTTGGTGTGTCTGTGTGTATGCAAGACAGCTTGAATGAAATTCCGGAGGAAAAAACCCCTCGGAGTTTATTTAAACTCTGATAGTGTGTACAGGGCATAAGGGTCCCATTCTGCAGTTCCTGGCAGAGGACAAGCTTTTCTGCTGAGGCTGTCTTTTCAAGAAAGGAATGGATTTAGCTGATTTAAGTTGAAAGTTTTATAGGGGTTTAAATTATTAATATACTGTACATTTTATTAATGATCACAAACTGAATTATTGATAAAAAAGCATCCCATTAAAAAAAAAAGCATGCTTTAAAACTTGTCTGCTGGAAAGCTGTCTGTACGCCTAACCAGCGGACTGAAATATCCTGCATGCGTTGAATGGATTCGATGCATGCGTGGAAGTATTTTACTTCCTGCTTTGGTGACGTGGCGGCGTCAACGTCACCGCCACGCCACCGCGCTGTCTGTCCGCAGGGATTTTGGTTTGATCGTGTGTACACACATCAAACCAAAACATCCCAGGAGACATGTCCGATGAAAACGGTCTGTTGGACCGGTTTCATCGGATATGTCTCCTCGTGTGTACGCGGCCGTAAATCTCACAGGGACTCTATTGGTGAGATCTCTGTGTGAAGTTCCCAGGTCTGCACACCTACTTTGACCATTAGGAGGGGTTCCCACTCTCTCTGCTGGATTTCTAATTAACTCTATATTATTGATAATGTAAGAGGAGGAACTGGAACACCAAAGTTGGGTAAGACCACCCAAAACCCACAGGTGGACAAGTACAGTCTGGGGAGATCTCACTGTTAAAGTATTCAGGATAGGTAAGAAGCTATGGACTAAACTCAGCCCACATTTTGGCCTCATGCACACTGGACGTTCTTTAAAAACACTAGTAGCTAATAAGTAGAAAGCGGTAGTTGTACAATGAGTTTTGCAGCATTTTCACGGTAGCGTTTTTTAGAGTTTGAGTAATTAAAAATAACTGGATCCTTTTGGAACCTTAGAAAATACATAACTTCTGTGGCAGTCAGAAGACTCCAGTAACAGAAACAAAAGGTTCTTCTAGGTTCCCAACCGGGTGTTGTCTCTCAGATTCATATTTTAGTTATAAAACTATCGTCCATCACTCACCTTTCCAAAATGTCCTCTTCCCAGGACAGCCAACAGCCTGAAGTCTTCTAATGACAGGTGAGAGACACTCGGTGTTCTATAAAAAAAAAAAATGTGTTAATGAATATATGAATAAAGCAATATGAATAAACCCAACCTACTTAATTTCATCTAAATCGGAGGCCCATTGGTCAAATCTGACCCAAAGCAAGTTTTTATCTGGCTTTGTAATGTAAAATGGACTCTGATAGGGAACCTCATGTAAGGGGGACTCCAATGGGGATCCTGATGAGGGGGGGGGTTCTGATGTAAAGGGATGACATTTAATTTAGAAAACTGACTTTTTTTTGGTCCACGAATATTTGTAAAAAAATTGGTGTGAGCTTCATACTGAAAAGTATGGGGATCCCAGATCTAAACAATAGCTTTTTCATAGTTGCTGACATTCAATCAATGCCTGCTTTGATTGGCCCCAGTATGTTAGATATTGATATAGAGATCTTAGTCTCTATACTTGAGGGCAAGGACTGATGTGAATGTACAATATGTAACACTGTGGTGTTGATTTACTAAAACTGGAGAGTGCAAAATTGATGCAGCTCTGCAGAGAAACCAACCAGCTTCTAGTTTTTTTCAGTGAAGAAGCTAAAGTCTGAGGCTGATTGGCTACCATGAAGAGTGAGGGGTTTGAAATTGTAAAAACATTTTTGTACTAACAATGAGATATAAGTGTCACAATTTGAGGTCAATTCCCAAAAGTGTAATGCCTGCTGTATTTTAATCCAGATAGGCCTGAAAATGGGGACAGGGGAAGCAAGGAGCTATAGGGTTAACTTTTAAGATCAGGAGATATAAGGTTATTTACCAGGATTGGATAATTTGTAGAAAGTAGGAGGGTCTACGGGAATTGTACAGGGAGGTATGGAAGATCTTCAAGCAGTTGGAAGCATTGGAAGAGGAAGAAACTTTCCACCCTCCCACTGGGCGCTTAGATCGGTTCTCTTGGTGGCCATAGTGGCCTGGCAGTTGGGGTCTTCAAAGGCATTCAAAATTTACAGTGATATTAGGGATCCACCCATGGATATTAGGGATCCATCTAGGTATGGCGCCCCCTGTTAAATCACAGATAATGGTGGGTTAATTGGGAAGTGTGAACATCAAAGTATCTGCAGAGAGTTGGGATTGTCCCCAAGCCAGTGTGATGCTGCTGGGGACCTCTACGTAGCACGCAGATACAAACCTGGTGTTGGTTATTTTGTCAAATAAAACCAAAGAATTTCCAAGCTCAACTTACCAACCAGCCTGCGACCAACCGAAATAACCTGTCTAACAAATGTGTGCAACTAAACCCTTGTTTTTTAACGCATACTGTGAGACAGGTTAGTTCGGTTGGTCGCAGGCTGGTTGGTAAGTTGAGCTTTAAATTCTTTGGTTTTATTTGACATGCGTTTGCTCTTCCAGTGCTTCTTGCTGTCAAGACCAGTTATAAATGGGGGCAGTGACCTTTTTTTGTACTATTGACATATTGGTCAGGCAACGCACTGCCATTGTGCAATTGTGCAATGTGTTTGGGTGTCTAGTGTGTTCCTGCGCCTTTAAGGAGGGTTGGGCTCCCTCCACTCACCTGCCCTTCATCTATCCATTAGAATACATGCACTCCCACTGTGGAGACTCTCCAAATTTAGAGTTAGGTTCTGCAGGATACAGGATGCCTTGGCGGGGCATGCAGCTTACGCATGTATTTGTAAATGTGTGCAACTAAACCCCTGTTTTTAACGCGTACTGTTAGACAGGATATTTTTTTTTTCAAAATTCTTTATTTACACACAACAAGGAACACATCTACACAGATCACAGTATCATTGTATATAGGAACATATGAGCAGGCAAACATATATAGTTCAAACAGGAAAACTCAGTGGCATTTCTAGGACAGCTGCTTGCCAGAGGAGCCGGTCGCGCCAGAGTGCACGTCCGCACTGATGACAAACAGCTAACCCCTGTGCCACCAGCATCGTAGACATCATGCTGAATATAAGGTAACAACAGCATTTACCCATCCCACATGTTTTGTGATCCAAGACCTATGGACTTGTCCCCTTTTTTCCGTTAACCATAGAACATTAAAAGGAGGGAATAGAGAGAAAAGAAGATAGCAGTATATCCCAAGATCTGTACAGAAGATAAAGGGAGAGGATCAGGGGGGAGCAGCCCCCACGGGAGGAGTATCCCGTGGGTGATGCGTGAGAAAGAGGGAGGGGGAGGGGGGAGGGGAGCTCACGAGCATGGAGCAGTGCGTCTGTTAGGTCTGTCAGCGTGACATAGGGATTCCAACCCAAGGGTCCCCCTGAAATGGGGGGGTTGCAAGATGGTGTCCTAGTCAGAAGCTCTAAGTGCTTGTCCTTCGTCTGAGTAGGTAAAGAAGTTCCACAATTCCCAAGTCTGTTTGTACGCCTCTAGCCTGTCTTGGGTAGTAAGGATCAGGTCTTCCATTCTATTAATGTCGTCTACCTTCCGTAGCCACATCGCCATAGTCGGTGGGTTTGGGGACTTCCAGCAAATGGGAATACACGCTTTGGCGGCATCTAGCAGATGTCGGACAATTGATTTTTTATAAACCCGTATGGGGATGTCATTAGCATGTAACAAGAAGAATGCTGGGTCGTCTGGGATTTGTCGGTCAGTGAATTTCTCCAAAATCTTCCTAACCTCTGCCCAAAATGGTGTCAACCGTGGGCAGGACCAGAAAATGTGGAGCAGTGTTCCTGTTTCTCCCTGACAGTGCCAGCACATGTCAGGCGTTGTCCTGAACACTTTGTTTAGCAGGGCCGGGGTGCGGTACCACCTCGTCAGGATTTTGTAATTTGTCTCCTGGGTTTTAGTGCAAATTGAGGATTTGTGTATGAACGTCAGGATTTGTTGCCTTTTCTTTTCAGAAAATGTACAGTGCAGGTCGCGTTCCCACTTAGTAATGCATGGGATTTGGTAGCCTTCCCTCGGGGTGATCAGTATGTTATGTACTATTGACAGCGCATGGGACAATGTGTCCGTGTCAGAGCACAATTCTTCCAACGGTGTAAGGGCGGTATTCCCGGCTGGAGGGGGAGGCATGGTATGTAGGAAATTATTGAGCTGGTTGGCTCTCATGAAGTCTAAACGGTGTTTACCCCTTGCGTCCATCAATTCTACTATTGTGTTCCAGCGGCCCGAATCAAGGCGCAGAATCTCCCGTCGTAGAGACCCGGTGTAAATTGTGGGTTTCCCAGAACCGGGCGCAGGGGTGAGGTTCCCGACGAAAACCCTGTCTGCGAGATCAGTCTAGCGCAGATTTTAATTGTGTTCCCTATCAGCGGGTGAGTGCGAACGGGTTTGGGTAGAGTTGTAGGGCACCACGGGGCCCTCTGTAATGGGATCTCACTCTGTGCTTGTTCTAAGCGAGGCCACAGTTTGGTACTCCCATGCCGGCAGACAGGATAATTTGGTTGGTCACAGGCTGGTTGGTAAGTTGAGCTTGGAAATTCTTTGGTTTTATTTGACATGCG
Organism: Rana kukunoris; assembly: GCA_029574335.1. Taxonomy (NCBI): domain Eukaryota; kingdom Metazoa; phylum Chordata; class Amphibia; order Anura; family Ranidae; genus Rana; species Rana kukunoris. The sequence continues at coordinate 488,472,560 of CM056051.1, read as the reverse complement.
TTTGCCTTTCCAGTGCTCCTTGCTGTGAAGACCAGTTATAGGTGGGGGCAGTGACCTTTTTTTGTGTTGGTTATTTTGTGCCTTCAAAGAGCGGCAACCTTCATGTTATTGTTATTTCATGTTATATATTGGTTGTTTTGTTAATTAATGTCCACTATGGCCACATTTTTCTTCAAAGTGGTGTTGGTCCGTTCATTTTGTAGAGGGGGCAAGATTGGTGTGCATAGCGGTGCTTTTAGTGAGTGGCAGATAATATCTGTGGTACCTTAGACATGTGTGTTATTTGCTGATTTTTACGACCCAAATGACTACAGAGAAGGCTAGACCCTTGAGAACTGTTGTTTTTGTCCTTTGTAGGAGCTGCCTACTCTACACTGGCTACTTTATTTTGCATGTAGAAGTTTATTTACCAAATCAGTGACCAACACCAGCCAATGATAATTCCCGTTCCACTGAAGTGGCTGCAAAAATCTGATTTTTTTATTTATTTTTTAATAAGCTTTGGCTGATGTTTCATATGGTTAACTTTTTGTGCATAAGAATATAGCAAAAGTTTGAATTTACAAAGATTTACATATACAGAGTTCTACAAATCACATTTATGGTACAAGAACAATGCAGCAATTTGGGCCATAATTTGCTTCTATATGGAATCTGCCAGCTCAGCAGTAATGCAAAATCCAGTAATAACATGAATAATACAGTAGAGGAAAATTTCTAGATGGCATTGGGTATATAAAGTGTGATAATAAATCAAGGTGGCATAAGAAGAGCAGTGGAATGATCCTTCCATCAGTATAAAGTGATCTAATGTATTGCTATGAGAGTATCCAAATAGACATTTATTGCTGAGCATCTGTACCAAGGGAACCATACGTTTATCTTTCGATCAGCTGATCAGAGGATTGGACCAGGTAACATCTTCTGGAAGGCTCCTGCTGTACAAGGAAGAAGATTGGTGGTACCCAAGGGATGTCTAATACTGGAGACTACAGGCTCCATTTTCAGTGCTAATCAAAGACACTGAATATTGAACAATGAAGGGAAACAAGGACTTCATGAACCAGGGCCAACAACGGGCATGTCATCATTTGAGACAGGCGAGAATCTCCAGACAAATAGGAGCCGCAGTCTTTTCAAAGTTTATCTAAAGTCAAAACATTTTTATTTTTCACTTTGAATAGAGGAGGAAATGGTAAAAAAATGAACTTTTGCCATCCACCTTTCTGTAAAAGTGCACTTTTCCCCAGAAATAGATGGGAAATTGTACATTTTCCGTCTATTTCTGTTATAGACAAAACGCACATTTTTTGGATTTTCCCTCACTTTCAAACCTGTTGATATTTGTCACCAGGAAATAAAGAGATAAGGCTCAGGTTCACACTACTGCGGTACAATTTTGATCCGGCTTTCAGTTCGATTATGTAGTGCTACTTGGATGCAAATTTGATAAGGTTTGTATATTCTACGTGGCCAAAAGCACACTGGAATTGCACCAAAGATTTACAGGAACCATACGTGTGAACAGCCTATTAAACAACAAAAACAAGCAGCACTCTATGAGTTAAAGTAATAAAAACTTTATAGTTGAAAAAGTTAAAAATGGACATCAAACAAATGTACACAAGTAAATATGCCGTGGTGGACAATTGGGGTACATAAAATAACTACCAATGGCATAGCATTGAAAGGAGTCCTGTGATGGAGTTATAAAATACCTTTCAATACCACTCTATCACAGGACTCCTTTCAATGCTATGCCATTGGTAGTTATTTTATGTACCCCAATTGTCCACCACGGCATATTTACTTGTGTACATTTGTGTGATGTCCATTTTTTACTTTTTCAACTATAAAGTTTTTATTACTTTAACTCATAGAGCTCTGCTTGTTTTTGTTGTTTATTTTTGTACCCATCCTCCCATGGTTGGCAGGTGCACTGAGTCAAGTATAGATATCCATATAGGCATTACTGGGTTCTGTTTCATATTGTTGTAGCGCTATTGAGGGCTTTGTTCATGTGTACCGTGAACAGCCTATTGCATTAGAGTGTGCACCCCAAAGCTCTAACATACATGTAGCCTCGGCTGGGAAGTGCTCTGTGCTGAATGGCTTCCTGTTCATTCACAAACTGAACACAGTTTACCATGCTTCAGTTTTAAATGAACACAGTGAGTGATTAGCACCGCGTTCATTCAGAAAAGGAAGGGGCCTGTAAATGACACACTTCCCCTACTCCCTATCCTGAAAAATCCCCTTTTTGTAATTTGCAGCAGCAGCCAGCAGGATAGGGGAGGAGGGAAGCCAGCAGCTCTGTGGGGGGGGGGGGCAGGCTTTGGGCAGCAGGGGGAATCTGCACAGCACGGGTGATTAGGGTGTGTCCAGGCACGCCTATGACAGGAACCTTTAACAAAATCGCTCCATTCTGAGTCACAATGATGTCCATGCACACATAGACGTTTAGAGCAGTTAAGAGGCAAGGGAGCTTAGAGGCAGGAACCCCCCCCCCCCCCACAGCCAGTGCATCCAGGAGTCGCAGAGTTTTCACACAAAAAAAAAAACGCTTGACTCGCCTAAAAACCTATAAGCACTAGGTGCATTTAGCACTTCAGCGTAATTCATTTCAGTGGTCAGAATAAATTCTTACTCTGGCCAATGCAATTAATTAAAATTCAAGTGCTTGAAATGCCTAAACGCACCTAAAAGCCTTACACCACTTTGCAAACGGCAAGCCTTTTTTTCTGCCAAAACTCAGTTGCCAGGAGGAAAGGAGTCTAGGAGAGCTGGTAAAACGTCCAGTATACATGAGGCCTAAATGATACATTAAGTATACCTTGTGCCCTACCTAGCACTCCTGATTTTTTATTTTCCTTGTTTTTTATTTTCTTTTAATGAAAATGTGTACAATAATATTTTTATTTTCTTTTAATAAAAAATTAGTGCAATAATAATAATTATATTAATAATTAAAATGTATAAATATTAAAACGTTATCAATATCCTACATAAATGTTCTTTTCCTCCGTTATACATTGTATTACCTTATCATTTGTTGTGTAACCAAGCAATATAACAATACGTTATCTTTTATGTAACATTACTTTATATTTACATTATCTTATCTTCTTGTCCATAACATGGAAAAAATATATTTTATTTTATTGCTCAAATATTTATTTATATATTCCTGTTATTAGTTGTAAGTGCTTTTTGTATCTTTTCCTTGCATTGTCTTAAATTAAAAGAATGCAGGAAAAAAATATTAATAATATAATATTATATATTAATAATACTATTATTATTTGGTTTTGACAACTAGAACTGTTTTCTTTAAAATACATATATAGATTGAATGCACCTAATTTCTTATTTGTAATACATGGTTAAAGCTAAACTCGCATCATATATATAATGCATGTAATCTAGTTACTGTGTGTATTTGTAAAAATGTGTATGTAATTAAATGTGGCTTTAATACAGTTAGTATAATTACCTGAACCTGTCTGTATATTAGCGTTCTGTAATCCCTTGATAAACAGAACTATTTATAAAAAGAAAATGTAATAAAAAAAAAATAAGAAATTAAATTGGATCAAACGTGGCGTTGCATGGTGGTCCATAGTGAACGGTTGGGTTCCTTTTTCCTATTCTCCTAGGAAATAAACAATGAAGCCTGAGTGGTCACCATGGGCTTCATCATGGATTCCACTTTTGTTCTTGCTGTCTTTTCCCCATTATTTGTATAAATAGCCCCTTAGAGATAGAGGAACTGCAGGGCCAGCCAATTAGGCTGTATTTCATTGTATAGTGCTGTCAATCTAACACAGGGAATATGCTTACAGAAGGGGAAAACACAGAGATTATCTCATCGGTGTGCTACTGATCCATTACTAAACAACAACCCAAAAAAACAGGCTTACAGTCAGGGAGGGAGGTGTCATTGCTGTACTCCCGTGACAGTGAAAGTGGTGTCACCCTGTGTATTGTGCAGTCTGGCAGGGGTGTATTGCGCACCTATTGAAGGGTATAAAACACACAAACTATGGACCACATACTGTGGCCTTTGGACCCCTCACTGAAGTTAAACTTGAACAGCACTCTTTGTTACATGGACCCGGTCCGGACTAAGCCAATAAAACAGTGACAACAGAGGGTGTGCACCTGTGTGTGTTTTGCATTGATGAAGGGGCTTAAATAGGTAGGTACTCACCGTCTTTGGCTGTCTTTCCTTGTGGCTGGACTTTCTTTTAGCACTGGACTATCCACCTAATAAGTAACAAACATAGGTGCAAGGAATTTACACTGCATGTAAAAATGGTCATAGAGATAATTATTGCCCAATATGCCAGTTTTTGCCTTATCTTACCGTATCTTTCGGTTCTTGATTGGGTTCCAGTGTAAGAGACTCCAGACGCAGCTCTCTAACAACCAATCAAAACGGAGGATGAATTATAGGAAATATATGATGGCCAGAAAACTAGACAATGAAGCACAGATCACAGAGCAAACAAGGGGTGTTCCCTCTAATATAACATGACTGGGAGGCAGCTAACCTAGACTAGGGGGAAAGTTAGCAAGAGGTAAAAGAAACTTGACATTTCTAGGAGGACTGCAGATCAGACACAGCAAGAGAAGACAGTTAATGTAAGATCACATGACTCACGCTCCACGCTCTGCAGGACTGTACCCTCCAGTGCTGGCAGGAATAGCTCTGCGCAGGAGGCGGAGCCATGTTGAGGGGTCGATGTTCATCTGTCGAGCACGGAGGAAAGCCTTGCCTGGGTACAAATGTCAATGAAATACAGTTACATTTAGATTGTAAAATGTAGGGTAACCATAGCAGCTTATGCCATTGAAAAATTGGGGATGATTCCCATCACTTCCTGTCCTAAAGACACAACAGGAATTGGGAAAAAATCTCTCCAAAACAATGAGAAAATTATTTTTCTTGGGCTCTATATGAACATTTCCCAGTGTAATGTCCCTTGTGAGAGATACCTTAACCACCTCCATACCACGCCTATTCTGGCACTCCTCTCCTACATGTAAAAATCATAATTTTATTGCTAGAAAATTACTCAAAACCCCCAAAAATTATATATATATTTTTTAGCAGACACTCTATGGAATAAAATGGCGGTTGTTGGAAATGTTTATGTCACACGATATTTGCGCAACAATTTTTCCAACACGTTTTTTGGAAAAAAATGTCATTCATTAAAAAATAACAAAACAGTAAAGTTAGCCCAATTTTTTTTATATAATGTGAAAGATGATGTTACGCCGAGTAAATAGATACCCAATATGTCACAGTTTAAAATCGTGTGCACTTGTGGAATGGCGCTAAATTATGGTACTTAAAAATCTCCATAGGAAGCGCTTTTTTTTACAGGTTACCAGTTTAGAGTTACAGAGGAGGTCTAGTGCTAGAATTGTTGCTCTTGCTCTAATGCATGTGGCGATACCTCACATGTGTGGTTTGAACGGTGTTTACATATGCAGGCACGACTTAACAGGTGCATTAATTTCTGTGCTTGAGAACAGGGGTCAGGGGGCACTTTAAAATAAAAATGTATTGTTTATTTGACTTTTACTTTTTCTTTAAAAAAAAAAAAATTATCACTTTTATTACTATTACAGGGAATGTAAACATCCCTTGTAATAGGAATGGTGCATGACAGGTCCTCTTTATGGAGAGATCTGCTCCATGCTGGAAAGATTAAGATAAAAAATAAATAAAAAAAAGGAACAATCGCTTTCTTTCCAGCTGAGAGCTTGGCTTTGTTTACCTCCGCCGGCCGGACGTGAGGTCATAACTTCGCATCCGGTCCTCCGACTGTCATAGGGAAGACTGGGGACCATCTGATCACCGGAAATCTCTATGATCATCGTACAGCGGAACCGGATTCCTTCTCTGGGTCACCTATTGCACAGGCATGGGTTCCGGCGATTATTATTGATTATTATTAATTTGTTGCGTTTCATACATTTAGATGTGGCATTCGATTTATGAATTTCTGAAATTTACAGATTTACAAATGTATTCAAAATAACTAATTTTGTTCATGACGAATGACCCGAAAGCCAAGAATTTTTATTTTTTTTAACTAAAATGAACAACTTATTTGGCAGTGCACATCTCTAGTACATAGCAATCATTACTTCTATGGCCCTGTACACACGGGCAAGAATCTCGTCAGGAAAAAAAACGTTGTTTTCCCTGAAGAGATTCTTGGCAAGAATGTCTTGCCGCCCGAGTGTACACACTGACCTTTTCAAAAGAACCGCGGTTCTCTTAAAATTCAAGAACGCGGTGACGTCATCGTGTACGACGAGCATGCGCTCATCACATTTGAAGCCGTTGCCGACATCTTGCTACACCCTACCTATGCCGTGGAAGCTACCGCGCATGTGTCAAAGTCATTTCGGGCATGCGTGGGTCTCCACGGCGACAGGTAAGTATACACACTCTCGGGTTTCTCATCAGGAAACAGGCCGACAAGAATCTCGATGAAAAAAAAGAGCGCAGGTTCTCTATTTTTTTATCGTCGAGATTCTGGCCAGATTTCCTGATGAGAAACCTGAAAGCGTCGTACACACAAACGGTAATCTCGGCAAGAAGCAGTTTTCATGCTGTTTTTTGCCGAGAAAACCGATCGTGTTTACAAAGCTTAATACATGAAACCTACTGATTTTACACAACATAAAATGGACAGGGACAGTCCTCGAAAGCCCAACACACCTTGTTCTTTGGAGAAAATGTTCTTTTGTCGACGTAGTTTCGAAAATCTTTCAATTACTGGATTATAAAATGCTACCTGAAATTTAACATAAATGCAAGGATTACATATATGATATTGACATTAGAACTGGTATATAATATTGAAACTGAAGTTCAGATATACAGTATATATATACAGTATATATATATATATATATATATATATATTATATATATATATATACACGGTATGTGCATGTATTGCCACCTCAGTACCTGTGTAGTCTGCAAAAATGGCTGCACATAGATCTTAAGTACTGTATTTATCGGCGTATAGAACGCATAGGTGTTTCAGGGAAAAAAACTTTCCACAACCCCCTGTGTATAACACGCAGGCACAGTTTACACTCTATTTTCAGGGTAAAAAAGTGAGTGTTATACGCCAATAAATACAGTAGGTAAGGTGATTTTTATATACGTAGTTTGCCAACCTACCAGATTGAAATTTACTGGCACGACACCGAAAATTTACTGGCACAGCCACATTTTTACTGGCATTTCACAAATGTTACTAAATTAAATTTTTAGGTGCAAATTTCAGTATTTAGGCTACAAACAAGTACGCTAGGCAAATAGCAATGTGATTTAAGGTATATATTAACCACTTTAGCCCCGGACCATATTGCTGTCCAAAGACCAGAGCACTTTTTGTGATTCGGCACTGCGTCGCTTTAACTGACAATTGCACGGTCGTGCGACGTGGCTCCCAAACAAAATTGGCGTCCTTTTTTTCCCACAAATAGAGCTTTCTTTTGGTGGTATTTGATCATCTCTGCGGTTTTTATTTTTTGCGCTATAAACAAAAATAGAGCGACTATTTTGAAAAAAATGCAATATTTTTTACATTTTGCTATAATAAATATCCCCAAAAAAGATATAAAAAAAAAATTTTTTCCTCAGTTTAGGCCGATACGTATTCTTCTACATATTTTTCGTTAAAAAAAAAATCGCAATTAGCGTTTATTGATTGGTTTGCGCAAAATTTATAGCGTTTACAAAAAAGGGGGTAGTTTTATGGCTTTTTTATTAATATTTTTTTTTTACTAGTAATGGCGGCGATCAGCATTTTTTTTCGGTACTGCGATATTATGGCGGACACATCGGACACTTTTGACACATTTTTGGGACCATTGGCATTTTTATAGCGATCAATGCTATAAAAATGCATTGGATTACGATAAAAATGCCATTGGCAGTGAAGGGGTTAACACTAGGGGGCGGGGAAGGGGTTAAGTGTGTTCCTATTTGTGTTCTAACTGTATGGGGGGGTGGACTAGGGGGAATCACTGATCTTCCGTTCATACATTGTATGAACGGAAGATCAGCGTTTCCCCCGCTGACAGGAACGAGAGCTGTGTGTTTACACACACAGCTCTCGTTCCCCGCTCTGTAACGAACAAGCGCGCGTGCCCGGCAGGGATCGCGCCCTCCGGGCACGCGCGCGGGACTCGGGGGCGAGCGGGGGGGGGCGCGTGCGCGGGCCGCCGGCGGCGCGTGCGCGCCCCCTAGGGCCGCGAAAGTCCCGACGTAGAGCTACGGGCTCTCGCCCAGGAGAGCCGACCTGCCGCCGTAGAACGACGGCAGCTGGTCGGCTACTGGTTAAGGTAAAAAAGCATATTTTTGTTCTTTTCGATATAAGGGCAAATTATTTAGTCACATCACCCCCTGCCTCCATCCCCCTGTGCCACCAACACCCCCTGCCTTCACCCCCCCTGCGGTGCCACAATCTCCCCTGCCTCCAATCTCCCCCAGGCTCCCTGCCTCCATCGTCCCCTGCCTTTCATCCCTCTCTGCGGTGCCACCAACAACCCCTGCCTCCAATCTCCCCCTGCCTCCAATCTCCCCCTGCCTCCAATCACCCCCTGCCTCCAATCACCCCCTGCCTCCATCGTCCCCTGCCTTCATCGTCCCCTGACTCCATCCCCCTCTGCGGTGCCACCAACAACCCCTGTCTCCATCCCCCACCCTCTGCGGTGTCACCAACACCCCCTGCCTCCAATCTACCCCTGCCTCCAATCTCCCCCTGCCTCTATCCCCCTCTGCGGTGCCACCTCAGCCACCATCACCCCTGCCTCCAATAACCCCCTACCTCCAATCTCCATGTGCAGTTCCAAGCCAAACCGATCTCGGCTATTTTTACTGGCACATTCCCGCAACCATAGACATTTACGAATGGGGGAAAAAAGTGCCCGTTTTTACGAACTGTCTGTAAAAATACGGACGGTTGGCAACACAGGCCCCCCCCTTGATTAGCACCCTAAAAACCACAGAAATATATTACGTAGTGTGGTTCTTGCTCTTGCTACCAAAATGTCTTCTTTGCTACATTCGAACACAAGATCTCCCAATCGCAACAGAAAAGTTTTACTGTCTTCCATAACTGATAGCAACATTTTTCATTAAAGTTTATGTCTAGTCATTTTTTTTATTTAAGTTTTGGATAGCGTGGAGAATAGTTGTAACTTTTGTTTGGTTTTATGGCTTTTACTGGTTTAGAGAGATTTCTCCTCACTTACTTCACTGGCGACAACAGTTTCACTAGACCAGAGGGTCACACCTAATATTTTACAAATATATGCGGGCCAAAAAATTTCCAGCTTAGTACATGAATTAATATAATTAATGAATATTTTTTTTAATCAGCAGGATATGATTTAGGGAAAAAAACTCAGTAAAACAAATCATAGAGCTATTAATAATCGTCAAACAAAAATAAATCCAGTCTGCACTTTTCTCATCAGAGTCTCCACTTACACCGGGGTCGTCTTCAGAGTTTCCCCTTTCATTAGGGTCCCATCAGTGTCTCCTCTTACATTAGGGTCCCCACCAGAGTCCCTCCTTTTATCAAGGTATCAAGGTCCCCCATTATTTCAGGGTTCCCATCAGAGTTTACATTACATCAGAGTCTCTCACTGCAGGGGGGTAAGGGGAGCAGAGACTGTGCACATCAGCTGTTGGGGGGGGGGCAGAGACTGTGCATATCAGCTGTTGGGGGGGGGGGGGCAAAGACTGTGCACATCATCTGGGCCTCATGTAGCCTACGGGCCATAGTTTGGAGACCCCTGCACTAGACATAAATTGAGAGAAATTCTGCAATATGGACACTAACAGCAATAAAAAGCTGAAATTGGTTCTAGCCATCGCCTACTCTGTGTTGCTGTTGGGGATTGTTCCTCACTCGCTGTCTGAGGAAACTGCCCTCACTGGACGCACACTTTAAATAAAGAGCACCTGTAAAACTTCATTACGCTGTCTGTACCTCACATAGCAGCATTCCCTGAGGTTCCAGCTCCAGAAAGGTTTCATGTCTCTGGTCATCCAGAAATTCTTCCAGCTTCACATATTTAATGGCGCAAAGGGAGCGAAAATCTTTCCTGTACACAGAAACCTGCAGCTCTCGTGCCTGGACACATAGAAAGGAATCACAAACCAATCAGTATGATGCATTATAGATAATGTGAATAAATGATGGCAGATCAACAGCAATGCCCTGGGGTTCAGACATGACCCACATTGAACCAGAACAGTCCAGACAATTTTTTAGTTCCTTTTCACCATAACCTTAGTACTTATACTTGCTTGTTAATAGAAGTCATATATTTTACACGTATATTGTGCTGGAGACCCCCTTTGTTTTCTACAAAACAGACACACTGTGTAGGTGAGTAACCTAGGTGATACACACCATACACAATCCTTCCAGTCAGGGCCACACTATAGATATATATATGTAATATAGTGATATAGGGCCGGATTCAGATACATTTGATGTATCTGTCCGGCGGCGTAGCGTATGCTGTTTACGCTACGCCGCTGCAAATATTGAGGGCAAGTGCCTTATTCAGAAAGCACTTGCTCCATAATATGCGATGGCGAAGCGTAAAGTGCCCGACGGAAGGCCGCGCAATTCAAATTTGTGATGTGGGGGCGTGATTCATGTAAATAAATCATGACCCCACGTAATTGACGTTTTTTTTGAACGACGCAATCACTTCACTATTTGTCAATGTAAACGATGTTAACGTAACTAACCGCGAGCCCCATTCCCGAACGATTTACGCAAATGACGTAACCGACGTGCAATTCGACGCTGTCCCGACGTCCATACTTAACATTGGCTACGCCTCCTATAGCAGGGGTAACCTTACGCCGCTATAACGCTTACGCAAACTACGTAAACTACGACGGCCGGCTGCAAGCACGTTCGGGAATCGCCGTAAATCCCTTATTTACATATTCGACGCGTAAAACGACAGAAGCGCCACCTAGCGGCCAGCGTAAAAACTGCAACTAATATACGACGGTGTAACAGAATTACCCCGCTCGTATATTAGCAGAATTCCGGCGTATCTTCTTTTCTGAATAGCAAAAAAAGATACGCCGGCTATTCTTAGTATTTACGTGGCGTATCTCTTGATACGCTGACGTAAATACTTTCTGAATCTGGCCCATAGTGTATATCACAGTATATCCCCCTACTAGTTAGGTGCTAATGGGGGTGAATTTAGTTATTCATGGTATTCTAATAGGTTCTGGAACATAGTGGGATGGAAGTGGGATGGAAGTGGCAGCTCCTGGGCTGATTAATTATACAGCCTCAGCCAATCCCTGATCAAGAGAGTGATCAGCAGGGGGCTGAGCAGGGTATAAATGGTCTGCAGCCTTGAACACCAGGGTCCTTTGCCTGTTGGAGAGTGATACAGCCTAGAGGGGCTATCTGCCCTCCAGGGTGATCCGGTGGACTCTGCAGGAAGGTCTGCAATGTGGTTGCACGATGGTGGGCTTTAACGTGTACAGCTGCTTTGCACTGGGAGCACACTCACTCAGTGCCCACAACACTGTGACGGCACTGTCACCAACAGCACCCAATAACTGTTTGCAGTCGGGAGCCAGTAGGACAGGCTTTAGATCACGTCATGAATGTGACACCCAGTCTTAGTGATTGTATGACAGAAAAGCCCAAGGAAGGGCTATCTACCTATCTATCTATCTATCTTTCTATCTTTCTATCTATCCATCTCAGTCCTATCTTATCTTCACATCATGTTTAGAAAAATTGAATATTGTGGAGGCAATATGGACTTTCATGGTATGGCCTTTTTAGGCCTTGAGATTCTCAAGTTTTTGGCGCTGGCTATGTATTGCTCAAAATGCCATCTTTCCATTGGGTCCTATCCATTCCTATTGTGGGGTTACTATCAGAGGGATTAGTCTATACCTCTAGTCCTTTAATCTATGACAATATACCATGAAGATTGGTCACTAATTATTTATATATTTTGATGTTATTATTGTATATCTGATTCATATGCTTTTTTTGTAGATCTTTTGTACAACGGGAAGATTAGTATATGTACATCCACTGCGGAATGACCATCTATATCCAAGGTCCCTTGTATGTCAGATAAATGGATGTTCTACATATAGCAGCATCCAATGTCTAGGACAGGGGTCTCAAACTGGCGGCCCTCCAGCTGTGGCGAAACTACAAGTCCCATCATGCCTCTGCCTATGGGAGTCATGCTTGTGCCTGTCAGCCTTGCAATGCCTCATGGGATTTGTAGTTTTGCAACAGCTGGAGGGCCGCCAGTTTGAGACCCCTGGTCTAGGATGTCTATTTTTTTTTTACAACCCTGTAAGGCAAAAGGCATAATGAGCTAGTATGCACCGCATACTAGCTCATTATGAAATACTTACGTCTGTAACTGAGGTAGCTGACATGTTGCCTCGGCGTGTCTCTCGGGTATTGCAGCTCCAGCGCTGTGAGTGGCTGGAGTCACAATGTTGCCACTCCCACGCATGCGTGCGGGAGACTTCTTTCCACCAAGGTCCGGCATCTGCCGGGCCTTCAGCGGAGAATCCCCTTTGCGCATTCGCCGCTGCAGTTAAAGGTCGTAAAGGTTTAGGAGATATTTTTTTACCTATTTTTTTTTTACCTACAGGTAAGCCTTATTATAGGCTTACCTGTAGGTAAAAGTTAACAAAATGACTATACAACCTTTTTAAGGCTGATTTTATTATGTATGATTTTGTAAAATAAATTTATATTTTTGTAAATTGACTTTGTAATTCATACTGTACCACGAAAGTCCATATTGCCTCCACAATATTTAATTTTTCTATATAATAGTACTTACATTTTTTTCTTATCAAGTAGTGTTTCTCATTATTCACATTATGTTTTGTGCGGTTATTCTATCTCCATCAGTGTTTCTCACCCTTTCAAGCTGTAGTTTGAAAACCTGATCCCACGTGTCCCGACCTTCTGTCTTCCAAGAAGTTTGTCCCACCACAACATTGTCCAGCCGTAACACAACACTGATTTCATCTGCAGGTAACAAAGATACAAAACACACATATGAACTTTTGAATTAAAAGTATTCCCTGCTACCCACAACAACCAATCAGCTTCAAAATGGCATTCTTACAGGACAGATTTACTGTAAATATGCAAAGGAGAATGTGATGAGCTACTGTGGACTAGAACACATTTCTCCATATGCAGTTGTGTGCAGAGTACAATTTAAACAGTTCTATTGCTCACTGTGTCATTTGACCTGTTACAAAACAATTCCTTTCCTTCCTGTTTTGTCACTGATAGTACATAAACTATTTATAAACAGGAATCAGTCTCTACAAGATCAGTGCACATTATGGCGTTAAAGATGTTAAAAAATGGCAACTTTAATGGCGGCCATACATGTTTTTTGATTTGAGATTAATCTAGGAATGAGTGATAATGAAGAAGAGATTCATTGCTGATTAAAATTTTATACGATTGAATGCAGTGGGAGTTATTTACTAAAGGCAAATGCACTTTGCACTACAAGCACACTGAAAGTGCTATTGGAAGTCCAGTCGCTGTAGATCTGAGGGGGACATGCAAGGAAAATCAAAAACAGCATTTAGCTTGCACATGATTGGATGATGAAATCAGCAGAGCTTCCCCTCATTCCAGATCTACCCCTCAGATTTACAGCGATTGCACTTCCATGTGCACTTTCAGAGCAAAGTGCATTTGCCTTTGGTAACTCAACCCCCATTGTTCCATTCTTTGCGATAAACTGAAAATATTATTCAAAAGTGCAGTTGCATACGTGTCATAGGTGCTCATACACTAGCGGAATTTTGTTTGAAAATCTTTCATTTAAAGCAGTAGTAAAGTCTGCTTTTTTATTTATACCTACAGGTAACCCTTTAACCTCCCTGGCGGTATGATTCTGTCTGGAATTTTGTACCAAAAGCGGTACAATTATTTTGCATGGAAATTCTGCATTTTATAATGTAGGCCTGCAATTCTTAGGAATAACTCACTTAAATCTGTCCAAACAAGAGTCTAGTAGACATCCCCGGTATGATAAAGTTTAAAACACAAAATCATAAAATTATAATATAATAAATAACTATAAATAATTAAAACAAATTTATTAAAAATGTAAGCAAATCAAAAACACTGAAATTTGCTCAGTTGCAGAATTGTCGCTGTCATTACTTTTATTTTTTTATGACGGATTTCCCCACAAATCGCTATCGCTCAATTCTGCAAGTCATTAGAATTTATTATCGATGTTTTCTAGCTGCTCTAAAATCACTTTTGACATAAAGGGACACTTTTGGTTGCTATGGACAATCTACAGTTTGCACAAAAATTTTTTTTTTATTTTATAAAAGTACATGCAGGATACAGGACAGACCACTAGGGACAAGGGGGGTGTGTATTTTTTACATACAGTACTGTAATCTGTAAGATTACAGTATACTGTATGTATTGTGTTTATTGACTTTTTTGAATTTGGCGCCGTTCTCCGCCCCTGTGCGTCGTAACGTCGCAGGGAACGGAGATCGACGGCACACAGGCACTGTGTGAATCGAGCGAGGACTACACTCGCTCACACAGCGGGGAGGCATCGCTGGATCCAGGGACAAGGTAAGTAATTTGCCTGGAGAAGGTAAGCCGGTGCGCGCTGCAGGCTCTGCACAGCTACCCCGAGCATGACTGGTTACTGGGGTTACCGATAATAGCATTAAAAAACCACCCCGAGTCACGCTCGGGATCACCTCTAAGCAGGTTAATAAGGCTTACCTATAGGTACAGTAAATATCTTCTAAACCTGCACAGTTTAGACGGTATTTACTGATGTCACCGGCTAGGGGTGCAACAGATCAAAAAAATCACGGATCGGATCATTTTCGGATCAGCAAATAAAAAAAAGAAGACAAATCTTGTTACACCCACCTAATCACTATCATTAATCTGGTGTCACCCCCTCCACTCTGGTGTCACCCCCTCCACCCTGGTGTCACCTTCCTCCACTCTGGTGTACAGACATGCTCCCCAGGTGATGGTGTAGCTCCTACCTGGAGGTGCAGAGCTCACCGATGCTGTCTCCACATGTCTGCAGGCAGTTCTGGGTCTGTAGTGAGCGCGCTGAGGCGGGGAGGCATGTCACGCTGTGCTCTGACAAGAACACGGGGGTAGAGCAAGATGGCCGCCACCCTGGAGCTAGGCCTAAGCCGGGGACTTTCCTACGACCGAGGCTCCGGAGCGCTCCGCTGATCGCGTAGTGTGCTGATCCGAACGGGGTGACCCGTTCAGATGACGGATCGGTGATGATCCGTTGCACCCCTATGATCATGTGCGCGCATGCTGTCCCTTGAGAGGGTTGTGCCACGGCCATGGGATTTTAGTAAGCAAAGCCATTAAATAGTAAAAAAAAATTACGGATGGGAGTGCTTTTTTTCGGGGTAGGTAAGTAGGTTATTTATTGTTGTTAACTTTTTTCTTTTTTACTCAGATCACACTTTTTCCATTTCTTCCTTAATAGTTTGGAACTCACATGCACTTTAACCACTTGTGGACCGCCCACTGTACATATACTGCAGCAGGTTTGCCACTCTGCGCCAGATCACGCACCTAGTAGGTGATCTGACACTTCTGGGTCTGGGAGGAGTGCGCACTCCCGGGGACCCACTCCTGCTGTGATCACACATAGCGAGATCCCAGCAGCAGCGGATATCGCGGACTCAAGGAATGTTTGCTGGCATCCACCAATTACACAGGGCACAGGCAGAATGGCACTCTGCTTATGTAAACACGGCAGATTGTCATTCTGTCAGAGGGGAAAGTATTGATCACCTCTATTGATCAAGTTCTTTATATCAAACCGAGGATGTCAACTTGCGAAAGAACAGGGGGTCACAGGGGGTCAAAAAATCACAAAGAGCTACACATAATATTTAGTAAGCTACACATAATATTTAGTATGCTATAGGACTTCAGACTTACTAGAAGGAATCGGTAGAAACTGTAAAAATGCTATAGATGTGTTTGAGGACACACTATAGGAGAATTTAAACATATTTCATGAGGCATTCTGCATGGCAATGCACATGTTAATATATGATCTCTCTCTTTAGTCTCAGAACTGCCACTTCCTGTAAAGAAAATACATATCCAACAATCCCCGGGTCTCTCAATTAGCACTCCCACATTCATGATGCAACACAAAGGAAATATCAAGGAATGCACTGGATGCTACATGGCCTGAAACAAGAAGAATCCTGTTCTTATAGTGATTAGGGACAAGCTAGGTGAATGAATACAAGGACGTTAGGGTAATCGATCAGCCATGACACTACAAACGACAGCTTTAACATGTGAGCCCAACAGGCAAACAAACACAGGGAATATTACACTAATACCTAGTTAACAGACAACGAACATGTTTTGAAGTGTACAATGCCTTTAAAGCGGAGTTCCACCCAAAAATGGAACTTCCGCTTAATCCCCTCCCCCTTACATGCCACATTTGGCATGTAATTTTTTGGGGGGGGGGGGGGGAGTGGGGGCTTCAGGAGGAGTGGGACTTCCTGTCCCACTTCCTCCTTCCGCCGAGGGGCTGGTTAGGCGATTAAGCTTAATCGCCTACAGCAGCCCCTCCCTGTAGGCGACCGCCTAGGACACTGACAGGTCCTAGACGATTGCCTGTGCCGCTAGTGCATGCGCAGTGGGTGCCTGGCCGTGAAGCCGAAGGCTAGAATGAAGACGCCAGCCGGGGAGGGGGGGGGGAGAGGAGCGAAGCCCCGGCCGGTGCGTCGCTGGAACGTGGAGAAGGTAAGTGAATGTTTATTAAAAGCCAGCAGCTACACTTTTTGTAGCTGCTGACTTTTAATAAACAAAACATTTGCCTGGAACACCCCTTTAAGGTAGGTTTTGTTCAAGTATCATATCTAGTGCATTGGTACATAACAACAACTAAAAAAAGTGCTGATTACTTGAAAATTCCTCGCTGCGATTAATACTGGATGTGCGGGAGTACATGCTTCGTGCAGTGCGTGTTTTCAGGCTCTTTGCTTCTACAGGGCTGCTTCCAGGCAGCCATGTCATTGAATTTCTTGTGCGTCCAGGAACGTTATCTAATAGATCCGTACAGCCCAGGAGGCGAAACTCCAACACACCTGTAAAAAGAGACCACATAAAAAAAACAAGGTTCTCTGGATGAAATCATGTTGGTCCAGTAAACTGTCTGAAATATAATAAAATTACAATTAAAACTACTTTGCAAGAAAGACAGAAAATTAAGCCTTTGAATGTATTTGGGGGCACAGCCCCCTCCCCTAAGGGACTTGGGGGTCAAGTCACTAATGCTACGTACACACGAGCGTTATTCATGTGATGGAAAAAAACAACGTTTTTCTCAACGTGATTCCCCTCAAGCCTGCCTTGCATACACACGTTTGTGATAAAAAATGCTGGAGCAAAGTGCTGTGACGTACAACACGTACGACGGCACTATAAAGGGGAAGTTCCATTCGAATGACGCCACCCTTTGGGCTGATTATGCTAATTTCCTGTCTGATAACTTGCTTCTGAGCATGTACATTTTGTTCCCCCTCGTTAAAGTGAATACACAACCGTTTTTCACGACGACAAAAACGACGACGTTGAAAAAAAAAATGCTCTGGAGCCTACAAACGACTGTTTTTCACGCCCAATTAAAAAAATTGTGCTTTTCTCGTCATGAAAAATGGTCGTGTGTACCTGGCATAAGAGAGGGGTCTCTGGACTTTTTAAACAAAGGGCCAGTGTATTTTCTTTAGGCTTTAGGAGGGCCGGACTGTGACCAGCGAGAGTGGAAATTTTCCTTGCATCAGTGGGAGTAAATATCACCACATTTGGTATTAGGGAGAATAGTGCCCCATTGTTGGTATCATTGGGAGGAATAGTGCCCCATCGTTGGTATCATTGGGAGGAATAGTGCCCCATCGTTGGTATCATTGGGAGGAATAGTGCCCCTATTGTTGATATCAGTGGGAGAAATGGTGCCCGATTGTTGATGCCAGTTGACAGAATAGTGTATCATATCAATGGGAGGAATAGATAAAGACAGCTCTCTGCTCATGAAGCACTGAGAACTGAGTGATCAGCGCTTAGCTTGGTTCTCAGTCTAATGCCGCGGACAGTCTTATGCCCGAACTTGTCTTGCATACTCACGGTCACACAAATGTTGTCGGAAATTCCGGATGCCAAGAACGCGGTGACATACAGTACAACAATACGACGAGACGAGAAAAATGAAATTCAATGATTCCGAGCATGCGTCGAATTGATTCCGAGCATGCGTCGAATTGATTCCGAGCATGCGTAGAATTTTTGTGCCTTAAATTGTGTACACACGGTTGGAACCAGCTCTCAAATTTTTGTTGTTAGAAATTCCGACAGCAAATGTCCGATGGAGCATACACACGGTCGGATTTTCCGACAACAAGCTCACATCAAACATTTGTTGTCGCTATTTACAACACTGAGTGGCTTTTGATGAAGTGTCATGTTATGTTTTGTGTGTACTCTCCCATGGAAAGTCAATTGTGATTATGTTCTGGAGTTTTGTAAGATGATTTCTTTTTTACATTTGCTCAATAAAAACCTTTGTTTGAGAAAAAAAAAAAAACATTTGTTGTCGGAAATTACAACCGCATTAGAGGGGACAGATGCAGCATCAGTTCGATGCTGCATCCACCTAGGTAAGTATGATTAAAAAAAACAGTACTTCTCTTTAAATATTAGTATTGGTTTACAAATGACAATGTAGATCGGTCAGCGTATTTTGGGGGATCAATGATATCTCCCTTCTTCAGGGCTTAAACATAAAAGGTAATCATAATAATTTTAAAATGCCACAAATCACCAAGAGTAAATTATTAGTTGTAGAGGGTAGAGACAACATTTTTGAATCTGCAAAAAGCTACCTATATCTAAACTACAGGGAAGTAAGGGATCAAAAATTCAGCACCACCAGTAATGCAGTCCTAAGGACAAAAGAGAGACTGGTGAGGTTTTATATAGTTTCCACTGGTGGTTTGGTGGCTTGTGGTTTGGATGAGGGTAGAGCAACCAACCATATGTAACCATGGAGTGGCACAAAGAAAAATCACATTATGGTAATATGAAATATTCGATGTGTGTAGTGGGGAAGCATTACCTGTGAGAGGGGCTGATTTAGAGAAAGTGCTGTGAGGAGAAGAGGGGGAAGGAGCGCTGTGTCTTGTTGGAGAAACACACATGGCCATCTCCTCTCGTAGGAGGCATCTTTTAGGGTGGTCATCAGGAAGGTCCTCTAGACATTTTTGTAGAGCCACTGTCAGTAGAGCCAGCCTCTGCCGAGACTCCACATGGCGAGCTTGTACCTAATTAAAACCAAAAAAAATCTATGAAACATTGATTTGCTAAACAGTGTTCAGTTTACAAGAGATAAAGCTTTAAGCTTGAACATCTGAAGCCACAGATCATGTTCTGCAATGTATTTGCACTAATCCTACTCAAAGTGGAAGTAAACACTCCTATTGTTTTCAGCCAAGGAAGCGGCCATCTTGATTTCTGTTTAATCTGCAACTGCCATGATGCTGTACATGTGACCTGTTGTGAAACCAGCCACTGGTTGAGAGCACAAACAAATGTGACAGCTAGCATTTACGGCATGCCAGGAATGTTAACTGTTTTTGTAACTATCAAAGTGAAGGGTTTACTTCCACTTTAACTTTGCAGGTATTCTAATCTAGATTGTAAGCTCTAACAAGCTGGGCCCTCTGATCCCTCCTGTATTGATTTGTATTTTAAGTGTATTGTCTGCCCCCATGTTATTAAGTGCTGCGCAAACTGTTGGCGCTATATAAATCCTGCATAATAATAATAATAACTTTCTTTGTGCTAACTGTATGCTTCGGCTGAGAAGTTGCTTCTATAGTTGTCAGTCACTTTACTTTTCTTACAGGAAAATATTCATCGTCTAAGTCAATACCTGCAAAGCTCAGTAGGATTAGTGCAATTACATTGCAGAACATGATCTGTGACTTCAGATGTTCAATCTTTATACCCAAGATTACATTAACCAAATCCACACCACTTAGGGTTAAATCAGACCTATTCTGTAAATTTTTGCATGTTAACAAATGTATATTAACCACTTGCTTACTGGGCACATATACCCCCCTCCTGCCCAGGTGAAATTTCAGCTTCCGACACTGCGTCGTTTTAACTGACAATTGCGCGGTCGTGCGACGTGGCTCCCAAACAAAATTGACGTCCTTTTTTCCCCACAAGTAGAGCTTTCTTTTGGTGGTATTTGATTGCCTGTGTGGTTTTTATTTTTTGCGCTATAAACAAAAAAGAGCGACAATTTTGAAAAAAAAAATACAATATTTTTTACTTGTTGCTATAATAAATATCCCAGTTTTTCTCAGTTTAGGGCGATACGTATTCTTCTACATATTTTTGGTAAAAATAAAAAAAAATCGCAATAAGCGACTGGTTTGCGCAAAAGTTATAGCGCTTACAAAATAGGGGACAGAATTATTATTTTTTATTATTTATTTTTTACTAGAAATGGCGGCGATCTGCGATTTTATTGGTACTGCGACGTTATGGCGGACACATTGGACATTTTTGACACATTTTTGGCGCCATTCACATTTATACTGCGATCAGTGCTATAAATATGCACTAATTACTGTATAAATGTGACTGGCATTGAAGGGGTTAACACTAGGGGGTGAGGAAGGGGTTAAATGTATCCTAGGTGTGTTCTAACCATGGGGGGAGGGGGGGTGACCGATCTGTGTCCCTATGTACAAGGGACACAGATCGATCTCCTCCTCTCCAGAGACAGGACGCTGTCTCTGTGTAAAAACGGCAATGAGAGATAATCTGTGAGATCATCTTTCATTCGCCGCACAGATCGCATCGCAAACGGCCATTCTGATTGGCCGTTTGCTGCGATCTGTGATTCGCTGTGTCCAAGGGACACGGCCAACACAGGGCTTCCCCGGTAGCGCGCTGTAGAGCGCGCGCTGGGAACGCCCAAAGGGGCGGCCGTCTTTTGACGGCAGGTTGGATATTCAGACCCGCGCTGTAGCCGTTGTTCGGCTATACCGCGGGTCTGAAGTGGTTAAGGAGTGTTATAATGTGTCTTAAAGCTCTACTGCCGCGTACACACGATCGGACATTTTGACAACAAAAACAGGGATTTTTTTCTGACGGAATGTTGACACAGTCACACAAATGTTGTCGGAAATTCCGATCGCCAAGAAAGCATTGACATACTGTACAACACTACAACGAGCCAAACTTTTGTTGTCGGAAAAATTGAGAAACAACTCAAACATTTGTTGTCGGAAATTCCGATAGCAAATGTCCGATGGAGCCTACACACAGTCGGAATATGTGACCAAAAGCTCACATCAAACATTTGTTGTCGGAAATTCCGATCGTGTGTACGTGGCATTAGACTCCAAATTAGACATGCTTAGTGTGCGAATTAAAAAAACAAAATGTAGTACATTTCTTCACTATGTCAATGCCTTCTATCTTTATAGACCCTGCAAGTACAGAAACCTACTCAACTACTGACA
Organism: Rana kukunoris; assembly: GCA_029574335.1. Lineage (NCBI taxonomy): Eukaryota > Metazoa > Chordata > Amphibia > Anura > Ranidae > Rana > Rana kukunoris. The sequence goes on along the minus strand of CM056051.1, from coordinate 488,450,872 downwards.
GATTTAGATTTGTACAACATAAAAGTTAATTATTCTGAATTCCAAGATAGGAACTATAAAGGCTAAATAGACTCCCTAAGACAACAAAGGTAAGTAGCGGACACAGGACGGCTTTAAATGTCTTTTACAAAACCAACAACTTATCAAACAGAAATTACACAAAGCTTTCAGGGGTATGTATAACAGACCAAACAGGGACAAATAGTTAATCGTTAGAGTTTACATACACATTAAAGCCCAAACGAATTTGTTATGGGTGGGGAATTGTCAAACCCCATGTGCTCATTTCTTGTTTCCTTTATGTCCCATTTGGGAAATTCTCTCTACTTCCTGCCCTGCAGGCACAACTGGAAGCAAAGGTAAATCCCCCCTGTAAAACCAGAACAAGTGTCCCAAAGTAGAAGATTTCCCCTCATTCAAATCAACCTTTTTGGTTTTTCCCTTCAATTTAGTTCAAGTGACAATGGCCACCGGAACAAATAGAGAGAGAGGATAAATGTCTCTAACAGGGACACAGACAGCAATAAAAAACTAAACATAGAAAAAAGCCAGCGCTCCCAAAGTATTCCAAATTGACCGTTTGCTGAACAACCATATCAGCAAAATAACACCAATGTTTTGAGAGTATACAGACTGTCCCTCTCAAGGTGACAGGCAGAGACCTTGAGACAGAGGGTCTATGTAAACTATTTTGCTGATATGGGACTTCATTAAATGGTCATTTTAGAATATTGTTAGTGTGCTGACTTTTCTTTATGTTGTTATTTTTGCTACGTTGCTGCTTAACCACTTAAGCCTCGGACCATTTTGTTGCCCCGGACCAGGCCTCTTTTTGGGTTTCGGCACTGCGTCGATTTAACTGACAATTGCGCGGTCATGCAACATGGCTGCCAAACAAAATTGGCGTCCTTTTTTTCCCCACAAATAGAGCTTTCTTTTGCTGGTATTTGATCACCTCTGTGATTTTTATTTTTTGCGCTATAAACAAAAATATAGCGACAATTTTGAAAAAAAAATCAATATTTTTTACTTTTTTCTATAATAAATATCCCCAAAAACATATATAAAAAAAAGCTTTTTTCCTCAGTTTAGGATGATACGTATTCTTCTACATATTTTTGGTAATAAACGCAATAAACGTTTATCGTCTGTTCCCTATGACAGGGAACAGACGATCAGTGACAGTCTCACTAAGAAGCACGGGGAGACAAAGAAGCCCCGTCTGCCCCCGATGTGGTGGAGTAGAGGGCTTCTTTTTTCATATGGTCTGGTCCTGCCCTGTGCTAAAGTCTTTTTGGCAGGGGGTAGTTAATGTCATTAGGTCTGTCAGCAAGGTCCACTTGTCCTGTGACCCCCTGCCATTGCTTTTGGGGATAGTTGACACACTCAGTGGTACTCAATTCAAGAAGCTTTTTACTTTCTTTGCAGCCTTCTATGCTAGGAAGGCTATCCTGATGCAGTGGAAGGAGGCCTCCCCCCGCCTCGATACAACAATGGAAAGCTTTAATCAATGGGGCCCTTCCTCTGTACAAATTGACACATTTGGGACTCAATTGTCCCGGGAAGTTCGACAAGGTTTGGGCGGCATGGGTACATGCGAAACATCTGGATTTAGCCTAGGTGAAGGGAGTGTCGGGAGCGGCTAACTGTTCCTTTGTGGTAACGAGGTTGACTGATGTGGGAACCATGTGGGGATTTTCTAAGATGCACTTCTGGTCATGACTCTACCTGTGCTGGGCGCTGTGAGACTAGTTTCCCTCTCCCCCCGCCCCCCTCCCCTTTCCCTCCCCTCTGTTCTGTGCCAATTGGTGCAGCGGTGAGGGTCTTCTCCTTTTGCCCTGATAGGGAAACCCTTCTTATCTCCTCCAACCCACGTCTGACACTTGTAGGGTTCCCAGTCTATGTGTTCCTGGTAGTGGGGGTTTGTGACGCCCTCTACTAATAATACTCTGCTTTAGTTAGGTCATGTTTATTAATTTATCCCTTTGCACTAATACTTTAATGAGGTTCTGTGATTATGCAATTGATTGGGTGCTCATGTCACTGTACTGTACGCTTGTGAATTTTTGTGCTCTATGCCATTGATTTCACTGCTCTTGTTTTTCTCATTGCCTGGTGAGGGCTCTTTCACACGTCCGTTCAGTTTTCCCCTTCAGTTTTTTCCCCTTCAGTTGATCAGTTTTTCATCCGTTTTTCGTCCGTTCCGTTTTTTTTGATGGAAGAAAAATAGGGTTTTCTTCCGTCCAAAAAAACGGAGCTTACTGCAGACGGATGTTAACGGACGTTTAGCGGATGCTCATCCGCTAACGGATCCGCTCCCATAGGGAAGCATTGAGGTCCGTTAACGGACGTCCAAAAAAAACGGACGAACTGAACGGACGTGTGAAAGGGCCCTGACTGTTCGCTGTCTTTTGTTGTTTTTGTTACTTACATAAATAAAAAACTTCTTGTTAAAAGAAAAAAAAAGAAGCACGGGGAGAGGTTTGTTTACACTCACCTCTCCCCGTTTTTCAGCTCTGTGATCCGATTGCAGGACACCAGCAGGGATCGGGTCTGCAGGTCCCACAAGCGCGGAGTTGGAGTTTAGGACCGGGTATCGAGCGCTCCACTACCGCACGCGACCCGCGGCTAGGATCTTAAAGGGGACGTACCTGTACGCCCCTTGTGCCCAGCCGTGCCATTCTGTCGACGTATATCGTCATGCGGCGGTCCTTAAGCCCCTAATCACACAAAGATGGTTGCATGAAGTCATTGTGGGGTTAAATTATGTATTACAAGCAATTACACCTGGCAGGAGTTCTATTCCTTTACCATTCTGTTCAAAACTGTGCCTTTTGCCAAATAAAGGACACCAGGTTAAAGCTCCAAGTCACCACTCTGAACTTATAGAAGGCTAAAGGTTTTGTAACACTGTTAAACTGGTCATACATAGTTACATAGTTACATAGTTACATAGTTAGTCAGGTTGAAAAAAGACACAAGTCCATCCAGTTCAACCATAAAAAAAATAAAAAAAATAAAACAAAGTAAAACACAGTACATCCTCCCATACACCCAACTCCATACCCACAGTTGATCCAGAGGAAGGCAAAAAACCCCAGCAGAGCGATGATCCAATTTGCTACCGGAGGGGAAAAAATTCCTTCCTGATCCCCCGAAAGGCAATCGGATTTACCCCGGATCAACTTTACCTACAAAACTTAGTACTCAGTTATATTATGTGCATTTAGGAAAGAATCCAGGCCTCTCTTAAAGCAATCTACTGAGCTGGCCAGAACCACCTCTGGAGGGAGTCTGTTCCACATTTTCACAGCTCTTACTGTGAAGAAACCTTTCCGTATTTGGAGGTGAAATCTCTTTTCCTCCAGACGTAAAGAGTGCCCCCTTGTCCTCAGTGTTGACCTTAAAGTGAATAACTCAACACCAAGTTCACTATATGGACCTCTTATGTATTTGTACATGTTGATCATATCCCCCCTTATTCTCCTCTTCTCAAGAGTGAATAAATTCAGTTCCTCTACACTAATACACATACACTAATAGATTTTTGTTCAAAAAATTTCTCAAACTAACACATTTCTAAGAATGTATGTGTTTTTGTTATGTAAAGTCCATTCATTTAAAAATCAAATGTGAAAGGCAAACTAAATTTTGAATGTACTTGTCATGAACAACTTCGGCCACCAGATGGCGCTAGCGGCGCGTCAGCGCGATCGGGACGCGCACATTCGCGGCAGGGGCGCGCGCGCGATCACGACATTGCGACGGGAGCGGGCGCGCGCGTTCGCGGCAACGGTGCGCGCGCATCACGCGAACGTCATTCTGGCGCCAAAAGAGGATATTTAAACTTGCTGTCAGCGTTTGCCTCTTGCTGTCCGGTCTACAGCAGTTCCTGAGACTATCTGTATCTACCTACCTGAATCTGTTCCTGACAACCCGGCCTGTTCCTGACTCCGCTTGCCTTCCGCCTGCCCTGACCTATTGCCTGCCTGACGATCCGCTTGCCTTACCCTCTTGCCGCTGCTGCCAACCCTGTTGTTGATCCGGTCTGACCCCTGACCTGCATTGCCTACTATACCTGCACCTGACCCGCTAGCCGGCCTCAGACTCTCCTGCTGGGGGCCTACCCCCATTGGACTACGATACACCTCCCGCTCTGGTGATTCCTGTGTCTCCAGTCATCTTCTCCTGCCGTCAGCGGATACAGTCCATACCTGCCTCTCTACGCAGCACCACGAGTCTTCTGAAGCCTTCCGGCCCAGCACCCGCGCTGCTACCGGCGCTCGTGCGACTCTGCACTCCCGCACTCCCTGTCCACTCTACCAGGGGGTCCCGGGATCAGAGGAGTAAGGGCAGCCACTCCTTGCACGTCGGGCTCGTCCACCAGGTACGTGACAGTACCGGACAGCCATGACCGAGCCCGCGCAGGGAGTGGATCCTATGCAAGAACTTTGTCGCCACCTGGACGGACTGACCCAAGCAGTCCGTACCCTGCAAGAGGGCTACACGCGTCTGGAAAATCGCGTCCAGGCATTGTCTGCTCCCGCTTCCACCTCTGCTGCTTCCGGCACATCCACGTCTCCCTCAGTCATCATGCTACCACCCGAACCAAAGGTTCCTACGCCAGAAAGGTTCTCCGGAGAACGTAGCAAATATCGGGCATTCCGCAATGCTTGCGAACTTTACTTCGCCCTACAGCCACGGACTTTCTCTCTAGAAGCTACTAAAGTCGGTTTTGTCATCGCACTACTTTCGGGTGAACCGCAGGCCTGGGCCCATCGCCTGATGGAACAAAAGGACATTGCACTTGATGATCTGACCACCTTCTTTCAGGCTATGTCCTTATTATATGAAGATCCTCATCAGACCGCCTCCGCGGAAGCGGCCCTGCATGCTCTACAGCAGGGTCGCCGGCCAGCTGAGGACTACGTGTCTGAATTCCGCAGATGGAGTTCGGATACAAGGTGGAATGATGCGGCTCTCTGTTACCAGTTCCGCCTAGGACTTTCCGAATCACTCAAGGACGAACTGGCCCGGGTGGGAGTCCCAGAAACTTTGGAAGCATTAATTAACTTGACCATTCAGATTGACCGACGTCTGAGGGAACGCCAACGCCGTAGGGCCAACAACTTGTGTCTGTATTGCGGGGAAGCTGGCCACTACGTGAGGACCTGTCCCGCAAAGCTCCGTAAGTGTCTGTCCACGTCATCTGTTCGTCTACCTGTTCCCCCAGGCAATTCCACTCACCTAGCTGTCCCCGTTTTCTTCCAGCTTCCAGAAAAGACTATCCAAGTCAACGCCATTATTGATTCGGGAGCCTGCAGTTGCTTCTTGGATCAAGCCTTTGCCTCCAGACATCAGATCCCTCTTCGCCCTAGGGTTACTGGACTCTCTGTATTCTTAGCTGATGGCTCCACATTAAGATCCGGACCGGTCACCCGGGAAACCCAGCCTTTAGCCACCACCATCGCTGGCAACCACCATGAGCTACTGCGCCTGGATGTGATTGACTCCCCCCTGTTCCCTGTCATACTGGGCTTGCCGTGGCTACAGGTCCACAACCCACGGGTCAACTGGACCACGGGAGAGATCAGCTTCCAATCTTCCTATTGCCAACAGCACTGCCTGCAAGTAGTATCTCCGCCTCCGTCCCTACTCTGCATGGACTCTGATGTCGAAACCCGCCAATCTGTCCCTGAAGTTTATCATGACTACCTAGATGTCTTCAGTAAGAAGGGAGCAGAGACCCTTCCGCCCCATAGGTCCTACGACTGCCCCATTGAACTTCTCCCGGGGGCCGAAGTCCCTTTCGGTAGGATCTTTCCCCTAACGGGTCTTGAACTTGAGACTTTGAAGACCTACATTGAGGACAGTCTAAGAAAGAAATTCATCCGCCCATCCACATCACCAGCGGGAGCAGGAATATTCTTTGTTGAAAAGAAAGACCACTCTCTTCGTCCCTGTGTGGATTATCGAGAACTCAACAAGGTCACCATCAAGAACCGGTATCCGCTACCCCTGGTGCCTGAACTGTTCCAACGTCTGGGGGCCGCGGTCATCTTTACTAAATTAGACCTCCGCGGGGCCTACAACTTGGTCCGCATACGTGAAGGTGACGAGTGGAAGACCGCCTTCCGTACCCGTTTCGGACACTTTGAATATTTAGTTATGCCCTTCGGACTTTGCAACGCCCCAGCGACGTTCCAACACTTTGTGAACGACATCTTCAGAGACTTCCTCGACCTCTTTTTAATCGTTTACCTGGACGATATCTTAATTTTTTCCCCGTCCCTGGAGAAACATCGGGAACATGTCAAAAGCGTGCTTGAGCGACTCCGAACTCACGGACTTTATGCTAAGCCTGAGAAATGCGAGTTCGAACGCTCGAGCATACAATTCCTGGGGCTCATAATCTCGGTAAAGGGGGTGGAAATGGATCCCAAGAAGGTCTCCGCAATCCGTGATTGGCCAGCGCCTGAAGATAAGAAGGGCGTTCAGCGTTTCATCGGCTTTGCGAATTTCTACAGAAAATTCATCAGGGCCTTCTCCAGCATAATTTCTCCAATAACCGACCTAACTAAACAAACTACCCGGTTCCGCTGGACACCAGAAGCCCAGGCGGCCTTTGAAGCTCTGAAAGACCTGTTCACCTCCGCATCCATCCTCAGGCATCCCGATGCAAACCTGCCCTACATCTTAGAAGTAGATGCTTCCGAAACGGCGGTCGGGGCAGTGCTATCCCAAAGACAGGGCCCCAAGGCTCTCTTACACCCTGTCGCCTTCTTTTCCCGTAAACTGTCAACAGCTGAGAGAAATTATGATGTAGGGGACCGAGAATTGTTGGCAATAAAGGCTGCTTTGGAGGAATGGCGGTACCTCCTGGAAGGCGCGGCGCACCCGATCTTGATTTACACAGACCACAAGAACCTGGAATATTTGAAGGCGGCCAAAAGACTTAAACCGCGCCAGGCCAGGTGGGCACTTTTTTTTACAAGGTTTTCCTTTCACATCACTTACAGACCAGGGTCCAAGAATACTAAGCCTGATGCTCTATCCCGCATGTATGGCAACTCTGAGTCTTCCAACCCCCCGGATACCATCCTGCCTTCAGGAAATTTCCTGCTACTACAAAGGGACCTATTGCCCCAAATCAGGCAAGCCTCTGCTGAGATTCCCCCTTCTTCAAGTCTGGAGCTACAATCTAGGGACGGGTTACTTTGGCATCAGGACAAGATCTTCGTACCTGAAAACCTACGGGTCAGCGTCCTGAGTTCTTGCCATGACCACAAGCTGGCGGGCCATTTCGGGGTACACAAAACTTCTGAACTCTTGCAACGCTCCTTTTGGTGGCCACAGCTCCTGAAAGATTGCAGGGACTACGTGGAATCTTGCACCACGTGCATTCGAAACAAGGGGAGCAAGCTCAGAGCCTGGGGACTCCTGAAACCACTGTCAGTACCAGAAAGACCATGGAGAATGATCTCCATGGATTTCATTGTGGAGCTGCCTCCGTCAGAGGGTTTCACCACTGTCTTTGTGGTAGTAGACAGACTCTCTAAGATGGCACACTTTATACCTCTGAAGGGTACACCCTCCGCCCCGGAGACGGCCAAAGCCTTTATCAAGGAAGTGGTTAGGCTTCACGGTGTTCCTGTGGATATTGTGTCTGATCGAGGGGTGCAATTCACCTCAAGGTTTTGGAAGGCACTTTGCAGCAGTCTCAAAATTGGTCTATCATTCTCATCAGCATACCATCCGCAATCAAACGGGCAGACAGAGAGAACGAATCAGACACTCGAACAGTACCTCCGCTGCTTCTCCTCCTTTTCGCAAGAAGATTGGGTGTCCCTACTACCCCTGGCGGAATTCGCATACAATAATTCCGTCCACTCTGCCACCAAACAATCGCCCTTCTATGCAAACTACGGCTTTCATCCCTTGTTCTTGTCCAATTCCGTCCCGGAGTGTTCGGTACCCGCCGTCCAGGAGACTCTGACCTTCTTCGACACAAATAATAAGATTCTGCAGGAGACAATGTCTAAGACACAAGAGCGTAATAAAGAAATTTTTGACAGAAAGAGGAGAGGGGAACTCAACCTGGAACCTGGAACTAAGGTTTATTTGTCTACCCTGAATTTAAAGCTTGCATGCCCCTCGAAGAAACTAGGCCCTAGGTTTGTGGGCCCTTTTCCTGTCAAGAGGAAAATAAATGAGGTTGCCTACGAACTCGAGTTGCCAGAAACCTTCCGCATTCACCCGGTCTTCCATGTGGCCCTGCTTAAACCAGTCGTTGCTGATCCCTTCCCTGAGAGGAACACAGGTCCGCCGGAGCCGGTCCTAATAGACGGCGAGGAGGAATTTGAGGTTGAAACCATCCTGGATTGCAGGAAGAGACGCAACCAAGTTCAATTCCTCGTCAAGTGGAAAGGGTATGGACCCGAGGAGAATTCATGGGAACCGGAGGACAATATACACGCTGAAAGACTAATCCAGTCATTTAAAGACTCCCACCCGCTGGAAATATCCCGGTTGGGCATCCGGAGGCTGCCCATTGGAGGGGGCAATGTCATGAACAACTTCGGCCACCAGATGGCGCTAGCGGCGCGTCAGCGCGATCGGGACGCGCACATTCGCGGCAGGGGCGCGCGCGCGCGATCACGACATTGCGACGGGAGCGGGCGCGCGCGTCGTCGCGGCAACGGTGCGCGCGCATCACGCGAACGTCATTCTGGCGCCAAAAGAGGATATTTAAACTTGCTGTCAGCGTTTGCCTCTTGCTGTCCGGTCTACAGCAGTTCCTGAGACTATCTGTATCTACCTACCTGAATCTGTTCCTGACAACCCGGCCTGTTCCTGACTCCGCTTGCCTTCCGCCTGCCCTGACCTATTGCCTGCCTGACGATCCGCTTGCCTTACCCTCTTGCCGCTGCTGCCAACCCTGTTGTTGATCCGGTCTGACCCCTGACCTGCATTGCCTACTATACCTGCACCTGACCCGCTAGCCGGCCTCAGACTCTCCTGCTGGGGGCCTACCCCCATTGGACTACGATACACCTCCCGCTCTGGTGATTCCTGTGTCTCCAGTCATCTTCTCCTGCCGTCAGCGGATACAGTCCATACCTGCCTCTCTACGCAGCACCACGAGTCTTCTGAAGCCTTCCGGCCCAGCACCCGCGCTGCTACCGGCGCTCGTGCGACTCTGCACTCCCGCACTCCCTGTCCACTCTACCAGGGGGTCCCGGGATCAGAGGAGTAAGGGCAGCCACTCCTTGCACGTCGGGCTCGTCCACCAGGTACGTGACAGTACTGAGAATTTTTATACACGGTTAAGGAGATATATGCAGAAAACACTCCACCGATGTCTACGGCGCATGCACGCCATAGATAACGGCGCAGGCACTCTGAATGGGATCATGCCGGGATTATTCTGGTCCAGCTCGCATGCGTGGGAGTGACGTCATCGCCGCTCCGGCCAATCACAGCGCCGGAGAGGCGGTACCAGGAAGAAGCTCCGAGAGGACACGGCAGTGGCGGCGGAGGGGAACGAGGAGCACTTCGTGGGCTTCGATTTCAGGTAAGTGCCACATAATGCCACATAGCTCATTATGCCTTTCTCTTGCAGGTGTTTTTTTTCTGGATTATTTTAAGAGGGTTTACTTCCTTTTTAAGTGAATTGTTACTTTGCTCTGAATAGACAAAGCAAATGTTCACTTGATGCTTTCCAAAGTATTGTAAGGCTGGCCGTAGATAGTCGAAATTCGAAAGAATTTTCTTTTGAAAATCAGAAAATGTGTGCATTTTGTGATCCGATGGTGCGACCATTGATTTCAAAATTTGACCCACCAAGCCTTCAATTTCACCTCATGATGCTACAGAAAATAATTTTCGTGCCTGTGAATCTTCTTTTTTTTCCTGGGAATTTTCTTTTCTTTCACATACGTATTTCTTTTTCAATTATATTTCTCGCACGATTCCCCCATCATTGATTAGAAAATCGTTTGTTTTTCAAAACATTTCCAACATGTCCGATTACTCAAATTCGATGGCCGCACAAAAAACGGCTGTTGCTGTAGCCCACTAATGGTGCAAAATACGAAAGGAAATTCTTAAATAAGATTTTCAAAAGAAAATTCTTTCGAAATTCGACCCGTGTATGGCCTGCCTAAAGCAATCTACAGAATGTTTTCGCAAATGTAACATTATGTGTAGACAGTTGGCAAAGACAAAAATGTTAACATTTCCCACAGGGCACATTGATATTTCCACAGATTAAAAACATATGGGGAAAGAGCGATGTCTTTAAACAGTTTACAAAGTTCACCATCTCACGGCCTTCCCTTCCCACAGAATGGATACTCCCAAAAAGTATCCTTAAGCCCAGGTTCACACTGGGCTGCGGGAGTGAAGCCGTGCGAGTTCAGCTGAACTCGCACGATTTCACTCCTGTTGGCAGTCCCGATTTCGGCCGCGATTTCAGAGACATCTGTGCAGGTTTCTGAAATCGCAAAAAGTAGTACAGGAACTACTTTTTGAAATCGATGCAGCGCCGCAGTTGCGGCGTCGCACTGATTGGGACGGTGCCACTGCCAGCAATTGCCGGCAAATGCCGCCGATTTGAGATGCGATTTGACATCTCAAATCGAATCACAAATCGTACCAGTGTGAACCAGGCTTCAAGGACAGTTCTAGTGTAAAATGAAATATCGTTTTACATGGACATCAGTAGATTGAGTCATCCACCATCTTATTGTATCGCTCGAAGACTCCAATGGTGGTATTTAATTGTAGCAACTTTTGCCTCTGCTACTCCCACAAAGCCACAGTGAAAGAGTTTCTCTAAATATATGACAAATTCTTTAAAGAAATGTGACTCTGCTATTTGGTTCTGTAGAAACCACAGCAGTTCTAGTTCTTTTCATTCTAGTAGGCATTCTCACTTCCGAAGTCCCCGACAAATACAGCAAGCCAACATGTGCCAATGTACTGTATAAACTTGTGCAAAGAAATTATATGAAATAAAACATCAATCAACGAATGTCCAAAGTAGTAAAGAACAGTGTCCATTCAAATAGTCCCAATGAAGAGTGCTCTTCAGTCACAGTCTATACAAAAGCATCGTCACCAAACATAAATAAATATGATACTCATTGAAGGCATAAGAACAGCTCCACAGTGTAGTAAATTTGTAACATATTTGTTAAAAATCAAAAGTATTGCACTTACATAGATATACAATAAAACTGCACATCTAAACCATCTACATCCACAAGACATGGCACTCTATGACAAATCTTGTAGGGCGTGGTCTTACATGACTTGTGACGTCATCATGCAGTGGTTGTGAAATTTGGTGAAGATGCCTTTGTGGAGGCTATGACTGGAGAGTGTGGGGAGCCCGAGAGATTATTTCCTTTAAAGGCTGACCACACAATACTTTGAGGCCGCGTACACACGACCCAGAAACTCGTCGAGCCAAACACATCGTTCCGCCCGTCGAGTTTCCCGTTCTGCTCGTCGAGCAGCTCGATGAGCTTGCTTTGCGTACACACGTTCAAAGTCCAAATCTCGTCGATCTCACGTTCACCACGTGTGACGGCACTATAAAGGGGACGTACGTTTGGTTTGGCGCCACCCATTGGGCTCCTTTTGCTGATCTCGTGTTTACGCGTGTTAGTAAAAGTTTGGTGAGTGACGATTCGCGCTTCTCAGGCCGCGTACACACGACCCAGAACCTCGACGGGCAGAACACATCGTTCCGCCCGTCGAGGTTCTCTCCCGGCCGTCGGATTCGGCGACCCGCCCGTCGGGAATGGCAACCAGCCATTCTTCCAGGCGGGCCGTCGAGAAAATAGAGAGCGTGCTCTCTTTTTCGGCTCAACGAGCTTCCCGACGGGAAGCTCGCTGAGACCGTACACACGGCCGAGGTCCTCGCTGGAATGTGCATTCCAGCGAGGTTCTCGCTGATTTTCAGCGAGAACCTCGGCCGTGTGTACGGCGCCTCAGTTTTCGTGCTTTTCCGATCGATCTCTGCCGTTCAGTTTGTACTTGTGGGTTCGTATCTTGGCTATCGGGGCGTGCGGTCAGGTCGTATTGTTTTACATTGCGGTCCTGTCCGCCCGTTTTTGATTTTCAGGTCGTTCTTCATAGGTCTTGCTGTTCTTCAGTGCGGTCTGTTTAGTGCAATTCTGTTTAGACGTTCGTTTCTAACCTTGTAGCCATGTTGCAGGCATCTCGTCATAGGCGAGCTCGTGCTGTGCGTGCCATGTCTATAGGTCTATTGCTTTTAGACCTAGATGACGAGTCCATGAACAGGGTGAGGAGGCGTTCATGGACCAAGAATTGGTTGCTCCGTAGGAACCAATTCTCACATATGCCTTTGCTGCGGGAGCTTCAGGAAAATAATCCTGAAGATTACAGGAATTTCCTGAGGATGTCGGATCCCGTTTTCCAGCACCTGTTGGCCTTGGTGTCCCCCTATATTACCAGGCAGGACACCGTTATGCGGGAGGCTATTGGTGCTGAGCAGAGGCTAGTTGCCACCCTACGTTATCTGGCAACTGGGAGAAGCCTTCAGGACTTAAAGTTCTCTACGGGCATCTCCCCCCAGGCTCTGGGCCTTATTATTCCTGATACCTGCTCTGCTATCATCCAGGTTCTGCAGGAGGAGTATATGAGGGTAAGTTTTTCTCCTTTACTATCTCATTTTATGTATATAATGTATGCTAATGTATTGCACTTATCTCCTTCTTCCATAATTACCGTTTGGAATATGCTGTGAATGTCCCCTCTGCCCCCATGCATGCTGTAAAGTTTAATGATGCCCCTTTTTTGGCCTACATGCCTATTTCCCTTCACTTACCTCCCAGCATGCTATCCTGGGCACAAACGCACCTAGCCTAGTCACTTCCCAATGTATTGTGTTATATCCATTGTAATGTTTGCCCCCCTCCCCTCCAAAATGTGATTTAAAAGTCTATGTACACTTTTTTATTTTGTTTTTTTTTTTCTCCCAAACTCATCTAGCCCTCCCCTCCAAAATGTGTTTTAAAAGTCTATGTACACTTTTTTTTTTTTTTTTTTTTTGGTGTACTCCCAAACTCATCTAGCCCTCCCCTCCAATGTGTTTTAAAAGTCTATGTACACTTTTTTTTTTTGTTTTTTTGGTGTACTCCCAAACTCATCTAGCCCTCCCCTCCAAAATGTGTTTTAAAAGTCTATGTACAGTTTTTTTTTTTGTTTTTTTGGTGTACTCCCAAACTCATCTAGGCCTCCCCTCCAATGTGTTTTAAAAGTCTATGTACACTTTTTTTTTTTTTTTTTTTTGGTGTACTCCCAAACTCATCTAGCCCTCCCCTCCAAAATGTGTTTTAAAAGTCTATGTACACTTTTTTTTTTTTTTTTTTGGTGTACTCCCAAACTCATCTAGCCCTCCCCTCCAAAATGTGTTTTAAAAGTCTATGTACATTTATTTTTTTTGTTTTTTTGGTGTACTCCCAAACTCATCTAGGCCCACACAAAACTTGGGCACTGGCACATCAGAGGGGGTGTTTACTGTGAGAATTGACTAAATCTATTTATGTATAATATGCTAGTTCAAAGAAATGTTTTAATGCTTATAATGTCTTTGTATAATCCGCTTGCAATGTTTTGTGTATAATTTTATTTATTAATTTTTTTCTTCCACAGCTTCCGTCCACGCCACAGGAGTGGCAGTCTGTGGCCATGGACTTTCAGAGGCGGTGGAACTTCCCCAACTGCGGGGGAGCCATCGACGGGAAGCACGTCCGCATCGTGCCTCCACCCCGTTCAGGATCCCAGTTCTACAATTACAAGGGGTTCAATAGTATTGTGCTGATGGCGGTGGTGTCAGCGCAGTACGAATTCCTTTTTGTGGATGTCGGGATGAATGGACGGATTTCGGATGGGGGAGCCTTCAAGCAGACCGAGTTTGCGCTTCGCCTTCAAGAGGAGGATCTGTCATTGCCACCGGATGACCAGAATCTTGAAGGGTTGCCATTTGTTTTCTTGGCTGATGAGGCGTTTGCGTTGGGACCCCATCTTATGAGGCCATTCCCTCAGCGGACCCTCACCCCAGAGAGGAGGGTCTTTAACTACCGGCTGGCCAGAGCCCGGAGAGTGGTGGAGAACACCTTCGGAATAATGGCCAGCCGGTTCCGCCTTTTCTTGACCTCTCTCCACATGGCGGAGTACAAGTGGAACTATATTATTTTTGCTTGTTGCATACTTCACAATTTTTTGCGAAGACAATCAACAACATATCTTGCCCCGGTTGGACCCGAGGCTGGACTTTTTGAAACCGAGGAAACATTGCCAGGTCTTGAAGCTGCCCATCAAGGACTGCCCCCCCAGAGTGCCCGTGAAGTGAGGGACAAATATGTACAGTACTTTATGGGTAGGGGAGCCATACCATCACAACCAAATGTGTTTTAATTTCTGTTTCCAAATATTTTAAATCTTGATACACAAATTTTTATGTCTCGCTTGTGTTTTTCAATGTTTCATATTTTTTCATATTCTTCTACATGTAGTGTCAAGTGTATTTTCCTTAACTAATTTCCTAGGTGACATCCTAAAAAATCACATGTACAGTTATTGGTATTTTAAGCAAAACCACACACACTTTTTTTTTAGATTTCAAAATATCTTTACTTTTTCAACAATTAGGTTTTTAACAAACAGAAATGAGGTAATAATTGGTACAATTTTTGGAAAAAGATTTTAGCTTTTTGATTTAAAAAAATATAAACTTTTTTTTTTTGGTCTTTTTGATTAAAACATATATAATTTATTTTTTTTTTTTTTTTTGGTCTTTTTGATTAAAACATATATAATTTTTTTTTTTTTTTTTTTTTTGGTCTTTTTGATTAAAACATATATAATTTAATTTTATTTTTATTTTTTTGGTCTTTTTGATTAAAACGTATATATCTTTTTTTTTAATTTTTTTAAAACAAACATTACAAAACTAAAACCCTCAAAATCAAACCCTCCCCAGAACATCAATTATATTTTTTAATTTGGTTTCCACTTCTTTGGTCTTTTTCCGTATCTCGTGGTTCATATCCTCAATGTCATCCCTGCAGGACTGGACCTGGGAAATTAGGAGATGAGCACTGTGGGTATCCAAGCCGCCACCAGCTCCTGAAATGTATGACCAAATCAGGTATTAAAATTTAGCAGGCCTACATCTAGATTAGCTGAAGCTGTGTTAATATGTTACTTTACCGGATGTAGTGGCATCATCATC
The DNA here is from genome assembly GCA_029574335.1 of Rana kukunoris. Taxonomy (NCBI): domain Eukaryota; kingdom Metazoa; phylum Chordata; class Amphibia; order Anura; family Ranidae; genus Rana; species Rana kukunoris. The sequence continues at coordinate 488,435,604 of CM056051.1, read as the reverse complement.
CCGCGGGGGTGGGGCTTGGGTGCTGCCTTGCTGCTCCTGTGTAGAAGCTTCATTCCGCCCTACGAGAATAAAGAAAATGGAAAGATGAAGAGGCCTGAAAGAGGAATCTGTTTTAGTTTAGACCATTTGTGGGACGATTGATGTTTTGAACAGCCCCCTCTAGGCAGAACACCGGATTCTAGGCATTCGTTAAAAAAATTCTTACATTTCTTGTACCTTTGTTCTAATTTCAAACATGTAGGCAAACCAAGTATACACTGGATCACCTCCTCTGTGTGAACCCATAAATGGATTATTCTTGTGGGCAACAATTCTGCAAATGAGTCCACATGTGTCACCAACTGCTGAGCAGACTCTCCTTTTACTGTATATTGTCTTTACAGTAAGAGAAGTTCTTTAATAATACATCAACATTAATAACACAATTGATCTCACTTTAAACTAAAAAAGTGCACAACATTAGTGAGATCAATGTTTTGGGCACAACAATTGGTCAGAAAAGTTGTCGTTATTTTGGAACGGCGACTTCTACGACCAAATATCATGCTCACAACCAGGGTAGGACTTAGGGTGGTGGGGGCCCCTGGGCTTGAGTGTTGAAGGGGCCCCCTGGACGGAGGGGGGAATCAAAGTTGTTGAGTGGGGGGGGGGGGGGAGTGCCACTCATCTGTGCCGACAGCCAGGGCCACAGACTGTCATTAGCCCGGCTGTTGGCTTTCTTCCCTTCAGCAGCCACAGTCCTCCACACACCGCTCCGGTTCCTCCTGCTTCCGTGCTGCCTCCTATTGCAGTGCAGGAAAAATAACCATTTCCCGGGACTGCGTGAAGAAGCGGAAAGTCCCACAGAATCAGTGTGTGTTGGGAGGTCTGCACAGGGCCGCCATCATGAATTTTGGGGCCCCTTACACAGCTTAAGGCAAGGGCCCTCTGGAGCAGAGAATTGGGGGGGGGGGGGGGGTTGCTGCCGCCTGAAATTGAGAAGCAAAGGGGGCCTTTAAAAAAAAAAAAGGAAATTGAGAAAAAAAAGTAAAATATATATATATATATAAAAGGGGGGTAGCCATCCGGGGCCCTGGGGACCTCCAGACCCCTAAAAAAAAAATAAAAAAAAATAAAGATTTATTTAAAAATACATAACAAAGGGGGGCCCTGGGGAACCTCCGGGCCTTTTAAAATAAAAAATATATATATAAACAAAAATACAAAATGTTTTTAAGCTTTAAAATAAATGGGGGGGGGGGGGGGTTTGCCACATGGGTCCCTGGGGACCTCTGAGCCCTTTAATGATAACCTAAAAAAAAAAAAAAAATATATATATATATATATATTGAAAAAAAAAAAAAAAAAAAAAAGGGCGGTGGGGTTGCCATCCGGGGGCCCAGGAGACCTCTGGGCACTTTAATAATGATAATATTAATAATAAATATATATATATATATATATATATATATATATATATATATATATATAAAAAATAAAAATATATATATATATATATTTGAAAAAAAAAAAAAAAAAAAAAGGGCGGTGGGGTTGCCATCCGGGGGCCCAGGAGACCTCTGGGCACTTTAATAATGATAATATTAATAATAAATATATATATATATATATATATATATATATATATATATATATATATATATATATATATCTATATATATATATATATATATATATATAAAAAAAAAAATATATATATATTTAAAAAAAACATAGTTTTTGGTTTTAATAAAAACGTAGGAAAAAAGTAGGGGTTGCTGTCCAGGGCTCTGGGGAGCTCCGGACCCATAAAAAAAAAAAAAAAAAAAAAAAAAAAAAAATGGAAAGTCCAGGCCTGTAAAAATAGTTCAATATTTGATCGTAGGAGTCGACGTTCCGAAAGAATCGACGACTTTTCCGACCAATTCTTTGTCCCAAAAAATATGAATACAACCTGCAAGAAAATGCACATGGCGCCAAAAAAAAAAAAAAAATGTACTTACTTTTTAAAACTCTCCTGATCCTGCTCATGGTCTCTGGCTCCCGCAGTTTTAGATCCGACCACCTCTTTCTGATCTGCTCCTTGCTCCTTCGCACCCCAAATTTTTGAAAGAGCCTCTTCACCACCTTCTCCATTATTTCCGCCTTTACTTTATTGGGGTGCTTGTACGGTCCATGGCTGCCATCATAGTCCTCCTTTTTAAAGATGGAGACCAGCTCCACCATCTCCTCGAAGGTCATATTGGTTGCTTTAAAGCTTCGCCTTCTCCTTGATGAGCTCTCTCTCCCGCCCGGCCTGCTTTGTTGTGCGTCCATTTTTGTTGGCTCCCCGATAAATAAAATGAAGGATAAGGGGCGGAGAAAGGATTACACTGAACGTCAGGGGTGGGGAAACGTGCGGAACGTCACACATGCGCGCGAATAAAGGGATACCACGTGAAGTGAAAGGGGCGGTCCCAGTTTGTTGAAGACGGCGGAGAGAACGCTCGAGTTCAACGACGGTATGTAACTACCTTTTTAAAGTTTATTAGTGATGGTAGAAGTTGTTGAGCTATGTATCATATGATAACCTAGGAGAAATAATGAAAGAGGGTCGGGGAAAGGACGACACAGAACGTCAGGGGTGGGGAGACGTGCGTTGCGTCGCACATCCGCGTCTATAACGGGATACCACGTGAATTGAAAGTGGCATTCCCAGTTTGTTAAAGACGGCGGAGAGAACGCTCGAGTTCAACGACGGTATGTAACTACCTTTTTAAAGTTTATTAGTGATGGTAGAAGTTGTTGAGCTATGTATCATATGATAACCTAGGAGAAATAATGAAAGAGGGTCGGGGAAAGGACGACACAGAACGTCAGGGGTGGGGAGACGTGCGTTGCGTCGCACATCCGCGTCTATAACGGGATACCACGTGAATTGAAAGTGGCATTCCCAGTTTGTTAAAGACGGCGGAGAGAACGCTCGAGTTCAACGACGGTATGTAACTACCTTTTTAAAGTTTATTAGTGATGGTAGAAGTTGTTGAGCTATGTATCATATGATAACCTAGGAGAAATAATGAAAGAGGGTCGGGGAAAGGACGACACAGAACGTCAGGGGTGGGGAGACGTGCGTTGCGTCGCACATCCGCGTCTATAACGGGATACCACGTGAATTGAAAGTGGCATTCCCAGTTTGTTAAAGACGGCGGAGAGAACGGTCGGGTTCAACGACGGTATGTAACTACCTTTTTAAAGTTTATTAGTGATGGTAGAAGTTGTTGAGCTATGTATCATATGATAACCTAGGAGAAATAATGAAAGAGGGTCGGGGAAAGGACGACACAGAACGTCAGGGGTGGGGAGACGTGCGTTGCGTCGCACATCCGCGTCTATAACGGGATACCACGTGAATTGAAAGTGGCATTCCCAGTTTGTTAAAGACGGCGGAGAGAACGGTCGGGTTCAACGACGGTATGTAACTACCTTTTTATAGTTTATTAGTGATGGGATGAGTTTGTGGGCTACTTAAATATGATAACCTAGGAGAAAGTTACAATAAACATTTCTGAAATGGCCATCTATAGTGCTGTCGTACCTAACCGCGTTTAGATACAGCATTTTGCTCAAAGTATGGTGTGGGGGCAAGATAGTTTTTCACAGATGTATTTGTAAAATATGTGGTTTAATACATGTTGAAAATGGTCGCTTTTAAAAGTCTTGCCCAAACTAAATCGTTTCTAACGTTTCATCCACAAATGAGTGAAGGGATCTAGGCCTCATTACACACAACTGGTCATCTGTTTCCTATGAACTTGACCAACACATGATATGCAAATTCCTCCTTGTCGTTTGCACGACGAAAGGGGCGGGGAAACATCGAATTCATAATCATGGGCGGAAGACGTGTGTGGAGTGTATGTAATGCTCGAACACACGTGTCGTACGTCCGACCGGGGTGCGGAAGGAAGACGATTGCACGACAGGCGTGTAGGTAGGCTTTGAACTTGGGACAGCAGAGCAGGGCCGCCATCAGGGGGGTAGAGGCAATACACCTGTAAGGGGCCGGGGGTCCCCAGGGCCCCATATGGCAACCACCCTTTCCAAAAATAATAAAAACTAAACTAAATATATATATATATATATATATATATATATATATATATATATCTCTCTCTCTCTTTTTCTCTTTTTCTTTCTGTGGCAGCCCCCCTTCTCAATTTCATTCGGCAGCCCCCCCCCCCCCGGTTCTCTGCTCCAGGGGGCCCATGCCTGAAGCTGTGTAAGGGGCCCCAAAAATCATGATGGCGGCCCTGCAGCAGAGGCCTATTCAGGAAAGTCAAGACATTTAAGGGCTAGATGTTGATAAAGAGTACTCGAGTTTCAAGACTGTGGATTGACATTATAGTATTTTTCATTTTCTTTTTTCTGGCAGAAATGAATAGATTCAACAAAAGGGATTTTCTAGAAGTCTTCATAGACAGATGGAGGGAGCAGACAGTGCTGTGGGCCACCAAAGACCCTAGGTCCCGAAATAAAGAACTGAGGACAGCAGCACTGGAGAGCCTGCTCCCACTTGTGCGCAGGCAGGTGGGGCATAATGTGACTGCTGAGCAGTTGGAGGTGAGAATTGGAACTTTGAGAGGCTCCTACAGGAAGGAACGCAACAAGGTCTTAGATTCTATGAGGTCTGGAGCTGGAGCAGGGCAGGTATATGTACCGAAGTTGTGGTACTACAACAGACTGTCCTTTCTGGATGACCACTTGGAAGTAAGGCCATCACTTTCCAGCCTTCCCCCCAGAAGACAGAGAGGAAGAGGAAGAGGAAGAGGGAGGTCCAGCCTTCCCCCCAGACTTCCCTCCAGGCAACCTGATGCTCCTCCATTAGATGAGACCTCTCAGCAGCCTTCCATCCTGGAGCAAGAGCCAGATTTGGCTGTCTGGAGCCAGGTATAGTACTTTCAATGTGCAAATGTGTGTGTGTGTGGTTTTAATTTTGGAAAATAGATGTTTTGATGTTTAAAGGTGAATAAAAAAAAAGACTAGCTTAATGTGTTTTACATATCATTAGTCAGTAGTGGCCACTAATGTTAAAGCGGAGTTTCACCCTAAATATAAGATCTCCCATGCGCTTCAGCATACTGGCGTCAGCGCCAGTATGCTGGGTTTTTTTTTTTTTTATAGCACACTTACTGTTTTATCGTAGAAATCCTTTTCTGTCCCCCGCGTTGGACGGCGCCAGTACAGCGCGTCACATCTTCCTAAGATACCCGATATGGACTCGGGTATTTCCGGCGCTATGCGGCGCCTGCGCACAGACCTAGGAGCTGACTGCGCAGGCGCCGTATTTCTCCGAGTCCTATTTCGGAGAAATACGGCGCCTGCGCAGTCAGCTCCTAGGTCTGTGCGCAGGCGCCGCATAGCGCCGGAAATACCCGAGTCCATATCGGGTATCTTAGGAAGATGTGACGCGCTGTACTGGCGCCGTCCACCACGGGGGACAGAAAAGGATTTCTACGATAAAACAGTAAGTGTGCTATAAAAAAAAAAAAAAACCAGCATACTGGCGCTGACGCCAGTATGCTGAAGCGCATGGGAGATCTTATATTTAGGGTGAAATACCGCTTTAAGGTAAATGTTTTTTTTATTTTTAAACGTTCTAAAAACATTTTTTAGGAAACATAGAAAAACAAACTGAAGGACACAGAATACATATATACATTAACATACAAAAAAGGCCAAAAATGGTCTCAGTGTATTAAGTTAATCTACGTTGGTTATAGTATGGATAATATGGGTATTTCAATATCCTAAACTCATCTTCTACAGGATGGGCTCCCAAACTATATTTTCACCTATTGTACCTCTAGGACCTCAGGAGTACAGTCCCCGGGGGTAGATGGAAGAAGAATTGTGGAGAAGGGGAGGGGGGGAGTGTGCGGGAGATAAAACACAAGTAGAGGAGAGGGTAGAGAGGGATGAGAAAGCAAGGAGAAAGGAGAGAGGAAAAAAGGGTGAAAAAAATCATATTAATAAGTGAATTAAAGTGTATATTTAAAGTTTATATTCTGCTTAAATAATTTTTTAGATATCATTTAATGCATGGGTCTTCAAACTATGGGCCTCCAGTTGTTCATGAACTACAATTCCCATCATGCCTTGTCATGTCTGTGAATGAATGTCAGTTTTCCAATGCCTCATGGGATGTGTAGTTCCACAGCAGCTGGAGGGCCGTAGTTTGAGGATCCCTGATTTAATGTGTTGGATGGACTAATAAGCCCACCCACCATTATTTAGTGAGAGAGGGAACTAAAAAATAGAGGGAGGGGTAAAATTCCAAAAAAAATTGGATATAGGTATACATTTCAAAATTAATGAAGTAAATTTTGAGTATTTTTGTTTAAATTTATATTATATCTAAATATCTAAATGTATTATAGTGGTGCATTAAGAAGAGAAGAGGTTAAAAATATACAAACTGCAGGGGTCAGAATGATTGGCTTATCAATTTCTTGACAAACAGTTTGCAACAGTCATGAGCTGAAAATTGTGTGTGTTTTTGGAACCCAAAAGTAAAACTGTCCCTTTTTTTAATACACAGGAGGATATCAGCCAGCAGGAGGTACAGGAAAGTACCAGGCAGGAGGAGGGCAGGGTGAGTGGCACAGAGGAGGTGGCAGGCCCAATTGGCTCGGAGGAGGTTGCAGGCCCAATTGGCTCAGAGGAGGTTGCAGGCCCAATTGGCTCGGAGGAGGTGGCAGGCCCAAGTTGCTCGGAGGAGGTGGCCGGGCCTAGTAGCAGTACTAGGTGTCAGGTGCCTCCAATACGCCTTCAACCCAGAAGGGCCGCGAGGGATATGAGGGTTCGCGAGGCCTCACTGGCCCTCATTCGCGAGGCACAGGCCAGCCTCCAGCAGCCTGCCACCTCTCAGGAGGGCTTTTTGACCTTTATTCTGGCCAAAATGGACCACATGAGTGAGGACCAGCGTCTCCTCTTTGAGGGACTCCTCGTCATCTTAGCCAATAAGGCGGTGAGGGGTCATCTCACTGAGGAGACGGTGCTCTGTTCACATCGCCATCGCCGAAGAACATCTCGCTCACAACCTCCTCCTCCTCCTCCTTCTTCTTCTTCTTCTTCTTCTTCTTCTTCTTCTTCTTCTCCTGCCCCTACTGCTCCCCCTACTCATTCTTCTCTTGCCCCTACTGCTCCCTCTACTCATTCTTCCCCTGCCCCTACTGCTCCCCCTACTCATTCTTCTCTTGCCCCTACTGCTCCCTCTACTCATTCTTCCCCTGCCCCTACTGCTTCCCCTACTCATTCTTCTCTTGCCCCTACTGCTTCCCCTACTCATTCTTCTCCTGCCCCTACTGCTCCCCCTACTCATTCTTCTCTTGCCCCTACTGCTCCCTCTACTCATTCTTCCCCTGCCCCTACTGCTTCCCCTACTCATTCTTCACATTCTTCTTTTGCTTTTCCTTCTCCTCCCCCTCCTCCTTCTCATTCTCCTCCTCCCCTTGATTCTATTTCTCCTGCTCCTTCTCCTCCTCCACCACGTTCTGCTACTCCTCCTCCTGGCATGAGTACTGCCTCCATGGCCCCGCCTCCAGCCAGGCAGAAGAGGAAGGCTGCTAAGAAGGCTGCAGAGAAGGTCAGAGAGCAGGCTGGAGGGAATCCACCAAGGAAGGCCTTGCGAAAAACCAAAAGATGACTCCCTTCCTTCCAGGTGGTGTACCAGAGGACAGTCTGTTGTAGTCCCACAACTTTGTGACATCTGCCTGCCCTGCTCCAGTTTCTGACCTCTGGGAGTCCAAGACCTTGACACGTTCCTTCCTGGATGAGCCTCTCAATTTCCCAATTTTGAAGCCAACTGCTGAGCAGTCACATGACGCCCCACCTGTCTGTGCACAAATGGCAGCAAGCTATCCAGTGCTGCCTTTTTTATTTTTTATTCTAATCCTTAACCAAAATAAATGGTGATTTTTGAGTTTACAGTTCATACTTGTCTATGTGTTTTTACTCCAAAAAATAATGTAGCTTGTGAGAAGGCAGGTTATGTTTTTAAATCATTTTAAAGGTGTAATTAGAAAGGGACAGATGAGATAAGACCAAACAATAATGTTTCAGTGGGGGGTAACTTGACACTCAAATACAACTAGATCACAGGTGTCAAACTGGCGGCCCTCCAGCTGTTACAGAACTACAAGTCCCATGAGACATTGCAAGACTGACAATTACAAGCAGGGCCGCCATCAGGGGGGTACAGGCATTACACCTGTAAGGGGCCCGGGGGTCGGTCCCCAGGGGCCCAGATGGGAACCACCCTAAAAATTAAATAAATATATATATTTTTTTTTTTTTAGGGGTCCGAAGGGGCCCGGAGGCCACCAAGGGCCCCAGATGACAAGCCCTTTTTTATAAAATAAAAATATTAATTTGTAATTTTTTATTTATTAAAGGGCCAATGTTTATTTTTTTTTTTTTTTAGAGGTCTGGAGGTCCACAGAGACCTGGAGATCCCCAGGGCCTCAGATGACAACCCCCCTTTTTTTTAGAAAAAAATATATTTTTTTATTTCTTTTATTTATTTAGATATATATATATATATATATATTTTTTTTAGTATTATTATTATTATTAAAGGGCCCAGAGGTCCCCAGGGCCCCCGGTTGACAATCCTTTTTTCTATTTTAGATAAACATTTTTATAATTTTTTTTTTTTTTTTTTTTTTTTTTATATAGATGTATTTTTATTAAAGGGCTCAGAGGTCCCCAGGGCCCCATGTGTCAAACTCCCTTTTTTTATAATTGTATTTTTTATTTTTGTTTATATATTCTTTTTTATATTTTTATTTTTTAATAAAGGACCCAGAGGTACCCAGGGCCCTGGAAGGCAACCCCTTGTTTTTGATTTCCTTTTATATATATATATATATATATAAATCTTTATTTTATTTTTTATATATATTTTTTTATTTATTTTTTTTTTATTTTTTTAAGGGCCCAGAGGTTTTTTTTTTTTCGGGCCCAGAGGTCCCGAATGGAATGCCCCCTTTTTTGAAAAATTTCCTTTTCTAACAAAAAAAAAAGGTCCCCGGGGCCCCAGTTGGCAACCACCCTTTTTTAAAAAAATATAGATATATATTTAATAGATATATTTATATTTTCTCCCATGCCTGAAGCTGTGTAAGGGGCCCCAAAATTCATGATGGCGGCCCTGATTACAAGCATGAGTCCTGCACGCAGAGGCGTGATGGGACTTGTAGTTCTGCAACAGCTGGAGGGCCACCAGTTTGACACCCCTGATGATTATAACATTTTAAACAAATGTTTAAAATGAAGATCAGGATTTGAAATACAGTACCAAAAAAAATGAGATCTAATTTTTCTTTCTTTTTTTGGTCCTGTATTTCAAATCCTGGGATCTTCATTTTTATTTAATTTTTTTCATTTCTAATCATCTAGTTGTTTCACAAACTATGTCAGAAGAACTCTGTGGGAATATCAGCAGCAAATTTAAAATACACTGGTCCAGTTTTGTGCAATTGTAATTTTTGTTAAAGAACGCTGCAATTAAACGATGCAATAATGTTGGCAGCGTGACGAATGTGCTATCTCCATTCCAAACGCTACTTTTACCAAGGATGTGCTCCAGTCTCCTACTTTTATCTGAGCATGCGCGGGTTTTCTTAGCATACACACGATCGAGCTTCTCGTCGGGAAAACAGCCCGTCGATAACCTCGTCGAGCCAAATTCCACTCCCGTCGAGCAAATAGAGAACATGCTCTCTATTTTGGCTCGACGAGCTGCCCGACGGTTTGCTCGACGAAAGTGTACACACGACCGGTTTTCTCGGCAGAATACGTCTCCCAGCGAGCTTCTCGCTGGATTCTGCCGAGGAACTCGGTCGTGTGTACGCCGCCTGAGGTGCCGTACACACGGCAGAGAACCTCGACGGGCAGAACACATCGTTCCGCCCGTCGAGGTTCTCTCCCGGCCGTCGGATTCGGCGACCCGCCCGTCGGGAATGGCAACCAGCCATTCTTCCAGGCGGGCCGTCGAGAAAATAGAGAGCGTGCTCTCTTTTTCGGCTCGACGAGCTTCCCGACGGGAAGCTCGCTGAGACCGTACACACGGCCGAGGTCCTCGCTGGAATGTGCATTCCAGCGAGGTTCTCGCTGATTTTCAGCGAGAACCTCGGCCGTGTGTACGGCGCCTGAGAGTCAACACTATCTGGTATACGGTTTGGCTTATTCACTATTGGTGTCATGTGGAGTATTCCATTCACATTGAATAGCTTTGGGATTGTCTTTATATCTGGAAGCTTGACTTTTTTGCACTTTTCATTGGGACTATTTGAATGACACAATTCTTTATCGCTTTGGACATTTATTGATTGATGTTTTATTTTTTCTAATTTCTTTGGCACTGCACCAGTTTTTATATTGGTATTTTAAATGTGTATTCAACAAATTATGTCAGCTGCCTAATATTTTTATTATTGAGTTTGAGTGCGGGTATAGGAGCATTCTTTCTAATGACCATCATGCAAAAGTATTTTAAGCTGCAGCTTGGGAAGTTATGAAGTTATTTCAGGGGTTCCTCCATGTTAAAAAGCTTGTGAAAGGCTGGTATAGATGACCATGTCTTATCAAGAGCAAAAAAAATCTGTTGATTCTACCAAATATCTTGTTACCTGTGCTCTCTGCCCATGCAGCACTCTTCTCATGGATAATTGTTAACAATATAATTGAAGACTACAGGCACTCTCTTCTCTAAGTTATGAAGGAGAGGAAGGTGGTGTTATTAGAGATAGTTTAGAGAGGTATTACCTCCAAAACATGCATAAAAACCCCTTGTTTCTGGAACTTTGGATGCTGACCAAAGGAAGCCCACCCACACACTATGGACCCAACACCTTTAACGTCAGATCACATCCAACTTTATTTAATCCAGATTTTCCACACTGTAGCCCCGCCTAGGACCAGCCCTAATGTTTCACCCAATAAGGGTTAATCTGACATAATTGGTGTAGTACTTCCTGTTTTCCTATCCTGCTCTAGGGTAAAAACGCTGCTTCTCCATAGATACAGTAGAGCGAATGAGTGTTGTCACCCTGAAATGGAAATTGTGTTACTCTCAGGATCACCTAAAGGAAAAAAAGCCAGAAAATAAACTAATGTAGCCATCACATCTAAGATTATTATGCTGCAATATGTTACATCTTTGTTTCAGGATTTAGATTAGGTTAATTGGAGACATCTCCTAGGCCCTATGCCTAAAAAGAATAGTTATTGGGATGTTTGAAAAGTCAGCGTGAGAAAATTCAATTTACTATAATTTTTGTTGTTGTGACATCAAGTTTGAATGGCGAGCCATGCCGCCACTCAACTGCAGTTTGCAGTAAGTTTCAGAGCATAAGGAGCACAGCAAACCCACATAAAATGTAATGACTTCAATATGTTAAATATAAAAGGGTCATAGCAGTTGTAAGCCGTGGGAATAAAGCAGAGTTACTGCTGTGGTACTGTAAATCATCTCACCCTTTGCAGAGACTCCAGGAATAAACATGAACATTAGACAAACCTCATTGACCGCACTCTTGTCCTGAGCTTTGGCACCTCCGAGCATCCTCAGGGCGTTCTCTGCCCCCTCGGACACCGCCCGCTCCACCCTGTAGTGGTGTCTCAGCTCCTCAATGTGCACTTCAGTGTGTGAGAGCTCCGACATGCCTAAGGCAGACAGGAAAGACAATAAATAAGCCACTACTCTGAACTAAAATATATACAGTAATTCAACAAAATAACAAAAGAAAAAGGAACAAAGCATAGCAATACAATGATGGAGAAAATAAGTTATCCCCATGATCGTAAAGGTAAAGTATTACATGGAAAAACAAAGCCTTTCATTTTGTATAATGACTATATGATGTAAAGAATTTAAAAATGTCTCTATCCTATTAACACTTCAGCAATGAACACTTCAATATAAAGATTAAATGATTCCTCACAAAGTCCTCCTTGATTTTTAATTTTTTTATAGATAAAAAATGAAAGGCAAACTTTTTGCTATACTTAGAGATTTACAATTTTGAAGCCCAGAGAAAGTCTTATGCCTTGTGCACACGATCAGAATTTCAGATGAAAAATATTCTGACGGAATTTTTTCATCGGATATTCCGACCCTGTGTGGGGCCCAGAATTTTTTCCGTCGGAGTTTAGAAATAGAACATGTTTTATTTTTTTCCTATGTCAGATCGTGTGTATGGAACTCCGACAGAGAAAAAAACACACATGCTCAGAATCAAGTCGACGCATGCTCGGAAGCATTGAACTCATTGAACGATCGCCGCCGGACACCCGCAATTGCTCGTTACAGAGCGGGGAACAGGAGCTATGTGTGTAAACACATAGCTCTCGTTCCTGTCAGCGGGGGAAACGCTGATTTTCTGTTCATACAATGTATGAACAGAAGATCAGTGATTTCCCCTAGTGAGTCCACCCCCCCATACAGTTAGAACACAAACAGGAACACACTTAACCCCTTCCCTGCCCCCTAGTGTTAACCCCTTCACTGCCAATGGCATTTTTATAGTAATATAATGCATATTTATAGCATTGATCGCTATAAAAATGGCAATGGTCCGCCATAATATCGCAGTACCGAAAAAAAACGCTGATCGCCGCCATTACTAGTAAAAAAAAAATATTAATAAAAATGCCATAAAACGACCCCCTTTTTTTGTAAACGCAATCATTTTTGCGCAAACCAATCAATAAACGCTAATTGCGATTTTTTTTTACGAAAAATATGTAGAAGAATACGTATCGGCCTAAACTGAGGAAAAAAAATGTTTTTTATATCTTTTTTGGGGATATTTATTATAGCAAAATGTAAAAAAATATTGAATTTTTTTCAAAATAGTTGCTCTATTTTTGTTTATAGCAAAAAATAAAAACTGCAGAGATGATCAAATACCACCAAAAGAAAGCTCTATTTGTGGGAAAAAAAGGACGCCAATTTTGTTTGGGAGCCACATCGCACGACCGCGCAATTGTCAGTTAAAGCGACGCACTGCCGAATCACAAAAAGTGCTCTGGTCTTTGGACAGCAATATGGTCCGGGGCTAAAGTGGTTAAAGGGGTTGTAAAGTCAGAAGGTTTTTTATCTTAATGAATTCTATGCATTATGATAAAAAGCCTTCTGTGTGCAGCATGAAGCCCCCATCCAATCTAACAGGGTGGATAGGTTAATTCGTACTGTTTTATTCAGGCAAGCAGGACATTTTCCACCCAGCTTAGTCAAATTTTAAACTTTTGTAGATTCTGCATGAATTCAAGCTGCCTACGACTAACCTCAGTTTATTGTGGGTCATCTATTAGAATCTTGTAATTGAGAAAGCAACTTATGCCTTGTACAAACCATTGTTTTTCCTGACATGCAAAAAGCCGTAGTTTTTCCAGACGTGATTCCTCTCCAGCCTGCCTTGCATACACACACACGTTCATGCAAAAAAACATCCGACCAGCGCGGTGACGTACAACACGTACGACGGGACTATAAAGGAAAGTTCCTTTCAAATGGCGCCACCCTTTGGGCTGCTTTTGCTGATCCTCGTGTTAGTAAAAGTTTGGCGAGAGACGATTCACACTTTTCAGTCTGTTACAGCATGACGAATGTGCCATCTCCCTTCCCGAACGAGCGCTCCTGTCCTTGGAAAAGCATACACACGAACGTTTTTCGCGACGAGAAAAAGACTGACGGGAAACGCGACAAAAAAAAAAGAGAGAGCTGGTTAAAAAAAAATTGCGGGCAGTTTTTTTGTCGAGAAAACTGCTAGGGAGCATACACACGACCGGTTTTCATGACCAATATAAAAAATGGCAGTTTTCTTGTTGTGAAAACCGGTCGTGTGTACAAGGCATTCAAGTTTTTGGTTCCTTACATGTTTTTCAGATTGTGGAATACTGCAGTAGAGAAATTGTTATCCCCCCCCTTACCTGCTCCTGTGCCAGAGGTCTCTTGGGCTGCTCTGCGGATCTGTGTGCGTAACATGTGGATCTTTGCATCACTTTCAGATAACATTTGCTGCGAAGCTGACAACAGCTTTTTATCCTGTAACATAAATATACAGTTAAAAAGCTTGTTTTTCAATAAAGGGTATTTGTATAATCTAGTACATCCTTTTCTCAACCTGTGTTCTGTGGAAACCTAGGGTTCCTCTAGAGGTTTCCAGGAGCTCCTTGACTGTCCGCTAATGTAAAGAACATTCTTCCTCAAACTGGGCCCTTGTCATACTGACTATAAATATAAGGGTCCCTGCTCTGCTGTTGTAAGGGAGGCTCTTCTCCCCTGAACCTGCTCTGCTGACCGCTATTGTAAGGGAGGCTCTTAAAAAAACGATCGTATCAGAACGCGGTGACGTAAAACACAACAACGTGCTGAAAAAAATGAAGTTCAATGCTCCCAAGCATGCGTCGACTTGATTCTGAGCATGTGCGGGTTTTTAACCGATGGTCGTGCCTACTAACGATCGGTTTTGACCTATCGGTTACGAGTCCATAGGTTAATTTTAAAGCAAGTTGGCTTTTTTTTTAACCTAAGGTTAAACAACCTATGGGGCCTACACACGATCGGTTTTGATTGATGAAAACGGTCCATCCGTGAAAGGTGCCTTGTTCCAATGACAATAAATATACAAGGCCCATCTCTGCTGACCACTAATGTAAGGGAGGCCCTTCTTCACTGACCATCAATCTGGGGGGCACTTTTTCATTGATCACAAATGTAGGAAGTTATTTCTCACCAATGTAAAAGGATATGCCAATTTTTTTCATTTTTCTTTTCTTTCTGGTCATTATTATTATTTGTGTCATTTTAATTTCATGACCATATACATCACATAATTTTAATGGCGGTAATGTCAATTTCTTCAGTGAGAACATCTAATACAGTGACAACTGCCTAAGTTACCACTTCAATACCGGGCCTATTCTGGCACTGGTACTTTCCTTCATGTAAAAATTATTTTTTTGCTAGAAAATTACTCAGAAACCCCAAACATTATATATGTTTTTTTTAGGCAGACATCCTAGGGGGGAAAAAAGGTGGTCATTGCAATTTTTATCTTGCACGGTATTTGCGCAATCATTTTTCAAATTTACTTTTTGGGGAAAAAAATGGTTTCGTGAATTAAAAAATAACAAAACAGTAAAGTTATCCCAGTCATGGAATGGCACCAAGCTTCAGTACTTAACAATCTCTTACATTTTTTTTTACAGGTTACTGTTTTCGAGTTACAGAGGAGGTCTAGTGCTAGAATTGTTGAACACGCGATACCTCACTTGTGTGGTTTGAATGGTGCTCACATATGTGGGCGGGACTTACATGCGTGTTTGCTTCTGAGTGCATGCTACCGGGGACAGGGACGTTTTACTTGATTTTTTTTCTTTATACACTTTTTTTTACATTTTTATTTTTTTGATCACTTTTATTCCTGTTACAAGGAATGTAAACATCCCTTGCAATAGGAATATATTGTGACGGGTCCTCTTTATGGAGCGATGCGGGTCAATAAGACCCCACGTCTCTCCTCCAGGCTGGAAAGAATATCAGAAAAAAAAATTCACTGATCTCATGCTGACAGCCCTGATCGCGGCTTTGTTTACTTCTGGGAACCCGGGCGTGACGTTATAACGTTGCGCCCGGGGCCTCCGATGGTCATCGAGATGACTGGTGACCATGTGGTCAACAAAAATCTCTATCGTCGTGAGCCGACACCGGACAATTCTTTCTCTGGGCCCCCGATAGCACGGGAGAGCCCAGAGAAGCATCGGATGGCAGCGGGAGGGGGGGACGTCCCCTCCCTCCGCCTATAACAATCAAGTGGCAGAACTGTCGCTATGATCTGTCTCATTGTGCACAGAATCGCCGGCTGCAAAGAATGATATCATTCAGATATCCCCGCACAAAGTCAAGGATGTCATTTGACTGTGTGCGGTATTGAAGTGGTTTTAAGAACTAATCTAAATTTGTTGGAGTTTCCCTCTCATTTCCTGGTGTATCCCAAGGAAGGGAAGTGGAGGAAATTCTTCCCAGCAGGCCACAATTGGCAACAAAAAGGCTGATAAGGGTTTTTACACTTACACCTATCCAAAAATAAAAGGTTCTGCCTATACATACACCGTAAAAGCCCTGCATTTTGTTTTGCTTTCTATGTCCTGTTGGCGAGATTTCTCTTAAATTCCCAACCTGGTTACAAGGAAGGAAGGGGAATTTCCAGTTGCAGACACAAAAAAAAAAAGGTCCTGCCTTCCCTAACTCTGCTATTTGAGAAAGCAGAATTGGGGAGTCTGGGTCTGGGTCCAGTCTTCCCCCAACTCTGCTAATAAAATTTTTTTTTTTTTAATGTAATTGAATCTCTTTTATAGAGAGGGATGGCACCATAATTCATAAGGCCCTTTTAGCACAAATCAGTTTTTCTTCTGTTTAGGCCTCATCAAAAGCGGAAGAAAAATGTATTACCATTAAATCCTATGGAACTCTTCACATCAGTCAGTTGTGTTTTTTTAAAAGCCCTGCGTGCTGCATTTTTTGTTGTGGTAAAAAAAAAAAAACGCACCAAAAAAGCACCTCCCCTTTGAAATGAATGGAAAATGCATTAAAAATGCACCCACGGTTGTGTTTTTTAAATCATAAACGCACGCACCGGAAATGCAACAAAAACGCTATAAAAATGCAAATGCAAAACAAAGCAGTGTGAAAGCAGCCTAAGCATTATTACTTTTCACCAGTACACAAAGTGTGTGAGATGGGTCAAAGCACTGACCTCCTGAGTCAAGTCAGTAAATGAATAATAGAGTAAAATTAAAATGCTTATGGCAATCTGGAAGTGTAGGACACGTTGGCACTAGTATTTTGCAAGTCACTACAGATACACTAAAAGTCACTGCATGTCTTGTGACTGCTTGAAATAAACCGAGTTTAAAGAAAATGCCACAACTTCCTCACCCTCTCTGTTGCAACTCCCTTTCCTTCTCCACCCAGCAGCCCTCTACATGAAAAATAAAATCATGACTCTGTCACCTCTAGCCGGAAAGGGACATTTCCCCCTCTTCCTTAACTTACATAACACCATATGTAATGTACATCTGTAACAAAATGAAGATCATATAGAAAAATTTAAAGAGTAAAGCAAAGTAAAGTAAGAGTAAAGCAAAAGCAAAGCAAACAGAGGTTTTATTTTATACTCCTAACTTCCCCGAGAAAATATCAGCTGGAATCTGTGGCCAGACACAACCCTTCCTCGTGCCTCTGCTATGGTGTTAGCAATGAAGCTCCTACTCTTCAACTCCTCTATTTGTTTTTAATTATTTTCTTGTAAAGTATACTCTATTGGGACAAGTCTTGTTGGATCTTACAGAACCACTTTGTGAAAAAAGTGGCACATTACTAATTTAGCAACCATAAAAGAATTATGCCGCGTACACACAGTCGGATCTTCCGACAGCAAATGTTTGATCTGAGCTTGTTGTCAGAAAATCCGACCGTGTGTAGGCTCCATCGGACATTTGCTGTCGGAATTTCCAACAACAAAAATTTGAGGGCTGGTTGTTAATTTTTCCAACAACATAAGTTCTTGTCGGAAATTCCAACCGAGTATACACATTCAACGCACAAAAATCCTATGCATGCTCGGAATCAATTCTACGCATTCTCAGAATCATTGAACTTAATTTTTCTCGGCTAGTGTTGTACGTCACTGCATTCTTGACGTTAGGAATTTCCGACAATATTTGTGTTGGTTAGGAACAGTTGGAGTAGTATAGGGACAGGTTGCGGGAAAGAAGGGACAGAGCAGGAACTCTCTCACTGTATACCATCGATAGTTTTCCTGTTTGGGCCCAGTTTTTAGTCTGCTTTCCAGCCTTCTCCCCTCTCAGATACTGTTACGTGTCTTCTTTGTGCAATGTACTCTCTGTCTGGCTCATTGTAAGTGTTCTGGTCCGTGGGGTCGCATCTGCAGTGTTCGCTGTTCTCTCGTTTATAATACAACATTAACAAACTTTGCTGCATCAATCAGCCTCCGTGTGAGTTTCCTTCCCCTGCCGGCAGTGAATCTGAGCTACACGTACACATGGATTTATTTTGTTCCACATGCAGGCTGAATGACAAAAACTCTAACATATTCCTCCGTCCATGTCTTAAAACACATTTGGACGAATCTCCTGCTGTGGCTATTGTATTCTGACAGCTGTCAAAATACCCAAACAGCGAAGGGTGTCAGGCAAGAGAGTCCCGACAGGAGCAGCCAGGTTCATCCGGAACCAGCTGAAATCTGATCAGTGTATGTCTTGTGAGCTAATGGAAACTTCTGATGGATCCTCAAGCTCATCTTGTGTTCATTAACCACTTGCCAACAAGCCACAGTATATATACTGCGGCAGGTCGGCTCTCCTGCTGCACGCCGCAGGAGCACTCCCGCGGGTCCCACAAACTCGTGTTCGCCAGCCACCCGTGATCACGGTGAGGAGAGGCAGAACGGGGATCTGCCTATGTAAACAACAAAATGTATTAAATACTACAAATATTAGCACTGATGACAAAATCTTTACAATTAAGAGAGAATAGCACCCTAAGCAAGGTAGCAGGTATTCCCACTTTCCCCACATATCCCTTCAACTGACATTGATAGGGATTGCAGCAGTCCCAGAGAAATCACCCCATTGGCATTGTCTGTACTGGCTTGGCCCCATAAGACACCAATTGACTACTACAAGTGTATCTTCCCTTCATGAAGTGAGACAGGTGCACACCTTTGGCCTGTAACATTATCCTCCTAGTTAGAGGGAGCTTCAAGATTGAAGCTCGGCCACCTGAATATCTCCTAGATCTGAGGCTCCTGCCTAGGTTGCCTTCTGCATGATCCAACTCTGGGATACAATAAACTTAGCAAAGTTTGGTTGTGTACATAAATGTAGACAGCTTTCCTAGGACTGCTTTTTGTCCTACTCTAGCACTGCTAGGAACCTGAAACAATAATGGATGAGCCATGAGTGCAGCCAAATTGTCCCACAGCTATACAAGGTGATTTTAAGACCAGATTGGTCAGCGGCTTGTCTTTATTGCAAATGCGGCTTGATAGCTGCAATATGCAAAGCCGATTTTACAAGTGTTTATAGCAGATATAATGCCCTTTACACATGATAGGATTTTCCGTCAAAAAAGTTGGATGTGAGCTTTTGGTCAGATATTCCGACCGTGTGTATGCTCCATCCAACATTTTCATTTGGTCAGAATTCCCGCCAGCAAAAGATTTGAGAGCAGGTTCACAATTTTTTCAACACAAAACGTTCTTGACGAAAATACCACTCCGACGCGCAAAAAACACGAATGCTCAGAATCAAGCAGAAGAGCCAAACTGCCTATTGAACTTCATTGATCTCGGCTCGTCGTACGTCTTGTACGTCACAGCATTCTTGACGGTCGGAATTTCAGACAAGGTTTGTGTGACCGTGTGTATGCAACACAAGTTTGAACCAACATTCCACCAGAAAAAATCCACAGTTTTATTGTCGGAATTTCCGATCGTGTGTACGGGGCATAAGACTCACTTCTGTTTTACAGCATCTAATGTTGAACAAAAATACTGGTCCTCTCTGAGGAAACTTCACATATTTGTATTAAAGACTCACCTTCACGGAACCATTACTGTACATTTGGATCATATTTTCTGCCCCATGTCGGACTCTCATCTCGATGTCCAGCAGACGCTCTAATTTTAACACACGGGGATTCTGAGATGGGCATGGGAATTCCGAGGGGAGATTTTTACCTAAAGAAAGGACAAGGTGGGAACGGCACATTAGAGATTATTAGAGATTATTTAATAAAGGATTCATGTACAAAATGCTATAACCTACAACAATCATTGGGACCAAATATACCAAATTCCAATACCTACAGATGCAGTGTTCAAGGTTATCTTTGCTATATAAGGCCCGGTTCACAGCTGAGCATCCTGGAATCGATTGTGCGATTCTGCCTGAAATTCCAGAATCACAACAAAACGCATTTGGGGTGCCATTATTTTATAATTGCACTCCAAACATGGTGAAATGTTTCCACAATTGTGCGACAAACAACACAAAAGTTGCAGCAAAAAATGAACGGCAAAAGTGCCTGGTTGAGTGGCAAAATTTGGTACATTAGCGTTTTTGCCACAATTTTTTGAGTAGAAGAAGGCCTGTTCAAAATGAATTGTGCCGCTCCAAAAATTTGCTGTGGGAGCTCATATGTGTTTGGGGCCTTGAAAAAAGATTACTGGACTCTGGGGGAAAAAAGAACATTGGACATTCATCAGGTGGTCAACTATGGTTGTCATTGGGACAGAAGTAGATATTTTCTATTGGGAACACTTGTTTTAGTAACACCTGTCAAAGGCTGGATTTTCCATAACTTTGATGAGGTTTCAACTCATTTCCTGTTGTTATTCTAGGACGGGAAGAGATGGGCAAATATCTACAATGGGGACGCATACAATCATAAAAAGGTTGGTTCTAATCTGTTGCTCCTCTTTCCGAACTGAACTAAAAGATTCTATGGTAAGGACCTAATTAGCTAAGGACTGTGTTGATGGGTTTGTTTGCATCAATCGGATTTTACATTCTCATACAAGTCTATGGGGAGCAGGTCAAATGCAGGTCAGAAGGAGGTCAACTGCAGGTCAAATGTACCCATCACTAAAGTCTGATTGATCTCAGAAGTGTATTAATATGATGTCAAACTGATGCATTCAACACAAGCCCAAAGCTCATCAACACAGGCAATAAATCTGTGGCAAATTGTAGAGATGTGTGTACTTAAAAAAAAAAAAATTGCGCACAAGAGAAATAATAAAAAAAAAAACACAGAGCTTCTTCTGCACATGATTGGATGTTCCAAGTGAACACAGATTAATTTTATTTCAGGCCCTTGCACTTTTTTGTGGTGTGTTAATGCATGTGCTTTGTGTTAGGGCTACCCATGGAAAATTATTGTAAAAATCGTACATGATCCTTTTTTGACACAGTACACTGCCACAGTGTTGTGGCATGCTGCAAACATGCGTGTAGGTCTGGCACATGTACACAGGGATTGTACCAGACATGTGAGAGCATTAATTCTAGGGCCATAATTCATGGTTATCTCTAAATAATGTAAAGGCTTTTAAAGAGTTGCCTATGAAAAAAAAAATGTTTCCATACATTTTTATTGAAAATAACCAGGAGAACAATACAAAAGAGAAAAAAACGTCCAATGCGGTTAAGTATAAATCATACATAAACACATCTCTGTGTCACAGAAACAAATGAGAGTCATCAATGCAATGCTATGGTTTGGTTACAGTCAGTAATACAAAAAATAAAAACATTGGGCTGGATTCAGATACAAATGTGTATCTTTCCGGCGGCGTAGCGTTTCCTCTTTACGCTACGCCTCCGCAAATATTATGGACAAGTGCCTTATTCAGAAAGCACTTGCTTCATAAGTTGCGGCGGCGTAGCGTAAAGTGTCCGGCGTAAGGGCACCTAATTCAAATTATTAATGTGGGGGCGTGATTCATGTAAATAAATCATGACCCCGCGCAATTTACATATCCCAGTGCGCAAGCGTCAAATCACCTCGCTAGTAGTCAATGTAAACGACGTGTACGTAACTTACGTACAGCCCCATTCCCAAACGATTTACGCAAACGACGTACAATTCGACGCTGTCCCAACGTCCATACTTAACATTGGCTACGCCTCCTACAGCAGGGGTAACTTTACGCAGGAAAAAGCCTTACGCAAACGTCGTAAACTACGACGCCCGGCCGCAAGTACGTTCAGGAATCGGCGTAACTCCCTAATTTGCATATTCGACGCGTAAAACGATGGAAGCGCCACCTAGCGGCCAGCGTAAAACTGCAACTAATATACGACGGTGTAACAGACTTACGCCGCTCTTATATATTAGCAGAATTCCAGCGTATCTTCTTTTCTGAATACCAAAAAAAGATACGCCGGCTATTCTTAGTATTTACGCGGCCTATCTCTAGATACGCCGACGTAAATACTTTCTGAATCTGGCCCATTGACTTTGAATATGGCCAATGCTCAACAGTACAAACCCAAACATATATGGTATCGATATCAATAGCACAGGGATTGCATGTAGATAGGGAAAGGGGTTGAGGATCACATGTGTCAATTAGGGAGACCATCTGATAGAAATCTAGTATCTAAGGCAGGGTTGTCAAACTCAATTTCGTCGAGGGACACATCAGTATTATGTATTATGAATCAGTATTATGGTTGCCTTCAAAGGGTCGGTTGTATAGGTGCGAGGGCCACATGAAATGGCCCGTTGGGCCGGATTCGACCCTCAGGCCTTGTGTTTGACACCTGTGATCTGAGGCGGCGTACACACGACCGAGGTTCTCGCTGGAAACCAGCGAGAACCTCGCTGGAAGCTGCATTCCAGCGAGGACCTCGGCCGTGTGTACACTCTCGGCGAGCTTCCCGTCGGGTAGCCCGTCGAGCAGAAATAGAGAGCACGCTCTCTATTTGCTCGACGGCCCGCCTAGAAGAATGGCTGGTTGCCATTCCCGACGGGCGGGTCGCCGATTTCGACGGCCGGCAGGGAACCTCGACGGGCGGAACGATGTGTTCTGCCCGTCGAGGTTCTCTGCCGTGTGTACACGGCCTGAAGGGAAGGCGCGAGGGGGAGGAAAAAAGAAAGAAAAAGGGGGGAAGATCTATATAGGATTAGGAAAATAGGGGAGAGAGTAGAGAGTTTAGTCAGTGGGGGTCAAACTGGAAGTCTACCAAAACGTGAATAAAGTAGAAGACCATAATAGATCATTCAAGAGGGGCGGTGCTGTTTATAGAGGTCTGAGTCTTTGAACAGGAAGCAACGTGTCCAAGTAGAGGCATATGACGCCATAGTTTATCTGCTCATGTGTGCCAGTTCCTCCATCTCTCCCACCTGATCTATACGGTGGAACCATTCAATGAGTCCCAGAGTCTAAGTGGAACTCCAGTATCTAAGAAAAAAAGTTTGGGCTGCATTCAGCGGATGAATAGTAAGGGATCGCTTATTGTCAGGGGACGTGTGCCGAGTGGTGAAGCAGGAAAGTGGCCGGATTGAAAGGTAGGTCCCAATCTGTGATATGTGTGATCACTGCATGGATAGCCTCCCAGAAAGGGCATAGCTGAGGGAAAGACCACCAAATTTATAAGAGTGTCCCTTTATCAGATTGATAACGCCAACGAGTGTTCGAAACGGCAGGGAAGATGGCATTGTGTTTTACATTTCACAGGTGGACACAATCTCGACATGTTTGGTGTCTATTTACTCAACATATCCCCATCTTTAAAGGGGTTGTAAAGGTTTGTTTTTTATTTTCTAAATAAAGGTTCCTTGAAGCTAGTGCATTGTTGGTTCACTTACCTTTTCCTTTGATTTCCCTTCGAAATGTTTGTTTTCTTTGTCTGAATTACTCACTTCCTGTTTCTCCTCAGTAAGCTTGCCCCCATCATCCGAGCTGTTCTGGCTGGGAGTTAGCCAGCGTTTCTCGCTCCCTCACTTGGGACTACATCCCTGCGGGGAGACGTTAGGTTCACAGCGTCTCCCCGCAGGGATGTAGTCCCAAGGGAGGGGGGCAAGCATGTTGACTAACCCCCAGCCAGAACAGCTCAGATGATGGGTGCAGGCTTACTGAGGAGAAACGGGAAGTGAGAAATTCAGAAAAAGGAAAAAAACATTTAGAAGGGAAATAAAAGGAAAAGTTAAGTGAACCAACAATGCACTAACCTAAAGGAACCCATTTAGAAAATAAAAAACAAACCTTTACAACCCCTTTAATATTCCCCAACAAAATCAGTATTACACTGTACAGTATTTCTGTTCACTAAAATTCATTATAGGGCATTTTTTTTTCTGAAAATATTAATTTGATAAACAGGTGCACAAAGAACTGCCCCCCCCCCCCCCTCCCATTTTGTTCTTCAGTGCTTCTGCTTTCAGAAGATATTAAATGTTTGAGGTAATTTTCTAGAAAAAAATGTAATGTTTGGGGTAATTTTCTAGCAATCAAATTGTAGAGTTTAACATGTGTGTTGAAAAATGAGAAAATTGCCCAGGAAGCAAAGGTAAAGACATCAAAGCACACTGGTGCATGTTATATGCGTCACTGAGCATTGCAGAAATGCATGGCATAATGCGTGCGTGACCAGGGCAAACAAGTGTAAATGGGTCCTTCATGTTAAACTTTACTAAGCCTGAGCCACTTTACTCTACCTTATTTCACTCTTTAGTAGATAAGTAGATTAGTTGGACTTCCAACATCTTTAGTACAGATTGGAAAAATGGAAAGCAGGGAAAGGAGGGGGCAGGAACCTTGGTGAGAAGGGGAGGTCGGGGAAGAGATCTGAGTGAGTGACCTAGAAAAGGAGCAGCAAGGTATAATGTAGAATGGACAGGAAGGCAATGAGGCCAAACATAGAGGAAGATAAAGGAGTGGGGCAGAGAGGAAGCAACCACAGAAAACAGAGACAGCTGTGGGGGATAGACAGAGGCAGTCCTGGAGACTGTAAGTAGAAATCATCAAAATAGAAATATAACCAGTAAAGCAGAAAAAAAATATCGCATAGTAATGTATGGTGTAGCCTTGACAATACAGGATGAATGTAGAGGGAGGCAGTATTAGCACGTGGTAATAAGGCATCAAGTTAGCGTAAGATGGAAGGAAACCACAACAGTCACATCCGTTTTTAGGTGATAATGTTTACAGGGTGAGAAATGGACACAGGCAGAGGTAGTCCCCTGTTTTTGTGATGTAAACTCTAGAAACAAATCTCAACTATCTGCTCCCTTTCTGTAAAAGTGTATCATCTATGGTCAAATTGTAAAATCATATATTCATTTCCACATTGTATTTCAATTATTTCTAGCCTACTCGTGACATGTAGTCACTATGCCCTGTAAGGTGGCACTGCTGTGTCACATATTTCACAGAGCCTGCCTTCTGAACTACATATTGCTGAGAGGAAGAGTTTCATGAGGCAACGCAAGCCATGGATCATGGTCTATCTAATCGCGAGCAGGTGACGAGTAGATTGTATCACTTCTTTGCCGACCCCCAGAACCTGGACAAGAGGACCAGCAGGGTCAGCATTTACTAAAATTGTTCCCCTAAATTTTTCATGCAGCCGCTGAAAGACAGCTTTTTACTCCACTCCCTCCCTGGCATTCAGCGGCTCCCGCAGGAAAATACAGGGGGATTGGTTTTGATAAATGTGGCCACTGTCACCCCTCCTGTTTCCCACCCTTCTGCTGCAAGGCCCCCAGTGTGCTCCCCTGGTCCCCTTAAGCACTGCTGGCTTCCCCTATTCTCCCGCCAGCCGCTGTGGGGGATCATTTTTAGGATGCAGAGCAGGGGAAGGAACTGGTAAATATGTAATTTACCATCCATTTCCTTTTCTGAATGAACACTGTGAGTGTTCCATGTTTACCATGCTTCAGTTTGTAAAAGAACAGGAAGCTGCCCTACTGACACCATTTTCTGCCCTGCTGACACCACCCACTGCCCTTCTGACACCATCCTCTGTTCTACTAACATTGTCCACTGCTCTACTGACAATATACTCTGTTCTACTAACATCGTTCACTGCTCTACCGACACAGTCCTCTTCCCTACTGACACGGTCCTCTTCCCTACTGACACGGTCCTCTGCCCTACCGACAGTCCTCTGCCCTACCGACAGTCCTCTGCCCTACCGACAGTCCTCTGCCCTACCGACAGTCCTCTGCCCCACTGACACCAACCCCCGTCCACACACCATTCAATGTCCTACTGACACTGTCCACTGTAGGCTAAGTTTATATTTTTACAGTGACATTTGTTTCAATACCTTTTTCTACGTCTTTCTTACTATTAAGTTAAGCCTTTAATTTCTTTAAACAAGGGTGCTAAAGCCCAGTGATCTTTGATCTTTTTTATATTGTAGTTATCTACCTCTCCCATGTTGCCTACATCTGCATTACAGGAATCACAGCTTACAGGCAGCAATGTACCATGAGATATGTAAGTCCTTAGAAATTGACAGTAAACAGCAGAGTAGAAGCTGCGAAGCATGCAGAGAATCCAGGAAGTTGTGGAAACAGACGGCCAGCCGACAGGCAGAACTTGAAACGTAAAAGATGATTTTTCAAGTAAAACATGCTTTGGATTGACAAAAATAGCTATTGTTTGTTATGTTATTTCAGTGCTGATATTATAAAATAAAATTGTATTGCTGTGACCATGGATTTCCTTTAACCACTTGTCTACGTTTATAAATCAAGGTCATTGCTGCTGCAGCTGGCATAGGGCTTTCTGACACAAGTGGCTCGATTACTTTTGTAGGGCAAATACCTCATACAAAAATCGCTGAGCACGTAAGCGTATGCATGTAAAATCAACAGCACTGCCATTCTGGAACCTCGGAGTGAGAGCAATAATTTTAGCGCCATAATCACAGTTAATTCTCATTTGTAAAGGCTTTTAAAGTGTCACCTAAGGTGAATTTTGAGTATGATAGTTTTTGGTATTCCACAGGCATGTGCAATTTTAAGACTTCGCATACTTGGTATCTACTTACTCAATGCAACCCAATCTTTTGTATTTTACCAAAAAAAAAAGGATTTTATATTGTGTTTGTTTGCACTAAGATTCACTTTAGTGTATTTTTTCCTGAAAATATGCATTTGGTACAGGACTGCGTAAACATCTTTCAACAGGAAAAAAAAAAAAGCAACTACCATCATTTTATTCTTTAGGGTCTATGTTTTCAAAAAAATATACTTTATTTATTTATTTGGGGTGGGATGTGTTAGTAATTTCTAGCAAGATACTACATGTATGCAAAAAAATGTAACTACTGAAAGCGCTTTGTTATATCTGTCCAGTAGGGATGAGCCGAACACTCCCTGTTCGGTTCCCACCAGAACCTTCCAACGGACCGAACGTTCGCGAAAACATTTAGAACCCCATTGATGTCTATGGGACTCAAACGTTTGAATTCAAAAGTGCTAATTTTAAAGCCTAATATGCAAGTTATTGTCGTAAAACATCTTTGAGAACCCGGGTCTTGCCCCAGGGAACATGTATCAATGGAAAAAAAGTGTTCTGCTCTCCACTCCTGTTTTTTCTGGCCCCCACTGGTGCTCTCAGGCTCCCCCATTGCTCTCTACTCCCCCCTGCTCTTTGTACCCCCAGTGCTCTCCAGCCCCCGTTCTCTCCAGCCCTGTTCCTTTTTGCCCCCCCCCCCCAGTGCTCTCAAGATCCCCCTTAATGGTCTCCAGCTACCCCCTTAGCCTCCCATGCTCTCCACCCCTGTTCTTTTTGCCCCCCGCCAGTGCCCTCAAGCCCCCCATTGCTCCCCGCTTCCCACCCCTGTGATCTCCACTCCCCTCTGCTCTTTGCCCCCACCCATGTGCTCAGAGGACAGGCTGACTGGGGGCAGAAAATGAGGACGACTGAAGGTGCAGATGGCCAGGGACCACTCTATCTCACAACAAACAGATCCTCTGGAAGGAGCACTGTTTCCATCCAAAACGAGAAAAGACCCCGCATGCTGATGGCGATCATGGATATCCTGCTGGCATGGAAGGTACCGTACCAAGAATCAACAACACACCTTCCCACAGACAGGGACTTTAGACTGGGACATGGGGCACAGGAGGGGCTGCAATGATGGGCACAGTGGCGACAATTGCTGGGCACAGTGGCAACAATTGCTGGGCACAGTGGTGACAATTGATGGCACAGTGGCTACATTTGATGGCATGGAATAGTGGTGACAATTGCTGGGCACAGTGGTGACAATTGATGGCACAGTGGTAACAATTGATGGCACAGTGGCTGCATTTTGGCATAGCACAGTGGCTGCGTTTGATGGCATGGCATAGTGGTGACAATTGCTGGGCACAGTGGTAACAATTGATGGCACAGTGGTAACAATTGATGGTACAGTGGCTGCGTTTGGCATGGCACAGTTAAAATAAATACAGTTCTTTAACAGTTCAAGCTTTGAATTCTATTATTTTCATATGATTTTGTTATTCAAATTTGCTAGTTGATTGAAAGTTATTAACGGCACTACTGTTGCCAATATATGCAGTGTTATTAGGGGGGGAAAAAATTATTGGGGGGGGGGGGTGACACCATGTTATACCACATCAGGTGACACCAACCCTAGTGACGCCACTGGTTACTGACCTTTGGCTTGTTTACTGACTATGCTTCTGTTGGGATCTTTACCTGCTTATCTGCTATTGTACCCCGGTTTGCTCACCTCCTGGTGGGACAATCCTAAGGACCGCGACCTGATACTGACATGCAGCTAAACCAATCTCCACCGCTGGGAGCTCTGGTGAACACCAGTTAGTACCAGTTAGTTAGGACTCCGCACCTCAAATGAGCCCGTGTCATACACCGGGGTGACTGCCTGTGTACCTGCTGGTCGGTAATAGTCACGTAACTGCTATAGCAACTGGTCTTTGAACCTGACCCCTGATCCCAAGAAGTGTTTTACTGGCAGGATAATCAAAGGTAAATAAAGAGAAAAAAGCCTTAAAAAGGATAACAAATGCAGCCATCTCACCTAAGGACTGTTAGGCTGCAACATGTTAATATTTTGTTGTTGAGTTTACCTACACAGTAGGGGTTGTTTTTTTTTAATGCTGAAACCCTTAGGTGTCATTGCACAGATCTCTGGGACCTCTGGGACTATTGGGCTGAATTTCTTCTGGGATATCTATTTATCAATAGACCACTCAATATTAAATATATGTCACTGTTAACAATCTGCAGATCCTCACAATGTATTGAGAGGCTACATTTAGAATGTTGTCCGACAGGCTATGTACCAAGGGGGTAAACAGCGATAGGTGCTATGTAAACTCATGATGCACTGCTGTATACATATATTTGACTCTGGAGAAGGCCGTCTCAGCTACTCAGTCCTGACCAACATTTGAAAACAGAGGCAACCCAGCTCTTTCATACCTCTGGCTAGTTACAAAAGTTTTCCTAAGAACATTGGGAACAATGAATCCCAGTGTGCACTCTTATTAATAAGTAGACCCTGCAGTTTCGAGGGTTCACTTTATGACTACGATGGACAACCTGGCCAATAGGAAAGCACAATAGGTGTGATGGAGAAGGACAATTCTTCATCACAGCGTAAAATGTTGTAATTTGCATAGGAGAGCCCATTAAGATTAAAAGTCTCAGCATGATGGAGAAGACCTTTTTAGGTACATGTTACATTCATAATTGCTGAAGCCCTTTTAGAAGATTTTTAGAGGGGACGGGTATACCTTAATGCTTAGAGGTAATTACCTGAATTGGGTCCTGGGGATGTTGGACAGGTTTCAAGTTCTTCCAGCTCTTGCTTTAAACTGTCAAGCCTTCGCTCACATGTCCTCAGCATGGTCTCTACATGTCCCAGATTTTTACGCTCTGTGGTGGCCTTGCGAAGCTTTTCTGCCCCTTCCTTAATCTTCAGTTCCCTGCAGATCTCTCTTCGCAGGCGTTCTCTCTCATTTTCCAGCCCTGGTGTTTCTCCTTTGTCACCGTCCACCCCAGGTAAGTCTCCTCCATCCAAACCCTGCAGCTCCTCATTCTGAGCACCAACAATTGTCCCGTCTTCTTTCTCCATCTCTTTGCTGTTCCAGGCCACTCTCACCTCCCCACCTGTCCCTTCCTCTCTCTTCTCAGTGCAAACATGAATCTGTGGTGAAAAAAATAAATAAATTGGGTTATTGAGAAAGCAAGAAGTATTAACCATTAAATGGCCTGATCATGAAGGCATCAATGTTTCCCATGTCTTATATATTTATTTATTAGTAATATTCAGAGCTTTTTTTCTCAGAAAATAGGTGCAGGAACTCAAACACGACCTGTTTAGATTTCACAAACAGTAGAAGGGTCTAAAGGGGGCATTAAATACCAGGATTGCATTATATACAGAGTGCATAATTCAGGGGGTTACACACAGAGTGCAGAGCTGTCACTTGTAAACACAGAAACCAGACTTCTGTGTTTACAAGTGATTGTGGTGAGCAGGCACCAAAGGGTCTGAGCCAGAGGTGGTGGAACTGAGTTCCCCCAAGTTCCCCCTGAAAAAAAGCCTTGGTAATATTAGCTCCTAGAAATTGAGGAGCAATGGTGCTATAAAAAAAACATATTATTACTAATAATAATTATTATAACTGACACAATATAGATAACACGTAAAATAGCTAATCACAAATACAGGAAGTTGTACAGAAAGACAAATAAAACATATACAATAATAATATACAAAACATGAGACAATGTTACCCACACAGGTTTAAAACGTATTTAAATCAGGATTTTGAAGATGAATTGTCCCACAGAGCCTGCAGCTACAGAGGTTAGTGAGGTCTTGTTTTAAAGCTTGTGTGCTGATTGCTAAGAATATGTAAATCCTGGCCACAGGTTCATCCTAAAGCGGACCTTCACTTTTAAAGTACCGGTCATCCTCCTCCTCCCCTAACACATTTGAAGTGTTATTTTTTTTGGAGAGGGGAGATCAGGTACCTTTTTATCTGTCAGGTACATGCTCCCAATTCCTTAATGTTTGCATGGGTGAGAATGATGTCCCAAATATTTGTAGCTGTTGAGTTAAAAAAAAAAAAAATTTAAGGTAGGGAGATATCTTCTCGAAACGGTGGGCAGACGGATACTTACCTAACTTCTGAAATGTCAAGACCAACAACAGTGTAGCTAGTGAGTGGACAGCACTGTTCTAAGACATCTCTATTTTTAATGGAAGCTTGGAAATATAAATCAGAGAACATTTCCATCTGTGAAGTCAGAAATGCTTTTTATCATCTGCTCATTGCGACCCTATATAGCCACATTAGACCATTAGAGCCAGCCTTTTATGTTGAGCCTAAAATATGAAGGATACACACACTGTTTCATATAACTGGCGTATCATAGCAGCTGGGACTGTTGTGAATACATAATAGAGATCTAGAGGACAAAAATAACAATAACCCTTCCTTACACTGAAAAATTCCACTTATCAGCAAACACTATAAATATATCTATAAAAAAATGCACCGTTGTGCAATAAGGTTGCAATATTAGTCAAAACAAAACCTGACTAAAAACAAAAACAAAGCAAACTCTATCAAAAAAGTAGACAAAAACTCTAGGGTTAGTTATCTAGGGTAGAAAAAACAGACACAAATCTTATTAGAGTGTGAGCTACCATGTGCAGGGCCCTCCTAACCCCCTTGTATTGTATTGAGTTAGTGTCTGATTTTCCGTCGCAATATCGCAAGTCCCGCTATAAGTTGCTTATCGCCACCATTACTAGTATAAAAAATAAAAAATTCCAGTATATATTCCATAAATGGAAAGGTGATGAGCACAAATTAACTATACTAAAAGGGAGCCTTTCCATTTATACCCATTTCTTTGTTTGTTAGCACTTACTAGATTTGAGCTGCATTTTGATTTTCCCTGTTTTTTATTGTTTTATATTCACTGTTGGCTAGCGCTTTAGATTCAACTTTATTAGTATATATTCCATACTTTGTAGACGCTATGGCCGGGATTCAGAAATAATGGCGTAATTTTAGGGGGGCGTAACGCATCTCATATGCGCTACGCCGTCGTAACTTAGAGAGGCGAGTACCGTATTCAGAAACAACTTGCGCCCTAAGTTACGGCGGCGTATCGTATATGGGCCGGCGTAAGCCCGCGTAATTGAAAGTAGGCTGGTAGTGGGCGTGTTGTATGGAAATTAATCGTGCCCCCATGTAAATGAAGCGTCTAACGAATGGCGCATGCGCCATTTGTGGACGTATCCCAGTGCACATGCTCAGAATCACGTCGCAAATACTCAATGCTTTCGACGCGAACGTAACTTACGCACAGCCCTATTCGCGTACGACTTACACAAACAACGTAAAATTTTACGCTGTTACGACGTCCATACTTAACATTGCCTGCGCCTCATATAGCAGGGGTAACTTTTACGCCGGTCATACCCCTTACGTAAACGATGTATATCAATAAGCCGGGTGCAATGAAAGATGTGTATTGAGTTAGCGTCTGATTTTCCGTCGCAATATCGCAAGTCTCGCTATAAGTTGCTTATCGCTGCCATTACTAGTATAAAAAATAAAAAATTCCAGTATATATTCCATACTTTGTAGACGCTATGGCCGGGATTCAGAAATAATGGCGTAATTTTAGGGGGGCGTAACGCATCTCATATGCGCTACGCCACCGTAACTTAGAGAGGCGAGTACCGTATTTAGAAACAACTTGCACCCTAAGTTACGGGGGCGTAGCGTATATAGGCCGGCGTAAGTCTGCGTAATTCAAAGTAGGCTGGTAGTGGGCGTGTTGTATGGAAATGAATCGTGACCCCATGTAAATAAAGCGTCTAACGAGCGGCGCATGCGCCGTCCGTGGACGTATCCCAGTGCACATGCTCAGAATCACATCGCAAATACTCATTGCTTTCAACGTGAACGTAACTTACGCACAGCACTATTCGCATACGACTTACGCAAACAACGGAAAATTCTACACTGTTCCATTCATACTTAACATTGCCTGCGCCTCAGGTCATACGCCTTACGTAAACGACGTATATCAATGAGCCGGGCGCAAGTACGTTTGTGAATCGGCATACCTTACTCATTTGCATATTTTTAATGGGAACGTCTAATACGTCCAGCGCAACTATGCGCCCACGATACGCCGGCGTATTACGCTGGACGACTGAAGCCATGTTTTTCAGTGTATCATATCTGAATCGGCGTAAAAATGCGACGGCGCACATTTGTACTTACGACGGTGTATCTTTTGATACGTCGGCGTAAAGCCTTTCTGAATCCCGGCCTATAACTTTTGTGCAAACCAATCAATATACCCCTATTGGGATTTTTTACCAAAATATGTAGCAGAATACTTATTGGCCTAAAATTTATGAAGAAATTAGATGTTTTCATTTTTTTATTGGATATGTTTCATAGCAGAAAGTACAAAATATTGTTTGTTTTTCTTTCAAAATTGTTGGTTTTATTTTGTTTATAGTGCAAAACATAAAAAATGCAGTGTTGATCAAATACCATCAAAAGAAAGCTCTATTTGTGGGGAAAAAAGATTTACAGAAATTTTAAGTGTGTACAGCGTCGCACGACCGCGCAATAGTTAATGTAACGCAGTGCCGTATTGCAAAAAATGGCCTGGTCATAAAGGGGGTAAATCTTCACAGAGGTTAAGTGGTAAATAACAATGGGTATACTGAATTAATGATTTATTTTAACAATGACCCTATTTCAAATGTCTCTTCTTACAATACATCGAACACCATTACCATCTATATAAAAGATCATTGGTATTTTAGGTGTGTGCCATGTGCAAACCTATCGATTGCTGATTTGCCTTCATGCAGCAGTATGGACATTCCAGAGATGTTTGAATATCATCTCATTGTATGAAAGATGTGCCTGCACCCCCTGCTACAACAAACCTATCAATACTGAATGCAGTAATATTTTCCTATTTCCTGCTCTTTTGTTTTAACTTCTTGATATCTCCTAATCAGTCTTGCTGATTTCTGGTAAGAAGGCAACACCCTACACACTCTTTACAACTAAAGCTAAACTCCAGACACAAAAAAAAAAATTTAAATAAATTTCTCAATTGGATAAAAATCCACTTTATGTTCACCAAATGCCTTTGTAAGCCCAGTTATTGCCATATACTCCAACATTGCTTTTATATCAATATAAACCACCCCCTTTTACAACAGATTGTATCACTTCTCCACTCTACCTAAAACCAAAATGAAATTGTTGGCTTTAACCATACGTCTGCAGAATGGCACATGTACGTCCCCTTTAAGAGCCCAGTCATGGGTCGCACAGAGCGCAGCTGGCGGCGCGCTCGCGACCTGGTCCTCTTCTCCGTGACCGTCCCCGTGGGAAAAGCGGACCTGATCGACGCTGGTGTCCTGTGATTGGGTCACAGAAAGAAAGAACAGGGAGAGGTACTTCCCATGCTTCCTAGTGAGCCAGTCACTGATCGTCTGTTCCCTGTCATAAGGAACAATGATCAGTGACGTCACAAGCTAAGCCACGCCCTCCCCCACAGTAAGAAACACACATTAGTGCAAACTTAATCCCTACAGCGCCCCCTCCTGGTTAACCCCTTCACTGCCAGTGTAATTTTTTTACAGTAACCAATGCATTTTTATAGTACTGTTAGCTGTAAAAATGTCAATGGTCCCAAAATAGTGTCAAACGTGTCCGATGTGTCCGCCATAATCTCGCAGTCATGATAAAAATCGCTGATCGCCGCCATTTCCATTTTTTTTTTTTTTTAAATGCAACAAAACTATCCCCTATTTGGTAGACGCTATAAACCGATAAACGCTTATTGCGATTTTTTTTACCAAAAATAGGTAGAAGAATATGTATCGAATTAAACTGGGGAAAAAAAATGTTTTTTTACATATTTTATGGGGGATATTTATTATAGCAAAAAGCTAAAAAAAAATATTTTTTTTTTCAAAATTGTCGCTCTATTTTTGTCTATAGCGCAACAAATAAAAACCGCAGAGGTGATCAAATACCACCAAAAGAAAGCTCTGATTGTGGGGGAAAAAGGACACCAATTTTGTTTGAGAGCCACGTCACACGCGCAATTGTCAATTAAAGCAACGCAGTGCCAAATCGGAAAAAGTGGCCTTTAAGCTGCATAATGGTCCAGTCCTTAAGTTATTAAAGGGGTTTTAAAGTTTCGTTTTTTATTTTCTAAATAGGTTCCTTTAAGCTAGTGCATTGTTGGTTTACTTACCTTTTCCTTCGATTTCCCTTCTAAATGTATTTTTGCTTTGTTTTCTTTGTCTGAATTTCTCACTTCCTGTTCCTCCTCAGTAAGCTGTTCTGGCTGACTAACCACCGTTCGGATGATGATATGATGGCAAGCTTACTGAGGAGAAACAGGAAGTGAGAAATTCAGACAAAAAAAAACATTTAGAAGGGAAATCGAAGGAAAAGGTTAGTGAACCAATAATGCACTAGCTTAAAGGAACCTATTTAGAAAATAAAAAACAAACCTTTACAATCCCTTTAAATACACTTGATGTACCTTTAGTTTTCTTCAGAACTACTTTTCTCTCCATAAGGCTGCATTCACATCTAGGCGGCAAGTAACCCCGCGTACGCGGCATTACTTGCCGCGATTCGATTCATTTTTTTTTTTTACAAATCATCCCCATTGATGTCTATGGCCGAACACCAATGTCGCCTGAAAAAAAGGGTCCGGGACTTCAGAGATGTGAACCATCTCTATAGACATGAATAGGGATTCGCCCCTCCAGCGGCATGAGCTTCGGGCGACAGACGATTTGTCGCTCAGATGTGAATGTAGCCTTAAAGTCAACAGGAATGTCAAAGCAGCTAGATGTAACCTAAATGCAGGTCAACCGCAGGTCCTTTCAAATAAAGGCAGTTGAGAGCTTTGCATGTTTGCCAGGCTCTCGGCAATAAACCCAGATCCCTCTCTGGCACCTTCCATTGATTCTGTTTCCACCCTTCCACCCCTACTAAATTATTTCTAGGTCTAGTATATCCCACAGTAGCTCAGTTTCTACTAACTCCCCATAGGAACTAAAATCACTCTTAAAGCGGAGTTCCACCCAGGAAAACCACATTTGCCCATCTAGCTTAAAAAAATTAAATAAAAAAAAACGTGAAAAATAAAATAAAAATACTCACCCGAAATACCTGTTGCTATGCGGAAGTCCGTAATCTGCCTCTTCCACACCGCGGTGTCTTTTCTTCTGCTTCTTCTGCTTGTGAATGGGGCGTGCTGCTTTCTTGGAACTGTGTGTGTTCTCAGAGAGCAGCCGCCCATTCACAAGCCAGCGTGAGACTCACGCAGGCGCAGTAGGAAATGGGCAGTGAAGCCGTACGGCTTCACTGCCTGTTTCCCATAGTGTGAATGGCGGCGCGGGACCTGGATCGATCGTGGGACCGGCATCGAGGGGGCCATCAGCGCGGGCAAGTAGGACAAGGTAAGTGTCCTTATTTAAAGTCAGCAGCTACACTGTTAGTAGCTGCTGACTTTAAAAAAAAAAAATTGCGGCTGGAACACCCCTTTAACCTCTGCCGTGGCCCCTTGGCTGCAGGCCAGATAATGACTCCACTTTATTTACATATAAGCCAAGGGGACTTCCCGACTTGCACATTTGTAATGGGTCTTAGACCCTTCCACCCCTACTAAACAATTTCTAGGCCTAGTATATCCCACAATGGTCAGTTCCTACGAACTCCCCATAGGAACTAACATCACTCTTAACCTCTGCCGTGGCCCCTTGGCTGAAGGCCAGATAATGACTCCACTTTCTTTACATATAAGCCAAGGGGACTTCCAGACTTGCACATTTGTAATGGGTCTTAGACTGTTTTTGAAATTAACTGATTGACATTAGACATGTGCGCTTCCTTTTGATTCTATTTGCGGACGAAAATTTCCTTTACGGAATTTCTGATCTACGAATCTCCAAATGGACAAAGTGACAGATGTTAACGAATAAAAAAAAATGTATAACGAAATTAACAAATGCATTTGTTTAATTTGGATGACGTCACATAGTAGCGCATGGGGAAATTAATACTATTTTCTAATTAGTTTGTTAATTCAAATTCGGACACGGAATGGACCGGAAATTCATTCCATTCGGTAATTCAGATGCACATGATGCTAGTTGATATTGTCATTTTCTCTTGGTGGGTTGGACTAGCATCCAATAATATCAAGTAATTCTGATTCGAATGCGTCCGATACGATAATATATTGAATATATAGCAATCTTCTAGGGGAAAATGGCAGAATTTTTCAAATCCAACCCGGTCCACGGATATAGGAAACAAATGCCAAAGATACAAAAACTAATTCCAAAAACCAATTGGGTTAACAAAACATATATGACGAAACAACATTCTTCAATGAAGCAATGCATCCAAAACTAAATGAAAATTTCCACTGTGCACATGACTCAATGACACTTTTAGTACACTTTAAACAAAAATTTTAAATTTGCCTTTAAATCTATATTCTGAATTTTTACTAATTCTGTCCCAGAGATTTTTCTTGTGCTGCTGTACAGATAGCTAATCATCATTATATACTCTTCCCAACACCCATAAATCTAGGCCTAAAATTTTCTAGTTCCCATCACCATTATATAAAGCCCAGTACACACGTAACATACTTCGGACAACTTTTGCTACATGTATACCGCGGTCTGTTCAACAAAAGCCCAGTCTAACGATCAGCTTCTGTCGAACAATCTTGCTGGAAAACCAGTATTCAATCCTCGCTCACAGCCAATGACTGCAGTGCTGATCTCTGTATTCTGACAGGGGAATCCCCGCTTTCAGAATACAAGGACACCAGGAGAGATCCCTGCATCCACATTGGTTGTGTTAATGTGGGGATTTGGCGGTTTTTGTTTGTTCAACTATCTGGTTGAGTGGAAAAAAGTGTACATGTATACCTAGCTTATATTTGGCTGCACCCTTTGTTATTATTTGTTCTTTTTTCTTTCCATTTGTTTGGAAGGTCCCACTTTGGAAACAGAGGTGCATAACCTGCTCAGATACGCTATATACCTCTCTGGCATTTAAACAGCAGTGTCCAATAACATATGACATGTGGGGTGGCCCAGCCGGAGTCCAGGCTGAGGTTGCCACTTTTACATTTATCCCAAGAACAAAAAGGATGTGTGACTGCAGGGATTCCCTTCTGATTTAGTCCATTAATATATACTTTTTAAACCACCCTATGCTGTAAGATATGTTTAAAATCAGTCTGGATGTTTTTTTATGGTTATCATACATGCTCCTTACATTGTTCATATTAGTATTGTAGCATCTATATTTGGGGCATTACGGCATTTCCCATGAGCTTTTGACATCTGCCACTTATGTTCTATATATTTTTTTTAGGCAAAGGTAAGATATCCTCACTATATACAGGTGCATCTCAAAAAATGTAATATTCAAAAGTTAGGTGCAAACTATACGGCCCAAGTGCAGTAACACCAAGTAGGTTTAGGTGCAAACTATACGGCACAAGTGCAGTAACACCAAGTAGGTTTAGGTGCAAACTATACGGCACAAGTGCAGTAACACCAAATAGGTTTAGGTGCAAACTATACGGCACAAGTGCAGTAACACCAAATAGGTTTAGGTGCAAACTATACGGCACACGGGCAATACAACACGTTAGAAGACTGCAGCTAGCACAATCAACTGCCTGACAAATAGCAATAGCTAATCTAGCTCAACTATACAGTGTATAAATATATGTACAACTCCTGGGATGTATATATATCCTCTACACCAGGGGTGCCCAACCAGTGGCCCGGGGGCCACATGTGGCCTGGGGAGCCCTCTGATGTGGCCCGCGGCCTCCTGCTCTGGGATGGAATTGAATACTGTTATTAAAAGGTCAGTTTATTACCAAAATCACAATGTATATATGGGCATATCTGTTCTGCAGTGGTTACTGGGCTGCTTTCAAACTGATACGTAGGTGCAGACCAGTTTACCTGCGGGTTACCTGCACTGAGCCATAGAGTTCGGTTATTACCTGCGAGTTTAGTGAGCTTTCTGAAAGTGCACCAAACCTGCAGATATATAATAGAAGTCTATTGCAAATTGCAGGAAAGCCAAAAGGTACACTGCGTTGCACCCGCGGTTTGGGTAAACCGCAGCGCATCAGTGTGAAAGCAGCCTTGGGGCCCATTTTCACATGGTCATTCCGACCAATTGAACCCTTCATTCACCT
Organism: Rana kukunoris; assembly: GCA_029574335.1. Classification (NCBI taxonomy): domain Eukaryota; kingdom Metazoa; phylum Chordata; class Amphibia; order Anura; family Ranidae; genus Rana; species Rana kukunoris. Next base: position 488,396,728 of record CM056051.1, on the reverse strand, counting down.
CTAAATAGTGGGAGACATAAACCAACTTGTGTCCTACCTCCAATCCGATCTGCAAAAAAAGTATAGTGGGCTGTGTCCTTGTCCGCTCTGCATATGCAGAGCAGACACGGACATGCTATCCACACGCTCCGCTCATTGTGGCCCGCGACCGGTTACTAAGTCGCTTAAGTGGCCCTCGCTCTTCAAAAGGTTGGGCACCCCTGCACTACACACTGTAAATTTAACTAAACTGACTAGCCTGCCTGCTCTATCTATCTATCTATTAATAAAGATACTGGGCCAGATTCAGAGAGCCATTACGCCTGTCTAACTGGTGTTAGACTGGGGTAAATTCAAATTACGCGCGTTTTTTAGGTAGTCGAAAACCTCAAACCATGAATAGACGGCTGCGGGCTTCAATTCGACTGGATTACGTGTTCATACGCCTTCGGATCTACGCTGCAATAAAATTGCGGCCACTGAGTGGACTACCCGTTGTTTTCCGCGTCGGGGTATGCAAATGAGCTTTTGCCGGCGATCCCCGAAATTACGATCTTCAATCGCAATCTCTTACGGCACCTTTAGTCATCTTTTATTTTGGTAACACTATACCAGCTTTTTGCTGCTCTAATATTAGACAGCCCATGTTAAGTATGGCCGTTGTTCCCGCGTCGAATTTCTATGTTTTCCAACGTCTTTTATTATTTTTTACGTAAGTCGTCCGGAAATAGGAATGTTCGTAAACGACGCTACTCAGACAACGAATGACGTAACGATGTGATTTTGCGCAATGCAAGGCGGGAAATTTTTGAACGGAGCATGCACAGTTAGATCGCCGCGGGGACGCGCTTAATTTAAATGCTTCACGCCCCCTAATCGCGTATTTCGATTACGCCGCGAGAATAGACGCCGTAGCGTACGGGCAAAAATCTACCAGGATTCGGTGTAGAGCCTGGTAAAATACGGCAGCGTAGAGTATTTAGATTACGCAGCGCAATATTAAGTGTATGTGAATCTGGCCCACTGTCTCTCTCTCTCTCTCTCTCTATAGGACTGATCTCTTTAACAACACAGCAACACACTACACGAGGCCGCCTTGCAGGCTGCCTTTTATAGTGTGGGGCATGTGCTAAAGCCCTGAGCCATAATTGGCCAAAGCCAACCTGGCTTTGGCCAATTATGGCTCTCCGTTTTTTGTGATTTTTGTGATTTTTTGTGATTGGCCAAGCATGCAGGACATACAACATGCTTGGCCAATCATCAGCGCGCAATGCCGCCGTGAATTATGGGCCGTGGCGCGTCACTCGAATTTGGCCGAACAACCCATTTTGTTTGAAATTCGACGAACGTATGAACAGACGATGTTCGATTCGAACATACGTTCGACTCGAACACAAAGCTCATCCCTACTTGGCACCTGCCCACACTGCCAAAAGTACCAATACCTGGTTTAAGGATCATGGTTTCACTGTGCTTGATTAGCCACTAAACTTACCTGACCTAAACCCCATAGAGAATCTGTGGGGTATTGTGTGAAGAGCAAGATGAGAGACACCAGACCCAACAATGCAGACAAGCTAAAGGCCGCTATCAAAGCAACCTGGGCTTCCATAACACCTCTGCAGTGCCACAGGCTGATCGCCTCCATGCCACACCACATTGATGCAGTAAATTATGCAAAAGGAGCCCCGACCAAGTATTGAGTGCAGTATGAAATAAGAGCCTCTGGAGTGAAGTATATAGATACTACAGTGAAAGGTACCATCATTCTTAAAATTTGAGTATAGAATAATTGGATCTGAGGTCCCCAAACCAGAGAGCAAAGAAAAAGGGGGGGGTGGGGGGCAATAGGACTATTGCCGTACAGATACAAGAATAAAAATAAAGGTATAAATTTAAAACAAAAGATACATTTTATTCAAACATAAAACAAGACAAAAATACAACATTAAAAATGTTGATAACCATATGCAACAACACTATAGAGGTCCCCAAGGGGGGAACAACACGATGGGTTGGAGGTTTTTTAACGGTCTCGACTAGTTTTGCGGTATACACAGCTTCACCAGAAGCATATCTAAAAATGATTAAACAATCAATCAATAATTCAATTAAACACAATACAACAACGTATAAAAGAGGGGAACACTGGGCTAAGCCCCTTACCTAAAAAGATCCGGCCAGGTGAGAACAGCGGGCGTGGCCAGACAAAAGCCCTGTGTGGTAGCCATGGGGGACACATGTGTGGAAATACCTACTTATCTATTATATAAAATATAGGGATATGTTAATTAGCATCTTGGGAGCCAACCTGAAACAGATAGGGGTTTAAACCTTAATTTTTATTCTTGTACCTGTACCGCAATAGTCCTATTGCCCCCCCTCCCCTTTTTCTGGGCTCTCTGGTTTGAAGACCTCAGATCCAATTATTCTATACTCAAGTATTGAGTGCATATTATACTGTACATGGACATGCTTTTCAGTAAGTCAATACTTCTGAATTAGAAACTTTTTTTTTATTGGCCTTATATTATTATTATAATATTCTAAGTTTTTGAGAAATACCGAATGTTGGGTTTTCAATAGTTGTAAGCCTTATTCATCAAAATTAAAAGAAAGGAATATTTAAAATATATCACTCTGTGTGTAATGAATCTATATAATATATGAGTTGGACTTTTTGAATTGAATTATTGAAATAAATTAACTTTTTGATATTAGAATTTTTTGAGATGCACCTGTATTTTATAATATTGTATATAACAAGATAAATTCTCTTTTTTTTGTTTCTCTTTATACCAATGGAGATAGTTAATTTGGATTAATATTTTGATGGATTTGTTGACATAATTTATGCTTTTCTTCTCTGCTTTCTCATAGTTTGCTTTATGTAATTACAAGTTCTATGTAATACACACAGTCCTGATGAAGAGGGCAACCCCATGAAATGCGTAGACCAACTTACAATTGACTTAAGAGTTAGGGACATCAATGGGTTTATCCTAAAATAATGTAAACCACAGTTGTTTGTATATATGGTGTTATCTCAAGAACGTTTTTAATTGATTACAATTGTGATATTTTTACTGCTGCTAACATCTATAGTAACATTTTAAAGGGGTTGTAAAGATTTGTTTTTTATTTTCTAAATTGGTATCTTTAAACTAGTGCATTGTTGGTTCACTTACCTTTTCCTTCGATTTCCCTTCTAAATGTTTTTTTTTCTTTGTCTGAATTTCTCACTTACTGTTTCTCCTCAGTAAGCTTGCCCCCATCATCCGAGCCATTCTGGCTGGGGGTTAGTCACCCAGAACAGCTTACTGAGGAGAAACAGGAAGTGAGAAATTCAGACATTGCCCTTATCAAAGACTCCTGAGTGCCGAAACTCAGTAACACTGTGGTGATGGTCAGGCCAGGGAAATTTCAACAGATTTTCCCAAACTGTGGTGGGGGGTAGGCCTAAGGTAGGCTGGCTGGTGGGGGGTAGGCTGGCTTATGCCCCATACACAGGTTGGGATTTTCCGTCGGAATAACTTTGGGTGTTTTTTTCTGACGGAATTCCGCTCAAGCTTGGCTTGCATATACACGGTCACACAAGAGTTCTCTGAACTTTCCACCGCCAAGAACGCAGTGACGTACAACACTACGACGAGCCGAGAAAATGAAGTTCAATGCTTCCGAGCATGCGTCAAATTGTTTTCCGTCTGAAAATTTGAGAACCAGCTCTCAATCTTTTGCTGCCGGAAATTCCAACAGCAAAAGTCCGATGGAGCCTACACACGGTCGGAATTTCCAATCATAAGCTCACATCGGACGTGTGTACGGGGCATAAGGCTCCTTTTTTAGTTGGGACAGGGGGATTTCTTTCCATGCCGGCTAAAAGAAGGTTGGTCTTAAAAAAACAGTTCAGTTGTTTCTTGTCCTGCCATCACCGCATTGCTTCTTGAGTCTGTAATTTAGGAATCTTTAGTAAGTGTGATACTTACTTTTTTTTTTTTTTTTATGAAATAAGTTGATCTGTGCTACGTGGTGCGCCTGTGTTTTGTATTTTCCATTTCCCCAGAGCACTTAGTGATGAAAGATATGGCTACCATCTAAGTTTAAATTGCATTGAGTTCTTTATGGTCTATTAGGTAGATGGCATTTGTCTCCCGATTTTATCAGCAATATGTGGCTTCCTGATTTGTCCCGAACGTTTCACACAATAAGACTTCCTGTTCTGCAGAATAAGGCGTCTGGAATGAGCAGGAATACGGGATCCCTACCACAGCAAATATTTTTCTAATGACTTGAGGTTATGGAAGTGATCACAGACATGGTCCATGTGTTATAGAAAAGAGGGGGTGTCTCATAGTTTCACAGAGGCAGGGAGACTTTGTTGCTGGCTGCTGAATAAGAAATGGAACATATGGTGATGTCTGAAGGACAACGGGAAGTCATCACATTAAAGTGGACCGGAGTATTAGCAATGATGACCCCTAATAAAAATCTAAAGATCTAAGGAAAATTTTGTGGCAAAAATACACTATATTACCAAAAGTATTGGGACGCCTGCCTTCACACGCACATGAACTTTAATGGTATCCCAGTTTTAGTCCGTAGGGGTCAATATTGAGTTGGCTCACCCTTTGCAGCTATAAAAGCTTCAACTCTTCTGGGAAGGCCGTCCACAATGTTTAGGAGTGTGTCTATGGGAATATTTGATCATTCTTCCAGAAGAGCATTTGTGAGGTCAGGCACTTGGATGAGAAGGCCTGGCTCACAGTCTCCGCTCTAATTCATCCCAAAGGTGGTCTATTGTGTTGAGGTCAGGACTCTGTGTAGGCCAGTCAAGTTCCTCCACCACAAACTCACTCATCCATGTCTTTATGGACCTTGCTTTGTGCACTGATCCAAGTCATTTGGTGGAGGAGGGATTATGGTGTTTTTCAGGGGTTGGGCTTGGCCCCTAAGTTCCAGTGAAAGGAACACTCAAGGCATCAGCATACCAAGCATAGGCGTGCGCACAGGGTGTGCTGAGAGTGCCTGGGCACACCCTCATCACCCAGTGCAGTGCAGATTTCCCCTGCTTCCTGGCGCTCCAATCTCCCCACTGCAGTGCTGCCTGCTTCCCTCCTCTCCACCAGTTGCTACAGGGGATGTTTCAGGATGGAGAGCAGGGGAAGGAGCCAGTAAATATTTATTTTACTGGCCCCTTCCTTTTCTGTACCAGATGCTCCTGTGTTCTTTATTAACAGAAGCATATTAAACTTTGTTTACTATGCTTCAGTTTGTGAATGAACAGGAAGCCAGTCAGCACAGAGCACTTTCCAGTGTAGCTGAGGCTGCAGAGAAAAAGACTGAAGAAGCTCTATCTTTAGCCCCTTACTCTGTCTCAGAAGTGAGACATCAGAGGTCTGTTTAGACACTTGATATTTCACCAAAAAACCCCAAATAGGGCTCCAAAAAAAAAAATTATAAAGAAAAAGATTGTAAAAAAAAAACTAAGAATAGAAACTACTGAAACCAATCTCTGCTCTACTGACATTGTTCACTGCTCTGCTGATATACACACAAGTGTGTTTGTGCTCTGGGGTGTACACCCTAATGCAATAGGTTGTGCACGGCAGTGATACCAAGACATTTTGGACAATTTAATTTTGGGATGGCCCCTTCCTGTTCCAACATGACTGCACACCAGTGTACAAGGCAAGGTCCATAAAGACATGGATGAGCGAGTTTGGGGTGGAGGAACTTAACTGGCCTGCATGCCATTTTTCAGGGGTGCGGCATCGCCCCCAGGCATAAGGGCAGAGGTGGCTCTTTAACCGCTTCCTGTCCTTTCGGTGGTTGTACTGGGATGGTGCAGGCATCACCACAGTATTGTTTTTTAGAGCCGGAAGTCAGCTTTCTTGTAATAGCAATCGAGCGGCTTACTAGCCGCTCGATTGCTATTACAAAAAGTGGGAGGGCTTCTGCGGCTCTCTTAGGCTCTCCCATCCGACCTGGAGACTCGAGCGACCAGCCAGCATGTCTGCCGGCTGGTCAGACAGCCAAGCAAGCCAGAATCGGCTTTGATCGGCAGTTTGTAACAGTAAATGGAAAGGAATGACATGACATCACTGCCAGGTTACTTGGAAACCATCGGCGCCAGTTTTTAAAAAGCTAAAGCATTCACAGATTTGGTGTTTTGAATGCTTTTAAGTACAGAGGAGGGATTTGTGGTCTTATGGACCCCAGACCTCTCCATAAAGAGTGCCGGTCACTGCCTATTGCTTTCACAAGAATGTTTACATTGCTTGTGACAGCAACAAAAGTGATAAAGAGCAACAGTGTAAAAATAAAAATAAATAATAATTTAAAAATATATATTAAAGTGCCCCTGTCCTTGCACGTGTGGGTTCCGAAACTCTGGGGGGGGGGGACTAATCATTTTTACCACTAAATCATACCCCTAAAAAAGACTAAATAAGTATATATATATATATATATATATATATATAAGATTACGAAATACTAGAGTTAGGGCTCTTTCACACTGACGTTCTGTATGTCCGTTTTTCATACATCCGTTTTCGGATGAAAAATGGACATACATGTACCCCTATGGGATCGCGGATGTCGGCGGATAAACATCCGCCGACATCCGCTGACATCCGCCTCCGTTATGTTCCGTTTATCATGGCGGAGAAAAAAAACTACTTTTCCTTCCGTCTGGCGGATCGGATCGGATGAATACGGACATACGGTCCGTGTTCATCCGCTCCCCCCATAGGGGAGAGTGGAGGAAAGACAGGGCGGTCCCTGCCATCCGATGCCTCAGGGAGGATCAACGGAGCGATCCCCGCTGAGCAAACAGAGGTGCACGGGGCGGATCATTACTGATCCGCCTCGTGTGAAAGAGCCATAATGCAGTATGCAATGATACCTTTCTATTGTACTAACCTAACACTTAAAAGACAAGCTTTCAAGAGTTTTCCTTTACTCCTCAGGTATTGCTTCAGACCTCAGAAACAGAGGAAAACTCTCAACAGCTTTTCTTCATAGTTTAAAGTAGGGTTGTCCCGATACCACTTTTTTAGGACCGAGTACAAGTACCGATACTTTTTTTCATGTACTCGCCGATACCGAATACCGATACTTTTTTTAAATGTCATGTGACAGTTTTCAAACCACAATACAGACTAAGGATATTTTCTTTAGAAATATGAAGAACTCTAACTCAAGACATTATAAAAGAATAAAAATGAATAAAAATGTTTTATTTGCTTGTCACGCAGTAGTAAAAAACTCAAAGAATTTTCACAGAACATGTTGATAAATACAAAAAAAGTATTCTATTTAGGTATCGGGAGCATTTGGGCGAGTACAAGTACTCCCGCAAATACTTGGTATCGGTCCCGATACCGATGCCGATACTAGTATCTGGACAACCCTAGTTTAAAGCAATTTTTAGCAAAGACTAGGACTAAACCCACTATTAACCCCCAGCACTGGAGTCAGCAGACTCACTATTAATACCTAGCTTCGGTGTCAGCGGACGCACTATTAACTCCCAGCATTGGGGTCAGCTGACGCACTATTAACCCCCAGCATTGGAGTCAGCTGACGCACTATTAACCCCTAGCACTGGTGTCAGCGGACGCACTATTAACTCCGAACATTTGTTTCAGCGGACGCACTATTTGTTTCCAGCATTAGTGTCAGCGGACGCACTATTAACTCCCAGCATTGGTGTCAGTGGGCGCACTATTAACACCTAGCATTACCCCCTACACTCCACAAATTTCATGTGACATTATGAAAGGCAAGGAGCGAGAGAGAGAAAGAAAGAAAGAAAGAGGCCTAGGGCACCCCGACAACGCCACGAACTCCCGCCCTAAGTGGAGAACGGATGGGTGGCAGCAGAACCCTGGATCTGGGGCCAGGCACAACCTCCGAGGGAGCTCAGCTCTGGTGGATCAGTGCCTAGGTGGGCGGGCACATCCTCCCTCCGCTCTGTTCTCTCTGCTCGTTTGTGTCGGTTTCCTTTGCTGTGCGCGCCGGGCTGCAGCAGCATGCGGGGGAGAGGAGACATGAGAGAGAAAGCTCTAGAGACGCCACTGTTTAATTGGGGGGGCACAGTATAATGTTGGAGGGGCCATGGTCCCCTCTGGCACCCCCTAGTGATGCCACTGTCCCCATCAGACCCTGAGTCAAGAACGATATACCGCGCCCCATTTTAGTCTTGTCCAGGGTAGTACAAAATACATCACTGTATACAGCTATAAATAATATAAAATCCTATAAATCCCAGTGTAGACACCAAACACTGCATCTTAAACATGAATTGAATGCTGTATATGATCATAATACAACTAAAATATATTCTTTAGGTGTTATCCGGGTGCCAACTGTCTCTTCCTGGGTGATGTCAGGGGGGTGGCTGCAGGAACCCATAAGAGACAGCAGCCCCCTGATGGTCTAAGTAAAGACTGATGTGACAGGGGGTGAAACTGTGGATTCTGGTCTGAAAGGTGGGTGGGGGAACTAAGGATGCCGATGTGACAAGGGGTGTAGCTGAGGACTGATATGAAAAGGGGTGGGGGAACTTATGACTTTGATGTTAAAAAGGGGGGGGGCACTGACTGAGGACTCTGATGTGAAAGGGGAGATTTACATCTGTATATGTTCATGTACATGCATGTGCTATACAGCTCATCCTCGTGTTTTTTGTGTGCCAGGAATATCCAACGTTCATAGATTCATATACGTGGCACCCTGAAAAAGGCAGTGATATGCATTATTGGAGGACTTGCTAGGTCTTTTTTGCTACCCTACCTCAATATAATCTGAGCTTATTACATTGTCCTGCTGGCAGAGTCAGGTAGATTTATGGTGATGTATGTGTAGTCAAATGTGGTCATCCTTCTAGTGTATCAATCAATCTTACTGATCAGTTATCTGGGGTCCTCTTCATCTTATGACTGGTGAGTAGGTTTAACAATCTGAATGCCAAAGATGTATTACATACATCATGGCTGTACCCTGCTCAATGGTCAATGACGTACTGTATGTTTTAAAAGTTTGTATCACCAAGCTTCCTGCATAAGCTTGTATTTCATTTCAGTGTTTGGCATCTGTGTAAACTGGGGATCAGCAACCAGTAGATCACAGCCAGGTGACTGGTAGATCGCGGCCTGGGCTTGGTGAACCGCCTTTCCAGAGCATCAACTTCTTTCCTAATGCTGGCACCACTCTGGAGACCTCTAGTCGGGATAAGAGGTGGAGAACAGTTGGTATCAGTCTGCATGGGCCAGGAGCCCTACAGAGGAGGCATTGGCCTATGCGGCTCTTGTTCCCTACTACAGCTCCAACTTTACAAGTAGTCCCTCTGCATTGCATTCGGTTTGATGCTCTGGAATGGCAGGTCACCAAGCCCAGACCGCAATCTAACAGTCACCTGGTCATGATCTACTGGTTGCTGACCCCCCGTTTACACAGATGCCTAACACTGAAATGAAATACAAGCTCATGCAGTAAGGGATGGTTGATACACTACAGCAGTGGTTCTCAACCTTTCTAGTGCCGTGAGCCCTTGATAAAATTTCCCAAGTTGTGGAGACCCCCTAACAGTAAAGAAGAGATCTTCAGGTCAGTGTGAAGAAAAACAATGGGTATAATAGTATAGTTGCTGAGAGGAGGAGTCAGTACAGGAATTACTGATTGCAGACAGCAAGGTACCATGGGATATATAGTCCTCAGAAATGGAACGTAAACAGCAGAGGGGAAGTTGCAATGCATGCATAGAATACAAGAAGATTAAGTAAGTTTATATTGGATTGCTAAAAATAACTATTGGTTGTATTGTTATAACAATGCTGATATTATATAAAAAAAAAGTGTAAAAAAGGTGTATGAAGTGATCATAGACTGCCTTTCAGTTTTATGTTCATCGTCTTCTTTTGACAGTAATTGAACCTGAAGCACTTAAATCTAAGCAATTCCGGGTTCCAGCTACAATTTACATAAACCGTGTTGTCTATTTATCTGCCATCTCCTATACAGTATATGTATGTGTAATATATACCTTTACAGTATATGTATGTGTATATATGTATATATATATATATACTGTATATATATATATATATATATATATATATATATATATATATATATATATATATATATATATATATATATACACACACCGATCAGCCATAACTATATGACCACTGACATGTTAAGTGAATAACATTGACTGTCTTGTTACAATGGCATCAGAAAGAGGGTGGGATATATTAGATATATTAGACCAAGGTGACCAGAATTTTAAAATCAAATCCGGGGGGGCATTTTTTGTTTTAGTTTGCAAATGGCACAGGACTACATAATACACAGAGCGCTGGGTACAGGACTGCATAATACACAGAGCGCTGGGTACAGGACTGCGTAATACACAGAGTACTGGGTACAGGACTGCATAATACACAGAGTACCGGGTACAGGACTGCATAATACACAGAGTACTGGGTACAGGACTGCACAATACACAGAGTACTGGGTACAGGACTGCATAATACACAGAGTACTGGGTACAGGACTGAATAATACACTGAGTGCTGGGTACAGGACTGCATAATACACAGAGTACTGGGTACAGGACTGAATAATACACAGAGTGCTGGGTACAGGACTGAATAATACACAGAGTGCTGGGTACAGGACTGCATAATACACAGAGTGCTGGATACAGGACTGCATAATACACAGAGTACTGGGTACAGGACTGCATAATACACAGAGTACTGGGTACAGGACTGAATAATACACAGAGTACTGGGTACAGGACTGCATAATACACAGAACGTTGGGTACAGGACTGCATAATACACAGAGTGCTGGGCACAGGACTGCAAAATACACAGAGTACTGGGCACAGGACTGCATAATACACAGAGTACTGGGCACAGGACTGCATAATACACACATCGCTGGGCACAGAACTGCATAATACACAGAGTACTGGGTACAGGACTGCATAATACACAGAGTGTTGGGCATAGGACTGCAAAATACACAGAGTCCTGGGCACAGGACTGCATAATACACAGAGTGTTGGGCACAGGACTGCAAAATACACAGAGTACTGGGCACAGGACTGCATAATACACACAGCGCTGGGCACAGGACTGCATAAAACACAGGAGGGTATTAGGCAATAGGCATAGAGTGCAGGGTTCAGAGGTTTGCTATGCCCAGTGGACACTTCTACCCCCACACCCATAGCTCACCAACCACATCTTAGCCCTTTCCCCACAATAGCTACACTCTCCATCTCTGCATCAGCTCTGACCCCTGCTCACCCTCTGCTTTCACCTGTTTACAAATGGACCCCCCCCTCACCTCCTGGTCTCAGCCAACCAGGCAATCAGCCCTCCTCTCCTCACACAGAAGTTGTCAGTGAGGAGAGGAGAGTGGATGTCTGCAGCTGGCTGGTGATCAGTGTGTATGAGCTGTTTTTTTTAAAGCTTTTTACACACTGATAACCAGCCCAGTGTCCACAGACATGTCCCCACAGTTTAAACACACAAAGTCCCCAAAATAGGGTCCCCAAAACACATGTCCACGCACATCTGTACATGATCATCTGCGTACATCTATCCGTGATCACACAAACCAATTATTATACACTCAATGGGATTTTTTTTTACCAAAGACATGTAACAGAATACGTTTTTGGATTACATTTTTGCCAAAATTCGATTTTATTGGGTTTCTTTTAAAATAGAAAGAAGAAAATATATATATATATATTTTTCAAATATCCGTTCTCTTATATCGCAAAAAAACAGTGTTGTGAATAAATACCACCAAAAGAAAGCTCTATTTGTGTGAACAAAATGATTATAAATTTCATTTGGGTACTACTTTAGCATGACCGCGCAATTGTCACTGAAAGTGCGAGAGTGCTGGAAGCCGAAAATTGGTCTGGGAAGGAAGGGAGCAAAAGTGCCCAGTATTGATGTGGTTAAAGCGAAGTTCCGCCTGAAAGAAAAATATTAAAAGCCAGCAGCTACAAATACTGCAGGTGGAGATGTAAGGTCGAAAGAGGGACTATGGACCACATCTGGTATGGTTGTCACTTAGTAAGAAAGTTCTGGGAACAAGTTCACGATATATATTGGAAAGTATCGGGAACGGAGAGGGATCTAAACATAGACAATTCATTACTATCTTTGATTCCAGATTCTATAAAGAATACCAAGAAGGATATTATTCATTACATAACAACGGCAGCTAAAAACAATAATAGCTCGCAAATTGAGAGAAAGTAGGAGCACTAATATAACAGACTGGATATGTGAAATGAACGAAATACAATATATGGAAAAACAGATTAGAGAAGAAGGATACATAAATAGTCAAATGCCAGTATAATGGCAAAAATGGGATGAATTTCAGCACTTGGAGGGGATGAAAGAATATATATAAATAAAAATCAGTAGAGACACGAAGAAGGAAATGTAAATGAAGCAGAATATGGGAGAGAAATGAGGGGGAGATGGGGGTAAATTTCCTTTTTTTTTTTTTTTTTTTTAATGGATGTGAGGATGAATGGACATGAAAGATAGTAGGATAAATGATGAAATATATTTTGTTTTATTGATAAAGTAACTAATAGATATTTATCAAGATTCTATATATTGAATAATTAATGGGAACAATGTATATGCAAGCGAATCTTGGATAAATGTAAAAAAAATTGTATTTGAGAAAATGATTAATAAAAAGAAATTGAAAAACAACAAATTCTGCAGCTGCTGACTTTTAATAAATGGACACTTACCTGTTCAGGGTACCCGTGATGTCGGCAGCCGAAGCCGATGAATTGCTTGGCTCTTGGCTGCCCCCGCCGCCATCCTCGGTGAGGGAATCAGGAAGTGAAGCATTGCGGCTTAATTTCCTGGTTCCCTAATGCGCATATGCGAGTCAGACTGTGTGTCCTCACTGGTCCACAGTGTCTTCTGGGACCTGTGTGTTTCCCCAGAAGACAGCGGGGGAGGGGGGAGTGACGTAGAACCCCCCAGAAAATCCGGAAGGATCATTGCTCAGAAGTGGGTGCAAATACCTGTATTACACAGGCATCTGTACCCCCCTCCCCCTGAAAGGTGCCAAATGTGACACCGGAGGGGGGAGGGTTCTGAAAAGCGGAGGTTCCATTTTTGTTTGGGACTCCGCTTTAAGGACTTGTAAGGCTAGACACTGTAGCGGGACCAGAAATGTGTGCGAATTGCAGACGTTTTCCGACCTGCAGACAAAACACGCTGCTCTTTAGCAGACACACGGGGGTGTCATTAATTCTTGATGGCACCCCCACGCATTGGAAAATGCAGCATGTGTTCAGATGTGCAAAATCACATGGTGCTACAACACCACGCAGTTCCATGTGGCTGCACTTTTTGAAAAAGCATCTGGAATATTTTCCTTGCTTTTCCCTCAGAAAATTGTAAGCTGTTATATATGTCTATTTATAACTGAGTTCCAGTGTCTCCTATACAAAGACAGATAGCCAGGATCGCCCCCCCCAAAAAAAAAAAAAAAAGGTCATCTACTTCTGGTCTGGTGTAACATGGATATATTTGGATATAGGCCGCCTTCGTTTTTTGAACATATAGAGTCTATAGTATAGTCTTGACTTCCGCAATAGCAGACTTCCTGACCCTCACCCCCACAGAGTTGCTTCATTAACCCATTATCTGAAAACCCCCGCTGAGCTCCAATAGGTTACACAGAGTCACTTCAACAACTGCAACTTCCTGCAGATCATCACTCCCCTGCTGCCTCTGGCCTGGTCAAGAACATTTCCTGCCCTTACTAAACTTACCCCATTCAGACACATGCAGAGCATCTCACCAGGATCCTTCCTTCTGCTGCAGAGTACAGACCTCCACAATGTCTTTCATTAACCCTTAGCCGACCTGAGCAGACCCTTCCTTCTCTTCCAACCTGTCATGTTTTTTTCGCTTTTTAGAGATCTCAGCAAACATCCTACGCAGGAAGTCCTCAGACACACAGCATTAAACGCTGGTTCCAGGGCTGTGAAGCTGAACCTGATCAGGTTCAATTCAGGCGATGTCACTGACCTGGAACCGGAGCGCTCCAGAATTGCTGCTTCCATGAAAGGCTTCTGAGATGGGTTTTTAACTTTGTAACAGATGCCATTGGATAAATGTGAACTACCAACTAACTCACAAAATTCTTTCACTGGTCTAAGCTGCTAAATCGAATGCCCCGTACATGCGAACCAAATATCGTACGACAGATCGTATGACTTTTTTTGCTTAATAGTCGCAAGTAGAAATTAAATGGCTATTAAAGTCACGAAAATTCTCGTATGACAGAAAAAAATAAAAATAATCGTAAGTGATGTCATGTCTTATAATGTATTTGTATTGTCGGACGACAACTGTACTGACTAAACTAAATACTTACGATATGGTATCGTACGAGAACATTTTTCGTGCATGTCCGATAAAATAATATCGGATGACCTGTCATGATCGGCTCTTGAAAGCTCTGTACTAATGATACGATTATCGTACGATTCTTCCTCGGACGACATTTTCGGACGATATTCTGATCGTGTGTACGGGCCATTTGCCGCTAAACTATGAAAAGTGGAATTGTGATTGGTTGTTATGAAGTACAGCCTGCTACTAAGGTTAGGGTGCTTGGAATGTTAAGCATAACCAGCTGTAACATATATATATATATATATATACTGTATATTTATGTGTATGTATGAATGTGAGTTAGGGACAATAGATTTTATTGCTTTGTGCACTGGTCCAAATAATTTGGTGGGGGGGGGGGGGGGGACTATGGTGTGGGGTCGTTGGCCCCTTAGTTCCAGTGAAGTGAATTTCATGCTCCCAACTTTGTGGGAACAGTTTGGGGATGGCCCCTGCCTGTTCGAAAATAACTGCACACCAGTGCACAAAGCAAGGTCCATACAGACATGGATGTGTGAGTTTGGGGTGGTTTTACTGGTCTACACAGAGTCCTGACCTCAACCGGATAGAACACCTTTGGGATGAATTAGGGTGGAGAGCCAGGCCTTCTTGTCCCACATCAGTGCCTGACCTCACAAATGCGCTCCTGGAAGAATGGTCAAACATTCCCATAGACACACTCCTAAACCTTGTGGACAGCCTTCCCAGAAGAGTTAAAGCTGTTATAGCTGCAAAGGGTGGGCCAACTCAATATTGAACCCTACAGACTAAGACTGGGATGCCATTAAAGTTCGTGTGCCTGTAAAGGCACGCATCCTAATACTTTTGGTAATATAGTACATACCATAAAAAAGAGAGCGGCACTCACAGGTCTTGAAAGGTGAACGCACGATGACGGTTTAATTCGACAAGGCACAAGCTGGGCCTGTGCACCCGGGCCCATTTTTTATCCCTGATTTGTGTGCAGTGACAACCATTGGATGTTTGTATATATATATATATACATACATACATTTATATATATATATTGTATATTTATGTGAATGTATGAATGTGAGTTAGGGACCTTAGATTGTATGCTCCCTGAGCAGACCGATGTGAATGTGCAATATATAATATGTAAAGTGCTGTGTTATGCTGTGTACACGCGATCAGTTCGTCTGATGAAACCGTTTTCATCAGACGAACCGATCGTGTGTGGGCCCCATTGTTTTTTTTCCCATCGGTGAAAAAACGTAGAACCTGTTTTAAAATTGTCTGATGGTTAAAAAACCGATAGAAAAAAACGATTGTCTGTGGGCAAGTCCATTGGTTAAAAATCCACGCATGCTCAGAATCAAGTCGGAAGCATTGAACTTCATTTTTCTCAGCACGTCGTAGTGTTTTACGTCACCGCATTCTGACACAAACGGATTTTTAACTGATGGTGTGTAGGCACGACTGATAAAAGTCAGCTTCATCGGATATCTGATGAAAAAATCCATCGGTCCGTTTTCATCGGATGAACCGATTGTGTGTACGTGGCATAAGTTGACGGCACTATATAGGTACCTGTAATAAATAAATAAATATAAAAATGATATATATAGATATATATAGACATATCTATATATATCTATATATATATGTATATACAGGGCTTTTTTTCTGGGGGAACTTGGGGGAACTCAGTTCCACCACCTTTGGCTCAGACCCTTTGGTGCCTGCTCACCACAATCACTTGTAAACACAGAAGTCTGGTTTCTGTGTTTACAAGTGCCAGCTCTTCACGCTGTGTGTAACCCCCCTGAACTCTGCACTCTGTATTAGTGCAATTCTGGTATTTAATGCCCCTTTAAGACCCTTCTACTGTTTGTGAAATCTGAAGGGGGTCGTGGTTGAGTTCCTGCACCTATTTTCTGAGAAAAAAAGCTCTATATACTATGCTTGTGACCAAGCAGAACTTTATGGTCTTGTCCTATACAGATCAATTATGAATATTTACTACAAGCCGATATTGATATAGAGTGACCCTGTGCTTCTTCGCTCTACAATGCCACCATTGATGGCTCAACAGACATGATGGTGGTGGGGGCTTTATAGGAAGTGCACCAAACAATGACTAAGGACTCAAATGGTTTATAATTCGGGTTGTAAACTTTTGTTAATAAACTTTTCTTACTGGTTTTCTGGTGGTTCTATTGAATATTAGGAGCTTTCATAAAAGTGCTGTCATACTAAGCGTCACAGTGTCGCCATGCGTTGTGCGGTCTTAATCATTGATACTATATACTGATAAACATTGAATGCAAAGTGATTAAAGGGTATTGATTAAACTCATGCAGGAAAACAAGACCGCTGTTGTCAGCAACCTGTCATCACAACTCACAGTACGCTATTATTAAAATGAGACATAAAAATAGATATGGCCTAATCAATACAGTACAATAAAGAGCAGTGCGCTGAGAAAAGTGCCTAGAGCAACAGATTTTCCTTCATTTAGCTAAAGTCAGATCAGCAAATTATTCATTTGGATTACCGTTAGAACTCACACAGGCACGTGAATATACTAATTTCCCATATAAGGGAAAAACATACATAAAAAAAAAAAAAAAAAATCTTGCTGGATTGAAATTCTAACTTTGCTTAATAAAAACATGATGAACATAAAAATAAAAAAATAAAATAAACAACAATAATGCGTAAAAGACAAAAGGTGTTGATTAATCATGTTAAAAAAAACAACAAATAATTCAAGAAATGTAACAAAAGAGTGCCAAATTTAACTAAAGATCGCAGTTGTGCCAAATCCTAAATGTTACAACAATAAAAGATACAACAACACAAAAAGAAAGCAGAAAGCAGTAACAATAAGAGATAACAGAAAAGAGCTAAAGACACATAATAAAAGTGAGTGTGACACTTGTACCTGTGCATCCTGCTCCTCAGTTGGGGTGTGTGGCATTATGTGACACACAATATGTGACACGCACCGTCAGGGTGTCACTGTGTTGTCACCGTTGTCGCTCTTCGGCCACACACAGGATGACATGGTGTGTCACACACACACACACACACACAGTGTGCCTCTCTCTCTCTCTTTGCTGGTCCCTCCCTGCATTTCCTGTAGATGGTTAGAGCTGCATATCAAGCTGTGAGCATGTCATTGTCACCAGCAGCGATGGCTCAGGTCACAGATCTAGCGCCCACTCTGTGTGAGTGCAGGGTATGATTGTAGTGTGGTGTGATGGGGATTAAAGAGGAGGGTCTACACAACAAGGAAATCTATTATTGGAGTGCACACCCTTCTATGGCTTTATATCAGCCCTTGTGGTGGGACGGGGGATTTCTATATACAGGGAACATGGAATGCCTGTTTCTGGAATACATGTGGACATCACAAGCACAAAGCATGGGAGGATTTAAAGGGAAGCTTTTGTAAAAGATAAAATAAGCGAATGTTGTCGGCTTTATGAAATAACACCGTAGTCATGTGTGTAATGCCGCGTACACACGATCATTTTTTGGCTTGTAAAAAACAAAGTTTTTCAGCCTCTAGAAAAACAATGTTTTTTCCAACTTCATCATTAACCACTCAAGCCCCGGACCAATATGCTGCTAAATGCCCAAAGGTGTTTTTACAATTCGGCACTGCATCGCTTTAACATAGGGTGACCAGACATCCCCAGTCTCAGGGGACAGTCCCCTGATTGAGGACACTGTCCCCGGACCAAGTCTGTCCCTGGTTTTGTCCCCAGATTGGATTTAATAGGGGGCAGGGGCAATTTCAAAGACAGTCAGTGCAGAATAAAAAGAAGAAAATTAGAATTACACACCCCCCCCCCCCCCCGCTCCGCCGTGCCTTCTAGCATAGGGGAGTTGTATTTTTCCCATTATCTGTGCCCCTTTCTGATGATCATGTGCTGGTCGGAGAGGAGGGAATATTTCTTCAGTTTCGGGTGCATGCCCATTCAGCTCCGCTCACATGTTCTTCTGCCTTGGCTCAAGTCCTGGCCAGCCACCTGCTTATCTCCTTGCCTTCCCTGGCGGAGTGATCTTCCTCCGCTCCCGATCCAGTAGTAGCCGGGGCCCGAAGAGTAAGACTTGAGAGGCTGTGAGGTGGGCGGCGACGGGCAGAAAGTCGCTGATTGTTGCCATTACTAGTAAAGAAAAAATATGTCCCCGGATTTCCTTTAAAAAATCTGGTCACCTTATTTAACAGTCAATTGCGCGGTTGTGCGACGTGGCTCCCAAACAAAATTTGCGTTCTTTTCTTCCCACAAATAGAGCTTTCTTTTGATGGTATTTGATTGTCTCTGCGATATTTATTTTTTGCGATATAAACGGAAAAAGACCAACATTTTTGAAAAAAAATTATATTTTCTACTTTTTGTTATAAGAAAAATCGAATAAACTAAATTTTAGTCAAACATTTAGGCCAAAATGTATTCAGCCACATGTCTTTAGTAAAAAAAAATCGCAATAAAAAAAAATAGCTACCTAGCAGCAACAGTGACACTAATACAGCGATCAGAAAACCGATCACTTAGTGACACTGGGAATAGGGGGTGAAAGGGTTAACTAGGGCGGTGATCAAGGGGTTAAACCTTTATTAGGGGGGCTACCCTGGACCTAACACTAACTGCCTGTCACACTAACTGTCACACTAACACTAAATGCAGTGATCAGTAAAAATATGATCACTGCAATCAGTGACACTGTGACAGGGGGCTGGGGGGGGGGGTGATCTGAAAGGGTTAAGTGTGCCTATGTGTGTGGTGTCAGTTTAGTGTTGGTGCAACTTACTTGTGATGTCTTCTCTCCTCTTGCCGGATCGAAAATACCGCCGAGAGGAGAGCTGACATCACTTCCTCTGCCAGTGTTTACATCACACAGGCAGAGGAAGTGCAGAGTGGAGGCTCTGCGGATTCGCTGGGAGTGATCGCAAGGGGGCAGACAGAAACCAACAGCCGCCCCCCATCCCGGATCGCTCCTGCAGCCACGGGAACCGACGCATGTACCTGGGGGGGGGCCCGACCCACGTTCCATTCTGCCGACATATATTTACATGCGGCGGTCCTTAAGTGGTTAAAACGGCCTTGCCTACACGAACGTTAAAAAAAAAAATGCTCTAGCAAAGCGCGGTGACGTACAATGGCACTATAAAGGGGAAGTTCCATTCGGATGGCGCCACCCTTTGGGCTGATTTAGCTGATTTTGTGTTAGTAAAACACTATTCACGCTTTTCTGTCTGTTACAGCGTGATGAATGTGCTTACTCCATTGTGAACGATAGTTTTACCAGAACGAGCGCTCCCGTCTCATAACTTGCTTCTGAACATGCACAGGTTTTTAACGTCGTTTTAGCCCACACACAATCACTTTTTACAACCCGAAAAACAACATTTTTTAAGGCCGCGTACACACGATCAAATCTGTCTGCTGGAAACGGTCTGCCAGACCGTCCCAGCAGACAGATTCGATCGTGTGTAAGGGCAAACAGACGGATTTGGCCAGCCGACAGATTTGAAAGCATGCTTTCAAATCTGTCGGCTGGGAACCCGTCCGCCCGACATGTCTGCTGGTTACTACGCTAACCAGCAGACACGTCTTCTCGCACATGCGCCGAATGGTTTCGACGCATGCGCGGAAATGTTTTACTTCCTGGTGCGGTGACGTGGCGGCATCGACGTCACCGCCACGTCAGCGCGCCGTCTGCCGGCGGGGATTTTGGTTTGATCGTGTGTACACGATCAAACCAATACGTCCCCAGCAGACAGATTTGTTCAAATCGGTCTGTCCGACCGATTTGAACAAATCTGTCTGCTCGTGTGTATGGGGCCTAAAACGTTGTTAAAAAATGCAGCATGTTCGAATTTTTTTTTGTTTGTTTTTCAGAACCCTAAAAATGATGTGAAGCCCACACACAATCATTTTAAATGAATTTTTTTAAAACTTAGTTTTTTTACGTGCCGAAAAATGATTGTGTGTATGCGGCATAAGGCCCAGCATACGAGCGCCCTAACTTACGCCAAACTCACCAAAATAATAAATAATGGACTTTTACTGGCACAAAATTTTCATCAACTAAAATATAATTTTCCAGGACAAGCCTTCGGAGTATATCCCCTTCTTCAAGGTCCCAGCAGTTCTAAATAAAAAAAATATAATAATAAAAAAAATATCACGGACAGAACTCAATTGTTTCTGTCGCACTAATACGTCTACAATCAGCTCAACTTATACCAATCAAGTACAACCCTAATGGCAGTTTTGAGACGGTTTACAGAGAGGAATTGCTTAACCGCCTCAGCCCCAGAAGATTTTACCCCCTTCCTGACCAAGTCACTGGCACTGCGTCGCTTTAACTGACAATTGGGCGGTCGCGCGACACTGTACAAAAACAAAATTTGCGTCCTTTTTTCCCCACAAATAGACCTTTCTTTTGGTGGTATTTGATCACCTCTGTGGTTTTTATTAAGTAGGGTTGTCCCGATACCACTTTTTTAGGACCGAGTACAAGTACCGATACTTTTTTCATGTACTCGCCGATACCGATTACTGATACTTTTTTTTAAATGTGTCCCCAGAAATGTAGCCATGTCCACCCAGAAATGCAGCCATGTCCCCCCAGTAATGCAGCCATGTCCCCCCAGTAATTCAGCCATGTCCCCCCCAGAGATGCAGCCATGTCCCCTCAGAGATGCAGCCATGTCCACCCAGTGATGCAGCCATTTCCCCCCAGTAATTCAGCCATGTCCCCCCAGAGATGCAGCCATGTCCCCCCAGAGATGCAGCCATGTCCCCCCAGTAATGCAGCCATGTCCCCCCAGTAATTCAGCCATGTCCCCCCAGTAATTCAGCCATGTCCCCCCAGTAATTCAGCCATGTCCCCCCCAGTAATTCAGCCATGTCCCCCCAGAGATGCAGCCATGTCCCCCCAGTAATGCAGCCATGTCCCCCCAGTAATGCACCAATGTCCCCCCAGTAATGCAGCCATGTCCCACCAGAGATGCAGCCATGTCCCCCCAGAAATGCAGCCATGTCCCCCCAGTAATGCAGCCATGTCCCCCCAGTAATTCAGCCATGTCCCACTCCCCACAGAGAAAGCCAAGCCTCCCCCCGCCGCCGATTGGATGGGTGATCTGTCTATCAAACTGCCCGCAGTGGGGAACACACACACAGCTATTCAAAATCAAAGCTGTAATGTTCCCCGCACTGATCATCTAGGTGGCAGCGGCGGCGGGGGGACTGCTCTGCTCCGCTCTCTGCCCCCACCAAAAGTATCGAATCTGGCATCGGGAGCATTTGCGCGAGTACAAGTACTCGTGCAAATGCTCAGTATCGGTCCCGATACCGATACTAGTATCGGTATCGGGACAACCCTACTTTCAAGTGAACTTGCAGTGCACTTGTAGTGCAAAGTGGATTTGCCTTTAGTAAATAACCCCCAATATATTTTGCTATAATAAATAGCCCAATTTTTTTTTCAAAAAAACGTTTTTTTCCTCAGTTTTGGACGATACGTATTCTACATATTTTTGGTAAAAAAAAGCGCCAATAAGCGTATAGTCATTGGTTTGTGCAAAAGTTATAGCATCTACAAAATAGGAGACAGAATTATGGTATTTTTATTATTATTTTTTTACTAGTAATGGCCGCAATCTGCAATTTTTTATCGGGACTGCGACATTATAGCAGACAGATCGGACACTTTTGATACATTTTTGGGACCACTGACACTTATACAGCGATCAGTGCTATAATAATGCACTAATTACTGTAAAAATTTCACTGGCAGGGAAGGGGTTAACACTAGGTGGCGATCAAGGGATTAACTGTGTCCCCTCTCTGTGCTCTACCAGAAGGGGGGATGGGATTTACTATGGCAAATGACAGATTGTGGTTCATCCTTTGTATGAACACATAATCAGTCATTTCTCACCTGAAAGAACCGGGATCTGTGTGTTTATACACACAGATCCTGGTTCTTGCTGTGTCACGAGCGATCGGCTCCGGGGGCGAGCAGCCCTAGTGGCCGTGGGGCGAAGCGACGTAACATAACATTGTTTCGTCCAGCCGCCCCATGCTGCCGCAGTAAGACTGCAGCAACTGGTCAGCAAGTGGTTAAAGTGTTCATAAACACAAAAATGTATTAGATTGCAGCTTACCAATTCTTAGATGTGATGGCTGCAGTAGTTTTATTTTTAAGGCTTTTTTCCTTTGTTTTTACCTGGTGATCCAGCCAGTAAGTCTATTTTTCTACTTATTTTTGCAGACAAAGCTGTCCAGCAAAAGGGACAGTTAAAAGGTTGAGAGAAACCATTTATCCAGGGGTGCTTACAATGATCATCTTTTATTCATATAATGTAAAATATTTATCCCAAATGAAGACAGACTGTAGCTATAATTGCTTAAAATGATACCATAGGTTCGATTTTTTCAAATAACAAACATGTCATACTTACCTCCACTGTGCAGTTAGTTTTGGCCTGAACATCCTCTTCTGGGGTCCCATGACGGCTCCCTCTGCGGCTCTCTTGGCTCCTTCCCCCTTCTGATAACCCCCTCTGGGAAGCACTCTCTGTAGGGGGTTACCTTGCTGGCGTGCCTCCATGTCCAGCATTCTGCACCTGTAGCCGCCAAATGCAGTACTCAACGCTGCCCCCCAACGCCCGTGTCATCGGATTTGATTGACAGCAGCGGGAGAGAATGGCTGCCCTGCTATCAATCTATGCAATGAAGAGCCGAGAACCCGCAGGGAGAGCGACGCCGAGATTGTGCCCAGGGCTCAGGTAAATAAAAGAGGGGGGGGGGGCTGGGTGGCCGGACACTGCAAGGTGTTTTTTCACCTTAATGCATAAGATGCATTTAAGTGGAAAAACACAAAGGTTTTCAACCCCTTAAACCACTTAAGGACCTCTTCACGCCGATATATACGTCGGCAGAATGGCACAGCTGGGCACATCCACGTACCTGTACGTTGCCCTTTAAGCCCAGCCGCGGAGTCGCGCACACCACCGGCGCGTGCACGCGACCCGGTCCGATTGCCGCTGGAGTCCCGCGATCAGACCCATAGCTGAAGAACGTGGAGAGCCGTGTGTAAACACGGCTTCCTCGTTCTTCACTGTGGCGCCGTCATTGATCGTGTGTTCCCATTTATAGGGAAACACAATCAATGACATCACACCTACAGCCACACCCTCCTACAGTTAGAAACAGAGATGAGGTCACACTTAACCCCTTCAGCGCCCCCTTGTGGTTAACTCCAAAACTGCAATTGTCATTTTCACAGTAAACAATGCATTTTTGATGCATTTTTTGCTGCGAAAATGACAATGGTCCTAAAAATGTGTCAAAATTGTCCGAAGTGTCCGCCATAATGTCGCAGTCACAAAAAAAAAAAACGCTGATCGCTGCCATTAGTAGTAAAAAAAAAATATATAAAAATTCAATAAAACTATCCCCTATTTTGTAAACGCTATATATTTTGCGCAAACCAACCGATAAACGCTTATTGCGATTTTTTTTTACCAAAAATAAGTAGAAGAATACATATCGGCCTGAACTGAGGAAAAACATTTTTTTAAATATTTTTTGGGGATATTTATTATAGCAAAAATTAAAAAATATTGCATTTTTTTCAAAATTGACACTATATTTTTGTTTATAGCGCAAAAAATATAAACCGCAGGGGTGATCAAATACCACCAAAAGAAAGCTCTATTTGTGGGAAAAAAAGGACACCAATTTTGTTTGGGAGCCACGTCGCACGACCGCGCAATTGTCAGTTAAAGCGATGCAGTGCTGAATCACAAAAACTGGCCAGGTCCTTTAGCTGCCTAAAGGTCCGGGTCTTAAGTGGTTAATAAGTTTTAGCTGGAGTTTGGCTTTAATTTTGTTATTCATGTCCATCTAAGTTTTCTAGTACATCTAACATTACTCTCTCCCCAGACTGACAATGGGTGTCTCTGTTGTTCCTCCATAGACAGGAGACACCTAAGGCAGGAAGAGTGCTACTGGCTGGATCACCAGGTGAAATGAATGGCTAGTACACATGTTTAGAAAATCGGATGAAAAATACAGCTGAAGTTTTTGCTGAAAGTTTTGCTAAAGTCAAGTGGGCAACCCATCCCTACCCAAGTTATTAACCCTTAATAAATAAAAAAAAAAAACAAGTCACGGACTGTTCTCTGACTCTTGTGCTTGTGAAAATTCAGTGTGCCTGGCTGTGCAGGAGTAGTGGTTCATCAGCAGTCCCTGGGGGGGGGGGGGGGGGGGGGCGCTACAACAGTATGAATAATGTATTTGTATATGCTTGATACTACAGCATTTCTGATCCCTGTGCATATAAGAGCTGCGGCACTGACCACTGATGACGATGCAAAGTTTCTAGAGGGTTGTGGGATTTTTTTCAAAGGTGGTGGTGGAGGGATAAAGTGCCACTGACCACCAATGGTTATGGGACAGAGAGATAAAAGGTAAATGTAGACAAACCCAAATGTATTTGACATAGTAAAAGATAAAAATAAAAAAAACTGTGGTTAGTAAATACCATCACAAGAGAGATCTACCCGTGTGATACAAAATTTATTTGGGTACAGCTTTACAAGACCAAGTGATTGTCAGTCAAACTATCACAGCACTGAAAACTGAAAAATGGTCTGGTAATAAAGGGGGAATATAAAGCATTGTACCCAAGTACTAAACCACTTAACCCCCAGACCATATTGCTGGTCAAAGAGCAGAGCACTTTTTGCGATTCGGCACTGCGTCGCTTTAACTGACAATTGCGCGGTCGTGTGACGTGGCTCCCAAACAAAATTGGCGTCCTTTTTTCCCCCACAAATAGAGCTTTCTTTTGGTGGTATTTGTTTTTGCCCTATAAACAAAAATAGAGCGTAAATTTTGGAAAAAAAAAATATTTTTTACTTTTTACCATAATAAACAGGGCTTTTTTTCTGGGGGAACTTGGGGGAACTCAGTTCCACCACCTTTGGCCCAGACCCTTTCTTGCCTGCTCACCACAATCACTTGTAAACACAGAAGTCTGGTTTCTGTGTTTACAAGTGACAGCTCTGCACTCTGTGTGTAACCCCCCTGAACTCTGCACTCTGTATGTAATGCAATTCTGGTATTTAATGCCCCTTTAAGACCCTTCTACTGTTTATGAAATCTGAACAGGGTCGTGGTTGAGTTCCTGCACCTATTTTCTGAAAAAAAAAGCTCTGATAATAAATATCCCCAAAAAATATATAAAAAAACATTTTTTTCCTCAGTTGAGGCCGATACGTATTCTTCTACATATTTTTCGTAAAAAAAAAAATCGCAAAAAACATTTATTGATTGGTTTGCGCAAAAGTTATAGCGTTTACAAAATAGGGGGTAGTTTTATGGCATTTTTATTAATATTTTTTTTACTAGTAATGGCGGCGATCAGCGATTTTTTTTTCGGTACTGCGACATTATGGAGGACACTTCGGACACTTTTGACACATTTTTGGCACCAGTGGCATTTTTATAGCGATCAGTGCTATAAAAATGCATTGGATTACTATAAAAATGCCACTGGCAGTGAAGGGGTTAACACTAGGGGGTGGGGCGGGGAAATGTGTAACCTGGGTGTGTTCTAACTGTATGGGGGGGTGGACTGACTGAGGGAAATGACTGATCTTCTGTTCATACATTGTATGAACAGAAGATCAGCATTTCTCTCCCTGACAGGACCGGGTGCTGTGTGTTTACTGCAGCGGCTGGTCGGCAAGCGGTTAAAGTGTATCTATACCCCCTCAAATATATACGTCGGCAGAATGGCACAGCTGGGCACATCCACGTACCTTTAACTTTATCTTATTTGTTTCCTGGGGTTGCTCTTTAATAAAAATATTTTTTCTTGCATTTTTTTTCATTTTTTCCCCTCAAAATACAAACTGAAAATGAAGACTTGTGTAGCGCTCCCTTACTTTCAGTATGGGCACTACGTTAAAGTTAGTGGGGGAGTGGCAGAGTTATGTTGCTCCCACTCTTAATTTTGTTAAATTTGGGCTGCTGTCACTTTAGAACTGTCCAGTGGGTCAGTCTGTGCTCCTGGGGGTGTCGATCCCACCCCCGGACGACAGATGGCGTCAGAGGGGTTCTAGCAGAGCTACTTTTATCTGGAGCAGGCGCCATTTTTCGGGGTTCCAGGTGCGGCACCCACCTTTAGGGTGTGCACACCCAACAGACCCCGGCGATATGGCCTACCAGGCCGGGGTCGCAAGTTATGGGGAGTTCCTGACTGATGCTGCAGAGGGGCCCCAGTGACTTGCTGGGTCCCCTCACTTCTACGAGAAAGATCCTAAGCTGCAGGCTGTACGGTGGGGGATTGGCTCAAGGAGAACCCGGAGGCAGGTTATCTGAGAGACTTGATCGAACCATCGGGGATCTAGTGACCGACACATTGACAGGTATATTGCTACTGTCAACCGGTCACCCAACGGTAATTGACTGGAGGGATTCGCTCTGCTCTTCATATTGTCAGCATTGAGCCTGTGGCAGAGGCCTCATCTGGCATCTCAAATCAAATCAGAGCCAGGTCCATAGCGAGGACCTGTTCCCTCCAGCAACCTTAAAGTGGAACTCCGGCTGCCAGGCTTGTGGCAGAAGTCTGTCCGGGAAACACTTCACCCACTCTGGCTAGAGTGGTGACACAATATACAGTTACTGAAAGCAGGCTTTTGGAAAACCTTATCTATTGATTGGACATTCGCTTACTGCTCTACGCACTAACTTCACCCCTAGTCAACGCTTAGAGATAACTTAATACGCTGATCCCAAATCAACCACCGGCCCTTGAGGGGGTATTACTACACTTGCAAATAAGTAATTTTTCTCCTTCGCTGATGTGTGGTGATTAAGTTGCACTAATGGACAGTGATGTGGCTGCACTGATGATCAGTGGAAATGTGCCCTGTCACAAGATAGCCGGTTATCGGCTTTCCTTTCCACACAAAGTGACAGCGCTGCAGAAAGGAAATGCAGATAACCGGCATTTGTTTATATGTGATCAGCTGTGATTGGACACAGCTGTTCACATGGTAAAGGGCCGCTGTGATTGGCTCTTTACCTTGATCTGTAATCAGCTGTCTCTGAAGGACACAGCAATCACAGGGCGCACCTTATGTGTGCCCCGGGGGCAGGGTTCTGGGAGGACATCAATAACTGCCCTCCCAGAACTGGGCGCGATCACGCTGTAGCTGTCTTTCGGCTATCGCGTCATTGGCAACTGGTTAAAGCAGAATTAAACTCTCTCAATCAACACAAACTAAGGCTGGCCATACATGATACAATTTTCTGTGCAATTTTCTTTTAGATTTACCAAAAACCATATAATATGAGGTCAAACTAAACAACACTTTCAATTGTATGCAATCAGGCAGGCCCTTGCACAACATAGTTGAAGGTAAATCTAAAGGAAATTGGACAGAAAATTGCACAGAAAATTGTATCATGTATGGCCAGCCTATCTTTAACCCTTATCCTGCTAGCATAAGTAAATACATAGGAAGGTATATTATATTTACTTGTTTTAAACTTTTTTTTTTACATTTCTTCAAATAATTCCTGGTTAGATGTAATACATCTAGGGTTGCTAACCGTCCGAGTTTTAAATCCCGTGTTTCAGTCAGCAATGTCAATGTCGCAGTCACGAAAAAAATCGATGATCACCGCCATTAGTATTAAAAAAAATATATTAATAAAAATGTCATAAAACTATCTCTTATTTTGTAAACGCTATACATTTCGTGCAAACCAATCGATAAATGCTTATTGCGATTTTTTTTACCAAAATTAGGTAGAAGAATACGTATCGGCCTAAACTGGGGAAAAAAATATTGTTTTCATATCTTTTTTTGGGGATATTTATTATGTCAAACATTTTCAAAATTGTCGCTCTATTTTTGTTTATAGCGCAAAAAATAAAAACTGCAGAGGTGATCAAATACCACTAAAAGAAAGCTCTATTTGTGGGGAAAAAAGGACGCCAATTTTGTTTGGGAGCAGTGCCGAATCGCAAAAAGGGGCAAGGTCCTTAACCTACATATAGGTTTCCGGGTCTTAACCGGTTAATAAAACATTATGGAAACTAAAATCTACCAGTTTTCCCATTGCTATGCTAGTATCTGATCTATGAATGTTGGCAAGTATGCAAAATCAGCAAACTGGCACTGAAGAGTAAACATAAAAGACAAATGTGGCACTAAAATAGAGATCACACATTATGAGCAGGTAGACTTCCTAAATATTGTGATAATGTGAATCAAACCAGAATAAATCTGAGATTAATTCATTTTAGAGTGCTGTGTGTGTACATAGAGTAGCCTTCCTTTTAAACTATCCGGCACAACTAACAAGGGGCAGCCAAGGAAGTCTGCATATTGTCTAAATGTTATTTTCACACAGCACAGGCAGCCGTTTACTATTGTACTCATCATTAATCATTATAGTTTAACTTTTAATATTTCATTAAAGCGGAACTTTAATCCCAAAATGATTTTTCATATTATGACCAGAATGCAAACATATCTTGTCATATGCAAAAACACTTCTGTCTGGTATACCCGGCCTTGTTCTCCAGTCATGTTGCTTCTGCTCACAATGGGCCAGATTCAGGTAGGAGAGCGAATCTTTCACCTCCTTTATGGGGAATAACTTTACGCCGGACGGAAAACTTACGCGCATTGAGTAAAGCCTGTTCCGGGTGCACGTACGTTTGTGAATCGGTGTATTTTTCCTCATTTGCATATTTCAATGGCGAATCAATGGGAGCAGCAACATGTGTCAAGAAGAAAAATGTGCCCATGTTATGCAAGGGGTAAGTAACATACGTCGGTGTAGGGTGGCCAGTTTTTAGGCGTATATTGGTTTGTGACTCAGGTTCACAGATACGCCGGCGCACATTTGCACTTACGTCTGCGTAACTTGATTTACGCCAGCGCAAGTGCTTTGTGAATCCGGGCCATATTGTTTATCCACTTTAGCCCCGGAAGATTTGGCTGTTCAACGACCAGGCCATCTGGATAAAATTTTTCTTTGTAACCCATTTGCACACTGACCCAACACTCGTACCTGACGGTGAGGCAAATTTGTGACTCAGATATCTGGAGCAGGTTCTTTCTCTTTTTCTGTTAGACCGTCTCCTCACTGCCTGTCAAAAGGTCTCTTAAACTGTGGATTCATTTTCAGAGGTTTGTCATTTCTGCACATGTAAATAAGCCCTAAAGGTATCATTAGTGTGACTTGCTCATTATACAAAAAAAAGGAATGAGCCCATATTTTTGGAACATGTGATGGAAATGAGACATGTACATTTTCTATTTTAAGGCTATTATCTACAGACTTACTTGGAGGCCAGTTGGGCACACCACAATCCAGTAGCCAAATATTCAATTTTTTCAAAAGCAATTCGTGTATTAACATATACAGTGCCAAAGAGCATTTTCTGGTGTATGGAAGAGGCAGCCTATGGGTTTACGCTTGACAAAAAGAATAGCAATTTGCTAGAAAGACCCAACTGACCAATCAGTGCCCCAAAATAATTTGGCCAATGTTAATTGGAGGATGTCAAAGAGGACCTACAGACATAAGATTATTGCAGAATCTGACCCTAAAGTGGAGTTTCCATCCCATTTTTTTTCATTATTGTGCTCATTAGACCTAAAAAAGAAAAAAAGAAAAAAAAAGTTTTACTCATCTGGAAATGCCTGTTGCTATGCGGTCTCACAAAATCTGCCTTTGGAATCACACAGGATCCTGACATCATCTCCCTCTAATGCTCCTGGGAAATGTGTCATCATTTCCCAGGATGCAGTGCGCTACCCAATTATCACTCTCCATCCAAGACTTCTAGGAAGTAAGTGCTTGTGGGCTTCACAATGCCCACAAGCAAAATGACAACGGTGTGGACATAGTTTTATACGTTTTTTCAATAACTATGCGGAGCGGTGGCGTATTGTATAATAGTAAGTGACCGTATTTAATTTTTTTAAAACGCATGATGAAAGGATATACATTTAAAAAATGTTAATTGTGGTTGGAACCCCACTTTTAGTGACATAATCAAGAGAAAGAGCATTTTCGACCTATTGTAGTCTCATTCGGTGGAATCTTTATTTTGGAGTAACGTTTCTCATTTACGTTACTCCGCCGAAACTTTAGGAGCAAGTACTGTTATTCACATAGCACTTGCTCCTAAAGTTGCGGCGGCGTAGCGAAAATGAGCCGGCGGAATTCAAATTGGGCGGGTAGGGGGCGTGTATTATTTAAACTAGGCATGATCCCGCGGCGAACGTACTGCGCATGCGTCGACTGTCAGTGCGCATGCTCCAAATTCCGTCAGTGAACGTCAATGGTGTCAATCCCCATTCACGGGCGTTTTACGCAAACGACGCGAAAATTTTTAAATTCGACGCGATGACGACGGCCATACTTAATATAGGATACTCCACCTAGGGGGCATGTTTTTCTTTACGCCGCGTATCTCTTACGGAAACGTCGGAAAGTCACTGCGTCCGGCCCGAGTATGATCGTGAATTGCCGATTCTCGCTGATTAACATATTCTCGGCGTTAATCAGCGGGAACGCCCCAAGCGCCATTTTTAAAATTGCAGTTCCGATACGACGGCGAAATACAATTACGCCGCTCGTATAGGAACTCCAACCCGGCGTTTCTTGTTTTCTGTTTACAGAAAACAGAAACGCCAGCTCAAAGTGAGAGTTATGCTGGCGTATCACTGATACTTCAGCCTAACTCTACCTGAATCTGGCCCATTGTGTTCTCCATTTCTGACATCTTTTAGATGGCAGAGATTGGTCTTTGTAACCATCTGCCCTTAGCTGCACTTAGATCACGAATGGTTAGAACATTTAGGAGAATGTGAACTGCTAAAATATACTCTCTATCGCCTTCTCTCTGCAACCACCTTCGGGACTGGTATACAGTGGCGTCCCTGGGGAGGGGCCAGAGGGCACATGGCAGGGCACAGCATAATGTTGGTAGGGCCCCTCTGATCACACCAACACCAACAACACACCAACAACACCCCCATCCCCCTTTTTTCTGGTCGCCGCAGAAGTAACACAGTCTCTCCTGAGAGGGAGAGCATCCCCAGTCAGCACCTGTGGGGGATTTCTTACACCTCCCTCTGCTTGCTGACACTGCATAATGCGAGGGCTCACACAGCCGCCCGATCTGCTCCTTCCCCTGCATTACTGCTGCTAGGTGACCAGCTGGGGGCTCGGCTCTCTATAACCAATAGTGCCAGCCTTCCCCTGCATGTACCCATAATGTCACCAGCACTAGGTCCTAATAGACTGCTGCCCCTGCCAAGGAGACAGATGCCAGACCAGCGCTGTCAATAGCAGGGACAGGACAGCTGGGGAACCCCACAGTGGCAGAACACCAAGGCCTGGTGGCAAGACAACCTTTGCAACCCTGATAGTTCTCCCACTGCTTTGGACTGTTATATATTTTTTTGGTGTGCTGGTGACATATATCTTTTGTTTTCTGCCACCCTGGGGGCCCCCGGTATAGTAGGAAGGAAGCTCACTGCAGAACATGTGAAAGGGCCAGTTGTGGGATCATAGTGAAGGGCACTTCACCTGTATTAAACAGGTATCTGCTCCCCCCCTGAAAGGAGCCAAATGTGACACCGGAGGGGGGGAGGAACCGGAAAAGCGGAAGTTCCATTTTTGGGTGGAACTCCGCTTTAATGAATTATTACATTAGCCTGCAATTAATGCCAGACAAAACTGTTTTAGTCTCTTGGGGAGATTTGGCCTCACTTCCTGTAATGACTTGAATTGCTAAAAATGCTCTACTAACTAGGACCCAGACAAAAAGCAAACTTTTATAAAGAGTGCGGAAGGGTTAGAGCAGGGGTGCCCAACCAGTGCCCGTGGAGCCCTCTGATGTGGCCCGCGACCTCCTGCTCTGGGATGGCTGGTTGGCAATAGTGATGAGCGGAATACGCCATATTCGATTTCGCGATATTTCACGAATATATAGAAGAATATTCGCGAAATATTCGTTAATATTGAATATTCGTGATATTTTATCAAAAAAACTTTTTTGTGAAATTTCGCTAATGCGAATGCGAAATTTCGCTAATGCGAATTTTCGCTACTGCGAATCCGAAATTGATTGCGAAATTCTCGTCAACACGCGAAAACGGAGATCATTTCCTGGATTACTAAACTAATATGCACTAAACACTAACTTTACTTACACAAACTTATATGACTAAACTAAAGCTAATTATTTTTTTATACACAAAACACAGAAGGGCAGAGAAAGTATTCGCGAATATTCGTAATACGAATATTCGCATTGCGAATATTCGGCAACATAACAGGTTCGCTTAGCTACTCGGCCCAGGGTCTCTAATCATACCAGCAATGCTTTTAGACGTCGATGGAGATCACTAGGATGTGATCTGTTTTAAAAATAAATTTGAAAAAATACGAATATTCGCAATAGCGAATATTCACCGCGATATTCGATTTATTAGCGAATACTCGAATATGCAATATTCGTAACGAATATTCGCAATGCGAATATTTGTGAGCAACACTAGTTGGCAAGCCCAGATTGCAGGTTGCCAACCTGCCATCCCAGAGCATCAGTGTTGTAAATGAAGTCGGCAGTAGAAAAAGCAAGTGGCGTTTCAGAAGGTGCACTACACCTGCAAGATATAATAGACATCCATGGCAAAGTGCAGCTAACCAGCGGGAAAACCACAGGTACACTGCGCCGCAATAAACCGCAGATCATCAGTGTAAAAGCAGCCTTAGGCCCTTTTCACATGATCGGTCCGACCCAATCGGACCCTCCATTCACCTATATGGAGCGGCAGATGTAAACAGACTTTTGTACGTTTACACCTGCCTACCTCCAATCCGATCTGCTAATAAAAAATTAGGTGGATCTGCCTCCTTCTATCTGATTGGATCAGAGGGCCCATAGAGTAGATTGGGCTGTGTCTGTGTCTGCTTTGCAAATGCAAACTGGACACAGACCTGTCATCTGCCCACTCCACTCATTGTGGCCCTAACTGGTTACTAAGTCGCTTAAGTGGCTCTCAGCCTTCAAAAGGTTGGGCACCCCTGGGTTAGAGCAATGTTTTACTGCTGTTAAAGCTTTCCTGCACTGGTAACCAGTGGGGTCACAGACAGATACCAGATAACAGAAATTATCATTCATGCTGATGCAATCTACAAAAAATAAAAATAAAACATTTTGGCTGGCATTAGACTTTTCGAAGTCGGAAATAAAGCCAAATAAAACATCAGTGTCTATGCACTGATTAGGGAATGAAGCAAGAATGCAGTGCTGGGGCCCCATCTGCAGATTAGAAAATACATTATTTAAACGGTGGGCTTCCTGGAAACCTTTTCAAACTCAGATTTACTGGATAGCGGGCGCTCCTTTATATCTACGGTGTGCGGGGGGGGATGCAGGGTGACACCGCTGCACCTACCACCCCCTCCTCTTGCAGCCACGGGCTGTCTGTCTGTGTGATCCCGGATGTCACACAGGCACAGCC
This sequence comes from Rana kukunoris, assembly GCA_029574335.1. NCBI lineage: Eukaryota > Metazoa > Chordata > Amphibia > Anura > Ranidae > Rana > Rana kukunoris. The sequence goes on along the minus strand of CM056051.1, from coordinate 488,362,711 downwards.
GAGTGAAGCCGCCTCCCCCTCCTCTCTGTTTATGTGTAAACAGGGGGAGGGGACCTGAGGTACTGAAAGGGGGGGCTGTACTGAACGGGGGGCTACACTGAACAAGGGGGCTACACTGAAGGGGGGCTGCACTGAACGAGAGGGGCTACACTGAATGGGGGGCTACAATGGAGGGGGGCTGCACTGAACGAGGGGGGCTACACTGAACGGGGGGGGGCTACTCTGAAGGGGGCTCTGCATTGAATGGGGGGTCTACATTGAAGGGGTGGATACACTGAAGGGGGGTCTGTGTAACATGCAGGGGTCCAGAGCTGCAGGGTTCTGTGTAGTGTAAAGGGGTCCAGAGGTGCAGGGTGCTGTGTAATGTAAAAGGGTCCAGAGGTGCAGGGTGCTGTGTAATGTAAAGGGGTCCAGAGGCGCAGGGTCCTGTGTAATGTGAAGGGGTGCAGGGTGCTGTGCAATGTAGAGGGGTCCAGAGATGCAGGGTGCTGTGTAATGTAAAGGGGAGCAGGGGGCTGTGTAATGTAAAGGGGTCCAGAGGTGCAGGGTGCTGTGTAATGTAAAGGGCAGTGGCGTAACCAGAGTTATTGGCGCCCGGGGCAAAACTTTTTTTTCGCCCCCCCGGCGCTAGCGCATGACCACATACGCCCAATCACAGGGCGCCATGCCAATCAATTGCCACCACTGTACCATGCCATCAATTGTCACCACTGTGCCATCAATTGTCACCACTGTCCCACCAATCGTCACCACTGTGCCACCAATCGTCACCACTGTGCCACCAATCGTCACCACTGAGCCACCAATTGTCACCACTGAGCCACCAATTGTCACCACTGAGCCACCAATTGTCACTGTCCAGACATCTATCCACCTCGGAGCTTTATATTATAACCTGCTGGGACTTGGGGCTCCATCGTCTCCTGGGGCTCAGGTGCATGCAATCCACCATCTTTGTTCAGTTTTTCTTACTGCTGGGACTTGTAGTCCCATAGATGGTGGATCGCATGCACCTGAGCCCCAGGAGGCGATTGAGAACTACAAGTCCCAGCAGGTTATAATACAAGGCTCCGAGATGGATGGGTGTCCGGACATCCATCCACCTCAGAGCCTTATTGTATGATAATGTATAACCTGCTGGGACTTGTAGTTCTCCAATCTCCATGAGCCCCAGGAGAACTACAAGTCCCAGCAGTCTTACTAAAATAACAGGCTCTGAGGTGGATAGGTGGGGATCAGGCAGAGCACCCCTTAAGATTTACACCGACACCCCCCCCCCCCCTTCTTACCTTGCTGGAGAAACTTGCCGCGCCGCGCCGCGCTGTAAACACATGTTCTAGGCCAATCAGCGCGCCCTTCTGTCTGGTTGGCTGGTGTTTCCCGCCACTCCCACATCAAGGGAGACAGACAGTTCCACCAGCCAACCAGGCGCGCCGCCGCCGGGTGTGCCAAGATGGCCGACAGCTCCAATGCTAGGCCCAAGCCGCGGCCTTTCCTGAGGTGGCGGCGGCGGTGCATTCCGCGGACGCAAGGATTTCGCCCCCCGCAATTTTTCGCCCGGTGCAGGAGCCCCCCCTGCCCCCCCCCTCGCTACGCCAGTGGTAAAGGGGTCCAGAGGCGCAGGGTCCTGTGTAATGTGAAGGGGTGCAGGGTGCTGTGTAATGTAGAGGGGTCCAGAGATGCAGGGTGCTGTGTAATGTAAAGGGGTGTAGGGGGCTGTGTAATGTAAAGGGATCCAGAGATGCAGGATGATGTGTAATGCAATGGGGTCCAGAGATGCAGGGTGCTGTGTAGGGCGCCACAGGATTAGCTCGCACAGTGCGCCTGAACACCTAAGGCCGGCCCTGACTGTGGCCCTAGGGCACGAGTCCTCCCACTGACTGTTGACACCAACAATGGGGCACGAGTTCTACCACTGACACCAAAGATATGGTATTGTTTATTCCCACTGGACATTTTCTACTCCCAATGGCCTTAGTCTGGCCCTCCTAAAGTATGAAGGACAGTAAACTGGCCCTTTGCTTAGAAAGTTTGGAGACCCCTGGCCTAGTGTATCTAATCCCAAAACCACAAAATGTAATAAATTACAGATTGGTTTGGGAGTTGCACCATACCTCCCAACATTTTAAAAATCCACTGCGGGACAGCAGTTGTTGAGGGGGGGGGGGTTGAAGTTGTTGAGCGGGGGATGGGTAGCTTTTCAAAAGAAAGATAGACTACAGGGTTGCTAAGAGGAAGTTAGCAAAAGAGCAACATTTTCCTAGATTTAAAAAAGAAAACAAGTGCAATCAGCACATCTAAGGACTTTAATCTACTCTACAATATATTACATTTGTGTTATTGGGTTTAGTTATCTTTGAGGGAGCTGAGTTTCAGAGAAAGCTTGCTATCAGAGAAAAATCCAAATGAGAATCCAACACTCTATACCTGCAAAAAAACTGTTTGGATTGAGGTTTTATTATGAAGATTAGAAACCCAACGGCTCTAAAGTGTTTGCTATGAAATGGCACCTTAACTACTTCCCGACGGCCGTACGACTTTGTACGGCCGCAGGGTGGCTCTAATTCTCTGGGAGGCCGTGTTTTTACGGCCTCGGTCCTCCAGGCCACTAGAGGGCTCACGAGCGCCGCCGGCGGCATGCTCGTGCCCGCCGCATCCCTGAGATGCCGATGCGCATGCCTGGTGGCCACGATGTCCGCCAGGCTCTCGCGATCGGCAGTTACAGGACAAGGATGTGGATCTCTGTGTGTAAACACAGAGATCCATGTCCTGTCAGGGGAGAGAGGAGACCGATCTGTGTCCCTTGTACATAGGGACATAGATCGGTCACCTCCCCCAGTCACCTCCCTCGTCTCCCTGCTCTAGGGGGAGGGGAAGGGGGAGTGGAAAGGGGAGGGCCCCGGGCTGCAAGATGGGGGGTATAAGGATTACCACTTTTAACGTAAAGGGACTAAACACCCCAGAAAAAAGGAGAATGCTCCTTAGTGAACTCAAAAAAATGCGCTCAGATGTAGCTTTTGTCCAAGAAACTCATCTTAGAGCCAGTCGGTTACCCTATCTACAAAATAGATTTTTTCCCTGTGTCTACCACTCCTTTAGCCCAACATCTAAATCTAAAGGAGTGGCTATACTAATATCCAACCAGATTGCCTGGTCACTAACGGAAAAACAGATAGACGAAAATGGAAGGTATATATTCTTAAAAGGTACCTTAGGAGACGAGAAAGTAACATTAGCCACGGTATATACACCTAATATGCATCAAGATACCTTCCTAATTAAAGTACTTTCTAAATTAGATAAATTTGTAGAAGGGAAGTTGATCCTAGGAGGCGATATTAACATGACACTGGACCCCAAATTAGATACATCTCTAGGATCTTCCTCTCTAACGGGAAAATCTAGGAGGCGCGTTTTACGTAAGTTAAAAGAAATGCACCTGGTTGACGCTTGGAGGATATTCCATGGAGAGGAGAGAGACTATACCTTCTACTCTAACCCACATAAAAGGTATTCCCGGTTGGATTATTTCTTGATCCCTCATTATTTACTGACAGGAGTGGAAGAAGTAAACATTGGGAATATAACTTGGTCAGACCACGCCCCAGTGGCAATCGACATAACAATATCAGGCAAGGCTCTCTCCACGGGGTGTCGTTGGCGTCTGAATGAAAGTTTACTACAGACCCCAGAGGTTAAAGAGGCGGTAGAAAAAGAACTAGGAGAATACTTTCGGATCAACGATACCCCGGGGAGCGACCCAAGTGTGGTGTGGAAGGCCCACAAGGCGGTGATAAGGGGGATACTGATAAAGCATGGGGCAAGAATAAAAAGAATGCGAGAAAATCAGGTTAGGAAACTAATGATAGACATCCAAACCTTGGAAATGCAACATAAAGGAACACAGTCAATAAGTGTAGGAGAAGAACTAGGACATAAAAGGAGGGAGTTAGCTGATCTACTGAGGTATAAAGCTAAAGTGATTATTCAAGTAGGCAGAAGGAGAACATATGAATTAGGGGACAAGTGCGGTAAAGTCTTAGCAGGGAAATTGAAAGACACTAGGAATACTGTATATATACCACATATTAAGAATAAGAATGGTCAGGTAAGGTCTCTCCCTAAAGATATAGCACAGAGATTTAGAGAATACTACTCCTCCCTGTACAACTTAGAACAAATAGATATCCCCAGAGGAAGGATAGAGGATTATTTATCCTCAGCACATCTGAAAAGACTATCTTCAATTGAAAGGGAGAACTTGGACAGACCCATCTCAATGGAGGAACTCCAAGGAGTTATGAAAATGGTTAAAAAAGGGAAAGCCCCAGGCCCAGATGGGTTTACTATACAATATTACCAGTATTTCTACCTTGCTCTTGGACCGTATATGATTAGGATGTTCAATGAGATCGGCCGATCTACCGCACTCCGCCCGGAAGCCCTCATGGCACATATTGCGGTGATTCTCAAAGAAGGGAAGGACCCGGCGGAGTGCGGTAGCTATCGCCCGATCTCATTGTTGAATACAGATCTAAAACTCTTCACTAAAATAATAGCAGCCCGACTACAGCCCCTTTTGACACAGTTAATACATCTAGATCAGGTGGGCTTCATCCCGACCCGGGAAGCCAGGGACAATACCATCAAAGTGTTAAACCTGGTACACTGGGCAAGGGAAACCAAAACACCTTCAATTTTTCTGAGTACAGACGCTGAAAAGGCCTTCGACCGAGTCAATTGGAAATTTATGGCAGGAGTATTAAGACACATTGGACTGGGAGAACATATGTATAGATGGATTATGGGGGTATATACTACACCTCAAGCATTAATCAAGGTAAATGGGATCCTCTCAGAGCCTATTAAAATATTGAATGGAACAAGACAGGGGTGCCCACTGTCCCCGCTATTATATGTTTTAACACTGGAACCTTTGTTGAATAGGATAAGGCAAAACCCGAGAGTCCGGGGATTAGATATAGGGGACAGAGAATATAAAATCTCTGCATTTGCAGATGATATGCTGTTCACCATATCTCACCCCCGGGAATCACTACAGAACCTGATGGGAGAAATAGAGGAGTATGGGGAATTAGCAAATTTAAAAATTAACTATGAGAAATCAGAAGCAATGAGTGTGGAATTATCGGGGGGTGTACAACAAACTCTAAAACCCAGTTTTAAATTTAAGTGGGTTAAGACATCCCTGAAATATCTGGGGATACATATCCCACCAAAACTAGGTAACATCTTCGAAGCAAATTTCCCTCCATTGATGAATATAATTAAGGATACCTTGAGGAAATGGCAGAGGGGATTTCATTCCTGGTTTGGGAGATGTAATGCCATCAAGATGAGCATACTCCCTAGAATACTATACTTGCTTCAAACAATACCAATTAAGATCCCCCCTGCCTTTCTACTCCAAGTAAATAGGCTACTTTTTAGGTTCATTTGGTCTAAGAAAAAACCCAGGGTCAGTAGGAGTAGGATGTTCTTACCTAAGAGTAATGGAGGCTTAGCAATACCAGATGTATCTAAATACTATCAAGCGGTCCATATGAGTAGGATTATAGAATGGGGTAGGAGTATAGGATCAAAGCTATGGGTAGACCTCGAACAAGAAATTAGCCAAGTCCCATTACATAGAGCACCCTGGTGCTATCAAACATTGCCGACACAATTAAAAAATCATCCAATTATAGGGACGACGCTAGCAATAGGCCACAAGATATGCCAGTTAGGTAAAGATACCTCAAGATATTCCCCCCTGTATCCAGTATTAGGAAACCCACTTTTCCCACCAGGTATGGAGAAAGGAGCTTATAGGAATCTGAGAGAGAGGGGCCTTATACAGATAGCAAATTTTTCAGAACAAGACAGATGGCCAACTGTATCCGAATTAGTACTCCCGGAAGGAAGATATGGGGTTAAAAATTGGCAAGCTATACAATTGTGCCATTTCCTGAATTCCTTGGGACCAACAAGTAGATACAAAAGGGAACTAACACAATTTGAAAGCTACTGTGAAGACCAGGAACCCCCAGATAAACTACTGTCTAGGATGTATAGGTTAGGAATAACACCCTTAGAAGGCCAGGAGATACCATCTATAAGAGAATGGGCCAGAGATATGGAGAGAAATTTTTCACAAACTCAGCAGCAAAAAATAATTAATCTAACCATGACAACATCAATAAGTACTAGGCTCCAAGAATTAAATTATAAAATATTAAACAGATGGTACTATACACCAGAGAAACTGAGTAGGGTATACCCGGGAACCTTAGATATCTGTTGGAGATGCAAGAAAGATAGGGGAACTATGTACCATTTATTCTGGACCTGCCCAAAGATTAGGAAATACTGGCAGCAAGTATTAAGGATAACCCAAAAATTTACAACATATGAAATGCAGGACGATCCAGCTTTCTGTCTGTTGCACCTAACACAGATCCCAACAAAAATATATAAGAAATCGGTCATATGCCATATGATGAATAAAGCTAAGGCGGGGATAACTCAAAATTGGAAAAAAAACAAACCCCCTACGATAACCGACTGGCTCTATAGGGTGAGGAATATTGGCGCAATAGAAGATGTGATATTATCAGCCCAAGATAGAAAGGAACAATATAACATGACTTGGGGAACATGGAACGCATTTATGTACTCAGAGGAAGGGAGGAGGTTGATGGGGAGGGGAGTGAAGGAACGGGACAGAACGGGGCCCTACGCAACCTGATAAAGAGCTTTGCTCCATAAGAGGGGAGAGGAGGGGGAGGGTGGGTGGGGGAGGGGGGTGGGCTTATACTTCTTTTCCTTTTTTTTTTTTTTTTTTTTTGGGGGTAGGGGAGGACGGGTGGGGGAAGAAGGAAATACGATAACATAAGAGAATACGAGAATTATAAATGGAAGTAAGGACAGGCGGGGGCTGGGGTAAAAAGGACAATTAAAGATAGACAAATAGGGTAGGATTGGAGAAAACAGGGGAATATAACACCCTACTAAATAGAGGGGGAAGAAACCTAGAGGAGAAGCCCAAGGGCCTTGCAGCTAGGGGAACCCCAGATGTAAACAATTAGCCTCCATCCATCCCTACCCTGTCTCCTCTAAGTTTCCTTTCTAGCTCTAATAATATAAGAGACTACGAGACAATAAGATTACTGTCCTGTATATATGCTTTGTTAAAATATGGTGAATAAGAAATTTCTGTTTCCTAAATAAAAAGAAAAGAAGGATTAAACTTAAAAAAAGAAAAGCCTGTGAAGAGTGTTTTGAGGGGCGCTCAACATGTGGCACCTTAGGTCACTGATCTCCACATACACATTTTTAACACCTGCCCTTAGGGCCGGGCCTTTTGGCTAGGACCAGGGGAATTTTTGTTTCATGGCCGGAGGGCCGGCCAACGTATTGCACTTTTGTCACTTTTCCACTCACCTCTCCCACCTTCCTTCCGGGAGTGTAGAGGAGCCTAGAGACAAGAGAGCATAGGAGGTCACGGGCGGCTGAGGAGTGTAGCGGAGCCCAAAGACATGAGAGTGCAGGGGGTCATGGGAGGCAGAGGAGTGTAGAGAAGCCCAGACACATGAAAGCGCAGGGGGTCATTGGAGGCAGAGGAGTGTAGAGGAGCCCATTCAGCTCCACTCACATGTTCTTCTGCCTTGGCTCGACCAGTCCCGACCAGCCGCCTGCCTATCTCATTGCCTTCCCTGGCGGAGTGATCTTCCTCTGCTCCCCACCCAGTGGTAGCTGGGGCCTGGAGTGTAAGACTTGACAGGTTGTAAGGCAGGCGACGGCGATGATGGGCAGAGAGTCACTGATTGCTGCCATTGCTAGTAAAAAAAAAAAAAAATATGTCCCCGGATTTAATTAAAAAAATCTGGTCACCTTAGCCTAGAGACATGAGAGTGCAGGGGGTGATGGAAGGCAGAGGAGTGTAGAGGAGCCTATAGACATGAGAGCGCAGGGGGTGACGGGAGGCAGAGGAGTGTAGAGGAGCCTAGAGACATGAGAGCGCAGGGGGTCACGATTGGCAGAGGAGTGTAGAGGAGCCTAGAGACATGGAAGCACAGGGAGTAATGGGAGGCAGAAGAGTGTAGAGGAGCTTAGAGACATGAGAGCGCAGGGGGTAATGGGAGGCAGAGGAGCCTAGAGACATGAGAGCACAGAGGGTGACGGGAGGCAGAGAAGTGTAGAGGAGCCTAGAGACATGAGAGCACAGAGGGTGACGGGAGGCAGAGAAGTGTAGAGGAGCCTAGAGACATGAGAGCACAGAGGGTGATGGGAGGCAGAGAAGTGTAGAGGAGCCTAGAGACATGAGAGTGCAGGGGGTGATGGGAGGCAGAGGAGTGTAGTAGAGCCTAGAGACAAGTGAGCGCAGGGGGTGATGGGAGACAGAGGAGTGTAGAGGAGCCTAGAGACATGAGAGCACAGGTGGTCACAGGAGACAGAGGAGAGTAGAGGAGCCTAGAGACATAAGAGCGCAGGTTGTGACGGGAGACAGAGGAGTGTAGAGAAGCCTAGAGACATGAGAGTGCAGGGGGTCACATGAGGCGGGGGAGCCTAGAGATATAAGAGCGCAGGGGGTGACGGGAGGCAGAGGAGTGTAGAGGAGCCTAGAGACATGAGAGCGCAGGGGATCACAGGAGGCAGAGGAGCCTAGAGACATGAGAGCGCAGGGGGTCACAGGAGGCAGAGGAGTGTAGAGGAGTCTAGAGACATGAGAGCGCAGGGGTTGATGGGAGGCAGAGGAGTGTAGAGGAGCCTAGAGACATGAGAGCACAGAGGGTGACGGGAGGCAGAGAAGTGTAGAGGAGCCTAGAGACATGAGAGCACAGAGGGTGATGGGAGGCAGAGAAGTGTAGAGGAGCCTAGAGACATGAGAGTGCAGGGGGTGATGGGAGGCAGAGGAGTGTAGTGGAGCCTAGAGACAAGTGAGCGCAGGGGGTGATGGGAGACAGAGGAGTGTAGAGGAGCCTAGAGACATGAGAGCACAGGTGGTCACAGGAGACAGAGGAGAGTAGAGGAGCCTAGAGACATAAGAGCGCAGGTTGTGATGGGAGACAGAGGAGTGTAGAGAAGCCTAGAGACATGAGAGTGCAGGGGGTGACGGGAGGCAGAGGAGTGTAGAGGAGCCTAGAGACATGAGAGCGCAGGGGATCACAGGAGGCAGAGGAGCCTAGAGACATGAGAGCGCAGGGGGTCACAGGCGGCAGAGGAGTGTAGAGGAGTCTAGAGACATGAGAGCGCAGGGGTTGATGGGAGGCAGAGGAGTGTAGAGAAGCCTAGAGACATGAGAGCGCAGGGGATCACGGGAGGCAGAAGAGTGTAGAGGAGCCTAGAGACATGAGAGCGCAGGGGGTCACAGGAGGCAGAGGAGTGTAGAGGAGCCTAGAGACATGTGATTTCAGGAGTCACAGGAAGCTAATGAGAGCAGAGGTCGGGTGAAGCACAGAAGTGCAAAGGTCGCTGGAAGCACATGGTACATGGGAGCAGACACTAAAGGCACCAGGGACTCGGCTTAGGCAAGCAGCGCAACACTTTTCCCTATCCCTCAAGAGCTGTTTGGCACAAGGAGGTCATTGAAGGCAGAGAAGTCACTGGGGACACAGGAGTGAGCAGGGGTCACAAAGTCATAGAGTTACAGGAGCCCTAAGGTCACTGAAGACACTTGAGTCAGAGTCACTGGAGGCACAGGAGTGCAGGAGATGCTAAAAGCACAGGGGTGTAGAGTTCCTATTGACATGGGAGTTCAGGGGTCACCAGAGGCAAAGGGGTTTAAGGTAGGGTGACCAGACATCCCCAGTTTCAGGGGACAGTCCCCTGATTGAGGACACTGTCCCCGGACCAAGTTTGTCCCTGGTTTTGTCCCCAGATTGGATTTAATAAGGGGCAGGGGCAATTTCAAAGGCAATCAGTGCAGAATTAAAATAAAAAAATTTGAATTACACCCCCCGCTCCGCCGTGCCTACTAGCATAGGGGGGGTTGTATTTTTCCCATTATCTGTGCCCCTTTCTGATGATCATGTGTTGGTCGGAGCGGAGGGAATATTTCTTCAGTTTCGGGCGCATGCCCATTCAGCTCCGCTCACATGTTCTTCTGCCTTGGCTCAAATCCTGGCCAGCCGCCTGTTTTATCTCCTTGCCTTTCCTAGCGGAATGATCTTCCTCCGCTCCCCATCCAGTAGTAGCCGGGGGCCCAAAGAGTAAGACTTGAGAGGCTGTGAGGCGGGCGGCGGTGACGGGCAGAGAGTCGCTGATTGTTGCCATTGCTAGTAAAGAAAAAATATGTCCCCGGATTTCATTTTAAAAATGGTCACCTTAGTTTAAGGGGTCTGGAGGCAAAGGAAGCATCAGAGGTCACTGGAAGCATGGGGTACATAGGAGCAGACACTGAAGGCACAGGGTGGAGGTTGACTTAGGCAAGCATTGTGAAGCTTAGCCCTTTAAGGTGGCACTCAAGCGCCTCTGCCACCAGCCTTCCCTGAGTGTAGTACAGAGGTATTCCTCCTGAGTAAAGGTCTTCCTTTAATGTCACCAGGGTTACTCACTGAGAGAGGAAACAATCCCTCAGTGTACAGTACCTCGATCCCCGATGGTTCGTTCCAGTGCTGTTGGAACACCAGCCTCTCATTGGTATCCCTCAACTGGACTCCCCACCGAACACCACAACTCGCTTGGGATCTCCGATAATGGAAACCCAGTAAGTCACTGGGTCCCCATAGTGTTCAGGACCAGCCAGGAACCAGGAGACGAAGAGCCCCGCCAAATGGCGTCTGCCTCATAAGAACCCTGTCCCAGCATGCCCAGCGAGGCCCAGGCCTCCCGATTGGCTGCTTGAATAGAGCACCCGAACCTCAGCTTCAACTACCGCCACCTGCTGCTCCAGGGTTGAACCACACCCCAGACACAGAAGAATGAGCCCACAGCACAGCTGAGCTGAAACAGAGACCCCTAAACAATCACAATTGAGATCAGAGTAAGTTTACACTCCCCACTAAATTTCAACAGCGTCCATACTTGGAAGTACAGGGGCGCTACACAATGTATATGACATTGCACTTTTCTTACTATAATACTGTATATGCCTGATATTATCTACAGACTGTAAAATGTCAGCTCTACACCTCTAATCAGGCTCAGAGTTTCCATAAAAGTTTCTGAGGAAACTCCCAGTAGCGTATTTAGCATAACTATGGGGCCTGTTGTTTCCTGGACATTTGTGTACACATGGTAAACGCCTTCTGTTTTCCTATGTGGTGTTTACTCTGACTTAACCCTTTAAAGAGTGTTAAACTGCACTGAAAGCATAAAAAATCATCAAGTAAGTTCTTCTAAACAATTAATAAATGCTAAAATGTGTCCCTCAGGATAGGAAGTGAGGGGAAATCTCCTCAGTAGGTAGACACGCCCAGCTATTACTGTTCTCCACCGTCACAGTAGAGAGCTCAAACCCCCTCACATACTCTTTCCCTCCCCCGACACAGTAGCTCTGAGCTCAGTGTTTGTGATCTCACTTCTGTGATGGAGGAGGTGAGCAGTAACAGCTGGCAGCCTCTTAGCAACGTCCTAGCAACAAGGCAGGATGGGGAGAAACAGGAATGTAAATGGGCTACACCTATAGCAAGGGCAAAAGCTGCACAGTTTGGGCTAGATTCACGTACAAGTTACGCCGGCGTATCTCCAGATACGCCGGCGTAACTCTGAGTGAGCGGTGTCGTATCTATGCGCCTGATTCTTAGAATCAGTTACGCATAGATTTGTCTTAGATGCGACCGGCGTAAATCTCTTACGCCGTCGTATCTTAGTTGCATATTTACGCTGGCCGCTAGGTGGCGTTTCCGTCGATTTACCCGTCGAATATGCAAATGAGCTAGATACGCCGATTCACGAACGTACTTGCGGCCGGTCGTATTTTTTTACGTCGTTTGCGTAAGCGTAAGTCCGGCGTAAAGTTACCCCTGCCATATGAGGTGTACGTAATGTTAAGTATGGACGTCGGGCCGGCGTAGAATTTTCTGTCATTTACGTAAAACGTTCACGAATAGGGCTTTGCGTAAGTTACGTTCACGTCGAAACCAATGAGTATTTGCGGCGTAATTTTGAGCATGCGCACTGGGATACGTCCACGGCCGGCGCATGCGCAGTTCGTTCGGCACGTCATTTAAGTGGGGTTCACGGTTCATTTCAATACAACACACCCCCTACATGCCTAATTTGAATTACGCGCACTTACATCGGCAGATTTACGCTACGCCGCCGCAATTTATGGAGCAAGTGCTTTGTGAATACAGTACTTGCCTGTAAAAGTTGTGGAGGCGTAGCGTAAATAGGATACGCTACGCCCGCACAAAGTTACGCTCTTCTACCTGAATCTAGCCCTTTGTCTTGATCTATAGACTCCCCTTATCTGCCTAGGCAGTTTTTAGGTAATGGTGAACTATGTCTTTAACCTTGTATACCTTCAAACCACGCTGGAAAAATTACATCAGTTCCTCAGACATTCTAAACAAGGAGTCACTTCAGTGAGCTTCTCCAAGTCCTTGTTCTCTTTGTTTACTTCCTGCTTTGGGTCCTTCTTTCGAGTGTCCATGTTACTGCCTGCATGACATTGACAATTCCCTTTGGCTATCTATATACAAATCCCAGTGCTGTCCATACAAAACATGCAATTCATATACCAACCATCCTTATAAATATATACAAATGTGATATTTCATATAGTCCAAACGTGAATATATCAAGTCCTGGAAACAAAGTGCAAAAAGTGCGCCAATTCTTCTGTGTGGAGTTGATAAAGTGCCGTGCTCCCCTCCTGTGTCCCCTCACTCAGACCCCTTTCACATTGAGGCGTTTTTCACGCGGTACAGCGCTAAAAATAGCGCTGCTATACCGCATGAAAAAAACCTGCCCTGTAGTCTTCAATGTGAAAGCCCGAAGGCTTTCACACTGAAGCGGTGCGCTAGCAGGACCGCTCCAAAAGTCCTGCTAGCTGCATCTTTGCTGCGGTATAGGAGCGGGGTGTTTACCGCTCCTTCCCATTGAAATCAATGGGAAACCGCGGTATTAACCCTTATTCGGCCGCTAGCGGGGGTTAAAACCGCACCGCTATCAGCCGAATACCGCGGTAAATACGATGGTATAGCAGCGCTAAAAATCGCGCTGCTATACCGTCACCGCGGCTCCCGCTGCAATGTGAAAGCAGCCTTAGAGCCCTTTCACACTGGTGCGTTTTTGCGGTAAAAATAGCACTATTAAAATGATCCCCATGTCCCTCTCCATTGAAATTAATTAAAAACGTGGTAAAATCACGTTTTTTTTACGCGATTTTAACGCTCCGTTTTTACAGCATTTTTTACATTCATTTCAATGGAGAGGGGCATGGGGAGCGTTTTATGAGCGTTTTAATAGAACTATTTTTACCGTGAAAACGCACCAGTATGAAAGGGCTCTTACCAACTTTAAGCTGCATTCACACCTTAGCGTAGGCGATTTTCGGTGTTTTGTCCCGCGAATTGCGGCGTTTTGTACCGCGATTTGTGGCGACAAAACGCGTCGTTTTTAACCGCGTTTTTTTACAGTCATTGTCGGCTATGCCGGACGCCGAAGCCGCCCGATACGCGGGTCGTAAAAGGGTCCGTGACTTGTTTGAAATTCGGCGTTCGCCGTTCTTTCGACGCACGGCATTCTGCATTAGGTGATGGGAACAGTCTTCATAGAGAATAAAGTCATTTCGACCCTCCGGCGTATTGTAGCGTCGCTCTTCAGGCGTAAAAACGCCAAGGTGTGAATGGAGCCTTAAAGCCTAAAGAGATAGTTCACCTTTACCACAAACCTACCTATGCACATAAGGGGTGACTGTAGATAAAAACAAAGGCCCAGATTCACAGAGAGTGGGCGCACATTTACGCCGGCGTAGCGCACACCCGCGTCCAAACCATATTTGCGCCCACGCCACGTCGGCGTAAGCAAGATACGTCGGGGTAGGATGGCCTGTTTTTGGACGTATGTTGGTTTTGTGGGTCTGGCGCACACATACGCCGGGCGCACATTTGCACTACGTCGGCATAAAGTGATTTACGTTGGCGTAAGTGCTTTGTGAATCCGGGCCAAACTGTGCAGCTCTGACTAAAGCTGAATACTACCCTTACTATAGGTGTAGGCCATTTACATACTTCATGAAGCCTGACTGGATTACTCCCAGGACGTTGCTAAGTGAGGCCTACCCGTCACTATCACCTCCACCATGACAGGAGTGAGCTCTCAGATGCTGAGCCCTTATCTGCATTGGCAGGTAATTTGTAAAGGTGAACTATCCCTTTAAATACGCCTATTAATAAAGAAATAATAAAGAAAGAAATGTTCCTCTAGTGTTGCTGTTCCTCCAACTCCTCTCGATGAAATGGCAGGTTGGGATGATGTTTTTTTCTCTCATGCAAAAGTCACCAGTGCTGCCTATCAGCGCCCATCAGTGCTTTCTATCATGTCTATCAGCGCCCATCAATGCTGCCTCAGCGCCCATCAATGCTGTCTATCAGCGCCCATCAGTACTACCTCAGCAGCGCCTATCAGTGCAGCATATCAGTGTCCATCAGTGCTGTCTATTAGCGCCCATCAGTGCAGCCTATCAGTGTCCATAACTGCTGTCTCATCAGCGCTGTCTATCAGCACCCATCAGTGCTGCTTAACAGTGCCCATCAGTGCAGCATATCAGTGTCACCTCATCAGAGCCCATCAGTACAGTCTCATCAGCACCCGTCAGTGCTGTCTATCACACCCGTCAGTGCAACCTATCAGTGCAGATCCATCAGCGCCCATCAGTGCAGCCTATCAGTGTCCATAAGTGCTGCCTCATCAGTGCTGTCTATCAGCGCAGCCTATCAGCACCCATCAGTGCAGCCTATCAGTGTCCATAAGTGCTGCCTCACCAGTGCTGTCTATCAGCGCCCATTAGTGAAGCCTATCAGTGTCCATCAGTGCTGCCTCATAAGCGCTGTCTATCAGCACCCATCAGTGCTGTCTAACAGCGCCCATCAGTGTCGTCTCATGAGCGCCTGTCAGTGCTATCAGCGCCTATCACTGCAACCTATCAGTGTAGATTCATCAGTGCAGCCCATCAGTGCTGCCTCATCAGCACTGTCTATCAGCGCCCATAAGTGCTGCCTATCAGCACCCATTAGTGCAGCCTATCAGTGTCCATCAGTGCTGCCTCATCAGCACCGTTTATCAGCACCCATCAGTGCTGTCTAACAGCGCCCATCAGTGCAGCATATTAGTGTCGTCTCATCAGCACCCGTCAATGCTATCAGCGCCCATCAGTGCAACCAATCAGTGCAGATTCATCAGCGCCCATCAGTGCAGTCTATCAGTGCTGCCTCATCAGCACCCATAAGTGCTGCCTCATCAGCACCCATCAGTGCAGTCTTATCAGCGTTGTCTATCAGCAACCATCAGTGCAGCCTCACCAGCGCCCATCAGTGCTGTCTATCAGTGCAGCCTCACCAGCGCCCATCAGTGCTGTCAGTGCAGCCTCATCAGAGCCTATCAGTGCAGTCAATCAGCGTCCATCAGTGCTGACACATCAGCGCTGTATATCAGATTCAGCAGCAATCAGTGCAGCCTCATCAGCGCCCATCGGTGAAGGAGAAAAATTACTTATTTGCAGAAAAAAGTATTTTTTTTTAATTTTCGTTCTTTCTTTGTTTAGCAAAAAAAAAACCCCAGTTGTGATTAGATACCGCCACAAGAAAGCTCTATTTGTGTGAACAAATCATATGGGTGGAGCGTTGCACGAGCACGCAGTTGTCATTCAAAGCACTGCGACAGACAGTGCTGACTGCTGAAACTCGGCCTGGGCAGGAAGGGTGAAAGTCCCCAGTAGGCGGCGGTCCTGCGCACTACAGCTAACAGAGAGAATATTCAGGTGTCGTCTCTTTTCAAGCACAGCAGCCCTTCTAGTGCATCGCACGAACCACCCGCCAGGCCCTGCTATATGTACATAAAGAAACTTTATTGAACCACTTTGTAGAAAACGCCGCTGCCCACATACAAAATGGCGGCACCCGCAAAAGGCCATCGCGCTCTCGCCCTACGTCAGCACGCCCGACGCCATTTTGTTGGCGCCAAATCTAAACTTTCAACGTGAACCCTGTCCCTAGAAAGCAACGCCCTTCCATCCTCTTCCGCAGACATATCATTGGCCGCTGATTTCCCCACCGTTCAATGCATTTTCCCACCGCTCTTTGTTTTCATTGGTAGTCCTGGTAATCCCGCCTCCGTCCGTCACCAATCAGGCGCCGAAGCTATCTAACAAAGCCCGCGCGTCTTCCTTGTTACTCCGACGGCCACTCCCTGTTTTGTCTTGC
The DNA here is from genome assembly GCA_029574335.1 of Rana kukunoris. Lineage (NCBI taxonomy): Eukaryota > Metazoa > Chordata > Amphibia > Anura > Ranidae > Rana > Rana kukunoris. The sequence goes on along the minus strand of CM056051.1, from coordinate 488,346,341 downwards.
GTGTCCTATCGGCGAACAAAGGCGGTTTTGCGTCACGAGGGGCTCGGCCAACCAGCGACGGCGGGAGGAGCGTATTGTGGCCTGGTCTAGTCGGGGGCCTGAGTAGTGGAATAAGGTCGCTGTACACGTGGAGGTGTAACCGGTGGAGAGAAGAGGTGAGCGGGGACGGCGGGCGGAGGGAGAAGCGGGCGGGGATAACGGGGCTCGCTGTGTGCCGGGGAAAGGCGGAAGACGCTGTTCTGTACTCCCGACCTGCTATGTATGGGGGGCGGGGATGGGAATGTATGAGCACTGATAATGGAGGCCTGAATGGCGGCCTTCCTACGGAGGAGGAATGGGGGACCGTACACAGCAATGGGCCGCTCTACCGACACAAATCCTCCATTATAGAGGGGAAATGTCACCGTACATTGTATTATATATGGGCACACTCTGTGCAATCGTGATTGTGTGGGGGCACACTCTGTGCAATCGTGATTGTGTGGGGGCACACTCTGTGCAATCGTGATTGTGTGGGGGCACACTCTGTGCAATCGTGATTGTGTGGGGGCACACTCTGTGAAATCGTGATTGTGTGGGGGCACACTCTGTGCAATCGTGATTGTGTGGGGGCACACTCTGTGCAATCGTGATTGTGTGGGGGCACACTCTGTGCAATCGTGATTGTGTGGGGGCACACTCTGTGCAATCGTGATTGTGTGGGCACCATGGCCACACTGTGTATGATCACCAATCCTGGAAATGCCCACAATCTCCAGGAGTATGGTGATTGTACAGAGTGTGGTCATGGTGAAAATCCACCATGACACTGCGTGTACACATGGGCACACTGCTGTACAATCTCCTTCACATTTCCCATAAAGTGGCATTCTACATCCATGCACCCCTTCCATGTGTCTCCTATCAGGCAGACCCACATACTACATAGCTGGGGGCAGATCTGAAGAGCTTGTACAATCAGATTGTGTGCTCCCCTTTAGGCTGACTGTACAATCTCCTATCTATGTAGAGCAAGGGCTTCTGATTGGACACAGAGGGACTCCAGTGTTTAGATTGGAGGAGATTCTACAATGTGATTGTGTAGTGTATGTGCGCAATACATCTATATTAAATCCAGAAGCAAACATATTCTAAAGTCTGATTGATTCAAGTTGAGACTCTTAAGGTTTGCCCTCATTATGTTTTTGGTAAATCTGAAGGAAAAAATCTACAGAAAATTGTATAGTGTATCCAGCTTTAGATGTGATGCTGTTGGGCTTCTATTTTCATTGCGTGATCTGGATAGTAAGGTTTTTTTTTTTCAACAGAACAAGCTCTCCTGCAAACTTACCGTTTATAGGGATGAGACAAACCATTTCCCATGGACTGCGGTGCTTACAATCGTGTGTGGTTTTTACATAAAAAAAAAAAATCTTTACCCCGCAAGTAACAGTTGCTGTAACTCCTTCCTGTCTGAACTGCATGGTTTCCCGCACCGCTCCTGTGTGAGCGGAAATCACTGACAAGCCTGCGATCACACCGGAGAGGTGAGGGAAACCATGCAGTTCAGACATAAATTGCACCACATTCCTGTTCAAATTGCACGCAATACCCTGCAGTGAGATTTAAGCCCGGTGATTTGGTATGGACACAAATCGCTCCGCAAAGATATCAGTTTCAGTCAGTATTGGTACGGCTATCGGTATCGCACTAGCAACCCTAGTGGGGGGGTCACTCAAAATAATGGCGCCCCTATGTGTTTGATAAAAAGCAGCATGTTTTTTTGTGCAGGAAAGTGCGATTTACAGGCATTTCTGCATATATGTGACCTTAGACCAGTAATGGTGAACCTTGGCGCTCCAGGTGTTTTGGAACTACATTTCCCATGATGCTCCACTACACTGCAGCATCATGGAAAATGTAGTTCCAAAACATCTGTGGTGCCAAGGTTCACCAACACTGGTCTAGACTAAGGGGGAGGCTCCAGAGGGCTGCAGAATTTAAAGCCGCCCCACGCAGTGCAACTTAAACGCAGCTTGCAAACAACGTCTTTAATAGAAGTCAATGCAAGCCGCTCAGAAGTCCCCCCCCCCCCTTAAGTAGTGCAGGAACCTTTTTCTAAGTCAAAGCGACTTGAGTTGAATGGAGCATGACTCTGAAATCTGGATAGTTGCTGGTCTGTTTGGCGGTGGCAGCCACTAACCAATGATCAGCAACTATTCAGATTTCAGTGTCAGACCAATTTGGGATGAAGCCCATCTCACCATTAACCTAAAGCAGCAGCCCCGAAGAAGGGGAGTCTGTTCCCCCAATACGTATTTTGCTTGATCAGTTTTTGCTGCGTTCACTAAAACTACATATTCACCTCCATTTTGCTTCTAATTGGATACTGGCTGCTCTGTTTATCCTCTGCGGGAATTGGTCAGCGACCACTGCCATTGGCTCGGCGAGGATGACGTCACGCATGCGTAGGAGTCACATTTGACTTTGCCGAATTAGTATAGCGTTATAGTGCCACGGCTGACGCTTGTTGACAGAGGAACCTTGGGTTAAGTATTGGGTGCCCATTAATTTCATCGACGCACCGCTCCAAAGATGCTGCTAGCAGGTTTTTCTTTTATATAAGGCTGCATTCACACTTGAGCGTTTTGTTGCCTGAAGCGCGACGCTCAAAAATGCTAGAGGGGGAAAAAATACATTATTCTCTATGGAGATGGTTCACATCTCTACTCCAAAACGCTTGACGCCGAACGCCTGAAGCTCAAACAAGTTCCGGACCCCCTTTTTGCCGCGCAAATCGGGCGGCTTGGCTGTTTTGCATTGGTGACCATAGACTGTACAAAATTGCGGTAAACGCCGCAACTTGTCGCGTTAAAAAAACAGCAAAATGCTACGCTCAGGTGTGAATGCAGCCTTAGTGTCCTGCTAGCGCACGGCTCCAGTGTGAAAGCCCACATGGCCTTCACACTGGAGTGAGAAGCAGCTCTTTCAGGGCACTTTGTAGGCGCTATTTTTTTAGCAATCTAGCTCCTGCAAGGTGCCTCAGTGTGAAAGGGGTGTTGGTGACCCCACAGCTAACCGTTTGTTATGGGGGCACCCAAGCTGAGTCACAGCTCTGTCAAATCAGACATGGAGCACTGACCTGCCCCCTCTCCCGATTGGCTAGCTGACTTCGACATCAGCAGGAGCGAATGACGCCGCTGCTGAATCTCGGACGGCTGACACAGGGGGACCTCAGGTAAGTATTAGGGAGGCTGCTACACACACAGAAGGCATTTTATCTTGATGCATGAAGATAAAAACCCCTCTGCCTTTACAACCATTTTAATGCAGAAGAGACAAAGAATTAACAATCCTGCCTGTCATCCACATTTAATTATAAAGTTCCATTGAAGAGTTCTGCAGACACACCCCCAGGGGAGGATCAGTTGTGCGGCTTTGATTTTCCCAGCTGTGTGCTGTTCATCCAATATCAGCGCTGTACTTCGATGCCCAGAGAATTGGACTCCATTCTCACATATGCAGATTTTTGTCTTCAGGTTTACCAAAACATCTGAGGTCAAACCTTTAATGCTTCAATTTGTATGCAATCAGGCAGGTCCTACACTACATGGTCTTTGTAAATCTGAAGAAGAAAATCTGATGTGTATGGGGTCTTAGAACTTGCCTGTGGAAATCACCAGGCGGTTTTGTTTTTCTGCTCACCATGATTTCTGCATTCATCTAGTCCCAGGAGGTACAAGCCTTGTGTTCAGGATAACACCCCCCCCCCATCATGATACTTAACGGCCCCCAGGCGTCTCTATATGACACCTCTGGAGACAGGTGCTGGTCAGTGACTTTGATGGATAAGGAGAGCCTGGGCACATGTCGGCTCTTCACACCCTGATTGAGAAGGTGTCTTGGTTTGCACTGTGACCTTCCAGTCTTCCCTCCATGGTAAATGACGGGTGTGAGGGTTTGATGGAGTCCTCAGTAATAAAGTATTAGGACTTGTAGGGCCTGAGATCCTCATTCTTCTGCCCTTCCTCTCTCATTGGGCGAGATGTACAACCATCAATCCACCTAATAAAATGTGCTGCACTTCACAAGTGACATAAAGCATTATTACACCCAAGATGCAATATATTGCAGCTTACCAACCAGATGTAGTGGCTGGCCTGTGTTTTTATCTTATTGGCTTTCTTTCCCCTCTTTTCCCCTGGTGATCTGGCCAGTAGCACACCTCCTTTATTGGAGTGCCCCAAATTTTGATGGAGCACAGGGGATTGCAGAATTGTCACTTCATGCGGATCACAGGAACCACTCCACATTCCTGTGCAATACAGAGTGGTGCATTCAGTTTGAGTGGGCTCCATTTTTGGGGAGCTGCACCAAACCGAATGCCATGGTCATTTTGTACCATATGATCCAGTGCATGAAAACGCACTGCATTTGCAACCCTCCAAGGGAGAGCAAACCCTTTCACAGGTGTTCAGGGTGGTAACTTTGTATTGACACTTTTATCACATCGAGTGCAGTGCACATGTGTTAGGGAAGCGTGCAGATTGTGGCTTTTCCCACACCGCATTTGTGTGAACGTAGCCATGGCTGTATTGGTAGATTTAGATACACTAACACATTGATGCCAAAGGCCGACTCACACTTTCTTGTTGGTTTCTGCAAACGGATGGGATAAAGGTTTTACATAAGCTGATTAATGTAAGCAACCCTGCCAGTGTTAAATGGTTTATCCAAGCCCTGTAACTGCAGAAGAGCTTGTTCTGTTGAGAACAGACTTGCTGGCTGGATCACCAGGTGGAAACAAAAGGGAAGCATAAAAAGAAACTAGTACAGGCACCTGCAGAAAATTTCCAAATTTGTCCATTTGTTGGCTCAAAAACCTTACCAATTTGTAACCATTAAAGTGGAAGTAAACCCATCCATAAAATAGTTTCATTTCTGGCACGTGCCCTCAACCAAACTGTCAAACCATCCAACGGCTGGTGTCATAACTGATCACATGTGCAGCATCATGGCAGTTGTAGATTAAAGAGGCCAAGAGTGCGGCTTCCTTGGCTGATAACGATTGGAGGGTTAACTGCCACTTTAACTGGCCAAAAAACAAGACGTTTTCGGCCAGTTAATGGGCACAAATCGGTAATGAGTTGGGATGTTTTTGAGCCAACAAACGGACAAGTTTGAACATTTTCTGCAGAACAAATTAAAATTTGGAATGTTTTTCTTGTCCAAACTGTCTGCACTTGGTACGTGTGAAAAACAAACAAAAATAGATTCATTATGTCCATTAAACGATTTATCGGTCATCACATGACGGCACTATAGTTTGCTCTCCGATAATGGGTTAGAACGATTTTTGTATGGCCCGCGTTAGTTCCAAGCTGTCAGCCAACATGGGGTCTGACGTTTTCCATAAAGCAGAACTCTTTGTAAATTGGCACATTAGAAATCCATGTACAGTATTTTCTATATTCCCAAGGATTGGTGGCTCATTTATTGAGTCGCTGAACCTGACATACTGGACAGTCAGATGGCACATCACTTGAGTCAGCTGGGGTTCGGTAACATTGTACTGAAGGATCTAGTATTGTCTGGCTTTGCATGTTGACTGTGTGAGCCTAGGTTCACATTGGAGCGATTTGTCATGCGATTTGAGAGATCAAAACGCGTGACAAGTCGCAGCCTATTGGCGGCAATGGCACTGTTCCAATCGGTGTGACACAGATTTTGCAGCGCCGCACCGATTTGCAAAAGTAGTTCCCGCACTACTTTTGCCGATTTCAGGTGCAATTTCTATAGACATCTGTGTATGAAGCCACACAAATGTCTATCAAGTAGCACCTGAAATCGCACTGACCTTGCTACTTTGAAATCGTGGTACTTCAAGTAAAGTAGCACGATTTCAAAGTAGCATCAGTGTGAACCAGGGCGGAATGAAATATGGCAGATGACTGAAGGGTTGAACAGTTGACCAATGCCTTCACATTCGGGTTCATTAAAGGCCCATAGACACAATCAGAAAATTGTTTGAACACTACCGCTTTCTAATCGATCGTACAGTAATCTGATCGTTGGTGCACCGCCTTCCAGAGCCGATAATGATGCATATGAAATTATCTGAGACGGGCACAAATTTTTCTTGTACAATACCAGTACAATTGTCGTCTGAAAATACAATATAAATGCATCACTTCACTTCCACATTTTTATTGTCGTATGAGAATTTTCATAACTCTAGTAACCTCTTTTTAGATAGACTAGTGTGCAAAAGATAATTCTTATTGTGTACCGGGCATTACTAAAACTTTGAGTGCACAATCTGGTGCAGCTGTGTGTGGCAGCCAATCGCCGTCTAATTTCAGCTTCTTCAATTAATCTTGGAAGAGAACCTGGAAGCTGATTGGTTTTTTTTTTGTGCACAGCTGCACCAGATTTTGCTCCCTCCAGTTTAGTAAATCGGCCCCTGTGTGTAGATATTAGATTTTCATTCAAGCCCAGGTTCATGCTGAGTGCGGGAATTAAATCATGCAAGTTCATTCCCGCATGTCAGTCCTGACCTCTGGGAGGATTTCTGAGATATCTGTGCAGGTTTCTGCACTGATGTCAATTGAATTTGCACCTTAAAATTACAAAGTGATACAGACACCAATTTTGGAAATCGATGCATCGTTGCACAGATTAGGGAGGTGCAATTGACATGTCAAACCACATGGCGAATTGCATTAATGTGAACAAGGGATGAAGGGCATATTTTGTAATGAACACATGGCTGTCACTGCTGTCCTTCTGAACATCTCCGATACAAGCATTTTCCTGGCTTCAGTACTTTACCTAAAGCATGCCGCAAGTAAACTCCTGATCTACTCGCTTGTTCAGGTCGGCCCTTGGAATATAGTGAAGCCAGAGGCTAAGCATGACGGCTAGGGATTGTTTTAAAACGGGGATCCTCAAACTATGGCCCTCCAGCTGTTGCGGAACTACAAGTCCCATGAGGCATTGTAAAACTCTGACATTCACAGACATGACTAGGGCATGATGGGAATTGTAGTTCCTGAACAGCTGGAGGGCCATAGTTTGAGGACCCATGTTTTAAAACAATCCTGTGTATTTCCCTACTGAGAAGTTCTTTATCGTTTCAACATCAGGATTCCCAGGAGGGACCTGAGAAAGGTGTACAAATGGCACTGCCTTTATCTTGGTCCATGGTATTTGTTTTTCATGGTGTTGTATGTCCCTGTCAGGCTTTATACTAGTGCTAAATTTTGTGTTCTCCTTCCATTGTCCCGCAGCCATTATGACTGAACAGGATGTTGAAAATGAACTGTTGGATTATGAAGAAGAGGACGAGCCACAGCAAAGTGAGACACCGGCACCCACCGCCAGAAAAGAGGTGAAAGGATCCTACGTGTCTATTCACAGTTCCGGTTTCAGAGACTTCTTGTTAAAACCCGAACTGCTCCGAGCCATTGTGGACTGTGGCTTTGAACATCCCTCTGAAGGTAGGTGTAGCTGCTGAATCCAAGGAAACTGGTCTTGGGGAGAAGAATGCCACTTACCACCTCTCCTGAAGCTACCGGTTGCTCTGTTGCGGTGCTGAGGACTGTACACCTTCAATATTCTTTTGGTCACCAATGCAGAACAGTGTGCAGGAATTCAAGTTGGTTATCAAAATCGGCAACTATCCTGTTTTTCATTTGAGAGATCAGCAGTGGTAACCTACATGTTTTTTAGAGCAATGTATCTCAAATTCAGTCCTCAGGGTGCCCCAGCAAGTCATGTTTTCAGGCTTCCCATTATTTTGCTCAGGTGATTTGATCAGTTTCGCTGCCTTGGTAATTACCACAGCCGTTTGATCTAAAGAGAAATCCTAAAAAAAACATGACCCGTTGGGGCGCCTTGAGGACTGGAGTTGAGAAACACTGTCCTAAAGTGTACATGTGGACTGCAAAATCTAGTGGTTCTGCCGTTACACGTTCCTACTATTCATGGTGCCCTGTTCCTCAAATGCCACCATTTTCTATGAAAATGGGGGCATTTCATTCTGGTTGCTCAGCCAACAACCCCTCCCTCCTTTTCTATACACTGTAGAATATGGTAGGGCTCACAAACCACTGGAGGGTTAAGGAGAGCTGGAAAAGAGGCAGGCCAGCTTGGAGATTTGCTGTGGGATTTAAAGTAGAACTCCAACCATACCTTCAGTCTTGCACAGTCCAGGCTCCCCTCCTGTACTATAACCACTTGCTCTATCGCTTTTCAGTGTGCATTTCCTGGTTGTGGGATGTCCTGCATCTAGTGCATAGGTGTCAAACGCAAGGCCCTCCAGCCATTTCATGTGGCCCTCGCACCTCTCCAGCTGCTGGCAAGCTCCAGCCCTCCTCTGGTCCTACTCCAGACCCCTACTATCTGCTTTCAAGCAATGCATACATCTTCCCAGAAGCAGCATAAGGAAAGGGGGGTGCACTGTGATGCAAGGGAGAGTGGGGGACTCAACTTCTGATGGTGGGTGGCTCTTGACATCTAATGTAAGGGGAGAGGTTGCGCTGGACATCTAATCTTACAGATACAACGGCCCTTTTGAGGGCAATCATAATGCGGCCCACAATGAAACTGAGTTTGACACCCCTGATCTAGTGCTTTACTGTCTCTAGGCTGCCCACTAACATGCATATGGGTTCAGTACTCTCAAATCATGAAGGCTCGGAATCGCATTGCGGGTGGTCTGCATACCACCTGCTTAGAAATATCTACAGGCTGACATCAGGGCAGTCTGATATTTGCTTAACTCCTAGAATCCAACTTACTGAGGGCTGTTTTAGGGGTACTAAGACCAGAGTGGTGTGATGTTTTCAGGAAGTTATGTACAGTAAGTACCCTGCCAGACCCTTCTACCAGCAATGATATAAATGCATTGCATAGTGCTATACAAACAGTTGGGTGATTAAAGGAGTTCTCCAAGCTAAAACTTTTAACCCCTGCTGTGCCCGGGCTGTAAAAATATACAAAATAAACTTTCACTTACCTGCCTACGATCTCCCGTTATTCCGATATCGCCGCCCGTGCACCGGTCCCTGTCAGCTTCCTCTTCCTGCGGGTCGGTGACTCATCCTGCGCTCAGCCTATCAGCGGCAGCAGCAATGTCCTGCCGCGGCCGCTGATAGGCTGAGCGCAGGATGAGTCACCGACCCGCAGGAAGAGGAAGCTGACAGGGACCCGTGCACGGGCGGCGATACCGGAATAACGGGAGATCGTAGGCAGGTAAGTGAAAGTTTATTTTGTATAGTTTTACAGCCCGGGCACAGCGGGGGTTAAAAGTTTTAGCTTAGAGAACTCCTTTAAACACTGCTGATCGCTCAGCTTTCTCCCTGTGGTTTGAGCAGAGAGCTGTGGCTGTCAGTCTCTACATCACTCTCTCCCCTCCAGCACCAACTGGAGTGCTGGGCTGTAGAAGGTGGCTCTTCTCTCAGCAGATTGCTTAGTGACCAAGTCAGGTGCTGATCCAGGCATCCAAGTAGATCCCATCCAGTGTCGGGATCCACTTTTCTCCAGTCTGGACCAGCAGAATGACTTCAGTGGGCTTTAGCTTGCTGTCGGCTAAAAACAGGGTCACAGGAGTGCAGAATAAATGGCACTCCTGTGATTCATAGAGGTATGGCCAAAAAAAATACTTTACGTCTTTAACCACTTAAGCCCCGGACCAATATGCTGCTAAATGCCCAAAGGTGTTTTTACAATTTGGCGCTGCTTTAACTGGTAATTGCGCGGTTATGCGATCATCGAAATGAAATTTGCGTCCCACACACTTACTGACCGCCACATGTAGCAGGGGGGTCCCGATACATGCAGCGGTTAAGTGGTTAAAGAATTCCAGGGAAAATGTTGTTTCCCAAGCAGTGAGGCTGTGCCCACACTATGGGTAAACTGCTTATTTTTTTTGTTTAAGGGTGGGGAGAGCCAGGATATACTTGGCTAATTTGCCGATCCTCCGAGCACATTAAAAACTAGCAGTGCAGAGACAGTTTCACTGCATGGGAAAGGCATTTTTTTCTCGAGTCCTTTAAAGGGGAAAGCAGAATAAATGATTTTTAACCTTTTACCATAATGTTATGTATTGCACCCATATTTGGGCTGTAATATGTTGGTAATCACCAGCCCCCTTCCCCTGTAACAGCTGCAGCTGTTTCTTCTCCTCTCACCCAATGTCACATTTATCAACGCAGCTGTGAGTCTCCACCATGACAGCTGTGTCATTCATTCACAGGTCCTGTCTGCCGCTGCTGATCAGCGCCCTCATAGTCTATTGACACTTCAGTAATAGTCTTCCCATACTGAGATATGGGCAGAGAATTGTAGCTGTCTTAATGAGACTGATGTACCCACAAACCACTGAGTGGATGCAAAGCTTTGCAGGACCCTGTGTTGAAATAAATAATGGATGTTTTTACTAAATGTGAACTTGGCCTTTAAACTTCAAAGGTTTCATAGAGCACCAGAGTTCTTGCTGTAGCAGACTGTTTGCACCGACGCTGGTTCCTTCCCATTAAGGTTTGATAGATCTACACCCCATTTGTTTTAAGGGGGTCATTAAGTTTTTTTTGGGAGTAGAGAAGACAACATAATTTCATAATGAATTGTGGAAAATTACAATTTCCACTGCAGATTTTTTTTCTTTTGATTCTCCGGATATCTCTCATCTTCATGTGGACAAATCGTGATTTTTACTTTTTTCCTTCAGTGCAACATGAATGTATACCTCAAGCCATCCTCGGCATGGACATCCTGTGTCAGGCCAAATCCGGTATGGGGAAGACTGCAGTCTTTGTCCTTGCCACACTTCAACAGATTGAGGTCGTGGATGGCCAAGTAGCAGTTCTTGTAATGTGCCACACGCGTGAACTTGCTTTCCAGATCAGCAAAGAATATGAGAGATTCTCAAAGTACATGCCCAATATAAAGGTAAGAACTGTTATTTTGATGTGTAGGTGTGACTTTCACACATCTTGTGCTCATGTACTGTGAATGGTTTATAGAGTTTAACTGAACTAATCTTCTCTACAAACAGGTTTCTGTTTTCTTTGGTGGCCTTTCAATTAAGAGAGATGAGGAGACGATCCAGAAAAGCTGTCCTCACATCGTGGTGGGCACTCCTGGCCGTACCCTGGCGCTGGTCAGACAGAAGACTCTGAACTTAAAGCATGTCAAACACTTTGTCCTGGATGAGTGTGATAAGATGCTGGAACAGTTAGGTATGTAATGTATAAAGGTGGGGAGAAATAGTCTATCATAACCTTGTGAAAATGCATGTTTGGTATTGTGGCTTAAAGTGTTACCCTAAAAAGCATCTTGTATAGCACAGTGCTTGTGCTGTGTAATATGGTACCTTGTATCCCCTAAAATACCTGGCTGATCCTGCCAGTTTCTACCATCCCCTTCTGTAAACGAACCAGTGTATCATGGCTGCTAAGCCCTGACACTGTGGCTACTTTGCTGCTGTCTGCACTCTGCTCTTCCCCCCCTCCCTACCTGCATTTTCATACTATCCACTCTGTCTCCTAATGCTGTTCCCACCTGTGTGCGCGATTTAAACCTCATTTTAGAGCACTAATCAGTGCTTGTGGCCTCTGGTAAATTCTGTTAACCTGAGCAGGGGGGGTGTGGCGGGGGTGGGTGTGTCTGAATAGGCGCCAACAGACTGGCACCTATTCAATATAGATAGCCCTACTATCACTTTAAGAGATTAGTAAAATTAATCAAGTGATCATATTCATGTGTGATAGTCTTGATGTAAATGGTTTCAATGCGCTAAATGGAACATCCCGTTCATATGACAGTTTTTTTGCTTTTCCCGACAGACATGCGCAGAGATGTGCAGGAGATTTTCCGTCTTACCCCTCATGAGAAACAGTGCATGATGTTCAGTGCCACCCTCAGCAAGGAGATCCGCCCAGTCTGCAGAAAGTTCATGCAAGATGTGAGTACCCAGCGTTGTGATCTACCTGTAGCATCTTCTACTTATGTTTTGCACAGCAACCTCTAACTCCTTATATTTCTTCCTCAGCCCATGGAAGTGTTTGTGGATGATGAGACCAAGCTGACACTTCACGGTTTGCAGCAGTATTATGTCAAACTAAAGGACAGTGAGAAGAACCGAAAACTGTTTGACCTGTTGGATGTATTGGAGTTCAATCAGGTTAGTAAGAGGGGTCCTCTAAAGGGATGCTGTCATTTCGTATATTCAGGGCAATCTTGTCTCCATACAGCCCCCTCTTTCAGAAATGTACACTTGCCCATCCATGCTTCTGTTTTAGTTAAGTGGGGCTTCTGGGTATGGAGGAGCAGGTGAGAACTCCATGTGACGTGCCATGGTTTGAGCGTGCCAATTGCCAGGCCTGCACACTGTTGCATGAGGGTAATGACCACCTCGGAGTGAGCTAAAACACCAGAGCTTCCCCAAGCTGGGCTCCTGCCGTATGGATCGGTAAGAATGCCTTCCTGGGGCAGATGGGGTTATCGGGATGCTGACTTTTTTTGTACTGCATGGAAATCCCAGAGGGCCTGCCAGTGCTGCCCTTTTCATTTATTGCAAGTACAAATTTTTGCTCTGTCATGGAGCCATTACCTTGAGTAGTGTGAATCGCTGACCCCACTACAGACAAGGACCTCTGTCTCACTTTCCTCATCTGCATACTTGTTTTACTGAGCAGAAAGATTTGAAGTCAGTTTGCATGATCAAGTATTTTTAGAAGGAAATAAGCAATGTCGGCACCCATATTTCTCCTAGAAATGATGTACAATAAATGTATTCCGTGTCTTTGTGTATCATACCTGACATCTCTTTTCTCCTCCAGGTGGTCATCTTTGTAAAGTCTGTGCAGAGGTGTATAGCACTGGCACAGCTCTTGGTGGAACAAAATTTCCCAGCTATCGCAATCCACAGAGGAATGCAACAAGAGGAGAGGTGAGGCTTGATTTTTGGATATCTGGAGGGTTTGCATGTACAGCAATGGCTGCGAACTGTGTGGGCGGCTTTAAAATGGCAACAAACAGGTCTGTCATTGCGGATTGAAATAAAAATGGCTTGCATAAGTAACCTGCTTATATGGTCAGGGTTGGGTGAGGAGTTTAACTTTCAACTCAATGACTGCTGGTCTGGCTGCCATTTGCTTCTCCTAGTCTGTTTACATCTATTGGGCTGGAGAGGACAGAGTACAGGTAATATCTGTGGAAGGCACTGACCTTTTTATAAAATTTTCAGTAACTCTGGATATTTCTAAAGCTGTGAATGTGACATTTTGGCAGGTTAAAGTGTTGCTTAACCCAGCACCCTGCATTCCTTATATTGGGGCCCCCCCACAGTACATGGTAATGCAGTTTTAATAAATATAAACTGCTAAATGCCTCTTAACATTATATAGCAGACTTGTTACTTCTATCAGTGTCTGGCCGAGCACTGGTTAAGGCTTGGAGTTTTCATTCTCTTCTGATTGTCCTATCAGGCTGCATGATCCCTGACTGGACAGTGCTGATTGGCCTGTTGCTGATCACATGCACTCCCCCCCAAAAAAACGCAATACACGCCAAACTAAGCATGTGCAGAGTGCCTCCTAGGGCTCTGTGTAATCAGCAGATGGATTGGGGACAGTAAAAATTTGCTATTGTGGTTTTAATATCATTTGTATTCCCTTCTGTTCCAGGCTTTCAAGATATCAGCAATTTAAGGATTTCCAGAGAAGAATTCTTGTTGCCACAAATCTCTTTGGCAGAGGAATGGATATAGAAAGAGTTAATATAGTATTCAACTATGACATGCCAGAGGACTCCGACACCTACCTGCATCGGGTGAGTCATTTGTGAGGCGTGCCTTTGAAAATGTTGGCACCAAAAAATACCTCTATTGTACGGTGTGAAAAGTACCGGTGTGAAGTATAGCTATCAAGATCAATTGGAGAACTCGTTAAATGACGGAAGTCTTTCAGCCCTGTTCTTGCTATCCTACTTGGTCACTGATATAAAACATCCAGTAGGGAAAGGAAGTTCCAAAAGTCACACATTGTCTTGAGCTGTGATGGGCTGTGTTGGCACTCCTGGTGTTTTGTCATGCAGGAGGACCTAGCAGAGCCTTTAATGGTACCTGTAATTTTTGTGATCTAAAACGGCCATCAGCAGGTGAGGTATAAACCCCCCCCCCCCCCCCATTGTGATCTAATAATATTTGGCCTTTGAAGGAGGGACCAGATTGTGTTTTTAGAGATTTAAACCTTCTACAGGCCGGTGACTTGTCATACTCTGCTCCCTATAACAGAATGCTGCGGAAGTGCTGTGGTGGCCAACTGCGCATGCGCGATGCCTTCCAAATGCATCTGCGATGCGTTCCAATGGATTTACGACCAAACAAAACCAGCGAAACCTTGTTTGGCATCCATGCTCTTTCCTTAACATCCCCGTGGATTGGAGGATGTTAAAAAAAGAGCCATGAGGCCGAGCGAGCCGTCCGAGTGAAGTGAGGCCGACTGGCCACTTTCCCCTAAGTCCACGTCGCCCTGAATGACTGCTTTGCTGGCGTGTACTGTTGTAAATCAATTTGAACGCATCACAATTGCATTTGGAACACATCGCGCATGCGCAGTTGGCCGCTTCGTTGCTTCCGGAGCATTGTGTGATAGGGAGCCCAATATGACGCGTCACCGGCAACCAGTTTCCTTTAAGACACTCACACTTGTGTGTGCAATTTGTTTTGTGCAGCAGGCTTGCTTTGAGGGATACACCTCCTAATTATTGGGCCCTTCATGCAGGTCAAAAAACATGCCTGGTCCCCACCCAGTGTATCAAGGCAATGCATAGGCTCTTCATGAAATGTTGCTGTAGTCAGAAGTACAGGTGTTTGCAAAGGTCTGGGGTTCTTCTCAAAATGAATAGTAATGGACATGCACCACGTGGGAAAAGTGTGAATGTGGGCTTTTGTATTACTGCTGTGGATAGGGAGGCTGTTTAACCATAATAGCACTCACTGTGCTGTCAGATCTCTTTATCAGGTTCACTAGATTTGAACACTGTCCCAAAAAAAAGCCTGGTACACTGAGTTTTTAGTTGTACCAACTTTTTTTTTTTTTTGGTTAAACAATCTCCCTCGCTGAGCTGTTTTGTCAGTGGGATAGGCCCCTCGGAACAATCCAATTGTTGCTCTTAGCCATTGACTGAGTGCTTATCAGGAACTGTCTGGCTGCTGGTTTCCAGCAAGCTTGTCTGACAAGTCTGCCATATTGTCGGCTTCTGCTGGACTGGCATACCCACAAGCCGAATGTTGGACTGGGTTTTTTAATTTAATTTTTTATTCGTCTCATGTGTATGGGTCTTAAAAGTTGTGCATTGTATGTTAATGTGGGGAAACTGTGTCCCTGTTGGGTCAATGCAGACAGATTTTCATTTCACATTGTTTAGAATGGCTTACAGCTTGCCCAAATCAGCTCCAATTACAAAGGAAAAAGTTGTAGGTATGCTGTGTGATTGGCAACACATAGAGTTTTTTTTGCAAAGTTAAAATTGCACTTAAGGCTGGGTTCACACCCCTGCGATTTCTTTTGCGAATTGGAGCAGTTGCGACTATTAAAAATCGCAAGTCATTAAAATAACTGTTTTCCATTAGTGCCGTTCATATCCGTGCAATGCGAATCTAAGCTGGGGGGGAAAAGGGTTCTGTGCGCGTTTGATCCTTGTGCGATGCGAATTCAGCTATATAGACTGACATTTCCTGAAATTGCGGTAAAATCGTGCGATTTTGCGTTTGCAGCAGTGTGAACCTTGCCTTTAAAGTGACTTTTTTTTATTTTCTGTTTCGTTGCCTTGACTGAATTGTTTTCTTTGCAGGTGGCTCGTGCTGGCAGATTTGGCACCAAAGGTTTGGCCATAACATTTGTATCTGACGAGGAAGATGCCAAAATCCTGAATGATGTCCAAGACAGATTTGAAGTCAACGTGGGTGAATTACCCGATGAGATAGACATATCAACTTACAGTAAGTGAAAACCAATTCTGTATACTGAAAGTGAGATGTTTATTACAAGTTTATTTAGCACATACTTTACATATTGTACATTCACATCAGTCCCTGCCCTCAAGGCACTTATAATCTAGGATCCATAACTCTCATACATACACCTACTTTTTACCAGGGAACGTTTAGACAGAAGCCAATTAACCTACCAGCATGTCTTTGGGGGGGGAGTGTGTGGAAACCTATCATGCAAGCGCAGGGAGAACATACAAACTCCATGCAAGGAGTATTCAAGACAAGAGGACATGTGGTGAAGCTGGGATAGATTCCCCCACAGAATATACAGACATGTAGTCTTTCATTTTATTAGCATTATATAAAAATGCAATTATAACCTATATATAAAAAAATTGTACCTTGGACAGAAGCATTGCCTTGAATATTTACATAAAGAACATTGTCACATACTAATTGGCTTTTCTTCTTTCTTTAGTTGAACAGAGTCGATAACGCTGCCCCCTGCTGTCCTGCTAGGAGTACGTCCTCATCTCTGATTTAGTTTCCGCTCTTGTCTGACTGCACATCATGTGGGGAATGTTTCGGTTTTACAATATCTGGGTTTTTTATTGAGTTTGGTTTTGTGTAAAGAAGGGAAAGAAATTAAACTTTTTTATTGTTTAGAGCCTGTGTCCTTCTCATTCATAAAAGTCCATGGGTTGCTTCCTTGGGAGTATTGAGGGATGCTCTCCATTTGGTCAGAGGTGATCAGCACTGCTGGAGTATTCTGCTGACAGATCAGTCTCAGGTTTTTTTTTTTTTTTTAACCAGCCCAGGTTTAGGCAAGTGGGAAGTGCAAAGTAAGTCTTTGTGTGGGAAGTTTAACCACAAGAGTGCAGGATCCATCATAAGCCAGACTCCTTGCTTGCCTTGGCCTGTAACAAACACATTAGACAGACAGAATGTAAGAAGACATTCAAAATAAATGGCTTCTATTTAATCATCTTCTGATTAGTCGTGGTAGTTAAAGTGGAACTAAACTAAATCTGAGCACCAGAAACACTATTGAATTCATATACAATATTCAAAGCAAACTTGCCCATTCCGCCCATGTCTCTATGCTTTTTGTAGATAAATCGCTTTAAGAAACACCGCCTAGCTTTTAGGGTGCAGACAATTGCCAAAGATGGATAGAGTTGGGGGGGCGGGGCGGTTTAAAATGCCACTGATCACAAATGTCATTGAATTGGAAACTAGAGTGTGCTTTTGGGTTTATCCATGACGTCTAGCCATTGTACCCATTTCAGGGCAGTGAAATTTCATTCGGGAAACTTTTTACCACTAAAAACAGAACTTGCACTTTGCTTCAGCAGGTAACTTTTCAGCTAACCACCTCAGAGCAAAAAAAAATTCACCTCTGTGTATGCAGTTTACTTTAGGTGTCTCATTCTAGAAAGCAAAGGAAACTATCCATTCAACATTTGTTTTTGTTCTCCCTTTTTATCCACTTGCTGCCAACTTGCATACCTGGTATGTCATTTGACTTCAAGTGGTTGTGCCTGGATGGTGCCTGCAGCTGCAGATATCATCCTGGTACAGTTTGAGTCAGTCGGTATTTTGTAATGGCAATCGGAATGGCTAACTAGCTGCTTGATTGTTATTACAAGCAGCAGGACGGGGATCATTTCACACGTGAGGTATCGTCATAAACGTCAAATCATGGGGCAGTAATTCTAGCACCAGACCTCCTCTGTAAATCTAATGTAACCTGTAAATGCTTTTAAAAAATCACATATGAATAGTACAATTTATGTTTGTCGCCGTTGCACGGGTGTATGCAGTTTTAAATCGTGACATGTTTATCTTGGCGTAACCTTTATATTTTACAAAATTGGGCTATGTATTTTGTTTGCATTAAAATTAAAGTGTATTTTTCCCAGAAATTGTGTTTTAAAAACTGCAAATATCGTGTGACATAAAAATTACAAAACCCACAAATTCTCTCAAGTCCCTCTGCTTTAAAAAAAAAAAAATGTGGGTTTAACTCCTTACATGTAAAGGTGCTAGAAAATGTCTGGTCTTTAAGTGGTTATATAATTTATTAAATGCCACAGTTTTTAGGAAATCTATAGAATTTGAGTACAGTGTTGCAAGTGGTTGTCAAAATAGAGCTGCAAACTGAAAAAATGGCCATAAAAAGGAAGCAGGTGTAAAATATTGGTATTGAGGTGGTCACAGTATACACAACTAGCCATGTTAAATGCTGTGAATTACATACAGACTTGTAAACCTCTCTGTATTGTGTACAAGAAAAGGATTTGGCTGTAAATGTGCGCTTGTACTGTAGTCCCCCCCCCCCCCCCCCCCCCCCCCAAGATGATGGAAAGGCAACAGTAAATCAAATAACCAAGGTATGCAGAAAATACCATCTCTGAACACACAACCTCAAAACTTGAAGCAGATGGGCTGCAGCAGAAAACAACACTGGGTGCTACTTCTGTCGGCTAAAGAACTGAAAACTGGGACTACAATTCAGAGGCTCACTGAAATGGGTCAATAGAAGATATAAAAAGTTGCCTGGTCCCCTGTCTTGATTCCAGATGGTTGGGTCAGAATTTGGCATAAACACGAAAGCAAGGATCCATCCTGCCTTGTAACAATGGTTCAGGCTGGTGGTGTAATGGCATGTGGGATATTTTCTTGGCACACTTTGTGCCCCTTGGTATTGTTTGAGCATCATTTAAATGCCACAGTCTACCTGAGTAGCTGACCATGTCCATCCCTTTATGATTAGTGTCCCCATCTTCTGATGGCTCCTTCCAGCAGGATAATGCACCATGTCACAAAGATCAAATCATCTCACCACTGGTTTCTTGAACATGACAATGAGGTCTCTGTACTCCCATGACCTCCACAGTCACCAGATCTCATCTAATAGAGAACCTTTGGCATGTGATGGCGTTGGAGAATCCCATCATTGCTGCAGATTTGTCAGCTGCACATAAACTGTGATGCCATCATGGCAATATGGACCAAAATCTCAGGAATGTTTCAAACACTGAATTTTTTCTACAAAGAATTAAGGCAGTTCTGAACGCAAAAGTGGTCCAACCTGGTTTTGGCAAGGTGTACCTAATAAAGTGACTGAGTGTATATTCTCATTTACCATCCACAGCAGCTACAGTTGGTTTCTGCTCCCACAATAACCACTAGATTGTGACTTAAACACAAGGCCTGATTGGAGGTGGAAGACATCCGCCCTGCTCTGCTATTGTGTTCTGACAGCGGGGACACCTGATGTCAGAATAAACTGACCAGCACTGCAGCTGATTGGCTGCTAGCTCTGATCGAATAAAAATATAGCAACATTTTGTGAGAAATTTATCATTTGACTCCCCTTGAACAGGAATGGCCGTAGGCTGGATCAAAACCTGTGGTTTCTGCTGGACTAGCTGAAATTCAATCCATCTCTGGCCAACTTTAGTCCCATTTTACTTGCTAATCTGAATACCCCTGCTAAGGAAGAAATGGGCGTCGTCTGTATATGTTGTCTGCAGGTCCAAGTGAATTTGTGGACCCTGCATGCAAAGAGTAGGAACAGGCTATAGAATCTGCTGAATCTTATGGTCAGTGATCTTCAGGGCACTGTGTACTAGATGCCCTAAATGGCAGGGTGCTTCACAGGGCTAAAGCAGTGGTCTCCAAATGTGGCCCTTTGCATTCCTTTATCTGGCCCTTGGGGCACTATAAGGCACCATTCTTTCTGACACCAATGATGGGATACTTTTCTTCCTCTGATGGGGCACTATTGCTCCAACACCAAACATCCAGCCCCCCTAAAGTCTGGAGGACTGTAAACTGACCCTTTAAAAAGTTTGGAGACCCCTGGTTTAGAGCAATGACCCTCCTACTAGGGAGTCAAACACCAACCCCTTCCCAGGCCCTGTTTGGCAGCTGTGCGGATGAAGATTGGACGTTTTGTCCTTGCTGCTAGACTGGTGAGCACCTCTGATGGTAGAGTAGATGGAAGTCCTCCTTTTTTTTTTACAATGTTTCCGTGTGCTTTGGAAAAATATAGGCTGAGATGCCCCTGTGTAGACCTTAGGCCACTGTAGTGGTGTTCAAAAGGGGTAGACCGGCATTATGCATGTGATGACAAAATTGCACACATCTGCATTGGTGTTTAAAAATTCTGCAAATACAGCTCCAGTGGTCCTGTTCTGAGCCCCTGTGGCAGTCTATAGCTGACTCGGTGCCAGTGTATAGCGGCTAGTATTGGGGACACTAGTCTATTTTGGGGTAACTTGCGACAAGTGGTGTGTCTTGGATTAAAACGCCTCTTAGCTGTGCGGCTCCTCCCATTTAGAGTATTGCGGGCCTATTGGTCCTCAAAGCCATGGCCACGTGGGGGTGGGCTGTATAATGCCTTTTAGGTAGGGAGAACCCCCCCCCCCCCCCCTTCTAATGGCTCCCCAAAATGTTAGATTGTCTCTAAATCTCTGCCTTTATCTGGTATTTCCACCATCTTGTGCACAATCCTCATTTGTGTCAAGGCAATGATTCTCTGTGCTGCTGGTTTTCAGGATCATATCTGGGGGAGGGTTCTGTCCAGTTCAGAATGCCTCAGCATTGAGTGCCCCCCCGCTCTCCATTTTGTGGGAGGATGAGGTGTTAAGGGATCATGCCCCCCAAAAGGAAGAAGGTACAGAGTATTGGAAATTCTCTCTAGATGGGGTCCGTCCAGGAGAAATCTCAGGGTCCAGGGCTGTCTCAGTCACAGAAGATCACTGTGGACTTCCTAGCAGACATGGTGCATATTAATGTGAAGTTAGCACTTGTGGGGTGCTCCTCTCTAAAAGTCACTGGGTTTGGATTCTGGCAGCCACAAAATATCCCAAATCCTTCCCAGTGCACCTTTGCCGGACGCGATGAATGATGTATTGGGCTCACCTCAGGGTTTGACTTGGCAGTACCCAGTAGAAGCGGGATTTTACAAACAAAACAGGTATCTTATGCTGCAGATCTGGCCATTTACAACTTGACCACAGATGGTTCCGGTGAATGAGATTCCTGTCTTGAAAGATGCTAAAGATAAAGCGGCCCCATTTTAAAGGCTAATTTCATCTTTTGCAACCTGAATACAGATGCAAATGTGACTTGGGACACCCCCCCCCCTTACAGAACAAGTGTGATTCAATGTGACTAGCTCCTAGGATTTATGAGACCCCCCCTCCAGGAAAGAAAATTATGGTAGGATATCTTGAATAATTGTTCAACAGAAAAAAATGGCAGCTCTGTAAGTGCTAAAAGTAACCTTCAAACTACAAAACCTGTTCATATCAAACTTTTTATAATGAATGGAGTTATCCTTAGATGTGGCTAAAGGAATATAAAGGCTTCCTCTTCCTCTTACCCTGCTCTGTGTGTTTACATTGGAGCTGTTGCTGAATTCGGAGTAGAGTGGTGACCTGAAATGAGCGAGTGCACAAATCACTTCAACGTATTTTTCCCGAACCTGTGGGGGGGAAAAAAAAAAAACATTTGAAAAACTAAGCAGGTCAATGATTAATTCTATGTTTACTATGGAGCAATCAAATTTTTTTTTAATAAAGTGGGTCAACAAGAATGTCAACGTGGATAAGAAGAGATCCCTTGATTGTAAGCTCCCTGAGGGCAGGGACTGATATACAGTGAGGAAAGAATGTCTTTGATCCCCCTGCTGATTTAGTCTATAATTTTCATGGTAGGTTTATTTTAACAGATAGAAACCGAATAACAACAAAAATATCCAGAATTTTTTTTTTTTCAAAAAAGTTAAACCGATTTTTTATTTTAATTAGTGAAATAAGTACCATGCAGTCAGTTTACCCTCTATTTTCAGGGTAAAAAAGGGTGTTATGCGCCAATAAATACAGTGTTTGATCCGCTATCAATCACCAAGATTTCTGGCTCCCAGGTGTCGTCTATACAGGTAAAAAGCTGAGATTAGGCGCGCCCTCTTAAAAGGAGTGCTCCTAATCTCAGTTTGTTACCTGTATAAAAGACATCTGTCCACAGAAGCAATTGATCAGACAAGATTGTAGACCTACACAAGGCTGGAATGTGCAGCAAGACCACATGCTAAAACAGCTTGGTGAGAGGGTGACAACAGTCGTGCGATTATTTGCAAATGGAAGAAACAAAAAATAAATGTCAATCTCCCTCGGTCTGGGGCTCCATGCAAGATCTCACCTCGTGGCATTTCAATGATCAGGAGAACGGTGAGAAATCAGCCCAGAACTACACAGGAGAATCTTGTCAATGATCTCAAGGCAGCTGAGACCATAATCGCCAAGAAAACAATTGGCAACACACTACCCTGTGAAAGACTGAAATCCTGCAGTTCCCATAAGGTTCCCCACTCAAGAAAGCACATGTACAGCCCGTCTGAAGTTTCTTAATGAACATCTGAATGATTGAGAGGAGAACTGGGTGAAAGTGTTGTGGTCAGATGAGACCAACATCAAGCTCTTTGGCATCAACGCAACGTGTTATGTTTGAAAGAAGAGGAATACTGCCTATGACCCCAGGAACACCACCCCCAACTTTACACATGGAGGTGGAAACATTATGCTTTGGGGGTGTTTTTCTGCTAAGAGGACAGGACAACTTCACTGCATAAAATGGATGATGGATGGGGCCATTTACTGTCAAATCTTGGGTGAGAACCTCCTTCCCTCAGTCAGGGCATTGAAAATTAGTTGTGAATGGGTATTCCAGCATGACAATGACCCAAAACACACGGCCAAGGCAACACAGGAGTGGCTCAAGAACAAGCACATTAAGGTCCTGGATTGCCCTAGCCAGTCTCCAGACCCTAATCCCATAGAAAATAGGTGGAGGGAGCTGAAGATTAGATTTACCAAACGTCGGCCTCGAAACCTTAATGATCTAGGGAGAGAATCTGCAAAGAGTGGGACAAAATCCCCCCTGAGATGTGCAAACCTAGTGGCCAACTACAAGAAATGTCTGATCTCTGTGATTGCCAACGAGGGTTTTGCCACCAAGTCATGTTTTGCGAAGGGGTCATCATATATTATTTTGCTCATTAAAATGCAAATCAATTATACATTTTTTTTAAATGTGTTTTTCTGGTTATTTTTGTTGTTATTTTGTCTCTCACTGTTAAAATAAATCTTTCATTAAAATTATAGACTGATCATTTCTTTGTCAGTGGGCAAAATGTACAAAATCAGCAGGAGATCAAATACTTTTTTTTTTCCCCTCATTGTAAATGTACTATATGTACATGTAATTAACAGGAAGAATGTAAATACTTTGCTTTCTGCAGAATGCCTTTGCATTCAACAATAATTGTCTGCCAAAATCTTATGCTGAACCAACACTTTCTTGGGTATCAAGCTCCTGGCCCCTACTGCGCTTAATGGATTCTCCTGCCTATCCCCACGTCTTTCCAGCTTATAGTAGTGACTTACAGAGCTGGTAGGAGGAACCACAGTACCCAGTGGGGGGATGCAATAACTGACACACCATGAAGTGTCAGATAGCAGCCAGTCCTGGAGCCCTTCAAGAGCAAAGTTTTACCTGTTGAAGAGGTATTTGTCTTATTTTACGGTGTGCTGATTTTTGCTTCCATTTGGCAACCAGATTGCTTTAAGCAGGTCCAAATGAAATGAGTGGCAAAAACACGAAGTCATTCCAATACCTTGTTGAGAAAAATCCCTATTCTGTATGTTTCTGTCTTTAAATAAGGGCTCAGTCACACCTGCCTTTAATGCATACCAACACATGCACATTAGTGCTTCCCTGTGTTGCATTGATCTCCATTTTATTATGTATATTTTAGAGCATGTAAATGATATTAGCAGCAAATAAAAATGAATGACTGCTAATAACGTTAGTAAAAAGTCATGAAAGGCTTGTAACACACACACCCATGCCCACGCCCTTGCTAGGGCAGTAAGTACAAGGGAAGGAGGATCGGACAGCAGGAGAGTGGTACTGGCAGAGGTGATGGGTCTCATGCATAGTGAGGGGAGCGGTTCATAGCCTACCTCCCGAGCAGTTGGTGCCCCAAAAACTGTGACCGGACCCACATGATGGAGACCCTATGGACCGAGCCACAAGGTACGGATGATAAAAAGTTAATTATGCATGCACATGGGACCCGCACTGCCACTGGGAGATAGGTGGCGCAGTCTAGCTGGACTGGTGGAATGGGACACTGCATGGTGATGTCTCCTTCTAAATGTCACATCCTGAGCAGGCATAAGTATTGTGGGACCGTGATGCACCTGTATACAGCAAAGAAAGTGAAAGGCCCCGAGTGCATCGGGCGAGTCAGTCCCGGCCACAGTCGGGTAGTCCTAGTAGGCACTTTTAGTTCATGAAATATGTGGAACCATTGTCGATTTTAAAACTTTGATCAATAAAGGTTTAACTTTATGCACTTCCCAGGCGTTCTCTTGTTTCCTGTTTGAAAACTTTATTTATACTTGGGAATGTTGTACTGGCCATCAGCACCATAATGGCCGCCCCCTGGGCCTATGTCATCCATGCAGCAGTCCAACCCTACTTTCCAGCCAATTATGACACCTTTTATGTTCTACTAACCTTTTTGTTCATGAGGCAGTGCAGGACGAAGATCTGTACTCCTTGCAGAACGTTGCAGATGGTGAATGCGTATGCAAAAACTAATGCTGTCTTCCCGAACATGAGGAATCCAAACGCCCAACAACACCCCAGAATGCACAGCTGGGCAACGGAGGTCACCGTCAAACTCCTAATAGTTCAGAATCAACAGTTAGAATCTAATCTGTCTGCACGTCATCTACATGATAGACAAAGATTTGGGTGGCACACCCTAAAAGATCTACAGTATATACAGTAATAGGCACAAATTGAATTCAGATACTTAAAGTATAACTAAAAGCAAAACGTATTTGCTTGGTTTTAGAATGGAGAGGGATTAGAACACCTGCCAGTTTTTATTGCTGTCCTCGCTATGGAGATTCCCCCCTCTCTATTTGTATTTTTTAACATTATCATTGAAAGTAAAATGAAATCCCACATTTTGGGTTGTCCCCAGAAAAGTAATAGAGGGGAAATCTTCTAACGAGGACATTAGTTCTGGTGACCGGGGGTCCCCAAGAGATTTCCTTAATTTGCAGGGATTTCCTCTCACTTCCTGTTTGGCCATTAGACAGGAAGTGAAGGGAAATCTCTGCAATGGGACACAGATGGTGAAAGGGGCTACAACCCTCCCTTGCTCTATCCAAAAAAAAATGGTTTTCCTATAGTTCTACTTTATAATCTAGACAAGGGCTCTCCAAACTTTCTAAACATAGGGCCAGATTACTGTTCTTCAGACTAAACGGGGGGCGGACTGTGGCCATCTGGAGTAGAAAAGGTCTCGATTATCAGTGGGAATAAACAATCCACCATCTTTGGTGTCAGTGGGAGGAATCATGCCCCATCATTGGTGTCATTAAGCCCCATTGCTGGTGTCATTGGGAAAAATTGTGTCCCATTGTTAGTGTTATTGCGAGGAATTGTGTCCCATCGTTCATCTCATTGGAAGGAATTGTGCACCATCATTGGTGTCAGTGTGTCGAATTATGTCCCATTGTTGGTATTAGTGTTCGAAAATAGTGACCCAAAGGCCGGATCAAAGCAAGAAAAGGGCCGCATCTGGCCCCCGGGCCGCAGTTTGGAGACCACCATCAGTATTTTTACTGGTAGCCAGTAAAAAATGGTCACTTTTTTCTTGCCAGTAAGAGGAAAAGGTTGCCAGTAAAAAATATGGCTGTGACGCTTGGCTCGGAACCGGGCATGCGCAGCTGGTGTCCGGAGCCAGCCAGGACCATCCAAGTGCCTGTTACAGTGTGTTGTGCCTGAGCCTGTCGTGTGATGTCATGGGGCAAGAGAGCCAAGCAGAACGGCCAGAGGCTGGTGTGCGGGTCTTTGGGACGGGAGCAAGTCCCTGAGCCACTTACTTACTATATTGAAAATAAAATAGGAAATATGCTTTTTATCTTAAAGGGGTGTTCCAGCCAACAAATGTGTTTATTAAAAGTCAGCAGCTACAAAAAGTGTAGCTGCTGGCTTTTAATAAACACTCACTTACCTGCTCCTGCGTTCCAGCGATGCGCCGACCGGGGCTCCGCTCCTCTCCCCCCCTCCCCAGTCGGCGTCTCCATCCCGACTGTGGGCACCCAGCCGTGACAGCTTTCGGCTTCACGGCCGGGCACCCACTGCGCATGCGCGAGCCGCACTGCGCACGCGGCGCGGCTCGTCGCTGATTGGACAGGCGATTGCCTAGGACCTGTCAGTGTCCTAGGCCATCGCCTACAGGGAGGGGCTGACATAAGGCGATTACGCCTCTCGCCTTATCAGCCCCTCGGCGGAAGCAGGAAGTGGGACAGGAAGTCCCACTCCTACTGAAGCCCCCACTCCCCCCCAAAAAAAATTACATGCCAAATGTGGCATGTATGGGGGTGAGGAGTGGATTAACCACTTTAGCCCCGGGCCTGTTTTTCAGATTCGGTGTTTACGAGACTAAAACATTTTTTTTTGCTATAAAATTACTTAAAACCCCCAAACATTATATATTTTTTTTTTTCTAACACTCTAGAGAATAAAATGGCAGTCATTGCAATACTTTTTGTTACACCGTATTTGCGCAGCGGTCTTACAAGCGCACTTTTTTTGGAAAAAAATCACTTTTTTAAATAAAAAAATAAGACAACAATAAATTTGGCCCAATTTTTTTACATATTGTGAAAGATAATGTTACGCCGAGTAAAATGATACCCAACATGTCACGCTTAAAAATTGCGCCCGCTCGTGGCATGGCGTCAAACTTTTACCCTTAAAAATCTCGATAGGCGATGTTTAAAAAATTCTACAGGTTGCATTTTTTGAGATACAGAGGAGGTCTAGGGCTAGAATTATTGCTCTCGCTCTAACGATCGCGGCGATACCTCACTTGTGTGGTTTGAACACAGTTTTCATATGCGGGCGCTACTCGCGTATGCGTTCGCTTCTGCGCGCGAGCTCGTCGGGACGGGGCGATTTAAAAAATTTTTTTTTTTGTTTTCGTATTTATTTCTATTAATTTTACCAATTTTTAACACTAAAATAAAAAATAAAAAAAAATGATCACTTTTATTCCTATTACAAGAAATGTAAACATCCCTTGTAATAGAAAAAAGCATGACAGGTCCTCTTAAATATGAGATCTGGGGTCAAAAAGACCTCAGATCTCATATTTAGGCTAAAATGCAAAAAAAAATAAAAAAATTTTAAATGTCATTTTTCAAATGACATTTAAAAAAAAATGTCTCTTTAAGACGCTGTTTGGAACTGACGTTTGACGTCACTTCCGCCCAGCAGAGCTACGGGGATGGACGAGGGAAATTTTTTCCCTCACTCGCATCCCCGCTGACCAGACGAGCGCACCCGATCGCCTCCGCCGCTACCGACGGCTCCGGTAAGCGGCGGAGAGCGCGGGAGCGCAGCGGGAGGGGGGGGGGACGCTCGTCCGCTACCGATAACGGCGATCTCGCGGCGATTCCGCCGCGGAGACCGCCATTATCGTTTACCCGACCGCCCACAGAAGAGATGGATATCTCGGTTGTGGCAGCAGCTGCTGCCGTTACCGAGATATCCATCCTCAAAGTGCCGACGTATACCTGCGGTGGGCGGTCGGGAAGTGGTTAAGAGGACGTTCCATTTTTGGGTGGAACTCCTCTTTAATATCTACCTTACAGAAATTTGCACTTACAACTGTAATTTGGTAACTTTTGGAAATGGCAGTAAAAACTTGGCGGTGCCAGTAAATTTTGGGTGTCGTGTCAGTAAGTTTCAATCTAGTAGGTTGGCAACACTGGTCTAGACAGATATAGTAATGTAAAATAAACTGTAAAAGTCATATGCAGAGACTTTTACCACATGAGGAAAAAATAAACCGAGCTACTGGAAGGAACACTGGATATTGTCCATAATAAATGTAGTAATGGAAGTTTACCTTATGTGTTTTAATTTGCCTTGCTCTGGGTTGATCGCTGTCATTTTCTCGGCCAGCTTCCAAACAGTCATTACAAAAATTCCACAATTAATCTGAAAGGTGGGAGAAAGATCTTAATTATGAACAGCAGATGCGACGTAAAGCTCTGTTTTTGCTGTCAGGGAATTATAGAGGCAGTTCATTCTAAAGTGATATTTTAGTTATTGGTGCAGATTGGGCTAAGCCTAGTACACATGGGCTGAATGTCAGGTGACATCGGCCGGTTCAATAAATGCCAATGTGTATGGCATCCGATCTCACAGAAACGGGCTGGCTTCTGTTGGACAAGCATGCTGGAAAACAAGCAGCCAATGGCGGAGAGCCTTCGGCTCTAATCTTGTTCTTAAAGCGGAGTTCCACCCTTAAAATCACTTTTTTCATTACATCCAGCATACTGGCATCAGCGCCAGTATGCTGTTTTTTTTTATTTTTAATGCTCGTACTTACTGTTTCTCCCAAATTTAATTTCCTGGCACACCGCGGAGTGTCGCCGCTATAAGGCGTCACGCCTTCCGGAAACAGCCGATTAGCATTCGGCGCCTGCGCATAGACCCAGGAGCTGACTGCGCAGGCGCCGAAAATAGCCGGTCCTACTTCGGGTTTTTTCGGAGGGCGTGACGCGCTATATACGGCGCCTGCGCAGTCAGCTCCTGGGGCTGTGCGCAGGCGCCGAGTAAAAGCCGAATGCTAATCGGCTGGTTACGGAAGGCGTGGCGCCTTATAGCGGCGACACTCCGCGGTGCGCCAGGAAATTAAATTTGGGAGAAACAGTAAGTACGAGCATTAAAAAAAAAAAAAACAGCATACTGGCGCTGACGCCAGTATGCTGGATGTAATGAAAAAAGTGTTTTTAAGGGTGGAACTCCGCTTTAAAAAAAAACATTGAAACCTATGTGTCCGGCGCACTGCATGTTGATTAGAGCCCAGGCGCATGGATTGGAGGGGAGGGGGGGCTGCGCTCCTAATAGACGGACCACCACTCCTAAGAGCTCTGACCAGAGTGTCCTGGTGGGGGTGCCGACCACTAGTCTGAACACAACAGCTCAGTGGGAGAGATCGCGGTCCTAACATTGGATTGTTCGTTCAGCGGCTCCGAACTGAGCTGTCAGGTTGTTGTTTTTTTCGTTTAACCCGCTGCGTTGAATGAAAAAGGACTAGTAGCGTGTACCAGGCATTAACCCCTGACTGTCTTGGTTACACCAACATTGAGACCTAACTCTGTTCCTAATAATTCCTAACTCTCTTCCTGTCTGCCTAGGATATTTGAGGAAAGTGGAAAAATAGTGCAGGTCATCTTAGTGGCATTGCTGTCTTAAAATATTGATGTTGATGTAAATAATCTGGTTCCTGGGCAGGCGGCTTCTACACCCCAAAGGATCGCCGCAGTCTCATTGGCCTGAAGTTTAATGTACCGTATTTATCAGCGTATAACGCACACCTTTTCCCCTTAAAATCAGGGGAAAATCGTGGGTGCGCGGTATACGCCAATACCCACTGTCTCTTCTCCCGCAGCCACGTGAGAGGAGCCGAACACACAGGAAATCCGGCTCCTCTCGTTTTGGCTGAGGCGCCAAATCCAAAAACAAGCACCGCAGCAACCCCGGGCAAGGTGCGGATGGACTCGCAGACAGACACCAACAAGGCTGGACGGACCCCGCGCAAGGCCGCAGACGGACACCTCCAAAGCCGCAGACGGACACCCACAAGGCTGGCCGGACCCTGCGCAAGGAAGCCGCAGACGGACACCAACAAGGCTGCACAGACCCTGCTCAAGGCCGCAGACGGACACCCACAAGGCTGGCCGGACTCTGCGCAAGGAAGCCACAGACGGACACCAACAAGGCTGGACAGACCCTGCTCAAGGCCGCAGACGGACACCCACAAGGCTGGCCGGACCCGGCACAAGGAAGCCGCAGACGGACACCCACAAGGCTGGCCGGACCCCGCGCAAGGAAGCCACAGACGGACACCCACAAGGCTGGACGGACCCTGCGCAAGGAAGCACACCTCCAAAGCCGCAGACGGACACCCACAAGGCTGGACGGACCACGCGCAAGGAAGCACACCTCCAAAGCCGCAGACGGACACCCACAAGGCTGGCCGGACCCCACGCAAGGAAGCCGCAGATGGATACCCACAAGGCTGGACGGACCCCGCGCAAGGAAGCCGCAGACGGACACCAACAAGGCTGGACGGACCCCGCGCAAGGAAGCCGCAGAGGGACACCAACAAGGCCGGACGGACCCCGCGCAAGGCCGCAGACGGACACCTCCAAAGCCGCAGACGGACACCCACAAGGCTGGACGGACCCCGTGCAAGGAAGCCGCAGACGGACACCCACAAGGCTGGTTGGACCCCACGCAAGGCCGCAGGCGGACGCCGGACAAGGTCGCAGGGCAAAAATGTAAGGTTTTTTCTCCCCTTAAACTACCTTTCTAAGCTTGGGGTGCGCGTTATACGCTGGGGCACGGTATACCCCAATAAATACGGTAACTAAAATGTAAATTAAAGTGCCACACCACTGCTAAAATGTCCAGATAAGAATGTATTCCAGTAAAAATCAGGGGGCACAATCCAGAGAGTACCTACGCATTTCAGGGTCCAAAAACGTCACCTTCATCAGGGCTGCATTGACAGCAATAGGAATGGGCTAGAAGTGAACCGGACCTTTAATTGTACTTGTTTCAGTTTGAGTTTGATTACCTGCACAGGTCTTGTCATTAGCTGGTTAAGCAGTCAAACCATCTACAGAAAAGGCCTGTGCTTGCAATCCAGAGATTTCCTTTGTGTGCTCTCTCCCCTCCCCCCACCTAACCTTTTTTGTATATGAAGGTCAGTATCTCATATTCAAACAGTCAATTAAATTAGGCGGGACTGAGAAGGAGATATTAAGAATACCCGACACTTACCAGGATAATGACACACACAGGTCCCATGAAGCTCCAGATAAATTTGTGTACCATGGACAACCAGCAGCTGCACACAAGAAAAAAAGGGCAATTTTAGTTGGCTTAATCAATCATGTGTTCTCTTCTCAGTTTTATATCTTCCTCCCTCATGCTGGCCCAAAGCAATGTCTGCCAAGCCATACTATCTTCTAAACCTGAAAGATGAGGTCTCTGGGCCTAGACATCAAGTAAGGCTACAAAGCACTGTTCCTTGTAGGGTTTTTACCTGTCTGGGATTCACCCAGGCAGTCCAGGTTTTGAATCATGTGTCCAAGTTGCAGATGACCCAAAACCTGAACACATTATTCACTGTGGCTCCCCAACATAATCAGCCTGGGCATACCCTAATCACCCTGTGTGGTGCAGATTGCCCCTTCCCCCATTTCCGCCTCCCCTGCAGTACTACTGGCTTCCCTCACCTGCTGGATGCTGTTGCGGGCACACATGGAGATGTTTCAGGATGTAGAGTGGGGGAAGGACCTGGTAACTACATCATTTACCAACTCCCTTTTCTGAACGAACACAGTCAGTGATCTGTACTATTCATTCAAAACTGCAGCATAGTAAACTTTGTTTATTATGCTTCAGTTTGTAAATGACTAGGAATCTACTCAGAACTTTCCATTCATTCACTGTCCAGTGTAGCTGAGGCTGCAGAGAAAGGAACTGGGGAATATGTGTCCTTAGTCCCTTTCTCTGTTTTAAAAGTGAGACATCAGGGGTCCTGTTTACACTCCTGGTATTTCAGCAAAGCTCCCCAACAAGGCTTCTAGAAAAGTAAAATAAATAAATAATAGTAATAACATTGTAAAAAAAAGTAAAGAATAATTAAAAATATATATATATAAAGAAGTAGTACTAACAGCTTAACTTTCCAAGAGTCAGTGTACTAATGTCCTAATTTTCCAAGAGTTAGGACATTACTACACTGACTCTTGGAAAGTTAGGATGTTGGTACACTGACTCTTGGAAAGTTAGGACGTTGGTACACCGACTCTTGGAAAGTTAGGACGTTAGTACACCGACTCTTGGAAAGTTAGGATGTTAGTACACTGACTCTTGGAAAGTTAGGACGTTAGTACACTGACTCTTGGAAAGTTAGGACGTTAGTACACTGACTCTTGGAAAGTTAGGATGGTGGTACACTGACCCTTGGAAAGTTAGGATGTTAGTACACTGACCCTTGGAAAGTTAGGATGTTAGTACACTGACTCTTGGAAAGTTAGGATGTTAGTACACTGACTCTTGGAAAGTTAGGATGTTAGTACACTGACTCTTGGAAAGTTAGGATGTTAGTACACTGACTCTTGGAAAGTTAGGATGTTAGTACACTGACTCTTGGAAAGTTAGGATGTTAGTACACTGACTCTTGGAAAGTTAGGATGTTAGTACACTGACTCTTGGAAAGTTAGGATGTTAGTACACTGACTCTTGGAAAGTTAGGATGTTAGTACACTGACTCTTGGAAAGTTAGGACATTGGTACACTGACTCTTGGAAAGTTAGGACGTTAGTACACTGACTCTTGGAAAGTTAGGACGTTGGTACACTGACTCTTGGAAAGTTAGGACGTTGGTACACTGACTCTTGGAAAGTTAGGACGTTGGTACACTGACTCTTGGAAAGTTAGGATGTTAGTACACTGACTCTTGGAAAGTTAGGACGTTAGTACACTGACTCTTGGAAAGTTAGGACGTTAGTACACTGACTCTTGGAAAGTTAGGACGTTAGTACACTGACTCTTGGAAAGTTAGGATGTTAGTACACTGACTCTTGGAAAGTTAGGATGTTAGTACGCTGACTCTTGGAAAATTAGGATGTTGGTACACTGACTCTTGGAAAGTTAGGACGTTAGTACGCTGACTCTTGGAAAGTTAGGACGGTGGTACACTGACTCTTGGAAAGTTAGGATGTTAGTTCACTGACTCTTGGAAAGTTAGGACGTTAGTACACTGACTCTTGGAAAGTTAGGATGTTAGTACACTGACTCTTGGAAAGTTAGGATGTTAGTACGCTGACTCTTGGAAAATTAGGATGTTGGTACACTGACTCTTGGAAAGTTAGGACGTTAGTACGCTGACTCTTGGAAAGTTAGGACGTTGGTACACTGACTCTTGGAAAGTTAGGATGGTGGTACACTGACTCTTGGAAAGTTAGGATGTTAGTACACTGACTCTTGGAAAGTTAGGATGTTAGTACACCGACTCTTGGAAAGTTAGGATGTTAGTACACCGACTCTTGGAAAGTTAGGATGTTAGTACACTGACTCTTGGAAAGTTAGGATGTTAGTACACTGACTGGGATTTTAGGATAATAGTACACTGATACTTGGGTAGCTAGGACAGTACTAAAATTGTTTTTGATAAACATGCACTAATATTGTGTGGTATAAAAAACTAAAACTACCACCATTTTATTTTCCAGGGTCTCTGCTTTCAGAAAATATAGGTTTGGGGCTTAACTAATCTTCAGGTCTAAAATTGTGCACTTTAATGTGTGTACACAACCAGGAAAAATGGCTCTAGTAGACAAGTGGTTTAAATGAGCCCTTTTTACCTCTTAATGTTTCATATCATCATTGCAAATATCCTTTTCAATATTCCTATTATAGCAAATAAAATCCTTACTATTTTTCAGTCCCATATCCTTTAGGAAATACTGCCGCACTAATAATGACGATCGCAGTCGGCACTCCATAGCCCATGGCCAGCAGGTATCTAGTCTTCACTTGGGTCTTGAACACGGTGACCAGCATTAGGTAGAGTTCCAACCCTTCCAGAGACATCCAGGAGAAAGCAGAGAGGTAGAAGAAATGCAGGAGCCCCGCCACGATCCCACACACCACCTGGGATCAAAATGAACCAATTGCAGTCAATAGAAAATAGGCAGCAATTATAATACCCACCCCACTGCCTGCTTTCAAGATCATATTCCAAGATCAAGCCTGTGGTTTAGTTGCTACGTGGTCTTTCTCCTAGCAAGTGGCTGGTCCTGTGGGGTGCCCAAATATGGACCCCATGAATAAATGATGATGCAAGGGAGAGGTGACTCTGCAAACATTAGGGAGGGTAGTAGTAGAAATGTCCGATGGACCGTTTCAGCAGACATCTCCGCTCGTGTGTATGGGCTAGCGGACAGATTTCTCCACCCGACAGATTTCAAAGCATGCTTTGAAATCTATCCGGTGGGAATCTGTCCGCCCGACATGTCTGCTGGTTAGTACACTTACCAGCAGACATGTCGGCCCCCACCGCCGCCGCGCCGCTGACGAATGGATTCGGCGCATGCGCGGAAGTGTTTTACTTCCTGGTGCGGTGACGTGGCGGTGACGCGGCGGCGTCAACGTCACTGTCGCGTCACCGCCACGTCACCGCGCCGTCCGGCGGCGGGGAATTTGATCCGATGGTGTGTACACGCCATCGGATCAAACTCCCGATCGGATATATCCGATGGAAATGGTCCGCGGACCGTTTTCATCGGATATGTCCGATCGTGTGTACGCCGCCACAGAGAGGGCTGGAGTAAGAGTTAAAGGGAAGATTACTGTGAGGATTATTGTTAATGGCACCCCAAAGATGTTTAAACTAAGGTCAACACCCCATGAGATACTTTGGCACATTTATTGTGAGTAGGGTAGAAATAAATGATGAATGACAGTTACAGGGAGGACTACAACAAAGTGGTGTCTGTCCGCACACTGCCTCTGCATATAATGAACTCCTCTTAGTAGAAAATGGCTTCAGCTTGGTCTCTTACCCATGGGGGAATCCCCTCTAACGTGTTTCACCCAGCAGGGGCTTAATCATAGAGGGAGGTTTAGGGTAAGGGTTACAAGGTTGATTAGCGTCAAGGTTACGGAGAGGGTTAGGGTTACAGGGAATATTAGTGTTAGGGTTACAGGGTAGTTTAATGCAAGGTTTGCAGGGAACATTAGTGTTAGGTTACAGGGAGAGTTAAGCCCATTACACAATTTCAGTTTTTTCTCTCAAATCAGCGGGCTGAACGAAAAAAACCCTGAAGAGCTCAGGAGAAGCCGCTGAGCTATTGTGTTCTGACAGGGGATGCCCCCCCCCCCCCCACCTGAACATACCAGTCAGAGCACTCCCATTGGCTAAGAGCGCTGATCAGTGCCAATCAGTAAACTTTTTTCGGTCATGCCCCTTCGACAGAAGCTGGCCGAACCAGCTTCTGTAGACACAATGCTGCCTGATATTCAGCCTGCGTGTACGGCCCTTTAATGTGAGGTTTACAGTGAGTATTAGTGTTCGGTTTACATACTGTATGTGCATGATGAAAAAAACTATTTGTTTCGATTAGATTCGTTAATCTAGTTATTTTGTTTAGTTAAAGCGGGTGGCCCATTAAAAAACAATATTAAAAGCCAGCAGCTACAAATACTGCAGCTGCTGACTTTTAATATTAGGACACGGTCCTGGAGTCCAGCAGCGTCTGCAGCAGAGGATGAGCGATCGCTCGTCTCTCTGCTGCTCCCCCCTCCATCCACGGTGAGGGAGCCAGGAAGTGAAGCGCTCCGGCTTCACTGCCCGGTTCCCTACGGCGCATGCACGAGTCGCGCTGCGCCCTTCGATTGGCTCACGCTGTGTGTTGGGAGCCGAGAGTTCCCAGCACACAATGGGGGGGGGGGGGGGGGCAATGGGAAGCTAGGAAAACGCGTCTTTTGCCCGACTCTGTTGTGGCCGGAAGTGGGTGCAAATACCTGTCTTTAGACAGGTATCTGCACCCCCCTCCCCCCTGAAAGGTGTCAAATGTGACACCGGAGGGGGGGAGCGTTCCGATCAGCGCGACTCCACTTTAGGATTCAAATTTTTCGGAAATGTTCGAACTTGACGTTTTTTTTTTTTTGAAACGTTAAAATCGATACATTTTGAATCGGTCAAAACTAAAAATTTTTTTTTTTTTTTTTCGATTTGAATGCGGCAAAGTGAACAAACAAAAGAAAAATCTTATTACAATGACTTTTTAATCACTTGAGACGAAAGACGTCCACATCACGGCTCTCAACGTCCTTTTATTTGCATTCCCGAAAAACTGTGCCCGGCGCATCGCTGGGATGCTGATGTGCGTGCCTGGTGGCCACGATGTCCGCCAGGTGCCCTCGATCGGCAGTGACAGAGCAAGGACGTGGAGCTCTGTGTGTAAACACAGAGCTCCACGTCCTGTCAGGGAGAGAGGAGACCGATGCGGTGTCCCTTGTACATAGGGACACAGATTTGGTCACCTCCCCCAGTCAGTGCCCTCCTCCACAGTAAGAATCACTCAAAGGAATACATTTAACCCCTTCCTCGCCCCCTAGTGTTAACCCCTTCCCTGCCAGTCACATTTATACAGTAATCAGTGCATTTTTATAGCATCGTTCACTGTATAAATGTGAATGGTTCCAAAATAGTGTCAAAAGTGTCCGATGTGTCCGCCACAATATCACAGACCTGACAAAAATCGCAGATCGCCGCCATTACTAGTAAAAAATAAAAAATAATTCATAAATCTATCCCCTATTTTGTAGACGCTATGACTTTTGCGCAAAACAATCAATATACGCTTATTGCGATTTTTTTAACCAAAAATACGTATCGGCCTAAACTGAGGAACAAAAATAGTTAAAAAAAAAATAATTATATTATAACAAAAAGTAAAAAATATTGGGCCAAACTCTGGTAGAATCTGCGGCGGCGTAGCGTAAGCCATTTACACTACGCCGCCGCAACTTACTGGAGCAAGTGCCGTATTCTCCAAGCACTTGCTCCGTAGTTTGCAGCGGCGTAGTGTAAATGGCCTGGCGTATCCCCGCGTAATTCAAAGGGGGCGGCTTGTATTTCAATTAAGCGCGCTCCCGCGTCGATCGAACTGCGCATGCGCCGGCCGGGAAAAAAGCCCAGTGCGCATGCTCTAGCTCACATCGGAAAACGTTATTGAAACCGACGTGAATCGTCACTTACGCAATGCCCTATTCGCGAACGACTTAGTAAAACGACATAAACGACGGAAAAAGACGACGCTGACCCGCCGCCATACTTAACATGGAATACGACGGAACTTCGTAAACCTACCCCTCATATAGCAGGGGTAGGTTTACGCTTACGGAAACAACGGAAACGACGACGAGGCGGCATAAAAATGTTCGGGAATCGGCGTATTAGGCTCATTTGCATAGGCAAATGAGAAATCAACGTAGAGGCCACCTAGCGGCCAGCGAAGTAATTACATCTACGATCCAACGGTGTAAGAGTTTTACACCTGTCGGATCTTCGCTGTATCTATGCGTAAGTGATTCTAGGAATCAGACGCATAGATACCCGGGGAAAAAAACAGAGATACGACAGTGTTTCCTGCGTTACACCGTCGTATCTCTTTTGAGAATCTGGCCCATTGTGTTTTCTTCTAAATTTTCTTGTCTTTTTTTGTTTATAGTGCAAAAAATAAAAACCGCAGAGGTGATCAAATACCACCAAAAGAAAGCTCTATTTGTAGGGAAAAAAATGATAAAGATATAATTTGGGTACAGTGTTGTATTGTCATTTTAAAATGCGTCAGTGCTGAAAGCTAAAAATTGGTCTGGGCAGGAAGGGGGTTTAAGTGCCCAGTAATGAAGTGGTTAAATCTCCTTTGGCTTAACAGAAGCAGCATTATTTTGAAATGGGACTCTAATAACATATTTCTGAAATCAAAGACTGTGTGTTAACAGTTTAAATTGGAATGGAATTCGATGTAAAATGCATTTAGAATTACAATTTGAGTTTTGGAAAATTGACAAATTTTGTTTCGTTATTCGGAAAATTCAGTAAACTTTGTTTATAATCTAAATATCCGAATCTCTGAATAACAAAAAATTTGGCCAAATATTAATTCGGAACAAAACAAACCGCACATGTCTAGTTGGGGTTACAGGGAGGATGTATGAGGGTTACAGAGAATTAGTCCTAATAAAATGTAACATGGTCAGGGCAGTGGCATACTTTATATATTCATACAAGGCATCTGGAACTCTAGGGAAGTACCGAAAAACAAAATCCCTAACAGAGGCTGGTTACATTGCTGTGGTGGAGAGGACGAAAGAGACTGAGCACACCAAAAAGGTGTCTGGAATTTTTAAATCTCAGGGTGATTCTAAATAAACCCATAAGTGGTAAAGAAACTTACCTTGTCGGTAGTAGCTTCGATGCCAAATAGAAAGATGCAGTGGCCAAGCAAAAGGGAAACACACAAGTGTATGTGGATAGTGTTCCGTGTTCCGCGCAGAAATCGGCACAAGCAAAAGGTTATGATGGCAATAGAAAGGCAGACGATTGAGATTGAAAGCCCAATTTTTGTGATGAGACTCAGCGTCCAACTCTAAGGGTGAAAAAAAAAAAGTGAACAAAAGAGAGGTATAACCTGACCAATGACAAACCTCCATCCCTGGTATACATATAAAAACAGGAGAAAAATAGTGGGACTTTAAATGACGGTTGTCACTGCAGACAAATATTGAATTTAGTGTAAATATATATTTTTTTAATTATATATAGGTACATTGGAACATTCAATATACAGGAGATACATAATGCGTTTACAGCTGGTGACAGACCTCCATACCTCTTTGTTTGTGGGACTTTAATTGAGTGATGTCACTACAGACAAAATGTTACATAAAGTATAAATATATATTTTATTGATCAAATACAGGTACATTTGAACATTCCAAATACAGTGGAACCTCGGATTACAAGCATAATCCATTCCAGGAGAATGCTCGTAATCCAAAGTACTCGCATATCAAAGCGAGTTTCCCCATTGAAGTCAAGGGAAATAAAAATAAATTATTCCGCATTGACTTCAATATCATGCAATACCGTAAGCGGCCAGAGAGCCTCGGAAACATCCGAAAAGGCCAGAGGACAGCTCGGTTGACCTTGGCAAACCTCGAAAAGGCTCAGAAACTGAGTATTTCTGTGTCTTTCCGAGCCTTTGTGCTCGGCTCTGCTCGGTGCCCCCCCACCTCAGGCCAAACGCCGTACTACACACTGATTTGGATTATATCCTGCTCGTTTTTGCGAGGCAACACTCGCAAACCGAATTAGTTCGTATTGCGAAACGCTCGTTAACCACGTTCCTCGCAATCCGAGGTTCCACTGTACAAGAGATACATAATACGTTTATAGCTGGTGATAAACCACATGCAAAAGAGCTGCCATGTGCACACACAAGAATACACATACATAACAATGGACTAAACCTTTCATCTGATCTCTAAATTGCTGCATTTGTAAATTCCACAAGACAATATAAAGGAATAGTAGAAGCAAAAAAGCACTTGTGGGTTTAACCAATCTTGTTTTTTGTTCAATTCTCCTTTAAGAAGGCGTGGCATGGGGTGTGTCCTATGCCTGGATACTTTTGCTGATAGGTGTTCCTCATTGCCATCTCAAAAAGTTAGGAGGTATTATAACCAGCCCTCAAAATTTCCACTCGCCTACTAGCATTTGGCGAGTGGATTTAAGCTGGGGGCGAGTGATGACAGGGCTGCATGACCAATCTCCCTCCAATCTGTGCCTACACTTAGAGCCCTGATGAGATTAACAGCCGAAGAGGAAAGGTGCATGCTCAGGAAAAGCAGTCTGGTGAGCTGCGCACGGGCAGAGCAGTACACAGGTGCTCTCCTTACAATTCTCATTAAGCCATGGGACCTAACAGTATGACCTCTCTGAGCCTGCCCCCCTCCCCCCGACCAATGTAGCTGGAGAGCAGAAAGTAATGAGTGAGGTGGAGGATTGCGAAAATTACCACTCTGGTGCAGCGCACACTGAAAGTTGCCCTGACATGAGAGTTGCAGCCTTCCAGTTTGTGCTGTTTTCTTCTTCTTGTGCTCTATGTAAGTGTCCAACAGTTCAGCCTGAGCACTGTGAACAGACTGGTCTCAATGTGTGCTGAGCTTTGGTGTCAATGGCTGTGCAGTTGTATGGTTCTCAGCACTGGATTGTACTCCCTCCCGCTGTGCTGCAGCTCCTCTCCTCACTGCCAGCCTGAATAAAAGGGGGAAGTGGGGACATGCGAGCGTGAAGCCGCACACACAGGCTCCTTAATGATGAGATGAATAGGAGAGAGAGAGGATGGATGGATGGGAGTTGCAGAGGAGACAGCAAGAGAATGGGGAAGAGACCCAGTTCTAGTGCCCTGTCCCTCTGGTCTGCCCCCAGTGCCCTGTCCCTCTGGTCTGCCCCCAGTGCCCTGTCCTATTTTGTTAAAGTTGTTGTTGGTAATATTTAATTTTGTAACTTGATTCTGCATAAAACATTTAACAGTGTCATTATATGAGATAATCTATGAGGGCGTGTTTACGGGTGCAATTAGGCGCAGGGCAGTGTATGAATTAGGTGGGACAACTGGTGGCGAGTAACTATTGAGGCCTGGCTAGTAGCTCAGGACTTGAAATTTTGAGCCCTGTTATAACTATATCCAATAACCAAAGGGTTAAGTTAAAATGTAGACCAACTGTGTTTATGTAACCATGGCATTCTAGGCCTACATAAATATGTGAATCATCTCTGAAGAGCTAGAGGCCCCAGCATGCCTTGCAGTTGCATGTAGTTCAAACAAAACCTAGTAGGGTGTGCAGTGTAGAGCAATTACCTCTATGATATCTAGGTTATCCAAAGACATTAGGACAGCAAAGCTGGTTAAATGATTGCAGCTGCAGAGAACTCCATAGTCGTCTCTCTCCAGTGTCTCACATCCTTCGGTGCTCCAGGCAGCATCTGTCGCAGACCAGAAGGCACAGTGCGTCTTGTTTGGTGTCACCTCCTAAGAGCAGAGAAGTCTTTGTTAAGGATACATTTTTGTGTTATGGAATACAACATAAGTCTATGATGGCAAACTGCTGCCCAGTGCAGTCTGGGTGTCCTTCAAATGAGCAGTTGGTAGATGTAAATAAGCTGCTTCAAGGTGCACGTCATTCACAGAAGAACTTGGCTCATTCAGGTGACACAACCTATAGGTTAGGCCAGGGTGCCCAACCAGCGGCCCACGGAGCCCTCTGATGTGGCCCGCGACCTCCTGCTCTGGGATGGCTGGTTGGCAAGCCCAGATTGCAGGTTGCCAACCTGCCATACGAGAGCATAATTGTTGTAAATGAAGCTTGAGAAAGCAAGTGGCTTTTCAGAAGGTGCACTACACCTGCAGGATATAATAGACGTCTATGGCAAAGTGTAGCTAACCAGCGGGAAAACCACAGGTACACTGCGCCGCAATAAACCGCAGATCATCAGTGTAAAAGCAGCCTTAGGCCCCTTTCACATGATCGTTCCGACCCAATCGGACCCTCCATTCACCTCTATGGAGCGTCAGATGTAAACAGACTTGTGTCCGTTTACACCTGCCTACCTCCAATCCGATCTGCTAATAAAAAAAAATGAAGTGGATCTGCGCCCTTCTATCTGATTGGATCAGAGGGCTGTGTCTGTGTCTGCTTTGCATATGCAAACTGGACACAGACCTGTCATCTGCCCACTCCACTCATTGTGTTCTGCTGGGAAACCTTGGGTCGTGCCATTCATCTGGATGTTGATTGACAAGTACCACCCTAAACATTGTTGGTAACCAAGTACACCCCTTCATGAAAACAATATTCCCTGCTGGCAGTCGCTTTTTTCAGCAGGATAATACACCTTACCACACTGCAAAAAATGGTTCAAGAATTGTTTGAGGAACACAACAAGTTTGAGGTGTTGGCTTAGCCCCCAAATTTTCCAGATCTCAATCCAATCAAACATCTGTGGAATGTGCTGGAAAACAAGTGTGATTCATGGAGGCCGAACCTCACAACTCACAGAACTTAAAGGATCTCCAACTGAAAGCTTGGTGACAGCACACCTTTCGAGGTCTTGTGGCAGCCATACCTCAATAGGCCAGGGCTGGTTTAGTGGTAAATGGGGCTGTTTTGGCAGCAGATGGGGGGACCTACTCAATATTAGATGGGTGGTCATAAAATTATAGCTAATCAGTGTGTGTGTGTGGAAAAAGGGAGTAAATGTTTTAAGCATATCTAAAAAAAATATATATACTGTATGAGCATTCCAGTCGTTCTATTTTCAGGATTTTTTTTCTCCATTGTTTTTTATCAGTGACAAATTTCTTGTCCTAGTACATACTGGTATAGAAGGTACAGTAGCTCGGGGTAGAAGGCAGGGTCATCTTTCACCTGCTCCCTGAACAGTCTCAGATCAGTGTCCGTCCGGTTGCTGGGGGATGGGGACCTTGCTGGGCTTGGTTCCTCTGAGGAAGGGATGGGTAGGAAATGCCTAGATAGAAGAAGTCGGCTTGGGCCAGGTGATGGTGGGACACCGAGCCCCGACCAGTCACTGGAGCAGAGGACATTCTGGAGACATTCGCTTCTCCTTCCGGCCAATCGGGTTTTAACATCTGCTTCCTGTTTGGCCAGGAGGAAAAGAAGGAAGACAATAGCAAATATAAATTCGCTAATGTCACAAAACTGGGTGGGCTCAGGGCTCAGGGCTCTGCGCCCCCGATCCCACCCTTTTTTTTTTAAAACCAGTTAGAGCCTCAGGCCCCATTAAAATTCATGTGTCCCCATTGAAATTCATGTGTCTGGCACCCCACATGGAGACTAGGAGCCGGGCGAAAGGAGATTAGGGGGGCAGCACCCTTGCGCTCCCAATGGAGTGGCCGCCACTGTATGTGAACAAACTACATTGCCAAAGTTGGCTATTTTATGGCTTTTTACATTTCATCTTGATATACAAAAAAATCTGTTGTGCAATAAGAATATATCCTTTTTTTTTATTTTATTTTTTTAATATGAACTAATAAATATATTAAAAACATTTTTTTAAATGAATCCTGTGCCTTAAAAGTCCCATGCTAACATCATAGTGTAATTTTTGATGACAGTCTATATTTAGTGATGTGGCACTTAAAAGGATTGTAAAGGCAGAAGCATTCTATGCATTAAGATAAAAAGCCTGTGTGCAGCAGCCTCCCTCAGCCCCCTCATACTTACCTGAGCCCCATCTAGATTCAGCGATGTTGCAGGAGTGTCTCGGCTGCCTAGGATGCCCCTCCTCATTGGCTGAGACAGCAATGAGGTGCCACTGACTCCCGCTGCTGTCAATCAAAGTCAGTCAGCCAATGAGGTGAGAAAGGGGGCAGGGTCAAGCCATGGCTCCATGTCTGAATAGACACAGGAAGCTGTGGCTCGGCTCGGGTACCCCCATAGCAAGCTGCTTGTCGTGGGGGACACTCGACAGGAGGGAGGGGCCAGGGGCACCGAAGAGGGACCCGACAGGAGCAGGTAGGTATAACATCTTTGTTATTTTTAAAGAATAAAAAACAAGACTTTACAATCACTTTAAACTCCAGTAATTTTGTTTGGGTTTGTTTCTTCCAGTTGGTTATGTTTGTCCTCCAGGCCAAAAGTGTGCAGTCCTCCCTTGATTAAAAAGACCTTGGGTGGGATTTACTAAAACTGGAAAGTGCAGCTCTGCACAGAAACCAATCAACTTCCAGGTTTTATTGTCAAACTTTATTGAACAAGCTGAAAGGGGTTGTACGCCCTCGTTATAAAAAATAAATAAAAACAACAAACATGCCTATACTTACCTGTTCTGTGCAATCATTATGCAAAAAGCAGCCCCGATCCTCTTGTTCTGGGGTGCCCTGCCGGCACTCCAGGCCCCTCTTCATCGAGTGCCCTCACGGAAACCATTTCCTCTGGGGGCACCCAATGCGGGCTGGCTCCCAAATCCAGCTGCTGCATCCAATGACACAGACAGCGGGACTCGACCCCGCCCCCCCCATATCACTGGATCTGATTGACTGCAGCAGGAGCCAATTGCTCCCACTGCTATCAATCTGTTCAATGAGGAGATTGACAGTGGCTGGAGTCACTGTGTTCGTGCACATCGCTGGATCGGATCAGGCTCAGGTAAGAAAAGCGGAAGGTCTGGGGGGAGCCGCAGCACAGAAGGTTTTTAACCTTAATTCATAGAAAGGTGAAGAACCTTGAGGCTTTACAACCACTTGAAATTAA
This sequence comes from Rana kukunoris, assembly GCA_029574335.1. NCBI lineage: Eukaryota > Metazoa > Chordata > Amphibia > Anura > Ranidae > Rana > Rana kukunoris. The sequence continues at coordinate 488,302,321 of CM056051.1, read as the reverse complement.
AAACCGATTGGCTACAATGCACAGCTGCACCAGATTTTGCACTCTTCAGTTTTAGTAAATCAACTCCACTGTCTATGCAGGGCAAAGTAACAATGTCTCTCCAATCTTTTTATACTCACCTTACCAGTTATCACTCCTCCTTTCTCTGCAGTTGTCACAATGACCATCACTCCAGGTATGGAGGAGCATGTGACCTTCTTCCCTGCTCAGGTCTAGAAGCCAATTGGGCAAACCGTGACACTGTTACATGAGCAGGGGAGTGATGTCGTCTCTTCCGGTGTTGGTGGCAAAAGTTCATTCTAATTCTGGCTTTGCAGGAGGAAGGAGCAGTGGAGGAGTGCTGGTAAGAAGAGTACAAGGGGTTGATGAGGCCTTTCCAAAAACACTGTCCCTTTGCCCTGCATCATGTGAAAGGTGACAGTGCCCTTATCAGCCCTTGTCCAGTCTATTACATGACCCCCTTTATGGTCCATATATTAGCCACAGAGCTCAAATCCACTTTTCTTTTGTAATCCTTACCTCATCAGTAAAGTTAAGTTGTAACTGAATTGGCTCACTGAGTTTGGATGTATCGGAAATCCCGAGGAACACACTGACTACAGATGAGACGAGTTTCACCGTATGGTTCTGTGAATTGTTCTGAAGTTCAGCACCTTCCAGGAGTTTGGTAATGTTACCATATTCCAGACATCCAAGGACTGACGTGTCTGCGGGGATAAAAGAAAGTTCTAGGATGATTGTCAGCATGGGGAAATGTATCCTAAAGTGTTACTAAACCCAGGAACCTGCATTCACTATATCTGGTCTCCACAGTACACAGGACATGGAAATGCAATTATTTTAGTAAATATAAACTGCTAAATACCTTTTCTCATCAGCAGTATAAAACAGTCTTGTGACATCTATCAGTGTCTGTTAAAGCTTGTATGTAGGAGGAGTTTTCATTCCGCACTGACTGTCCTATCAGGATGTAGGACCTCTGACCCTCTGTCTATACAGTGCTGATTGGCCCTTTGCTGATCACATGCACCCTCCCAAGAGAAAAAAAAAACTCTAGCAATACACACCAAACTGGGCATGTGCAACCTGTCCCCTGGCTCTGTATTATCAGGAAATACAGTATATTACCAAAAGTATTGGGACACCTGACTTTACACACACTCATGAACTTTAATGGCATGCCAGTCTTAGTTCGTAGGGTTCAATAACCCCTGTTTTTAACGCATACTGTTAGACAGGTTAATTGGTTTTTCTGCAAGCTGGTCGGTAAGTAGGCTTGGTTTTTCACTGGGCATTCCCCAGGTTTTGTTGTTATTTAATATTGAGTTAGCCCACCCTTTGCAGCTATAACAGCTTCAACTCTTCTGGTAAGGCTGTCCACAAGAGTTAGGAGTGTGTATATGGGAACGTTTGACTATTATTCCAGAAGTGCATTTGTGAGGTCAGGCATACATCCCAAAGTGTTCTATCAGGATGAGGTCAGGACTCTGTTCAGGCCAGTCAAGTTCTTCTGTGATAGATGTGAATCAAAATTAATATTTTTGTGTTATGAATAGAGCCACTCAGATGTTGCCTTTCCTTCATTATATTGTTTGTTTCCCTTTTATTGCTTGATCTTTGGAGTTATTATGTATGTATGGGAATGATCAATACTGTTATTATCCTTGATATGATTTATCAGATATTGTTTTAAAGTTATGAATCCAGCATTATACAGAAGGACTTTTATCAAGAACAGATGCTGCCATCCTCCATTTCCCCCCTCATGTTACAGATATGGACTTCAACCTTCCCTCCCCCTCCCCTTCACTCTGAAGCTTGTGTGCGCATACAGATAGACTTTTCAAGAGAAACTGACACCCTTCCCCCACATCCTGCCTTACTCCTACCAAAGGAATGTGTGTCTCGTGACCAAGAGAGAACTGATCGTAGGAGCTGACAATTGACTTTTCTTATGCCTATATGAACTGACCAATGAGAATTCCATGCTGAATACACGGGGCGTGAAATAAGAGACTGATTCACACTGGAAAACGGGTGGAGGGACTGGAACGTTTGGACCCAGCTACACAGGCTTTGTTACAAATGGGAGTCAGTGCAACCTTTGCTACGAATAGATGGAAAAGGCCCGTTGGGCTGGGTGCTGGGGAATGTAAGAACTCCTGGTGGCTCACCCGTCTGGGCCCCCGCGACCTCCTATGTTGGGAGCGGGATCAGCGGGGGGTCAGCTGAGACGTTCACCATGTATTAAAACGTATGTACAATGTAAATGTGTCTTACCCCATGCCAATGTTGATGCGTTGACTGGAATGTTAAGGTCCGGCTAGACCGGTGTCTCCATTATAAAAAAAAAAAAAAGAAATAAGAGACTCAATCGATGGGAGAGATGGGTGTGAATTGTATGGGTTGACCAATGAATTGTATGTACTTGTGATGTCATTTTGCAAATAAAAGGAATGGGAGGGCCCCAGGCGCTCTCTGTTGGTTCGATGCTGAAAAGGTGAGCATGTAAGCTTCTGTGTCTGGATTGCACATTTCATCTTATCATTAATTTGGGTCAGACGGCATGAATTAGGGGTTCACCCTGAGAAATTGTGTCAGGAAATCAAAGGGTCTACAACACTTCCACTTCAAACTCGCTCATCCATGTTTTTATGAATCTTGCTTTGTGCAATGGCCCTTTAGTTCCACAGAAGGGGAACTCTTAGGCTGCGTACAGACAAGGAGACATGTCCGCTGAAACATGTCCGACGGACCGTTTCCAGCGGACATGTCTCCTCGGATATTTGCTCTGATGGCGTGTACACACCATCGGACCAAAATCCCCTCGGACGGATAACGCGGTGACGTGGCGGTGACGTTGACGCCGCCACGTCACCAATCCAGGAAGTAAAATACTTCCACTCATGCGTCGAATCCATTCAACGCATGCTGGAAATTTATGTCCGCTGCTTAGGCGTACTAACCAGCGGACATGTCGGACGGACGGGTTTCCAGCAGACAAGTTTAAAAGGATGTTTTAAAACTTGTCCGCTGGAAAAACCTGTCCGCTAGGTCGTACACACGATCGGATATGTCCGCTGAAACTGGTCGGCGGACCAGTTTCAGCGGACATGTTCGATCGTGTGTACGCGGCCTTAAGGTGTCAGCATACCAAGACATTTTGGACAATTTCATGCCCCCCAACTTTGTGGGAATGGTTTGGAGATGGCTCCTTTCTGTTCCAAACACTCCTAAACCTTATGGACAGCCTCCCCAGAAGAATTGAAGCTGTTATAGCTGCAAAGGGTGGGCTAACTCAATATTGAACCCTACAGACTAAGGCTGGCCATACATTATACAATTTTCTTGTACAACTTTCTATTAGATTTACCAAAACCATATCATATGAGGTCAAACCTTAAACCCTTTCAATGTGTATGCAATTCAGGCAGGCCCTTTTCTCTACGTAGTTGAAGGAAAATCTAAAGAAAATTGAACAATAAATTTGTATGGTGTATGGCCAGCTTAACACTGGAATGCCATTAAAGTTCACGCGTGTGTAAAGGCAGGTGTCACAATACTTTTGGCAATATATTTTATATTGGAGACAGTGGAAGAAGGGGAGGATCAGAAAAGACAGGATCTTTTTACACAATGCAGAGGATCAACCCCTTAGGTTCCACAGAGTGTATAACAAGCATGTGTTAATGCATATACAGACTGATTTTACTGTTGTGGGTTTAGTAACACTTTAACTGATCATTTTATTTAAGTGTACGGAAACACGGAACACCTTACTTCTATGTTATGGAGAAGAGGAGAGGGGAAAGTGTACTGTAGTCCTGTAAATGGTAGATCTGTCTCAAAATTGTCACAGTCAGGTATGCAGAGGTGGAAAATTCACACAAAACCTGTTACTAATCCATTGAGAAATATGATTTAGTCATATGCGCACTAGATGCAAAGATGCTATGTCACCAGTGGTCCAAATAAATGTATTTTACATGTTTGTTGTGACGACGGTGTCACATAAGGGGGCCTCAAAGGCTCACTTTCTCAAGATGACATAGGGATTGATTTACTAAAACTTGTGAGGGTAAAATCAGAAGCCAATCAACTTACAGTTTTTTTTTTTTTTTTTTGTCAAAGCTTTTTTTAACAAGCTGAAGTTTAGAAACCAATCAACTTCCATGTGGAGCTGCACCAGATTTTGCACTCTCCAGTTTTAGTAAATCAACCCCATAGTGTTGGTTTTGTCTTCACAATAAACCTGCAAAAACACATGTAGAATCCTCTAGAGTGCTACTAGTGCCAGTGCAGGCAAATTAATGTTATGACTCATGGTAAACTATGCGAGTCAGAAACTGGGTCAGGTTACTACAAGTCAGGCTGAATGACTCTACAGAGGCAGGTCTCTAGTACTTCCCCCTGAATCTGGAAGCTTGGAGAAGCTTCTAGAAATTAGTGGGCGGAGGCCAGGAAGACCTGATCTGCATGCTTTAGGACGTCTGACCAATCCACCAGCAGAATGTCCTGGCAGGGTGGATGGATCAGCCCTTAAATGGGTTGTAAAGGTTTGTTTTTTATTTTCGAAATAGGTTCCTTTAAGCTAGTGCATTGTTGGTTCACTTACCTTTTCCTTCGATTTCCCTTCTAAATGTTTTTTTTTCTTTATCTGAATTTCTCACTTTCTTTTCCTCCTCAGTAAGCTTGCCCCGATCATCTAAGCCGCTCTGGCTGGGCGGTTAGTCAGCGTGCTCGCCCCGTCCATTGGGACTACATCCCTGCGGGGAGAAGCTGTGAACACAATGGCTCGGATGATGGGGGCAAGCTTACTGAGGAGAAACAGGAAGTGATAAATTCAGACAAAGAACAAAAACATTTAGAAAGGAAATCGAAGGAAAAGGTAAGTGAACCAACAATGCACTAGCTTAAAGGAACCAATTTAGAAAATAAAACACAAACCTTTACAACCCCTTTAAATATGACAGAGCCTGGCCAGCGGATAGAGTGCCTAGGAGGCTGTCGTGGTCTAAGAGAGAACTCCTGGGTCTGGGGGGGAGAAAGGGAGCAGGTTTTCTTTCTCCATGCTGGGGCTAGGGTGACCACATTTCCACACTGCCATTCAGGGACACACCCCCTCTCTTACCTTCCCCAAAAAAGATGAGTGGGGCGGGGGGAAATGTAGTCTCGGGGTTGATGGGGAATTTGGCAACGGGTTTATTATTCAGGTGAATGTGCCACTTGCCACCAGATGCAGTGCTGCTGTCACTCCCTCTGCATGAGACACGTGCGTAGAAGGAAAGGAGTAGCGTCACTATCTGGAGAGTGAAGGTCACACCAGTCCCTGCTGCTTGCCGCTGAGTGCCGGAGAAGGAGGAGGTGCTGAGCTGCTGAGGTGGGTGGGGACAGCAGTGCTACACTAGGCACAGGCCTCACTTCCGGTCTCACTGTCTGAGAGTAAATTGTCAATGGTTGTAACATGCCAGGCAGAGCCGGCCCTAGCAACAATTTCCGGAAATGTAGTTATTAGTTAGCAGGGGGTGGCTGTGTCCTCTATTGTATTGTCCCAGAATGAAGGTGCCCGGGACAGACATGTCAATTTCGGGACAGTTCCGGGCAATCCAGGACACGCGGGCACCCTAGCTGGGGCTCGGGCTAGTTTAGGAAGAATGGTTTGAGCAGGAAGAGCAACAGGAAGCAAAGTCGACAGTGCGACTACATTAGCACACCCAGGAATTCACAAAGGTAAAGGCTGCCATATGTAGCAAGCTTCCTGACGACAGTGTTGTGCCTAAACCCTCATCCCTTGTCCTGGGAGAGCTTCGGAGCAGCCAGGTGGGCTGCTAGATGGGCAGCTAGGAGGGCGCTGGAAGTACCTGCAGGCAGTGTTGGTAATGCTCCTGTATGCAGTTTGCAACCTGTTGTGCTTTTTCACTAAAGGGGACTAAGGAGCTACTAGTCCTCAAGGGACTTTTGCTTCTGAGGGTGTCCAGGAAGGAGAACAGTCCAGGATCCCCACTTTGTAAGGAAGAAGGAAGCTGTCCCCTTTCATTGTTTTCGGTCATGTTGGGAATCTCATCAGTGGCGGCCCGCCCATAGTGGGCGCTCGGGCGCCGCCCCCCCCCCCCCAAGCTGTAAAAAAAAAAAAAAAAAAGTTTTTTTTTTTTTTTTGGTAAATGTCACTTTAAGAGTGACTAGGCGCCGGACATGCAGCGGTCTATGGGAAGCTTCCCAGCCTGCAATCAGCTGACTGCAGGCAGGGAAGCTGATTTGCCCGTGTTTAGGGCGTGTGCAGGGCGCAAGCTGTGCGCCCGCACACACTCCCACTGTCCTGTGATTTGATAAAATGCCCTAGTGCTGTAATGTGATTGGCCAGCGGGGACCTGAGTAGAGGTCAGTGGGAAGTGCCATTTACATCACTTCCGGTTTCAGGAGCGCTTGTGGGGGTGTCAGAGGAGCGGCACCATTGAAGGTAAGCAGCCTCCCTCATACCTCTATTCCCCCACCTAAACCCATCCATGCCTGCCACCACCAGCACCAGCCGAACCACCATCGGGTCCCGCAGCATCTCTCTGCGCTTGTATTGTCACTCCAGCCAGCCCCGTCACCACCAGCACAAACCCCCCCCCCCCCCACACCCTCCCAGTTGAAAACCGGATTCCTGCTCCCCTCTTCAGGGTCCCGCCGAGCAGCACTGCACACAGCTTCATGTCTGTATGCTCTGATCGAACCGACTGTGAAGGGAGGGGGGGTTCTGCTTCACTTTTCCCCCCAGCTATTCACTCGTAATCTGCTGGTGAAGACAGAGACATGTGCTGGGCAGGTGAGAAGACCTCTCCTGCCACTTGCAGGACCCCCCCCTCCCCCCTTCACAGTCAGTTCGATCAGAGCATACAGACTTGAAGCTGTGCAGCTGGACTCGAGAGGAGAGCAGAAGGGAGGGGGGATGGGGGACTGCTGATTGTAGTAAATGCTTCTCTCCCATTCATCACTAAATCTCTCTCTCTCATCTGTCTGTCTTATCTATCTCTCATTCTTCCCCTTAGACCTAATGTTTGTCTATCTATCTATCTGTATGCCTGTCCGTCTATCTGTATGCCTGTCCGTCTATCTGTATGCCTGTCTGTCTATCTGTATGCCTGTCCGTCTATCTGTATGCCTGTCCGTCTATCTGTATGCCTGTCCGTCTATCTGTATGCCTGTCCGTCTATCTGTATGTCCGTCCGTCCGTCCGTCTATCTGTCTATCTATCTATATATCTATCTATGTATCTATATATCTATCTATGTATCTGTATATCTATCTATGTATCTGTATATCTATGTATCTATCTATGTATCTATGTATCTATCTATGTATCTATGTATCTATCTATGTATCTATGTATCTATGTATCTATGTATCTATGTATCTATGTATCTATCTATCTATCTATCTATCTATCTATCTATCTATCTATCTATCTATCTATCTATCTATCTATCTATCTATCTATTCATCTGTATATCTATCTATGTATCTGTATATCTATATATATGTATATCTATCTATCTATCTATCTATCTGTATATCTATATATATGTATATCTATCTATCTATCTATCTATCTATCTATCTATCTATCTGTCTGTCTGTCTGTCTGTCTGTCTGTCTGTCTGTCTGTCTGTATATCTTTATATCTATCTCTCATTCTCAACCTCCCACCCAATATCTATCTGTCTGACCCCCCCCCCCCCCTCCTACCCAATGTTTATCTATTTCTGCCTATTTATCTGTCTGTCTCTAATTCCACACAATGTCTGTCTGTCTGTCTTTCTATTTGTCTGTCTATATCTATCTGTAGGACCTATTGTGGGCAAGTGAAATAATAGAGCACCAGCCGCCACTGAATCTCATGACCCCTCTACCCTATCCAAGTTGTTATCTCTAATAAAAAAACAACAAAAACAAGCTCAAAGACCGAATTCTTGTGTCTGGAGACAAGTGGGAAATGCGTGTTCCCTGACTATGCAGGAATAGGGCTACCAGTTACCAGCAGCCCCTGCGGCGATAGTGCTGCAAACATTTAGACTGCTGGTGACTGAGCATCTTTGCATCTGGTTCTGGCACAGCACCATCCAAGGCATTCACTTTGAGCACCCATCAATACAATCTGGAGTACTTACAGGCATCTCCCAAAGCCGTATTTGTGCCTATGCTTATGGAGCTATTTCTGTTACTCAGTGAGATCTTCTTGTCTTTAGATTCCCTGCTAGTCGTTACAGCACCTGCAAAAAACACAGAACACATTGAGGACTGGCAATGGAGCCATGATATATTGTTAACACAGAAGCCAAAACACTTAATGCATAACTCCACCCAAAACTCCCCTTTTTTGTTTGGATACCGTTGGGAAAAGTTTTAATTCTATCAAGTTTGAAACAATATCTGTGTTACTATTTATGGAGATGTTTCTTCAATGAGATTTTGAATGCTGCCTGTATCCCAATAAAGGAGATTTTGCTTGTCTTCCTGTTATGCTTGACACCTGGACGGGAGGAAGGCGCGCCTAAGACCTAAACGGAAGGAAGGAGCAACATTCCATTCCACATGGGGACACGGACCAGAAGAGGTTGTAGCTTAATCACTTTTGTAGGAAACAGGTTTTTATTGTGTCCCTGTTTCAGAAAATTGCCTTCCCTTCCTCTTCTTTCACATGAACATCAATGTGACTACTGTATCCTATCCTACAAGAAGTGGTCTGTATAAGGTATTTATACAGAAAAAAAGGCAGAAAATAGTGTATTTTATGTACTACTGTATATACAACTATATAGATCAAACCAAAATGAGGGCTACATGAGGAGGAAAGAGGGACAGAGGGACAGTGCAAGCTGTCCTGCAGAATGTAGGCATGCCTGGAAAGAGCCCATCCTTCTTTAAAGGTAAAGGGATGCACCAGACACCCAGCAATAGCACAATGGCATCAAGTATGCCCCCACACCAATTAACCAGCAGTACAAACAAATGGCAATCGCCCCAACCTCTATCTGGCCTTTGCTGTAAGGAGCACATGGAAGGGCTACGCACGTCAAAAAGCAACAAAGAAAAATTCCCAGCTCACTTGCCAGCCAGAGTGCAACCAACCGGAATTGTCCTGTCTAACAGTTCTCAAAAAAACCAGGGTGTTAGTTTGCACACATTTGCAAATATATGTGTGAGCTGCAGAGGCCACCTCACGGCACCCTAGTGTACTGCAGTTATGACGCTATACATTTTACAGTACACTGGGGTGCCATAAATTGGCCTCTCTTGTACCCCAGGACCCACTAAAGGTGGAACAGATGGTGCCAAGGGACAGGAGGAACACGAGTGCTGGCAGGTTTTTATAGCAGAACTTGCAGCAGGAGATGCAGGCTTGAGAACTAGACTAGGGGCAGATGTGATGCACGCTGGACCAGCTGAAGCTAAAGGAGCACTCCGTATGTACTGCAGGTTCTAGAAGCGTGGCCTGTGGAAGCTCTCAGCAGTCTTTAGGCAGGAACACTTCAGTCGAAGCAGACACTCCGAAGTGGTATGAAGCATGAGTGAGGTCGCATAGGTAGCCGAGGTCAGTAGCGCGGGTGGGCAACGAGGTACAGAAGGCGGAAGCATTGTCAGGAAAGAAGCTGAACATGTAGGTAGATGTACAAGCAGAATCCAGGATCAGGTCAGTAACAAGCTGGGTTATCAAAAAATGTCAGATACAGGATACACTCAGGACACAGGGAAAGATAAAGACCAGTCAGCACCAAAAGTGACCAAGATTATTCCTTAAATAGCCGCCTGGCACCAGAAACTGTCTGAACGCTCCTGCGTGCACACGTGCGGATATGAGCAATGCTTTCACGCTCATTTCTATGAGCGATGCTATGCGCATATCTATGTACCAGTCACCGTACTGAATTCCCTTCCAAGCTGGCTGGTATGTGAGCTGGGAATTTTTCTTTGTTGTTTTTTGACATGCATTGCCCTTCCATGTGCTCCTTGCTGCAAAGGCTGGTTGCAGTTTGGGGCAGTTGCCATTTGTTTGTACTGTCCTGCAGAATGTATCAGTTACAGGGATGAGACAAACCAATTACTATTAACAGGGGTGCTTACAATGGTCAGATTTAATTTATTTCTTTATGTAAAATCTTTATAACAAAAGGAAAAAAACCTGCTGTAACTGATTAGTGTGAGCTGGAGTTTGGCTTCAATTTGTTTAGTGTATCTAAATGTGCTAGTCCATCTAACACTGTGCTCCACCCAGACTGGCAATGCTGCTGTCCAAAGGTATCTCTGTTTCTCCTTTATTCGGAGTGGGAGCACTCCAATAAAATAGGTGTGTTACTGGTCAGATCACTGAAAACAGAGGGAGAAAAACCTAAAAAAAATAATGCATCCACCACATCTAATGGTTGGTAAGCTGCAATATAATTTTTTAGTTTTGGGTATAATACCGCTTTAATTCAGACTTGTCCCCTGCAATGCTACTGTGTAACCACAAGATGTCCTCAGTGTTCCAGTAATGAAACCCAGCATTGAACAACTCGGAAGCGTTAGATGACCTTATGAATGCATGGTGTGAAGGTCCCTAACACCCCCCCCCCCCCCCAAATGCAGCTAGCATTCTTATTGTCATCACATAAATACCCCACCATCAGGGCCGGACTTACCATTGGGCTTGACTGGGCTCAAGCCCATGGGCCCCACCCAATAAGGGGCCCCTGCCTGTTAAAGTTTCCTTACTTTTTTCTTTGATCATTTTTCCAGTGCATGCGCTTCCCATCTACTGAGTCACGGCACACTCTGTGTGTGCCGTTCCCAGGGCGATCCTCCCTATACGCTTGCTACACAAGCTGCGAAGGGCCCCCACAATGTACTCAGGGCCCCGCCTCCCCCTCGTGTCCTTCTCCATACACGTGACTTAAATATGTAGCAAATGCCCTGAGCTATTGCCCATTTGAGCCACGCCCACTATTTTGCGCGAACTACGCCCATTTTTCTTATTGTTAAGAAGGTAGGGCCCGAAAGTGACCCAAGCCCAGGGGCCCCCACCACCCTAAGTCCTGCCCTGCCCACCATCCAGGACTGCCCATGACTGTTGAGAAGAGGGGGTCCCATTATCACGTCAGCCACTGGAAAAAGTTGTAGTGTTAAAGGTTGATTGCAGGGGATGGGCCTGGAGTTGAGCTTTAAGCAAATATTACTCCATGCAACAGAAAATAGTCTCTATACAACATACCTTCCTATTAAAATATATTACTGCTTAAATAATGTAGGGCCTTTTTCACCACATACTTTTAGGGTGGGGAGAATCACTAAGTGGAGATGCACTTAGGGTTAAAGTTCATAGGTCAAAAGGTCAGCTAGGGTTAGGGTTTCCCATTGAAGAATATGGCTAGGACTCAGGAATTGGAACAGGGACCTCCCCCAGAGGTCAAAGGTCAGAAGGCGGGTTCCCAGGGGTCAAAGGTCACAGGGCGTTACTGACCCACCCCCACCAAAGTGTACCGCCTACCCCAACTAAGTCGGGGCATGAACAAGTCGGGGTAAGCGTACAAGCGTACAAGTCTTTGTACAGTATAGTGATACCCCCCGGGTTGGCACCAGTGTCTTTGTTCAAAATATATTCTCATTGCCATGAAGTCATGAGGATATGTACCAATCCACCTACACACACACACACCAGAATAGAAGACTCACTAATAAAATTATTCTTGTTTGACAGGGGCATGGGTCTGCTAAAATTTTGCGCCAAGTTCAGGACTACCCGTTCCACTGTATTCAGAAATTTTCCAGCCAGCTGTAGTCTTTCTTTCTTCCCTTTGATTTGTTCGAAGAACTTAGAGATCATATCATCGAGGACATCCAAGAGCTTTCAGAAAGAGGAAAACATGATGAAAAGAAGACTTAAAGCCCAACCACACTTAAAACGTTGTTTTCTAAGTTTTTGTTAGTCCTGAGAATTGTTAGTCCTGAGAATACTTAGCTTTTATTGCTGTATGTGACACCAATGTACAACAATACAATGAAGCCAATGTAGCTACTAGTTTTCTATCTCTGGATCCTGTAGGCACATAACTTTTGACACCTCTTGTGTACGATGAGTACGCAGGGGAGCGCAGTCCCGGCACCTCCAGCCCTGAATGTATGTAATGGTGCTTGGAGGTGGGTAGGGAAGGGAGAAAAGGAATGGTGCTTGGAGGTGGGTAGGGGAGGTGGCACAAGGAATGATGCTCAGAGGTGGGTACGGGGTGGAACCAAGGAATTCTGCTCAGAGGTGGATAGGGGGTGGAGAAAAGGAATGAGGAGCGGGGGTCTGTAGGGGTCGGAACCAAGGAACAGTGCTCGGAGTTGGAACCAAGGAACAGTGCTCGGAGGTGAAAAACATCAGTGGTGGCTGGTGCTCCATTTTTTAAGAGGCGGGGACAAACCAAAGCTAACCCCTCCCCTTGGGTCAGTCGACCAGTCAAGACCAACACCCCCCCTCCAGTCGCTCACTCGCCCGCCCGCCCACCAGCCCCACACTTACCCCATCTAGGTCGCGGGCAGCGCTTCCTCCTCGGTGGCTTCACCCAGCGTCTCCTCCTGCTCGCCGTCACCGCAGCTTCACACTTTGTTTTCTCCTCTGCGGCCAATGCAATCACTTCTCCTCTCGGCCAATTGGGCCTTAAGACCTGCTTCCTGATTGGCCAGGAGGAGAATCAGGAAGGCAGTAGTGAATATTAATTTGCTTTTGTCATACAACTGGGTGGGCTCAGGGCACAGTGCTCTGCGCCCCGAGCCCACCCTTTTTTTAAGCCAATTCGAGCCCCAGGCTTCAATCACATGCTTAAAAAAAAAAAAACATTAAACTCCATGTGTCTGGCTCCCTGCATGTAGATTAGGGGACATGCATATACAAACCTGACAGCTTATATAATTTTTGCTGCAGTGATGGCCGCAATAACTTGTGGCTTGGCAGTTAGAGGGCAGTAAAACTGTGGCTCAACTGCCTACTTTAACCACCCCTTGCCTGCCCTTGTAAACAAGACCCACCCCCCCAACCACAGGTGACAGGCAGTGCATGCGCTTTTCCATGGTGATTGCTGTCATATGTAACAGCGACCTGGATCATTAACCCTCCATGTGCATTTGACCATTTATAATCTGATGGTCACATCATTCTGAATCCTGCCTGATACCGCAAGTGGAACCAAGGAGTTGAGGGCACCCAGGGCTGCTACAACCAGTGTGGATTTGATTGGGATACATTTCCTTAACGCTACATGGTTCTTCATTTATTTGAAACCCATCTATTGGTAAGCAGCCACGCTTACCTTCACTTCCACTGGGGGGGCTTTTTGTCTGCCTGTCCCTTTTTCCCTTCTAGAGCCATTCTGGCAAACACCATCATACATATTTGTACATTTATTGACTACTTTCACTCATCTATTTCTATTTGATTTCACTTATGTATTGTCAGGGCTGCCATCAGAGGAGTACAGCTGGTGTTCTATCGATATATGCCCTCCACTTTTCAAAGGGGGGCACATATCGATAGAACACCAGCTGGCAGGATGCAGGGGAGGGTAGAGAGGTGGGCGGATCCCACGTGTGTGCAGGCCGGGGCCCACTGTAAGATGCTGTGTGCGGTGAGGTCAGGTGCCAGGTCGGAGTGCCCCATGGAGGAGGACATCAGGGGAAGGAGGAGGAGCTCCTCCCCGCTCTTTTGTGTGTGCAGGTCGGAGGGCCCCATGGAGGAGGACATCAGGGGGGAGAAGCCCCCCTCTTTTGTGCATGTAGGCTTTGCTTCGGTCAGGTACCAGTGTGCGGCGGGGTGGGTGAGGAAGTCAGGTGGAGAAGTCCCCCCTTTCTTGCAGCTGCCGCCAGAGATTCTGGTGAAGATAGTAAACAGGCTCAGCTATCCCTCCTGGCACTGCTGGACAGATGAGAGCTAGGAGGACTAGAGCTTCCCTAGGTGTCTCTCACCTGTGACCTAGGTGTCTCTCACCTGCCTCTCACCTGTGACACTGCCTCTCACCTGTGACCCTGTCTCTCACCTGTGACCCTGTCTCTCACCTGTGACACTGCCTCTCACCTGTGACACTGCCTCTCACCTGTGACCCTGCCTCTCACCTGTGACCCTGCCTCTCACCTGTGACCCTGCCTCTCACCTGTGACCCTGCCTCTCACCTGTGACACTGTCTCTCACCTGTGACACTGTCTCTCACCTGTGACATTGCCCCCCTACCTGTGACCCCGTCTTTCACCTGTGACACTGCCTCTAACCTGTGACACTGTCTCTCACCTGTGACCCTGTCTCTCACCTGTGACCCTGTCTCTCACCTGTGACACTGCCCCCCTACCTATGACATTGTCTCTCACCTGTGACACTGCCTCTCACCTGTGACACTGCCTCTCACCTGTGACCCTGCCTCTCACCTGTGACCCTGTCTCTCACCTGTGACCCTGCCTCTCACCTGTGACCCTGTCTCTCACCTGTGACCCTGTCTCTCACCTGTGACCCTGTCTCTCACCTGTGACCCTGTCTCTCACCTGTGACCCTGTCTCTCACCTGTGACACTGCCTCTCACCTGTGACCCTGCCTCTCACCTGTGACCCTGCCTCTCACCTGTGACCCTGCCTCTCACCTGTGACCCTGTCTCTCACCTGTGACCCTGTCTCTCACCTGTGACCCTGCCTCTCACCTGTGACCCTGTCTCTCACCTGTGACCCTGTCTCTCACCTGTGACCCTGTCTCTCACCTGTGACACTGTCTCTCACCTGTAACACTGCCCCCTACCTATGACACTGCCTCTCACCTGTGACCCTGCCTCTCACCTGTGACCCTGTCTCTCACCTGTGACCCTGTCTCTCACCTGTGACCCTGTCTCTCACCTGTGACACTGCCTCTCACCTGTGACCCTGTCTCTCACCAGTGACACTGCCCCCCTACCTATGACATTGGCTCTCACCTGTGACACTGTCTCTCACCTGTGACACTGCCCCCCTACCTATGACACTGCCTCTCACCTGTGACACTGTGTAACACCATCGGCGTTACTTTGCACAGAACGAGCGCAGCTGTACCATCCTTAGACATCTGCGCTCCATTCAGCACCCTGTCCTCGTCACTTCCGACGTGCCGTCGAATCCTGCGCACCACGCTGGAACGCGGAAGCGCGCCCAGCGTGTGTCCCGCGACAGGCTGGCTATTTAAACCCCCTCTGATGGCGGCTGGGTGTCTGGTTATTGAAGTTGACGCTCGCCGCCATCTGAGACCCGAGACCCGCTCCAGAGACCCTCAGATCCTCACCCTGTGAGGAGATCACCAGGATCACAGGATCAGGTTCTACTCCAAGGACCGTGCTACTGTCTATGACTTTCTCCTGGACCACAGAGCTAGCAATCTACAGAACCATAGAGGCATCCTGCCCCTGCTTTTAGTCTCTCTCCAGGAAGGAACTCCCAACCACATCACATCTAAACCGCAAGTACCCACAACAAACCATACCAAGCCTGTATACTGGAATACTGTTCATGCTGGATTGGATACTGTGATTTGTTCTGGATTGCCTGATATCATATGTTTGTAGAGACTGTAACGCCTTACCAGAAATCTCCAATAATCTATGGTAGATACACCACACCATCAATAGGAGATAGTTCACAGGAGGTTGTGATGAATTAACCCCATAAGCTCTGTATAACATCTTAGAGCAAACAGGTGGTTTAATCTGAGTATCCTCCAGAACAAGTGACTACCCTTCATCTCCTATTCATGGTGACGGCGTAGTCATTACACACTGCCTCTCACCTGTGACCCTGCCTCTCACCTGTGACACTGCCTCTCACCTGTGACACTGCCTCTCACCTGTGACACTGCCTCTCACCTGTGACACTGCCTCTCACCTGTGACACTGCCTCTCACCTGTGACACTGCCCCCTACCTATGACATTGTCTCCCACCTGTGACACTGTCTCTCCCCTTTGACCCTGCCTCTCAGCTGTGAAACCGTCTCTCACCTGTGAAACCGTCTCTCACCTGTGAAACCGTCTCTCACCTGTGAAAAAGTCTCTCACCTGTGAAACCGTCTCTCACCTGTGAAACCGTCTCTCACCTGTGAAACCGTCTCTCACCTGTGAAACCGTCTCTCACCTGTCCCTCTGCTCCCCACTTGTCCCACTCCCAGCCACCTGTCCTGCTGCCCCCCACCTGTCCCTCTTCTTTCCACCTGTCCCACTGCCCCTATCTGTGACATTGCCTTCCACCTGTCCTGCCCCCTACCTGTAACACTGCCTCCTATCTGTCCCACTCCCTCCCACCTGTCCCGCTTCCCTCCTACCTGTCCCACTCCCTCCCACCTGTCCCGCTTTCCCCCTACCTGTGACACTGCCTCCCACCTGTCCCACTCTCTCCTACCTGCCCAGCTGCCCCCACCTGTGACACTGCCTCTCACCTGCGACACTGACCCCCACCTGAGAGACTGCTTCTAATCTGTGATGCTGCCCTCCTTCCATGACACTTCCCCCTCCTATCCTGCTGTGCTGCCCCACTCCTGTCCCACTGACCTCCTCCCATGACACTTTCTCCTCCAGTTCCACTGCCCCCCACCTGTCCCACTGCCCCTCTTTCATCCGACTGCCCCTTCCTGTCACGCTACTCTTCTCCTATGATACTGCCCCCTCCTGTCTTACTTACTTCTCCTAACCCGCTGCCCCCCCCCCCCCAACTGTCCCCCTGCTTCCTTCCTGTCCCACTTCCCCCCTTCTGTGGTAGGAGGAGATGGGACTGGAGGAGGAGGACATGGGATGGATGACATTTGACTGGAGGACATGGGGTGGAGGAGATGGTATTGCAGGAGGACGAAGAGGACATGGGATAGAGAACATAATAGAGAACGAGGAGGACGTAGGATGGCCCAAACTTTTCTACCAAAAAAGTAGTTTTAAATAAAAGTGGTGGGTGTGGCGCTGCCAAAAAGCTATAATGTGGTTCCAAATAATACAATGGTGTATAAAACACCCCATGCTGATAAGTGACACTGAAATTTGGTGCCCTGTGGCAGGAGTATGAAAGTACATCCAAGACTACAAGATACCTCCCACATTCAATAGTACTTTTAGGTACGTGCAAACTAATTATATACAAAATTGTGGTAAGTATGCCACTATCACCAATGGGATGCCAGGCAGTGCTAAGATCTATAATACACCTCCCTCAAGTGAACAGCCCCCAGCCGTGTTTGAAATAAATATATGAATACATGGTATACTAAGATTTATGAAACTGCTACCTCCCTGTAATACCCCCCCCCCCCCCCCCAAGTAGGTGATCAATTAAAATAAAGAATATTCCTAGTACAATATTAAAGTGCTATGGTGCAAAAAAACAAATGCATTCATGAACAAAAAATTTCTATACACTTTCATGAAAATAAATGATGCATAATAATAAAAAAAAATGGCATATATGATTATATTATTTGATAATATTATGCAGGTCATACACTTGAAGATTTTCGTACTTGAAGAATATTGTTTGAACGTATTTCAAATTTAATTTGCTTTTCAGCTTTAGCTATTAGAAAATCAAACAAATGTTTTGATAATAAAATAATTTTAACTAAATTTTATTGCTATATATCCAGCTTTAGGAGTTAGGATAGTGTATGAATCGGCCAATTGAATGGTCATGGGCAGTCAGATGAACTCTGACCCCTGACAGTTAACCTAAAAACTCAGATGAAGTAATTAAAGGCAAATAAGGGAACAAATATAAAACATTCATCAGTAAGACTGCAGTACTGTTATCATTTAAGAGCAATGATACTGGTTCTCTTTAAATTCTAACCTAAACTCATTTTGAGTTGGAGATGCTTACCTTGTCAATGTCAAATGTTTCCGGTTTGCTCTCATTGCACGATGGCTTCCACATATCAGCAAATCTATCTAAGGTGCACTGAGACTGCACAAAGAGAAATGTATTATTTACTTCATTTATCAACAGGACCAAATCATACATAGAAACCATCTGAACCTGAAAAATGGCAATTCCAGTAGAAATGCCTGTCCTCTGCCAGAGAAGGACCCTTGCTCTCTCTATGGAAGCAGTGTTCTCTCTGCAGAGGTCTGAGTCAGACCTTTAGCTCTGCAGTCAGCAAAGCTCATGCTCACTGGTGATTGGTCAAGTCGAGGGGGTGTGTCAGACCTTTGCAGACAGACTACTGCTCCACACAGAAGAACTGTCATGGGACGGGCTTTTCTACTCTTCTACAGTACATCTAGGTCATGCCTGTTTTCTAAAATGTACCATAAGACTTTGTATACCTTTTTGATTTTATGTACCTATAATATATTATAACGATTTAAGCACCAACTTAAACTTGAACATAGGCAAGGATTAAGGTTCAATATGTTATTAAAAATTACCTTTAATTCTGACGCCAGCTCTTATGCCGCATACACATGATCACTTTTTGTGATGAAAAAAACTACGGGCCAGATTCAGAAAGGAATTACGCCGGTGTATCTACAGATACACCGGCGTAATTCAAATTTCCCGCTGGCGTATCATTGTTTTCTATTCAGAAAACATGATACGCCGGATTTACGCTAAGATCCGACTGGCGTAATAATCTTACACCGTCGGATTTTAAATGCAATCTCCTGCCGGCCGCTAGGTGGCGTTTACGTTGTTTCTCATGTAAAATATGCAAATGAGCTATTTACGCCGATTCAGAAACGTACTTGCGGCGGCACGTCGTATTTTACGTCGTTTGCGTAAGCTGTCGAGTGGCGTAAGGTTACCCCTGCTATAGGAGGCATAGCCAATGTTAAGTATAGACGTCGGGACCACGTCGAATGGAACGTCGGTTACGTCGTTTGCGTAAATCGTTCAGGAATGGGGCTCGACGTTACATTGAGAAAAAGCAACGTGATTTCGCGCATGCGCCGTCCAAAAAAAACGTCACTTACGTGGGGTCATGATTCATTTACATGAATCACGCCCCTATCATCCAAATTTGAATTGCGCGACCTTCCGCCGCCACAGATACACTACGCCGCCGTAACTTTCGGCATAAATAGTTTCTGAATAAGGAACCTGCCACTGAAAGTTACGGCGGCGTAGTGTATCTGAGATACGCTACGCCTGCCTATAGATAGGCAGAGCTTTCTGAATCTGGCCCTACGTTTTAAAAAACGTCATTTGAAACGATCGTGTGTGGGCAAAACGTAATTTTAAGTCTTCTGAAAAACAACAAAAAAAAATTCGAACATGCTTGAATTTTTTATGTGGTTTTTCAGAATGTCGTTTTTTGTGTCATAAAAAATGATCGTGTGTGGGCAAAATGACGTTTAAAATGATGTTTTTAAACCCGCGCATGCTCAGAAGCAAGTTATGAGACGGGAGCTTCAATGGAACAGAGTGCCGTCGAATGCGATGTACGTCACCGCGCTTTGCTAGAGCTTTTTGGAAAAACGATGGTGTGTACGCAACGTCGTTTTTTAAAATTAAGTTTGAAAAACTTTTTTTTTTTCATGAGATAAAACAACGTTTTTTTTCATCACAAAAAGTGATCGTGTGTACGCGGCATTAGGCTCTTAGTAAAAGCCACTACCAACATCAGGAAAAAGCAGCTGTAAAAACATGCTTTTAGTAGCTTTTTACATTTGTGTCAATGCACGATTAGCCGCACTAATTTTTAGCAGCGGTTCTCTGCTTCTATTCACAATCAATGGTTCCCTACGAGAGCCCATTGATCTGAATAGAAGTTGCACCACAAGTCGGATCATGATGAGGATCTTGAAGGGGAACCCTCGCCAAAATGGAATAAAAACCTGGCGTGGAGTTCCCCCCCAAGAGCATAATAGGAACCCCAACGTCAAAAACATTAGCGTAAATTTCTCCCTCAAAATCCATACCAGACCCTTATCTGAGCATACAGCATGGCAGGCCAGGAAAGGGGGGGGGACGAGCGAGCCATACCAGGCCACATGACCTCATGTTGCTGGGGACAAGGGCCTCTTCCCGACAACCCTGGCCAGTGGTTGACAGGGTTTGTGGGTATGGGCTTATTGGAAACTGGAAGCCCAATTTGACATGGGGGGGCCCCTTGATCCTGGCCCCCCACCCTATGTGAATGAGTACAGGGTACATTGTACCCCTACCCATGCGCACCAAAAAATTGTCAAAAATAAAAACAGTACACAGGTTATTGATAAAATAATTTATTAAAGCAGCTCTGGCATCTCTTCTCCCTCTTTATGTCTTCATGCTCTGGTTCTTCTCCCTCCGCTGATGCTGGGTCCGCCATGTGCCATTACTTATATAAGCCATGGGGCATGATGGGGAATAAGACATCAGTGGAGGGAGAAGAACCAGAGGATGAAGACATCGCTCGAGGGAGAAGAGATGTCAGAGCTGCATTAATAAATGACTTTATTAAAAACCCGTGTACTGTTTTTTTTTTTTTACACCTTGTTTGGGTGAATAGGTAAGAGTACAATGTATCCCATACTCATTCACATCAGCAGACCCAGACAACAACCGGTCGCGGTTGTCGGGAAGAGGCACTTGTCCCTGTCAACATGGGTACAAGGTGCTCTGGGCTGGGGAGGGCGCAAGGTCCCCTCTGCCCCAAAGCACCCACCCCCCCATGTTGAGTGCATGTGGCCTGGCATGGTCCAGGAGTTGAGGGGGGATGCTCGCTCGCCACTCCTTTCCTGGCCTGCCGGGCTGCATGCTCGGATAAGGGTCTGGTATGGATTTTGGGGGGAACCCGATGCCAATGTTTTTGGCATGCGGGTTCTGCTTAAAATCCTCTGGTATACTCTAGCCCTGTGTGCATGGGGCCTTACTCTTCCCTATGTTATCTAAAGACCTTTTAAAAAATAGTTTTAGCTGGATTATGGCTTTAAAGTGCATGTCCTGTCAAAACGTTTTGTTATTAGTTTAGGATTGAGTGGGTAAGGGTTAGAACCCCTTCTGGGTTTTTACTGCTAACTCGGGTTCCATTTATATCCCTGCATGTTGAGAACGCATGCAAAATCATGCGATTTCCCAAAATGGCAAATAATGAGCTGCACTTTAGCAGACATGCTGGGGGGAGGGGGGCTTATGGATAAGCTGCATTATAAGAAGTATGTATACATGTGAACAAAGACTTACTGTCTGGGGAACAATGACTAAAACATCCAAGATAAGAGAGAATCTTCAACAGTAACATAGACATTATGGGCCAGATTCAGATAGCCCGCCGTAACTTTGTGGGGGCGTAGCGTATCCTGTTTACGCTACGCCGCAACTTTGAGAGGCAGGTGCCGTATTCTGAAAGAAAGTGCGCCCAAAGTTACGGCAGCGTAGTGTAAATGGGCCGGCATAAGAGCGCCTAATTCAAAATAGGCAGGTAGGGGGCGTGATCTATGTAAATTAATCGTACCCCGCGCAATTGACGCTTTTTCCGAACTGTGAATGCGCCGGCCGTAAACGTATCCCAGTGCGCATGCTCCAAATCACAACGCAAATATTCATTGATATCGACGTGAACGAAACTTACACCCAGCCCCATTCCCAAACGTATGCAAACGACGTACAATACGACGCTGTCCCGACATCCATACTTAACATTGGCTGCGCCTAATATAGCAGGAGTAACTTTACGCCGGAAATACGCTTACGCAAACAGCGTAAAATACGATGACCGGGCGCAAGTACACTTGTGAATCGGCGTATCTAGCTCATTTGCATATTCGACGCAAAAATCGACTGAAGCGCCACCTAGCGGGCAGCGTAAATATGCAACTAAGATACGACGGCGTAAGAGACTTACACCGCTCGTATCTTAGCTAAATTCCTGCGTATCTTGTTTTTTGAATACAGAAAAAAGATACGCCGGCTATTCTTAGAAGTTATGTGGCGTATCTCTAGATACGCCAACGTATCTTCATTCTGAATCTGGCCCTATATATATATATATTTATTATTATTATATTATTATTATATATATTATTATATATATATTATATATATATATTATTATTATATTATATATATATTTATTTATTTCGCTAGAACCCCTTTTTGGTTTTTATTGCTGTCTTTCTTAGATGTCTTGGTATCTTCATTGGCAGTATATGAACATAAATGAAAGCTTTGCTCAATTGACTTTTCACAAATATTCTAAGAAAAAAACCTACCTCAGTAATATCACATGCTGGCATGATTTCATCTTCTAGTTTGCACCTCACTAGTGAGAAAAAAAAATATATCACAATCTTTTCTTTACAAATCAAATAAGAAAAATGAATGCAGCTTATACTAGAGCTAAACCATTGTAAATTGCACGCCCTGTTTCTCTTCTAGTTGGCATTGTTACCAATTCCGTCCGAGACTTGCTCTCTAGCACTTTTGTTTCGAGCAATGTTTAATATCTTCAATGAGAAATGCAATCTTTCAACATTATTAAAATATAAAGCCTTGGGTAGCGCTCTGTGAGTATCAACCATGTTCCAAAGTGAAAGTACAAGCTTCAGTTACAGTCCCAACCTGTTTGCCATGCCCCTCTGATGCCAGTGCCACCATGAAATAGGAAACCTAACTTAGGCAAGGATTAAAAGATAAATAAGCTGCATATTCAGTAAGTGATTTAATCAGATGCTCAAAGTGATAAAAAATGAGGGCTTAAAGTGGATGTAAACCCCAATTTTTTTTATGTCACAATGTAGGGTATAAGATTTCCTATCATCTGTGCCCAGTCTTGCCACACAGAGTTAATCGGGCTCTGAGCAATCCTCTTTTATTGTTCAATTAAATAAAACGGATTTACAGAGAAAAACCTTAGTCCGCCACCTTGCTGTGAGTGACAGGTTATTTACATATCTCATGCACTAGCCTGGAGACAGAGGCACATCCTATGTAAAAAGTTCACAATTCACATCCCTCTCCTCTCCCTTCCAGCTCTCCCAGGATTGATTGCATTTACTGTGTTTTGACTGGATGTTTCTCATCATGGGGTGCGATTCACAGTTCAGTGTGACGACAAGGAAATGCATGTATAGTGCAGTGAAAACACAGAACAGAAAGCAGAATATACACAGACAAGTGATCTGATTTAGGTTAGATGTATCTAGTGAGAGCTGGGCAGAGGAGAAGCTCGAGTGATCTGATTGTTATATTGCAGTATGTGTGTGTCTGAGGTCACCTGATCACAGTTGCAACATCAGGTTATTTACATATCCCATGCACTAGCCTTGAGACCGGCATTATTTTTTAATTCCCGCCCCCACTCCTTTTCTGAAGTCATGTGGTTACTTTTCTGGATTTTAAATGGATGTTAGGGATCATAGCAGAATTTAGTGTAAGGAATACATAGGAGAAAATGCATGTTAACAAGGGGAGTGTAGAGTAGGGCGGGGAGTCTACTGACATCACGACTCCACCCACCGAGCTCCAGACAACAGATCCACCCACAGAATCTGCAGTTTTTCAGGTCTCATAACAGACAGAGGGGAGACATTTGCCAGGTAAGTATACATTCAGGAGGCATGTATATCCTTATATTTGTATGTGGTGCTCTTGCGCCACCAAATAAATAAGATAAAACAAATGAATATGCTGCTCAGCCTAAATTGAATAATGGTGAACTAAATGTATCAACAGTGAATGAATAAGCGTGATTAGCGCATACACATATAAACAACACTGAAACAGCTGGGTGAACTGTAAAAGTAAATAACGTGACTATAAAGTGCTAGTGCCAAAATGAGGACTGTCCCATAGGGGTAGCTGATGTACTTCTTGTGCGAATCCCAAAGCTTGTATCAACGACAATCCTCTTTAAGAACGTGCTCCCATTGCGCTTACCTTAACCAGGTAGAAGCAGGCCTTACTCAGCGATGTGGGTTAATCCTGTATGATCCTGGATGGATGTCTCTTAATCCTGTGTTTCAGGTATATGATGTTGCAATCATGTTGAAATAACACAGGATTGACTGAATGTGACTGGAGCTCTATCCTTCTGATTGGAAAAGTAGAATAACCCGTCAAAGTCATGTGACTAGCCTGAGAGCACTCTGTGAGACTCCGCATGCCTCACTCTGCCTGCATTAAAAGCGGTGTTCAACCCAAAAGTGGAACTTCCGCTTAAACCACACCTCGCCCCCTTGCATGCCACATTTGGCATGTCATTTTTTTTTGGGGGGGGGAGTGGGGGCTTCGTTAGGTGTGGGACTTCCTGTCCCACTTCCTCCTTCTACCCAGGGACTGCTTAGGCAGCTCGTCATATCGCATTAGGTGGCCCCTCCCTATAGGCGATCACCTGGGACACATGACAGGCCCCAGACGATCGCGCATGCACAGTGAGTGTGCCCACAGTGTGAATGGAGGCGCCGGCAAAATTGAAATTTTAGAAATTTCGAAAATTGAAAAATTCGAAATTTCGAAAATTGAAAAATTCGAAATTTCGAAAATTGAAAAATTAGAAATTTCGAAAATTGAAAAATTTGAAATTTCGAAAATTGAAAATTTCTTAATCGAACATTAAAAAATAAAACATTTTTTTTTTTGAATTTTCGAAATTTTCGAAATTTGAAATTTCCAAATTGTAAACTTCGAAATTCTAAAGTTCGAAAATCTAAAATTCGAAAATGAAAAATTTCCGAATTTTTTGAATTTCCGAAAATTCTTTTTTTCGTTCTCGTTTCATTAGTTTTTTTTTCCTGGAAATTCTAAAAATATTATTTTTTTCATTTTTATAAGTTTTTCTGCTTTTTTTCATTTCCGAATTTCCGAATGTCTGAAAAAAGCAAAAAAAAAAAAAAACGAATAAAAACGGAAAAAATATATTTTTCGAATTTCCCAAATTTACGTAAAAAAAAATAATGAAACAAAAACGAAAAAAAAAAACATTTTTCGAGTTTCCTGAATTTCCGAAAAAATAAAAAAAATGAAAACAACATAAGCAAAAAATAATAATTTTTTGGCAGTGCACATGTCTAATGTGCATGTAAAGGCAGGTGTCCCCATACTTTTGGCAAGATAGGGCCAGATTCAGGTAGATGAGAGTATCTTTCCTCTGGAGTAACGCTTCTCATTTACGTTACTCTGAAGACCCTTTCAGCGCAATTCCTGTAATTCACATAGCAGTTGCGCGTAAACTTGCGCCAGAGTAACGATAATGCGCTGGCGTAACCCGACGCAAGTGGAAGTGGGTGTGATCATATGTAAATGATGGGCGGAGCCCGGCGCAGAGGCTTACGTTCAGCGCATCATCCACGGAGCATGCACAGTGAGTGCGGCTCCACTCGCCCCCTTGTGCGCATGCTCACAACTTCCGTCGGCACCACTTCCTGGGAAACGTCAGCGCAATGCGTTCCGCTGGGCGCTTAAAAGCGCTGGCGGAAACGCCATTCCGGCGCAAAAGTAGTTCCGTTTCCCCCCACCCCAGGGAAGATACTTTTGCACTGTAATGGCTGCTCCCGCTACCCCCAGAGAGAGGAGGAACCTCAACTTTAATACCCAGGAGGTCTCAGTGATTATCTCGGCTATGGAGACGGAGAATGAATTTCTCCATGGCAAAAAAAGCCGCAAGACCAGCCGGGAGAGGAAGCAGGGCATCCTGGAGTCGATTGCTGCCAGGGTCAATGTCCTGGGCTACTCCACCCGGACTGCTGGGGACATACAAAAGAAAATAAATGACCTGCGGCGCAAGGTGAGGGACAAGGTGGCCTCCATCAGGAGGTATGAGAGGGGCACAGGTGGTGGTCCCCCATGTCCTGTCACCCTGACCGCAGAGGAGGAGGTGGTTGCTCGCTGCCTGGAGAGGGAGCAGGTAGAGGGGGTCGCAGGCTATGACTCCGTGGAGGAAGGCACAAGGACAGGTAAGTGTTTTATAATCCCCTATTTGTTGTTTTGCATTTGGGGGGGGGGGGGACATGTGCCAAGTGTGTGGGACCACCAACATGTGTCTGCTTTGTGTCATCCACAGATGACGGAGCTGGGCCATCATCTGTCAGCCTGCATTCCACCCCATCCCCCCCACGCCATCATGTGCCCGAGCCACTGGGTGGTGAAGAGGTTGTGGAGGAGGAGAGTGGCCACACCACACCTGCCGAGGTGGTTGTGGAGGATCCTGCTGTGGTAGAGCAGGACTTTTCTTTGGTTTTGTCTGTCTCCTCCCCTTCTCCTGGCCCGTCTGTCGTCCCCTCCCCCATCCTTGGAAGCCCCTCAAGGGCGACTCCTTCCACCCGAGGACATCCATCTTCTGGCCCCAGGAAGGCGACCCAGAAGACCAGGGGGGTGTCTGATGGTGTCCAGGACCAGTTGGCGAGGGATCACGCCAGACAGACTGAACAAATGGGGGCCATAGCGGTCCACTTGCAGAAAGTGTCTGACAGCCTGGGCTCCGTTGCCAACCTCAGCAACGCAGTGCAGGATGTCAGCTCTAATTGCGCTGCAGTGGTCACCACTTTGGGGGAGGTGCAGGGGGATATCCAGCACCTCACTGCAGCCGTCCAGGCCAACACTGCTGCCATCCATGGGAACAGTGCTGCCATCCGGGAGCAGGGGAGGCTGAGTCGGCGGGCCCAGCATTACCAGGTGACCCGTCAGCTCCGGATGCAGGCCCAGACGAACAATTACCTTGGACGGATAGCCAGGGCCTTGGAGGGCACGCAGGCCACACCTGCCAGGAGTGGCCCACCTGGGGATCAGCCACCTCCAGATGCCCCCCCACCCCCACCCACTCCATCCAGGCAGCTGCGGAGCCAGAGAGGGGCCCCCAGAAGAAGCCCCCGGCATCCCCGATGAGGCCTTTTATTTTTTCTGGTTTTATATTATTGTTTTTGACATACTCAGGTCATGAGTTTATTTTTTATTTTTCTCAGGTTATGAGATTATTTTTCTTTTAATGATCAGGATATGATCTTTCTAATTTCTTTTTGTACTGCACACGGTCAGGAGTGCAGGGGACAGTGTGAATGGTGTGTGAATGTGAGAGGGTGGCACTCCTGAAAGTAAGGGGTGTCACCCTCGGCCGTGGTGGTGAAGTGAACCCCACGGCTGAATGAATCACGTGTGAAAGGTGTGTGAATGGACAGTGACATCATTGGGGCCTTGACGCTGGCGTTACTGCTCCCAACTCCTACATGCTGGACTTGGGCTAATCCAATGCGATGTGGATGTGGTGTGTGTGATCTAGGGACATCAGTGGTGTACACGCGTGCACTGTCTGTGTGATTAATGTTTTGGTTTAGTGTCCAAAGATGCCTACGGCGAGGACCCTCCTGACTGCTCTTCCATCAGCAGACTGGGTGTCCTCTGGCAGGGGGGGACTGTGTGGGTCGGGGGTCAGGTCATCACGTATGTCAATATGCAGGCCTTTTTTCATAGCAAAGTTATGTAGTATGCAACATGCACCGATGATCTGACACACAAAGGTAGGGGAATACAATAGGGCCCCCCCAGACTTATCCAGGCAGCGGAAACGGGACTTCAGGAGCCCAAATGTTTGCTCAACCACTGCACGGGTTTTGATGTGTGCTTCATTGTATTTTCTCTCTCCTCTGGTTTGGGGGTTCCGGAAAGGAGTCATTAGATGGGGTCCCAATGCATATGCAGAGTCACCTGTAAGGTAAAAGACAGGAGAATGTTAGTCATGCATGTGCCACTTCTGTTGTGCATCACGGGAGGGGATAGTCATGCCTGACTCCCTTGTCACTCACCAACCAGCCAGCTGTCCCCATACATGTTCTGGTTAAATTCTGCTGGGATGGGACTCTGACGGTATATGAAACTGTCATGGCTGGACCCGGGATGTTTGGCACGGACGTGCCATATGAGGCGTTGGGCATCAGCTATCACCTGTACGTTGATGGAATGCCAATGCTTCCGATTGCGGTATATGTGCTCTGTGGCACTGGGGGGCTGTAGGGCCACATGTGTGCAATCAATGGCCCCCACAGTGCGTGGGAATCTGGCAAGGTTGTAGAAATCTGTCATTGCCTTCTGCCGCAGCTCCTCAGTGGTGGGTCTGATGAACTGGTTGGACATGCGTCTGAGTATTGCAGGGACAACCTGGTGCACACATCTGCTTATGGAGGATTGTGACATCCCAGCCACCACTCCACTTGTACGCTGGAATGATCCACTTGCAAGGAAATGGAGTGTTGCCAGGACCTTCACCAGTGGCTGCACTGCTTGTGATCGGTGTGTTGGGCTGGTGATGTCATCCTGCAGGGTTGTGGTTAGTTCAAGTATTGCATCTGGGCTGAATCTGAAGAGGCGATACACCTCCTCATCCCCCATGCCAAAGAGGTTCATACGAGTGCGGTATATCCTCTCACGTGCCCGCCTTCTTGGTTCCAGGGGACCCATCAGTAGTTCTAGGACCACGAGTGCCCCTGGCATGTTGGCACACAGAGGTGTTGTCCTTGCAAGTGGGGGTGCTCAGCTAGCTCCTATCGTCGGTAACGCTGCTGTAACTGCTCTCCTGCTGACCTGTGACCGTCTGGAGTAAAGATAAAGCAGCCTTTTGTAGAAATAACTTTGCGCCGGACGGATCAGATACGCGCGGCGCATGTAGCCAGCGTATGGTGCTAATCCGTTCGTGAATTGTGAAAAATCCCTCATTTGCATATTTGCAGGGGAAATCAATGGGCGCGACTGATGCGCCCAGCGAAAATAAACGCTGACGATACTCTGGCGTCGGAACGTTCCGCCGGTCGCAAATGACCCGTTATTGGGCGCATCTAGTTTGGTGGGTACGGGCACATAGAAACGTCGGCGCATCAGCACAGTTACGCGGCGCATATCCAAATACTCCAGCGCAAGTGTTCGTGAATCTGGCCCATAGTGTAGAATGCAATATTCCAGCAGTGTAGCAGCAACAATCTTTTTTCATGTTTTTTGGTATGAAAAATTGTGGTTTCTATGGTCTAAGTATATATACATTTGTACTAACAGTCCTCATTTTACTAAGATGCAATAACTTAAAAATAAAAAACACACAAAGCTTGTGTGTAAATTCAAACTTAAAAAAAAAAAAAACATCAATTGCAGCCACTGTGCCCATCAAACGTAACTACTGTGCCCATCATACGCAGCCACTGTGCCCATCAAACGCAGCCACTGTGCCCATCAAACGCAGCCATTGTGCCCGTCAAACGCAGCCACTGTGCCCATCAAACCCAGCCACTGTGCCCAGCTACTGTACTCATCAATTGCTGACACTGTGCTCATCAATTGCCGCTACTGTGCCCATCAATTGATGCTAGTGTTCTCATCAATTGATGCCAGTGTGCCCATCAACTGCCGCCAGTGTGCCCATCAATTGATGCCAGTGTTCTCATCAATTGCTGCCAGTGTGCCCATCAACTGCCGCCAGTGTGCCCATCAATTGCTGCCAGTGTGCCCATCAATTGCTGCCAGTGTGCCCATCAATTGCTGCCAGTGTGCCCATCAACTGCCGCCAGTTTGGATTTGGCCTGAAGAAAAGGTGGCAAGCCTAGTCCCAGTAAAGAAATATAAGTTTATTTAAGACAAAAATCATCAATATCAGTTTTCGAATTTCGAAAGAATTTTCTTTCGAAAATCGTATGAAAGAATTTCCGTTGGTATATTCGCACCGTTAGTGGGCTGCAGCAACAGTCGATTTTTGTGCGGCAAACAAATTTGAAAAATCCGACATGTTGGGAATTTTTTTAAAGACAAACGATTTTCTGATCAATGATGGGAGAATCGTGCGAGAAATGCGCTTGTGCAAGAAAAGAATATTCCAGGAGAGAAACGAATATTCCCGGCAACATGAAGGTTTGGTCGGCTGAATTTCGAAAATCAGTCAGTAGCGGCGGAGGCGATCGGGTGTGTTCGGCTCCTCTGCTGGGATACGAGTGAGGAAAAAATGTCCCTCACTCGTCCCCACAGCTCTGCTGGGCGGAAGTGACGTCAAAACGTCAGTCCCGCCCAGCGTCTTAAAGAGACTTTTTTTTTTTTGGTCATTTGAAAAATGACATTTTACATTTTTTTTTGCATTTAAGCCTAAATATGAGATGTGAGGTCTTTTTGACCCCAGATCTCATATTTAAGAGGACCTGTAATGCTTTTTTCTATTACAAGGGATGTTTACATTCCTTGTAATAGGAATAAAAGTGATATTTTTTTTCTTTTTATTTCAGTGTTAAAAATTGGTAAAATCAATTAAAAATAAATACGAAAACAAACAAAAACATTTTTTAAATCGCCCCGTCCCAACGACCTTGCGCGCAGAAGCGAACGCATACGTGAGTAGCGCCCGCATATGAAAACGGTGTTCAAACCACACAAGTGAGGTATCGCCGCGATCGTTAGAGCGAGAGCAATAATTCTAGCCCTAGACCTCCTCTGTGTCTCAAAAAATGCAACCTATAGAATTTTTAAAACGTCGCCTATCGAGATTTTTAAGGGTAAAAGTTTGACGCCATGCGACGAGCGGGCGCAATTTTTAAGCGTGACATGTTGGGTATAATTTTACTCGACGTTACATTATATTTCACAATATGTACAAAAATTGGGCCAAATTTATTGTTGTCTTATTTTTTTATTTAAAAAAGTGAATTTTTTCCCAAAAAAAGTGCGCTTGTAAGACCGCTGCGCAAATACAGTGTGAAAAAAAGTATTGCAATGGCTGCCATTTTATTCTCTAGGGTGTTAGAAAAAAAAATATATATAATGTTTGGGGGTTTTAAGTAATTTTATAGCAAAAAAAAATGTTTTAGTCTCGTAAACACCGAATCTGAAAAACAGGCTCGGGGCTTAAGTGGTTAAGATACATCTTCACTTGGAAAACCAAGGGAAGCCCTAAATGTGGAGGAAATTAAATGCTTTCGTGTATAGAGTCAAAACTAGGGTGAGGCCCATGTTGAATCTATAAAGGAATAGTTGGCAAGTATGCATTTGCATAGATTGTTTAACATTTCAAGACCTTTTGCAGAACCTCTTTCCCTAAGGCCCCTTTCACACTGGGGCGGGAGGATCGGTGGCGGTAAAGCGCCACTAATTTTGAGGGTAGCAATTGCAGCGATATGTGACCGCTAGCGGTGCGATTTTACCCCCACTAGCGGCTGAAAAAGGCATAATTCTACCCACAATGCGCCTCTGCAGAGGCGCATAGCCGGCGGTATAGCCACAGTTTTCCATTGCTTTCAATGGGAAGGAGCGGTGGAGGAGCAGTAAACACACAGCTCCTTACCGCTCCAAAGATGCGACTAGCAGGACTTTTGGAGCAGTCCTGCTAGCACACCGCCCCAGTGGGAAGGCCTTAGGCTTTCCCACTGGAGAAACATCAACTGCTGCCCCGTTCCAGCCAATGCCTGTACCCCCACAGAGGGAGCCATCGAATCTTCCCTGGAAACCCTACATAATATTATCTACAGAGGCCGGGTCCCTGATCGCCCCGGCACCTCTCTACTTGCCACTTACCTTTCCTCTTTCTGCTATATTGTCACAAAAGTATCCAGGTACACCTGGCTGAAATCTCCCAACAAACCCTAATTTGCAGGAACTATACTCCCTTCTCGATCCCAATCGCTGGTACTCCAGGGGGGTTAAATATTTATGCCACCTGTACAATGCCCAGGGCTTTAAATCTTTTTCTCAGCTACGTTTAGACTACCTATTTTATTACTACCAGCCAGGCCCAGTGCCCAGTTTGGCTCCCTGGATGATCCCACTGACCTGCCCCCATTGGAAAAACTGCTCAGACAGTAAGACCCCACTAAACTTGTCTCCACCTACTATGCAGCCCTGAGGCCGCGTACACACGGCAGAGATCCTCGACGGGCAGAACACATCGTTCCGCCCGTCGAGGCTCTCTGCCGGCCGTCGAAATCGGCGACCCGCCCGTCGGGAATGGCAACCAGCCATTCATCCAGGTGGGCCGTCGAGGAAATAGAGAGCGTGCTCTCTATTTCTGCTCGACGGGCTTCCCGACGGGAAGCTCGCCGAGACCGTACACACGGCCGAGGTCCTCGCTGGAATGCACATTCCAGCGAGGTTCTCGCTGGTTTTCAGCGAGAACCTTGGTCGTGTGTACGGCGCCTCATGACTGACTTTAACCCCAGGTTTTACAAAGCTCAGGTAAAGTGGACCTCCCTGGTAGACGAAGACTGGTCAGAATTTAGTGATACGTATAAAAACTCTGTTATTGCTTCCCGGAACTGCAACATACAGGTCAAAATTTTCCATCAAACCTACCTCACTTCAGCTAGGTTACACAAGATGGGTCTCCTGCCCTCGGCTGCCTGTCTCTGCGGCTGTGGCCAAGAGGCTGATTTCTGATCATGCCCGGTAGTCCGGGACTTCTGGGAAGAAGGCGCTAGGCCTCCCAAACATAATCCACCCCAAGAACTGCCCATTAGGCATTTTTGGCAAATTACACCTATCATCACATGCCAAGAGACTGCTCCGTATACTCTTCTTCTATGTTAAAAAAGCAATTTTACTGTCCTGGAAGGGCACTCAGACCTCTCTGAAATCCCTCTGGTTAAAACTTATTAATGACACTATCCCACTGTATAAACTTACTTTTGAACTCTGGAAACGGAACAAAACCTTCCACAAAATTTGGGGTAGATAGTTGGCTAGTCCGCTAACCCTCTCCCAGCACTGATTGTAGTACTCTTGCTTGACCATTGATGGGCCGTGCCTCAGGGATCTCTAATGTCTAGACCTCTGCTTTTGCTATATCCAGGTATTATACCTGATCCTTTTACCACTGTGCCTACTTTATATTTTGCACTGATGTCAGTTTATTTTTTTATGTTTGAGTGTATTGCCTAATGTATTGTATTGCCATATTGCCTAATGTTTATGACCAGGTTGTTTGGTGGTATTGTTTTTTTTGTATGCTTCTTTCTGTTTGTTGGTTTGTCTTAGGCCGCGTACACACGATGAGACATGTCCGCTTAAACAAGTCCAACGGACCGTTTGCAGCGGACATGTCGCAACGGATTTTGTGTACATGCCATCGGACGAAAATCCCCTCGATCTGAGGACGCGGTGACGTGGCGGTGACGTTGACGCCGCCACGTCACCAAACCCGGAAATAAAATGCTTCCGCTCATGTGTCGAATCCATTCGACGCATGCGCGGACAGTTCTGTCCGCTGGTTAGTGTACTAACCAGCGGACAGATCCGACGGATCTGTCCGCTAGCCCGTACACACGATCGGAGATGTCTGCTGAAACGGTCCGTCGGACCTAATAAACCTAATAAAAATATCTTTAAAAAAAAGCTTTTAAAAGGGGCAGTTCTGATAAGTTTGTTGATTTGCTGTAGCATGCACATTGGCTCCTGCAGTTGCCTAATGTTGGCGCACGAGACACCATATCCACAGCACTGATAGCACATGAACCTCTCTGGCAACTGTAGGTGGATCACGCGAGTGATGGAAGAGTTTTTGTAATCCATCTCCCATATTCAAGGTAGTATACCCTAGACCAGGTGTCTCCAAACTGCAGCCCAAGGGCCAGATGTGGCCCTTTGCTAGCCTTTATCTAGCCCTTTGCTAGCCTTTATCTAGCCCTTGGGGCACTATTCCTCCCACTGACACCAACAACGGGGCACTATTTCTTCCACGATACCAATGATAAAATACTATTCTTCTTACTAATTGGGACACTACTCCTACTGACCACAAACCCTAAGGCCAAATTTATTCTCACTCATGCCAGGCTAATGCCAGGCTCGTGACATTTTCATCCCCTGCTGGCAACAATCTGGCTCTCCTCAAGTTTGAAGGACAATAAACTGGCCCTTTGTTTGGAAGGTTTGGAGACCCCAGCCCTAGACCAAACTCAAGACTCCAGAACCATCACATGCATTACACAACATTTGGTGTACTGATGGCAGGATAAAGATAAGTGGAAGAAATGCGGACAATGTCTCAAACCAAGTTTTATGTCTACAATATGCATTTCAGAGCATAGAGAATACAGACCCGGATATGTACATACATTCTTGGAAATGCACAAAAGGAGATTGTGCTGGATGCATTTGAGGATGATGCTGAAGGACTATTCCAACAATAGACAAGACAACAAATGAGGCAGGTTGTTCTATTCCCCTAGGAAACAGATTGTCAAATTAAATCAACAACAGCAGCATAAACATCCTGTGGATGGCCAACTCCCTGCAAAACTGGCATGTGGCTCTGAGAACATCCTATAAAGGGCTTCCACAGTGTCACAGTAACTATCTGCAAGGCTCTGTGATCAAAGGCAGCTCTAGGCTTTGTGTGGCCTTAGGCAAAATTTAGACATGAGGCCCCCACTCGCATCCCCAAAATGGAAAAAAATTCAAGCAAAAAAAATGGTTTCAGAAAGATGCACGGATCTAGCACACAGGTGATCAGCACCACTTCTAGGGCACCCTCCTCACCCATCAGATATATGCAGCCAATATAACATCTGGGACCCAGCAAGGTGACAGTAGGGAACAGAAAACACAGGGCAGCACTGGAGGTGGTGGCACGCCATCCTGGAGATTAATCACAGGCAAATTAGGTGGCCTTGAGGCCCCTGTGCGTGTGAGGTCTTAGG
Organism: Rana kukunoris; assembly: GCA_029574335.1. NCBI lineage: Eukaryota > Metazoa > Chordata > Amphibia > Anura > Ranidae > Rana > Rana kukunoris. The sequence continues at coordinate 488,267,776 of CM056051.1, read as the reverse complement.
CGGCCGCCTAATTTGCCTAATTAAAGAGCCGCCTCTGTCTGTGGTAGTAACTACCCCTCAAATTCTTTTTTGGATCTCTTGAACATGGTCATGTCCATACAACTAGATTTAATAAACCAGGAACAATGCAAAATAGAAAAAGATCAGCTGGGTGTTGCCAATCTAATGTGTGTGTTCAAAAAAAAGTCTCAAAATTTCAGAATGGTAGATGAACATGTATTTACCATTGCATTGTGAGTACTCGAATCCCAGTGATACTGCTTTGTATCCTTCTTGACAACTGCATTTGATAGAGCCTTTTGTCGAGTTACAGATCCCCTTCAATCCACAAATTTTGAAGTTACCTCTACATTGTTTTATAACTGTAGTACAGAGGGATGACAATAATATACAAAAAAATGACATTCATTTTGAGTTCAGTACACTTATCCAGTGAGAAAAAAGGGAACCACGCCAGATGGATTAGTAATCACCCAGACAGCCTTGATGCATGCGTGCAGATTAGAACGGTGGTGGATTATTTAAGCAAATCGACATCCAAAACCTTTTTCTACCTTTGGCTAGAATAGGAAAAGGTTAAAATCCCTATCAGGGTTTTAAATTGTCCATGTGTCCCATTCAAGAGAATTTACTTTACGTCCTATCTGTAGATAATTCAAAGGGGGCGGCTTGTATTTAAATTAAGCACGCCCCCGCGCCGATCGAACTGCGCATGCGTAAAAATAGCCCAGTGCGCATGCTCCAACTCACGTGGGAAAACATCAATTAACCCGTCGTGAGCGTCATTTACGCAAATCCCTATTTGCGAACGACTTAGGAAAACAACGTAAACGACGGAAAAAGACGATGCTGTCCCGAGGCCATACTTAACATGGCATACGATGGACCTTCGTAAACTTACCCCTCATATAGCAGGGGTATGTTTACGCTTACGGAAACAACGGAAACGACGACGCTGTGGCGCAAAAACGTTCGGGAATCGGCGTATCAATTTCATTTGCATAGTCAAATGAGAAATCGACGTAAATGCCACCTAGCGACATTACATTTAGGATCCGATGGTGTAAGATTATTACGCCAGTCGGATCTTAGCGTAAATCTGGCGTATCATGTTTTTTGGATAGAAAACAATGATACGCCGGTGGGAAATTTGAATTACGCCGGTGTATCTGTAGATACAGGTGAAAACAGGACTGTAAGCTAACTATTTTTTTTAGTGACAGGAGCTTTGATTGGCGTTCAGAGAGCTTTAACAAAGCGTGTTTTGAAGCAAGTGCAAACTAGCCCATACAGCTGACTTCTTCCCTTATTTGAGTTTAAGTAATTCAGGTAGGAGTGGATTTCTAATTGTTTATTCATCTTTATCTTAATGCAAAATTACAGAACTATTTTAGCGCAAGCAAACATATGGATTAGTCACACGGGTTAGTGTTACTGGTTAACATGTTAAAGGGAAGCAGTAGTTAGATTTGTCTGTTTCTAATTAATCAGCTAAAGATGAAATAGCTGAATAGGTCTAAAATACACCCGCAGCAAAATGATGCTATGGAGGGGCATACACCTTCCTGCTCTGTCCAGCATATAAGCTCAATTGGCAGCTTCGGCTTACCGAGGCAGCAAACAAATGTTTAGGCACTGTTGGTCTTTCTTAAGTCTTCCCTATACTGTATCTCCCTTGTACTGCACAGTGCTCACATTTTACATATTCAACATCCTTTGTTGGCTTTCCTGGGTCTGACCTACTGGTTTTGTGCATTATAAAAGGGACAGGGGTCCAGACACGAGAAAGCGGGAGCCGGAGAATGCATACGGGGTTATGGAAAGTCTATGGTTGCTGTTACCATTGTCGAAATCTGCCCTGTTGGTCTGCTGCAAATACCGTGTCCAGGATGACAATTTAGGCACATCTACAAACATAGAAATCAAGCGCTCTTTGGAAGGAGTGAGAATGCTACGATGCTAGATTGGGAAGTCTTCTATATACACTAACAAGTAAATAAACAAAATGCCTGCATATAAAAGAACGGGTGTAGGCGTGTGGAGGGATAACAAGTTCCAGGATTAGAACAGATTGTTCATATAAAAGAGTTCGGGCCAAAAGGATCACGTTTATATTGTCATAGAGAAAAAAATAAAACTGATGCTGAGGGGGCTGCCAGCTTGTCGAGAAGAAGCAAATCTGAAAGCATAAAAAGAACAAAGAAAGCGGCGCCCTCTAAGCGTAGTATTACATTTATTAGGAATGAATAAACAAATAAATTCATATGAGATGGGTACTCACAAACATGCATGATTTTGGGGCGTATCAATACAAAGTCATCCGTGTATGGGATCCCGGATAGATGAGGTCCGCTGGAAGTGATGGTAGTAATTCTCTCGGCAAGGAGAAGCACTCAGCACATACACATGTGCCGGAGGAATCACCTGCCGAGTGCTTCTCCTTGCCGAGAGAATTACTACCATCCTACCATCACTTCCAGCGGACCTCATCTATCCGGGATCCCATACACGGATGACTTTGTATTGATACGTCCCAAAATCATGCATGTTTGTGAGTACCCATCTCATATGAATTTATTTGTTTATTCATTCCTAATAAATGTAATACTACGCTTAGAGGGCGCCGCTTTCTTTGTTCTAATTAAGACACATCTGCCTCCAGGACTCTGCGAGAGCCTGAAGGAACTGCTGAGACCTGCAGTCTGCCCTGAAGATGCCAATTCTGGATACTAGCACTATGAACTCTGCCAAAGTTGGATTCTTCCTTGAGCAGGTATGCTGAGGCAGCCACAAATTTAACCTAAAGTAGAAAAAGCGAGAGAAAATCCCTGCAAATTAAGGGAATCCCATAGTAATTGCAGTGAGGGACATCATGTCAGCACTCCTTCCGCAGTGGTCTGGCTCCTAGCAATGTAGTGATCTGTCTCAGCAATGCTGAGGTGCTTATCCTGTACACAGGTACAGAAGGTAAAGAATTAAGTAAAGTGCATGCATGAAGTCCGTGCTAGGTGTGCGTGGGGACTCCATATCATTACTGGGAGTGAGGTAGCGGTGGTGGATAGGTGGAGAGGGCAAGGGATCTGCGTGTCCCTCCTAATGCTGCATACACACTGTTGAAATTTTGGATGGAAAAAGTCAGATTCAACAGACTTCTCTTTCTACACATCTGGTTAAGAAGCCAGTAGATGAATGTAAACAATGCCTTGGACTTTGGTGATGCAAACTAGGTAAACATAGAGATTTGAGGGGGCAGGATGGGCTACATCTGCCTAGAGTGGTGATGTGGTGGAGCTTTTCATCAGATATTCCGACCGTGTGTATGCCCCATCTGACTTTTTCCATCGGAAATTCCGACGGACCTAAATAGAGAACAATTGGAAAATCCGCTCGTCTGTATGGAATTCCGGAAAAAAAACACGCATGCTCGGAGTTGTACTTCACCGCATTCTTGACGCTCGGAATTTGGTGTGACCTAGTGTATGGAAGACAGCTTGAGCGGAATTCCGTCGGAAAAACCATCCGAGTTTATTCCGACGGGAAAACCGGTCGTGTGCACAGGGCATAAATGCACAAGCAACTGTGGTGATGTTTGATATATTGAGAGAGTCTAATCAAGCTTATTTGTCTGTTCAAAGTAAAGGTACCCCATGTGTAAAGTAGTGACTGCAAGCAAAGTGCCTAGCGCAGCCCAGAAGAACCCATCCTGGGGTAGGCCCCTCATGTGACCCATTCTTGTTGCCCAACGAGGAGGGAAACTTGGAGGACATGACAACCTCTCCATCACCCTTTCCCTTACAGACTGCTATTATGACAATAAAACACAAGTAATGAACTATGTACTGACAATTTTTATATCAGTTGTATTTCTTTCAAATCTAGAAGTTATTTAAAGAATAAAGACATTTTTACACAAAGTTTACATTTTCTCGCCACCACTCTAGGCAGATGTAGCCCATCCTGCCCCCTCAAATCTCTATGTTTACCTAGTTTGTATCACCAAAGTCCAAGGCATTGTTTATATTCATCTACTGGCTTCTTAAAGGAACACTAAAGGTTCGTTTTTTATTAGATCAAATGATTGCTGCAAGCTAGAGCATTTTAATATCACTTACCTAATTTTTCCTTTTGACCTCCAAAATACAGTAATCCAGGTTTGAAAATGCCATTTCCTGTCTCTCCTCTTCTTGCTTTCCACCAGCACCTGCATGGTGGAAAGCAGAATGTGCTCACCCCCTCCCTATGACCTCAGCCCTGCGTGAAGATGCTCTTTTAACCCTCACAGGCATGGAGACTAAGCCTAATGGGAACTGTATTTCCCATTAGGCCGTGATGTAGCAAGAATGAATGTGCACCGCAAACCAGGAAGTCAGTGAGAATAACAATTCAGGAGTGACAGAGGTGAATAAAACGACTCGATTTTTAACAGGTATCAAACTAGTTATACTGCAAAACATTACTTTTTACTTCATCAGCTACTGTCAGACTTTAATTTAAAAGGAAAATATTTTTGTCTTTACAACCCCTTTAACCAGATGTGTAGAAAGAGAAGTCTGTTGAACCTGGAAATCAGCTCCTATCCATCTGCTGACCCTATGGGGCCTGGAAAATGGATCTGCTCTTAATCCTCTGCTAGTCTCACAAACAACGCAGATGCAGACATCAGGCCAAGAAAGGAGAAATGCACATACTGTAATGCCGCATACACACGATTGGAAATTCCGACAAGAAAACGTGGATTTTTTCAGACGGACTGTTGGCTCAAACTTGTGTTGCATACACACGGTCACACACAATTCTGACCGTCAAGAACTCGTGACATACAACACTACAACGAGCTGAGAAAAATTAAAGTGGATGTAAAGCCACTCTCATCCTTTCTAAACTACTGCCATAGTGCTGATCTATAAGGATATAGATGCCTCCTGCATGTATCCTTACCTGTCAAATGTCTCCCCTCTCTCTGTTATAAGAACTGAAAAACTGCAGATTCTGTGGGTGGATCTGTTGTCTGGAGCTCTGTGGGTGGAGTCGTGATGTCAGTAGACTCCCCGCCCTCCTCTACACTCCCCTTGCCAACATGCTTTTTCTCCTGTGTATTCCTTACACTAAATTCTGCTATGATCACTAACATCCAGTCAAATCCAGAAAAGTAACCACATGACTTCAGAAAAGGAGTGGGGGTGGGAATTAAAAAATAATGCCTGTCTCCAAGCTAGTGCATGAGATATGTAAATAACCTGTCACTCACAGCAAGGGGGCGGAACGGACCAAGGTTTTTCTCTGTAAGTCTGTTTTATTTCACTGAACAATAAAAGAGGACTGTTCATGGCTGGATTAACTCTGTGTGGCAAGACTGGGCACAGATGATAGGAAATCTTGTACACTACATTGTGACATCAAATAAATAAATAAATAAATAAATAAATAAATGTTCGGGTTTACATCCACTTTAACCACTTAACCCCCGGACCATATTGCTGCCCAATGACCAGAGCACTTTTTGTGATTCGGCACTGCGTCGCTTTAACTGACAATTGCGCGGTCGTGCGACGTGGCTTCCAAACAAAATTGGTGTCCTTTTTTCCCCACAAATAGAGCTTTATTTTGGTGGTATTTGATCACCTCTGCAGTTTTAATTTTTTACCCTATAAACAAAAATACAGCGACTATTTTGAAAAAAATTCAAATTTTTTACTTTTTGCTATAATAAATATCCCCCAAAAATATATAAAAAAAACTTTTTTTCCTCAGGTTAGGCCGATACGTACTCTTCTACATATTTTCCGTAAAAAAAACAAAAAAAAAACGCAATAAGCGTTTATTGATTGGTTTGCGCAAAACTTATAGCGTTTACAAAATAGCGGGTAGTTTTATGGCATTTTTATTAATTTTTTGTTTTTACTAGTAATGGCGGCGATCAGCGTTTTTTTTTAGTACTGCAACATAATGGTGGACACTTCGGACACTTTTGACACATTTTTGGGACCATTGCCATTTTTTTAGCGATCAGTGCTATAAAAATGCATTGGATTACTATAAAAATGAAATTGTCAGTGAAGGGGTTAACACTAGGGGGCAGGGAAGGGGTTAAGTGTGTTCCTGGGTGTGTTCTAACTGAAGGGGGGTGGACTCACTAGGGGAAATCACTGATCTTTTGTTTATACATTGTATGAACAGAAGATCAGCATTTCCCCCACTGACAGGGCCGGGAGCTGTGTGTTTACACACATAGCTCCCGGTCCTCGCTATGTACCGAGCAATCGCGTGTGCCCGGCGGCGATCGTGCCCGCCGGGCACGCGCACGGGACTCAGGGGCGAGCGCGCCGGCAACGTTAAAAGTTCCTGTACACTTTATGCTGGTTATCTGTCTTTGTGCATGTCCTACAGTTGAAAGAGCAGTCTCTTTTTTTTCCTGCCCTGGTTGACTAGAACCCACCCACATCAGAGTCCAGGTAAGGCATTCAACAGTTATAAAAAAAAGAGGAGAATGTGGTGTCAGAGACACCGCTCAGCCACTCAATCGGTATAAAAGCTGTTGTTGGCAGTGCCATTCTGAAGGACTGACTGAATGGCAGCTGATGGACACAATAACAGTTCTTAGTACTGAACACAAACACAATATAATACCCAGTTATGATCTTAAGCCAAGTAAATTGATATGTAGCCTGTCAAGCTGTAGAATTGCACACCCCTGTGGAATGACGTCAAACTATGGTACCTAAAAATCTTAATAGCCTTTACAAGTTACCAGTGTAGAGTTACACAGGAGGTCTGGCACATGAATTATTGCTCTGGCGTTCTTGGCGATACTCCACATGTGTGGTGGGATCATTGGCCCGGATTCACATACATCGGCGCACATTTATGCCGCTGTAGCGTATCTCTTTTATGCTACAGCGACGCAGCGCAGAGAGGCAAGCATGGAATTCACAAAGCAAATGCTCCCAACTCTGCGCCGGCGTAGTGTATATTTCGTAGGTGTAAGCCGGCGTAAGTGGGCTGGAAGTGGACATGTTCCATGCTAATGAAGCGTGACCCCATGCAAATGATGGGCCGGGCGCCAGACAAGTACTTAAAACTAACTGCACATGCGTCGAGACGTGGATGTATCCCTGTGCGCATGCGCACAACCACGTCAGAACAACTGCCTAAGATACGCCGGATCACTGTGTACGCCGTGAACGTAACCTATGCCCAGTCAGACCCACGTCGGCCCATATTCACAGACGTCCAACGTACTATACGTAGGCTTGTGTTCCCTGGTCCATACCTTTGCATGGGTTGCGCCTCATCTATGGGGAATAACTTTACGCCGGGCGTAAAACTTACGCAAATAGCGTATATCATGTGCGGGGCGCAAGTACGTTCGTGAATCGTGATATTTCCCTCATTTGCATATTTGAATGCCTAATCAATGGAAGAAGCAACATACGTCCAGACCATATTTGCGCCCACGCCACGCCGGCATAAGTTAGATACGTCGGGGTAGGATGGCCTATTTTTTGGCATATCTTTGTTTGTGACTGTGGCGCACACATACGCCGGGCGCATATTTACGCTACGCCGGGAAAAGGTGAGTTACGTCGGCGTAAGTGCTTTGTGAATCGGGGCCATTGTTTTCATACACGTGTGGGACTTACATGTGCATTCGCATTTGCATGTGAGCGCAGGGTGGCGAACTTTAAACTTTTTTATTTTCTTCTTTTTTTTTTTACACGGCACCTTTATTTTATTTATTTATTATTATTAACCCCATATCTCTACTCTAGACTCCAAAGCATCTGATCAAACTGAGATTGATTTGATCATATTATTTTGTTTTTTATAGAGTCTATAGAGACTATTTAAAACTCTAATGCTGCTTACACACGATCGTTTTTCGGCATGAAAAAAACAACGTTTTAAAAAAATGTCATTTAAAACGATTGTGTGTGGGCTTTACATCATTTTTCGGGTTCTGAAAAACGACAATTTTTTTTTCCGAACATGCTGCATTTTTTAACAACGTTTTAAACAATGTCGTTTTTCGGGTTGTAAAAAATGATTTTATGTGGGCTAAAATGACGTGAAAATCCCGCGCATGCTCAGAAGCAAGTTATGAGACGGAAGCATTCGTTCTGGTAAAACTACTGTTCGTAATGGAGTAAGCACATTCATCACAATCTAACAGACAGAAAAGCGCGAATCGTCTTTTACTAACACGGAATCAGCTAAAGCAGCCCAAAGGGTGGCGTTATCAGCATGGAACTTCCCCTTTATAGTGCCGTCGTACGTGTTTATACGTTACCGCGCTTTGCTAGAGCATTTTTTTTTTAAATGACCGGGTGTGGGCAACGTCGTTTAATAATGAAGTTGGAAAAAACTTAGTTTTTTCGACATGCTGAAAAATTACTTTTTTTTTTCATGCCGAAAAAACGATCGTGTGTACGCGGCATAACTCCTGGGCTTGGACTTGCACTTTTTGTGGGTAGAGATAGCGTAGGAATAGGATGCCCATCTGATAGGGGCAATGCTTAGAGACAGTGAAATGTTCCAGTGGAGTAAGGACCATGCAGGGACTACGTCTGCCTCTTCTAGGAAAACCTTCTCTTTTAGGTATGGACCATCAGGCCATATTCCTTCTTGCTACAGACGCTGTCTGCATCTTTCATTTGTCAAACCGCTGTTCTATAGCTGTCACATGGCTCCGGACAGGTGTGCTCCCCCGTTGGGCCTGTTTGTACATGCTGAACCTTTCTACAAAATGTTACTGTGACAGAACCGCTTGGCACCCCAACTGGGTGCCTCCTGCCCCCCAAACTGTTCTTTGCAGACCCAGAGCTAATACCAGTCCTGTTACCCCAATCATCGGTCCGGATTCACAGCCAACGGCGCATCTTTGTGCGGGCGTAGCATATCTTCTTTACGCTACGCCGGCACAACGTTGAGAGGCAAGCATGCTATTCACAAAGAAGTGGGCGTGATATATTAAAATGAAGCGTGACCCCATGCAAATGATGGGCTGAGCTTCAAAAAACGAACTGCGCATACGTCGTTTCTTGGACGCATCCCAGTGCGCATGCTCACAGTCACATCGAAATAGCTGCCTAAGATACATCAATACACTGCCTATGACGTGAACGTAACCTACGCACAGCCCTATTCCCGTAGTACTACGTAAACGACGTAAAATACGATGGCTGTTCCCTGGTCCATAACTTTGGATAAGTTGCGCCTCCTCAATTAGGAATAACTTTACGCCGGACGTAACCCTTACGAAAATCGCTTAAAACATGCGCCGGACGCAAGTACGTTCGTGAATCGGCATATCTTACTCATTTGCATATTTAACATGGGTACGCCGAATGCGTCTAGCGTAACTATGCGCCCACGATACGCCGGCGTAAGCAAGTTACGTCGGGTGGCTGAAGCCTTGCTTTTCGACATATCTAGCTTGGTGAATCGGCGCAAAGATGCGACGGCGCACATTTGCACTTACGACGGCGTATCTTTAGATACGTCAGCGTAAGTCCGACATGAATCCGGGCCATCGTTCACAGACAAGATGTGAGGTAAACTCCAAAGGAATGAGACTTTATATACTTTATACCCCACAGGAGGATATGTCCCTCCTGATCATATTACCCTAACAATACAAACTGTAAACAGGAACACAATCAACATAGTTAAAGCGGATCTCCACCCTAAAGTGAAGATCTGCTGATCGGAACCCTCCCCCCCTCCGGTGTCACAATTGACACCTTTCAGGGGGGGAGGGGGGTGCAGATACCTGTCTAAAGACAGGTATTTGCACCCACTTCTGGCCCGCAGTCTCGGGCAAAAGTCGTTTTTTTTTGCGACATCCCGTCTCCCCCCCGTTGTGTGCTGGGAACTCTCGGCTCCCAGCACACAGCGGGAGCCAATCGGCGGGTGCAGCGCGACTCGCGCATGCGCCGTAGGGAACCGGGCAGTGAAGCCGGAGCGCTTCACTTCCTGGTTCCCTCACCGTGGATGGAGGGGGGAGCAGCAGAGAGACGAGCGAACGCTCGTCCTCTGCTGTGGACGCCGCTGGACTCCAGGACAGGTAAGTGTCCTAATATTAAAAGTCAGCAGCTGCAGTATCTGTAGCTGCTGGCTTTTAATATACTTTTTTAATGGGCCATCCGCTTTAAGTTAATTAAACAACTAGCCACATGGGTCACTCAGTGCCCAAACCCCTCCACCCTGGATCTAAAGTACACAGCACATTGTAAGCATAAACATCCCACAATGGTTCAATAACAAGGTACAGTGGTCACAATATTAATCACCTGTTCAAGAGATGAGCAGACTGACAGAAACAATAGGCGACTTAATTATCAACATTTAATAAAGAGAATGACATCTGCTCTGAATCCAAAGTAAAAATACTTCAAGGGTCCACCAGGCACAAACCTCCCAAAGGATAGTGCTCCCTTAAAACCCAAGGCCCATAGTGTAGGCAAGAGGCTATGCTGCAGTCCCCACCAAAAGCCTCTGTCCCGGGTTGAATTTGTCACAATTGCTATTGCCAAGCTAAACTTTGTGTATTTCTCTGCCCACGGCACAACGCTTCACCTAACCCACAAGTGGCTGCTACGGGGGTAGCTTTACAGTAGAATTTTAACCTGCCAAAAGATTAACATAGCTACATAGTCCATTGCCGACCCACAGTGCAACCGACACATAAGAGCTCAGCGGCTCAAAGGCTGCCTCAGAAGATTCAAGGGAAGCCTACACTGAATCCAGAGTAATCCTTCCCCCCACCCTCTGGGCTATGCAGTATACATCCTACTCTGTGCCTGTAGCTGTACAGCCACAAACATAGGGTACCCAAGGGAGACCTGTACCGCATCTGCCCTGTTGCACAGTGATGGCCATAGGAGTAGGCACTGCATCCATTGAGACCCATCATCCACTCTTTGAGCCACCCAGTGTACCCTTTACACTCCACCAGCCTGTTTGTTATCTTTATCAAGTTGCCACCAGTGACCCAGCCTACCACTGTCATTGCAGTGGCCCAATCCTGTTCTTTATCAAGCTGTCACAGTGAGATCAGAGTACTCTCTTCACTGCCACCATCTGTCAGCTTTACCTAAGGAACTGGCAAGAGAGTCATTGACCCACTTCAGTGTTATTTTGTTGCATAAGGCATACTTTAAACAAGTCACACTCATCCCCTTCAGCCAGTTAGGCTGCCCAATGGCCCTTTCAATCTGCCTGAATCCTCCATAGTCCTTCAGCCTGGCTACACAACCACCCAGTCAACTCCCCTGCACCATAAGTTACAGTGCATAATTGACAACTTCTACCACTACTACTATGTGAGTGGGGTGATTGACTCTTATCAAGAGCACCAATGACCCCAGGGCCCCAACATAGCCAGCAAGCGAGCAAATATAAACATTAAAGACTATACATAAATTCTGTTTAGTCGTTGCATATTGCTTCAGTTTGCAAAAAGGGACATAGGCTTAGCTTACCCATAAAAGGTACACCCAGGCAATTTAGCCACATTTTCTTGCTACATCTACCACTCTGTTGCCTGTTTGTTGATTGCTTGTGGTAAAGAGTACAGTGTATGTTATTTGAGTCAAGGTACAATTCTTTTCTTTTTGAGTACATTTCTAGTGCATTGTATGGGTTTATCATGTAATGTACTGCTATATTTTGTGCATATGTTTCTTAAGAAATATACCCTGTTATCCACTATATGGTCTCAAGCCTGATCTCAGAGTGACCTTCAATTTCTGCAAAATTGCAAGACCCACATTGACTAAAGGGGTACAACTTGGGATGTCAGAGGGGTTGAAGCCTTTTGCAAAGTCAAGGCATGAACAAAGCACCTAATACTATCAGCGGGTCCTACAGGGGTAGCGCTACAATTCCCTGCCAGGACATTCACATGCATGCACACCTGACTGGTTGTTAGATTTATCCCACCCTTTTCCAGTCTGGATGCGGCTCTACAGGGTATGGCAAAAGTGTAATACTAAGGCACATTCAGGTATTTACACTGCTTGGATTTGAAAACATAAAAATAAAAATAAAAAATAAAATTGTTGATTGAATAATAAAAGCAGGACTATAATAATTTGTGTATTTCATATCTGCCTATATTTCAGATTTAATGTAGCTATTTGCACTTTAGAAGAATTACAAATCTGTTTTAGAGTACCACAGCAGGACTTTAGTAGCTTAGCATATGGAATTAGAAAGCAATAGGCACGGCTATCTCTAATTTTTTTGTTATCTATTCTGACAAACAATGTTAGGGCCAAAATCCACATAAGCACATGAACGTTAATTGCATTATCTTCATATTAAATACACTTAGGGGGCAATTTTTAAATGTTTTCATACATCTACTCATTTTTCACATCAAAAAGAAAAGGTGAATCTTGGGCAAAATGTATTTGCATCTTGGTTACAAACATTGATAAAAACAGACCTTCACCACTTCAATACCAGGGCACTTCCACCCTTTTTTGCTCAGTTTTCACCTTTCGGCACTGTCATACTTGGAAAGAAAAGCCAGAAGCAAATAAAATGTAAAAATAAGGGAAGGGCTAACATTACTGGGCAAACAGTGGAATCAGAGATTCATTTGAGAGGGTAAAGATATGAAGGTGTTTGGACTGTGATTGGTGGGCACACAGAGGAAGGAGGGGTTCCAAGGGGTCTTCAATGTGGGTAAAGATTCAGGCATTGGAGGAAGAATATTGCAGAAGAAAGTTTCCGCCCTCCTGCCCCTGCACTGGATAAATTCCCTAATGATGGTTATGACGGTTGGGGTCTGTGGAGGCTTTGTAAAACCTGCTGTGATTATCATATTGGGGACCCATTTAAGGTCCCATGTGGAATACCAGTTAATGTTGGTTTAACTGGTAGGTTGAACTGTGAGGTATATGCAGAGAGTTACATAGTTACATGTGAGGTTGAAAAAAAACACACAAGTCCATCAAGTCCAACCTATGCGTGTGATTTTATGTCAGTATTACATTGTATATCCCTGTATGTTGTGGTCGTTCAGGTGCTTATCTAATAGTTTTTTTAAACTATCGTTGCTCCCTGCTGAGAGAATAAGTCCAGTGCTCGCAACCTTTCCTCATAATTAATATCCTCCAGACCCTTTATTAGCTAGTCTTTGTACTCGCTCCATTTCCAGTACATCCTTTCTGAGGACTGGTGCCCAGAACTGGACAGCATACTCTAGGTGCGGCCGGACCAGAGTCTTGTAGAGCGGGAGAATTATCGTTTTATCTCTGGAGTTAATCCCCTTTTTAATGCATGCCAATATTCTGTTTGTTTTGTTAGCAGCAGCTTGGCATTGCATGCCATTGCTGAGCCCATCATCTACTAGGACCCCCAGGCCCTTTTCCAGCCTAGATTCCCCCAGAGGTTCTCCTTCCAGTGTATAGATTGCATTCATATTTTTGCCACCCAAATGCATTATTTTACATTTTTCTACATTAACCACTTAAGGACCCCCGCACGCACATATACGGCCACAGAATGGCTCGTACAGGCACAAGGGCGTAAATTTACGTCCCCACATTTGTGCGGTTCGGGGGTCCCATTGGGACCCCCTCCGCGGCGTGTGGGGGTCCCCCTGGCTCCGGGAGCGATCCGGGACGAGCGGGCGGATGTCGGCGTTTACCCGCCCCCCCGCGATCGCTCCCAGCCAATACGGGCGCTCCCAGTCTCCTGTCACTTCCTCCTCCTGTGTAAACACAGGAAGGGGGAAGTGATGTAATCTCCCATCGCAGCGGTATTTCCAACCGCTGCGATGGGAGAAACACCTAACAGTAAGTGTGCACCAACACTACACTGACATACACACACATAGGCACACTTAACCCCTTGCGATCTGCCCCCCCACCCCCCCTGTCACAGTGTCACTGAATGCAGTGATCTAATCACTGCATTTAGTGTCAGTGTGACAGGCAGTGTAAAATCAGTTAGTGTTAGGTTCAGGATAGTCCCCCCACCCCCCTAATAAAGTTTTAACCCCCTGATCACCGCCCTAGTTAACCCTTTCACTCCCTATTGCCAGCGTCACTAAGCGATCATTTTTCTGATCGCTGTATTAGTGTCGCTGTTCCCGCTAGGTAGCTATTTTTTTTTTATTGCGATTTTTTTTTTACTAAAGACATGTGGCTAAATAAATTTTGGCCTAAATGTTTGACTAAAATTTCGTTTATTTGATTTTTTTTTAACAAAAAGTAAAAAAAAGTGTTTTTTTTCCAAAAATGTCGCTCTATTTTTGTATATAGCGCAAAAAATAAAAATCGCAGAGGTAATCAAATACCACCAAAAGAAAGCTCTATTTGTGGGAAGAAAAGGACGCAAATTTTGTTTGGGAGCCACGTCGCACGACCGCGCAATTGTCTGTTAAAGCGACGCAGTGCCGAATCGCAAAAACACCTTGGGTCATTTACCAGCGTATTGGTCCGGGTCTTAAGTGGTTAAACCTCCATGCCGTTGCCCACCCCATTAACTTCTTCAGATCTTTTTTCAAGGTTTCCACATCCTGCAGAGAAGTTATTGCCCTGCTTAGCTTAGTATCATCCTCAAATACAGAGATTGAACTGTTTACCCCACCCTCCAGGTTGTTTATAGGATTGGTCCCAGCACAGAACCACTACCCACCCCTGACCAGTCCCTATTTATCACCACCCTCTGAACTCGCCCTTGTAGACAGTTGTCAAATGCTTTTTAAAAAAAAAAACAGACACACCACGTCTATGGGCCTTCCTTTATCTAGATGGCAACTCACCTCCTCATAGAAGGCTAAAAGATTGGTTTGGCAAGAACGATTCTTCAAGAATCCATGCTGATTACTGCTAATGATACCGATCTCATTACTAAAATCTTGTATATAGTCCCGTATCATCCCCTCCAAAAGCTTGCATACTATTGATGTTAGGTTAACTGGTCTGTAATTCCCAGGGATGTATTTTGGGCCCTTTTTAAATATTGGTGCTACATTGGCTTTTCTCCAATCAGCTGGTACCATTCGAGTCAGTAGACTGTTAGAAAAAATTAGGAACAATGGTCTGGAAAATTACTTGACTGAGTTCCCCAAGTACCCTCGGATGCAAGCCATCTGGTCCCGGTGATTTATTAATGTTAAGTTTCCCAAGTCAAATTTAATTCTGTCCTCTGTTAACCATTAGAGGTGCTTCATGTGATGTGTCATATGGATAAACACTGCAGTTTTGGTTACTGAAGCCCCCCGATTTGCTTGGGAAGACTGAGGAGAAGAATAAATTCAATACCTTCGCCATCTCCCCATCCTTTGTAACCAGATTCCCTTCATCATTCTTTATGGGGCCAATATGTTCTGTCCTCCCATTTTTACTGTTTACATAAGATTTTCTTGGGATTTGTTTGCTCTCCTCTTTCGTGTCCTATCTTAGCCGATCTAATTGCACCCTTACATTTCTTGTTGCATTCTTTATAAAGTCTGAATGCCGATGATGATGCCTTGACCTTGTATTTTTTTGAAGGCCTACTCCTTTGTTTTTATATGCATATTTACATTGTAGTTAAGCCACCCAGAACTTTTTTTTTGATCTTTTAAGTTTATTACCCAATTAGATTGCATTGGCTAATGCCCTTATTTAATATGCTCTTGAAGTTATCTCCGAGTCGGTGTGGCTGGGGGCCGTGCAAGTAGTTACACAGATACAACGTGGGTGTTTCAGATTGTGGGCCTCCAAAGATCGGCAACCTTATGTTTATGGTACTGTATTATTAATATTGTTTCTGTTTTAACCATTTGCCGCCCACCCACTGTCAAATGACAGCTGGGCAGTGTGGCTCTCGTTTTGGGTGGACATCATATGATGACCTCTCAGAACGACCGCTCTCGTGCACCTGCGCAGTTTTGCTAGGATACTGCGCGACCCCAATCTCTGTAAAGAGCCGGCTCTTTAACCATGTGATAGGCTGTGTCCAATCACAGCCGGTCACATGTAAACACGGAGATGCCGGTAATCGGCGCTCCTCGCCTCACACTGAGGGTGTATGAGGAGAGCCAATCAGCAGCATCTCTTCACAGAGAATATCTAGGGATGTAATTAGGGCACTGATCATCAGTTCCCTGATTACAATTAAGTGTCCACAATTAAGTGCCCACCAGTGCCGGCAATGTGTGACCATCACTGCTGCCCATCACTGCCTCCTATCCATGCTCATCAGTGCTGCCTATCCGCGCCGCCTATCTGTGCCTACCAGTGCCACCTATCAGTGGCCACCAGTGCCACCCATCAGTGCCCATAAGTGCAGCTTCATCAGTGCTCATCAGTGCAGCCTATCAGTGCCTATCAGTGCCGTCTCATCAGCGCCCATCAGCGAAGGAGAAAAATTACGTATTTACAAAATTTACTGACAGAAACTAAGAAAATTATTTTTTTTTCAAAACTTTCTGTCTTTTTTTAAATTTTATTTTTAGGAAAAAAACTACAACCCAGAAGTGATTAAATACCACCAAAATAAAGCTCTATTTGTGTGAAGAAAATTATAAAAATTTCACATGGTTACAGTGTAGCACGACAACACGACAATTGTCATTGAAAGTGTGACCGGGCAAATGTCATTCAAAAGCGATGAAAGCTGAAAATGGCCTGGGCAGGAAGGGGGTATAAGTGCCCTGTATTGAGGTGGTTAAGGAATGTTTTTCTTAGATTTAGTTATTTGTTATTAAATGGCCGCTAATGGTGTCCTGGTGTTTATTGTAGTTAAGGATAGCATAGTGGTCCTTATCACGTTGGGTGGATGACATATGTTGTGCCTTAGTCATGACAATTACGCAACACTGTACCAATATGCAATTTGTATCATTTTTTACACACAAATAAAGTTTTATTTTGGTGGTATTTATTCACCACTGGGTTTTATATTTGTTGCTGAATAAATGAAAAAAAAGAAAATTCTGAGAAAAAGCATGTTTTTGTTTGTTTCTGCTATAAAATTTTGCAAATAAATAATCGTTCTTCATAAATTTAGGCAAAACCTGCCGGCTAGAGAGAGACTGTAAAGAAGCCAGAAACGTCTTAATTCCAGTCTTCTTTGTGTAAACACAGAAGCAATGTCACAAGGTCACTTCCGGTTTACTCGGCTGCCATTGGCGCCGTTTAAAAAATTAAATACAGTATTCAGAATCGCAATTTTTGGCGATCTGAATACTTTGAAGTGCAAAGGAAGGATTTGGGGTCTTTTAGACCCCCGATCCCTCCATAAAAAGGACCTGTCACCACCTATTACTGTCACAAGGGATGATTACACGGGGCCTTCCCGGACAGCAGAACACAATGATTACTGCTAGTGGCTATAACCACCTGCAGTAATCAATTGTAAAAAATCCAACAGGCTGGTTGTACCCAAGTGTCACTCAATGGATGGACATGGGTACAAAAGCCTGCACATAGATGGATCAAATCTTAGCTGGTTACTGTGGAGGCGGACACATTTTTGATTCATATATGGCTGGCTTTAAACGCTATAGTTTACAGTATGTCCATCCACACTGCTTGAATGCAGCCCAAGGATAACAGTAAAATCGAATTCTTCCCCACTCTACCAAAAACTGAAAGAAAATGGCTTTTGGCTGGGCATACACTTTAAATACTTTATTTTAATTGTACGTTTATAAATGATAGAATGGTGGATGTTTATTTCTGCAGTGCTGTTTCTAAATAGCACTTCAGAAATTACCCTTAGGCAGCCATTGCAATTGGTAATGGCTGTGATTTGAGCCTCATTCATCACAGTATACAGGGCCGATCTGAGTGGCTTTTTTACCTTGTGACCACGTTGATGACTAATCAAACTGATCACAAGTGTAAATGGCAATACTGTTCATGCATTAGTTCCTTTTTCCTCCCTTTCCTCCACTGTGAAAGGAAGGAGAGGAACTGAGAAATGAATGAATCAGTCATTCTTTCCAGATCACAGGCATCAGCATTTTTTTTTTTTAACACTTTAAGTGTGCATTCACACCTGTAAATGTACCCTGCCCCTAATACCACCCCCCTCCATTAGCTGAAAGAGGCAGGAAAGCAATAGGAGGCTGCTAGCTCTCACAGCTAATCGTAGTTACTTGCATGTAATTGCTGCATGAGCGATTACATGCGAGTGGCTGTACTAGCTGGGAGAGCTGACAGCTTCGTATTGCCTTTCTTTATTGCTTATAAGATCTGTATTTTAACCCTTTGCCTCCCTTATCCTCCAAATCTGCAAATGAACCCCTTCAACTCCACCTCCCTACTACATGTTACCTGTACATTAATGACACACTATTACCAAGTGCCATGTTTTACCCACCTCATTATCATCATGTTAATTTCCAAAAAATTGTGGCAAAAAAAACAAATCACCTTGGCATTAATACTTTCTAAATAAGGGTTACTTGAGGAGGGAGGGGGTCATGCTGTTGTGGCATTTTATATGTTATGTTTTATAATAGAATGTAAGAATAATTGTTTGTTTGTTTTCAAAAGTTTTTTACCCAGTGGTTAGCATCAAATGCATCTCAAAAAAAATATTTGAAATTCATTCAGGTACATGACGGGGTAAATGTCAGTCAAACTATGACAGCACTGAAAAATGGCCTGGTAATGGAAGGGTATTACAGACTGGTACTCAGGTGGTTAATGTCATTGGAAACATCCGAATTAACGAAAGACCTTTCACAATTTTTTTCTAAAACAAATTTTCTAAAAGAATCAAAATCCGAAAATTCTAAATATTGTAAGTCCAAAAATGTAAAAGAAGGAAAATCAGAAGAATGAAAAAAGTCCGTAAATTAGAACGACAATCAGAAAATTTGTAAGAACAAAAAACATTCAGATAAATTTCTATTATAATTAAAATATTAAGTTTAACCATTATTATATATTTTTTTATTATTATTACTATTAATAATATATAATACTAACAACAACAACAACAACTATAATAGTTATAAACTAAATTATAGGTTTTGGAATTTCCTTTCAAATTTGGCTGTTAGTGAACGTAACATATACGAATTTATGCAAATTATGAATTATCCAAAGTAACGAATGTCGGATAATTCATAGCTTTGGATAAATTCGTATTCGTTACATTCACTAACAACCAAATTTAAAAGGAAATTCCAATACCTATAATTTAATAGTTTATAACTATTATTATCGTTTTTTTTATTATTATTTATTATAAATAAATAATAAAACTATAATAATAATAAATGTAATATTTTTAATTATAATAGAAATTATCCAAGTTTTTTGCTCTTTCAGATTTTCAGATTTTCGTTCTTATTTTCAAATTTTCGTTCTTTTGAATTTTAGAATTTGGGATTTTTGTTCTAATTATTACGAATGATCAAAATAACGAATATCGCATCTAAGTAAATGGAAGGTAACGAATTTGAATGTATCTGAAGTTACGAATGTATTTGAAATAACGAATATCGATCATAACAAATGATACGAAAAACAAAAAAAATAAACAAAAATTTCGGCAGTGCATATATCTAATAAAAATATGACATTTACCTGTACAATTTTTAAAGAAGCTCCGGTATCCTTCCTTGCATGCACACATGTATGATCCATTTGTGTTTTCACAATCACCATAAGGGTTACAAATTTGGGGAATTTCTTTACATTCGTTAATGTCTGTAGGGATAACAGATGTCAGGATATACATATGAAAACTGCCATTACAGACTTGCCTCTCTAATAAACATGTACTGGAGCATAGTGGTGTATCCTTAGGCCTCATGCACATGGGCGTATGAATTTAACCCCTTCACGCCGACCGCACGCAAATATGCAGCCTCGGCTTGAAGGGGTTGTATCGGGGTAATGCATGCAGCTGTACACATCACCCTGGTACCGTTTTTTAGAGCTGACGGTCAGCTTTATTGGGATGACAACTGATGTGTCTAGCAGCTGCTCGGCTGTTATATCCAGGAGCAGAAGGGGAGGCCCCCCCCTTCTCCCACCGCCTTCCTTGGCTCACCCGGGCTCTCTCGTCCCACCTGGAGGCCCGAGCGACCAGCCTGGCACAGCCAGAATTGGCTTTAATTGGGTCTCAGATTTAGCAAGACTAAAGTGATGTCATGACATCACTTCCGGTTTACAGAAGACTTAAAGGCGCCATATTTTAAAAAATATACAGCATTCAAAACTGCCAAACTTGGCATTTTTAATGCTTTTAAGTGCAAAGGAGGGCTTTGGGGTCTTATAGAATCAATAATCAGAAGTTTTTTTTTAACCACTTGACCACTGGGCACTTAAACCCCCTTAATAACCAGACCAATTTTCAGCTTTCGGTGCGCTCACAGTTTGAATGGCAATAACTCAGTCATACAACACTCTAACCAAATGAAATTTTTGTCCTTTTTTTCCCACAAATAGAGCTTTCTTTTGGTGGTATTTGATCACCTCTGCGGTTTTTATTTTTTTCGCTATAAATGAAAAAAGAACGTAAATTTTGTAAAAAAATGAATTTTTCTTCATTTCTATTATAAAATTTTGCAAAAAAGTAATTTTTCTTCATAAATTTGGCCTAAAATGTATACTGCTACATATCTTTGGTAACAAAAAAAAAAAAAAATTGGATATTATTTAGTCTGGGTGAAAGTTATGGGGTCTACAAGCTATGGTACCAATTACTGAAAATTGATCAATTTGATCACACCTGATGTACTGACAGCCTCTCTCATTTCTTGAGACCCTAACTTGCCAGAAAAGTACAAATACCCCCCAAATGACCCCTTTTTGGAAAGAAGACATTCCAAGGTATTTAGAAAGAGGCATCGTGAGTTTTTTGAAGTTGTCATTTTTTCCCCACAATTCTTTGCAAAATCAAGATTTTTTAATTTTAATTTTTTTTCCACAAAATTTTCATATTATTAGGTTATTTCTCACACACAGCATATGCATACTACAAATTACACCCCAAAACACATTCTGCTATTCCTCCCGAGTATGGCGATACCCCATGTGTGAGACTTTTACACAGCGTGGCCACATACAGAGGCCCAACATGCAGGGAGCGCCATCAGGCGTTCTGGAACACCCAGACCAATTCTGACATTTCTCTCCTACATGGAAAAATCATCATTTATTTGCTAGAAAATTACATAGAACCCCAAAACATTATATATGCTTTTTTAGCAAAGACCCTAGAGAATACAATGGCGGCCGTTACAACTTTTTATCTCGCATTGTATTTGCATAGCAATTTTTCTAACGCGTTTTTTTTTGGAAACAAAACAGTTTTGTGCTTAAAAAAAAAAAAAAAACAGTAAAGTTAGCCCAATATTTTTGCATAATATGAAAGATGAAGTTACGCCGAGTAAATAGATACCCAACATGTCACCCTTCAATATTGCACACGCTTGTGGAATGGCGCCAAACTACGCGACTTAAAAATCCCCATAGGCGACGCTTTAAATGTTTTTCCTGGTTACATCTTTTTAGTTGGAGAGGAGGTCTAGGGCCGAAATTATTGCTCTCGCTCTAACGTTCACAGCGATACCTCACATGTGTGGTTTGAACACCGTTTTCATATGTGGGCGGGACTTACGTGTGCGGTCGCGTCTGTATACGAGCACACGGGTACAGGGGCGCTGTAATTTTTTTTTTTTTTTTTATTGTTCATTTTACTTTATTTATTTTAGTTTGACACCTTTTTCCCAAAAAATAAATGTTTTGGTCACTTTTATTCCTATTACAAGGAATGTAAACATCCCTTGTAATAGGAATATAGCATGACAGGTCCTCTTTACAGTGAGATATGGGGTCAATAAGACCCCACATCTCACCTCTAGGATGGGAAGCCTGAAAAAAAAAGATTGCAGAGTATTGCGCGGGGAGTATTGCGCGGGGAGTATTGCGCGGGGAGTATTGCGCGGGGAGTATTGCGCGGGGAGTATTGCGCGGGGAGTATTGCGCGGGAGTATTGTGCGGGAGTATTGCAGATTATTGGGGGGTACTGCAGAGTATTGGGGGGGTATTGCGGGGTATGCAGAGTATTGCGAGGTATGCAGAGTATTGCGGGGTACTGCGGAGTACTGCGGAGTACTGCGGGGTATTGCGGAGTATTGCGGGGTATTGCGGAGTATTGCGGGGTATTGCGGGGTATGCGGAGTATTGCGGGGTATGCGGAGTATTGCGGGGTATGCGGAGTATTGCGGGGTATGCGGAGTATTGCGGGGTACTGCGGAGTACTGCGGGGTACTGCGGGGTATTGCAGAGTATTGCGGAGTATTGCGGGGTATGCAGAGTATTGCGGGGTATGCGGAGTATTGCGGGGTATGCGGAGTATTGCGGGGTATGCGGAGTATTGCGGGGTACTGCGGAGTATTGCGGGGTACTGCGGGGTACTGCAGAGTATTGCAGAGTATTGCGGGGTATGCGGAGTATTGCAGAGTATTGCGGAGTATTGCGGAGTATTGCGGGGTATGCGGAGTATTGCGGGGTATGCGGAGTATTGCGGGGTATGCGGAGTATTGCGGGGTATTGCGGGGTACTGCGGGGTATTGCGGGGTATTGCAGAGTATTGGGGGGTATTGCAGAGTATTGGGGGGTATTGCAGAGTATTGGGGGGTATTGCAGAGTATTGGGGGGTATTGCAGAGTATTGGGGGGGTATGCAGAGTATTGGGGGGGGGTATGCAGAGTATTGGGGGGGGGTATGCAGAGTATTGGGGGGGGGTATGCAGAGTATTGGGGGGGTATGCAGAGTATTGGGAGGGTATGCAGAGTATTGTGGGGGGTATGCAGAGTTTTGCGCAGGGAAGGAAGGAGTTAATGCAGGGATGGCTGAGCAGGGATGGATGGATCTGTGACTGCAATAGTCACAGATCCATCCCACACTGCTGCAGCCATCCGCGCTCTCCTCTCACGCTGTACCGATCGGTACAGCGAGAGGAGGGAAGAACCGGCGTCAGCAAGTGACGCGGTTTGTTTACATGTGATCGCGCCGTCATTGGACGGCGCGATCACGTGGTAAGGAGCCGCCACCATTGGCTCCTTACCGAGATCACTGACGCTGCGGGTCCCGTGGACCCGCCGAGCGCCGTGATCGCGTGTGCGCGCCCTCTCGGGCGCGCGGATCTGACGCACGTCAGATTTGTTTACACACGTGGTCGCGCCGTCATTGGACGGCGCGATCACGTGGTAAGGAGCCGCCGCCATTGGCTCCTTACCGCGATCATCGGTGCTGCGGGTCCCGTGGACCCGGTGAGCACCGGTGATCGCGTGTGCGCGCCCGGTTGGGCGCGCACACCTGACTCTAACGGAGGACGTCCATGGACGTCCTGTTAGAGTACAGGAACCGCCCTATAGACGTATTTCGTCTATAGGGCGGTGATTAAGTGGTTAAAAGAGACAGTGTAAAAAAAAAATGTAACCACTTCAATACCGGGCACTTATGCCTCTTCCTGCCCAGGACAATTGTCAGCTTTCAGCGCTGTCGCATTTTGAATGACAATTGCGTGGTCATGCAACACTGTACCCAAACTAAATTTTTATCATTTGTATAATTTTTTTCCGACGAATAGATTTTTTTTTTCATTTCTGTCATAAAATTTGGCTTTCCCCTTCATTTTCCTGGACACATAGAATAACATTAACTGCTTCTAGAGGCATTAAAAAAGTGCTAAACCCCTCATGCCCCTGAATGCTTCACACAAATAATAAATGCCTGCATGTGCATGGGCACAATAAATAACATACAACTGCATTTATGGGCATAACAAAAGCCAAACGTCCCCAACAGCTGCATTTTTCCTGCATCAATGCGTGCAGTGTGCGCATGGCACATGGGCCCCAAGGTGTCCTGTAAAATAAGGTCATTTTGAAATTGATGATAGCAACACATTGCAAAAAAGTTGGGACAAGGCCATGTTTACCACGGTGTAGCTTCCCCTCTTCTTTTAACAACACTCTGTAAATGTCTGGGAAATGAGGAGACCAGTTTTAGGAGAGGAGTGTTGTCCCATTCTTGCCTGATATAGAATTCTAACTGCTCAACAGTCCTGGGTCTTCTTTGTCATATTTAACATTTTAAGAGGCGCCAAATATTTTCAATTTGTGAAAGGTCTGGATTGCAGATAGGCCATTTAGACACATGGACTCTTCTACTGCCAAGTCATGCTGTTATGCTGCATACACACGATCACTTTTTGCGATGAAAAAAAAAGACATTTTTTAAAACGTCATTTAAATTGATCGTGTGTGGGCGAAACGTTGTTTTTTGTCTTTAAAAAAACGACCAAAAAAAAATTCCAACATGCTTGAATTTTATGTGTCGTTTTTCAAAACGTCGTTTTTTGTGTCATAAAAAGTGATGGTGTGTGGGCAAAACGATGTTGAAAACAACGTTTTTAAACCCGCGCATGCTCAGAGGCAAGTTATGAGATGGAGCTTCAATAGAACAGAGTGCCGTCGAAACGTGGTGTACGTCACCACGCTTTGCTAGAGCATTTTGGAAAAACGATGGTGTGTACGCAACGTCGTTTTGGAAAATGAAGTTTGAAAAACGTCGTTTTTTTTCATCGCAAAAAGTGATCGTGTGTACGCGGCATTATAGTTGCAATATGCATTTTAGCATTGTCCTCTATACAACCCAATAAGCATACTCTGGCCTCCGGTTCCAAAGCAATCCCAAAGGTTGTATTTATGATATCTAATACCTTAACCCAGATTCTATATAGTTTCGGGCATTTCCACATCATGTGTATAAGGTCTCCTGTACACCTTTGACACCTAGGGCATTTGTCATCGAGTTTCCTTCCAAACATGTGTAACCTCTTTGTGGTATAGTATGCTCTATGTACTAAAAATAGATGGGATACTCTCTGTGATGGGGAGAGCGACACCGATGTACCCAACTCCAATATCCTTTACCATTGTTCCGTTGTTATAGGGCCTACATCCTTCTCCCATTTTTGTTTATTTCTTCCCACTCTCTCTCCCTTTATAGACCCATCACTAATCTGCATATAGATTCAATATTACAGATGTTTGAGAGGATATCTCACCCCCCCAATGTCCTAACTCCGGGGATACTTGAAGGGGCCGAATTGGTTTTAGCTAGGAGGGCCAATGTGTGGCACCTTTACTAGTTCTCAGAGCAACACCTTGCATTTGTGTCTAAATCTCTGCTGGTAGGCTGTCTGGTCCAGTGGACTTCTGATTAGACATCCCCTTCACTGCCTGTTGTAGTTCTTCTAACGTTATTGGGGCTTCCATAACACTTCTGTCCTCCTCTGACAAAACAGGTATTTTTATTCCCCTTAGGAACTCATCCATTTGTGCCATCTCATCACCTCTTTTTTATTTATATAGGTCCTGATAATATGACACAAATCTATCCAATATTACAGATGCCTTTGGGAGAGGCATTTGTTCTCCACTTTCCTATAAACAACGATTTTATACTCCTGCTGTTTCTCAAGCCATCTCCTTTGTTTGATCAGTGTTGGGTCCTCCACATATCGTTTTTCTGCCTCCATCACCTCTTTCCCAACTTTTTCTTTGCATTCCCTGGAATTTTTCTTGATCTTAGCCACCTGTTGAATCAATACTCCCCCTAAGGAAGGCTTTCAGGGCATCCCAAATCACTCCCTCTGATGCTGACCCGGAGTTAAAATCCAGAAATTCCCTCAATTTTGTACCTCTCTCCTCCAGTTTTCCCATAAGTTCCAACCAGAAGGGGCTTATTTTCCAGTTACTTGAGGGGCACTTTTTCCCTATACTCAATGTCAGCACCAGTGGGGAGTGATCTGACACCCCTCTTGGGTAATAAACATTTCTACTAATTAACTGCAGACTTACCCAGTTTCCCAGGGCCATGTCTATTGTAGATAGTGTGGAGTATGAGTTTGAGAAGCAGGAATACTGCCGCTTATCTGGATATTTTGTTCTCCAAATATCAAAACATCCTACCTCCTCCAAAATTTGGGTCAAGTTGCCCTCTCCCCTCCTAACAGTCCATGTCCCTGGTAAGATCTATCCATAGTTCTATTCAATACTGTATTAAAATCCCCTACCAGTATTACTGGAATATTTCCCTTCTTTACCACAAATTCCATTAATTTATACAGAATCTCCATTTTAAAGGATGGAGGGATATAAATGTTGGCCAATACATATGGTTCATTTTCTATTAAGCAGTGCAAAAAAATATAACATCCCAGTTCATCTATTCTGAGCTCTTTACATACAAAAGACAACCCTTTTTTTTACCATTATGCTCACCCCTCTAGAGTAGGAGGAGTGAACCGAATGGTACTGACATTGATATTTTCTATTAGATAATTTTAACCTTGTTTCCTTTTGTTAAGTGAGTCTCTTGAAGACAGATTAGTTCCACCCCATACCACTCAAGCGTGGAAAAATTGCAGCTCTTTTAACTGGGTCTCCCATCCCCCAGACATTCCAGGAGCCTATATTGGAGTGTTTTAGGCCTTATACCTAAAAAAGAAACTCAATAAAAAAAAGGGAAGAGCACCTAAAAAAAGAAGGCCCCCTTGAACTCCAAGAGCTACAAAGTCGGTTAGTTGAGGGTACAGCATCTGCTTATGGCATTAAAAAGGCCCACTTGACCTTCAAAAACGAGCAGATCTAGTGAGAGAGAATACTGCATCCCATCATAACAAAGAAAAAACAAATACTAAACAGACAGATAGCAAGTCCTCAATACCTGGAGAGGAGAAGGGACTAAAGGGAGAAGCCAAGGGAGAAAATGTAATCCCTCGCCTTCTAACTATTCTCCTCCATCTTTGCCCTTGATCAATCAAAAAGTTACCTTTTTTTAATATATATTTTAAAAAATATATATAAGTGACCCCCAGATTGCTTGGGCTCAAACTTCCCACTCTCCTGTGCTTGAAGTGTGCTATTTGTGATATTTATGCAACTTTATCCCTCCCTCCCACCACTTAAACCAACCCCCTTCCACCCTCCCTCCCCTCTTCCCTTGCCTATCCAGGCCAACCCTAGGAGCCATACTAGTGACAACTACCTGCCAACCCTCCCTTACATACCCCTCACCATCCATATCCACTTGTGGTCCTATATAATCCTTCCTGTTACCCCCCTGCCCTTTCTAGAAAAATATATACGTCAGAAAAAAATTCTTGGTAATATATGCATTTTAGTGCTTCAACGTGACTCATCCAACCAACCCCTTATATATTTAATTACGTCAGTGAGAATTTTTTTTAAAAAAAGGGGAAAAATGCAAGGGGAGGCCAAAATATCCTTTTAAACTTTGACCCCAATCTTTTCCTCTCCGTGGCTATTCAGTTAGTCATTAGTCTGTAATTGCGCTTTGTTCTCTTTTTCTGGTGAGTCAAAGAACTGGGGTCCCACTGAGGTCATAATTCGAAGATGTGCTGGGTACAGTAATGACTATGTCATTTTATTTTTTAAAAGGCTGCGTTTGATTGGTGTAAACTCTGATCTACATTTACTTAATTCTGGGGAGAAGTCTAGATATAAGGAAATTCTTGACCCATTGTAGAAAATATCCCCCTTCTCTCTCGCTTTTTGCAATGCTGTTACCTTATCATTATAATTAAGTAACTTCAGGAGCAGGGACAGAGGGTGTCCGTCCTTCAGATGGGCTCTGAATGGAACTCTATAGGCACTTTCTATCACAAATAATTGTGAAAAAACTATCCCCAAAAATGTCTCTGAACCACTTTTCAAGAAAGCTTATGGGGTGGGTACCCTCACTTCGTTCCGGGAGCCCCACTACCCATATGTTATTTCTACGTAGCCTATTCTCAATTTCGTCAAGTTTGGATGCCTGCCAACCCATTTGTTCCTTCATTACTGTCATCTCCTGTTTTATAGGTGCACCTCCACCACTGTTGTCCGTTGCTCCGTTCTCTACAATTCCTGGCCGTTTATCACTAGTTCTTCCTTTATTCATTTTATCTGATCGGTTAGATTATTCAGCGACTCCCTACATGCGTTTATAGCACATATAATTTCTTTCAGTGTCGGCTCTCCCTCTCTCAGTGGGTCATCTGCGATCGCAGCTACAGGACTTTCTGTAGGGGCTTTTGCAGGTACAGGTATGCCCCCTGTTATCTCACCCATGGGGCCTTTTTTGCTTGTTGTTTTTGGGGCTGATGCACCATGGCCGTAACTTTTCCTTTCCACTGATATTCCTGCTTGGGTTTTTAATTTCACTTGTTGCTGCGGAGTCCCCTTGCCTGGCGAGTTTGCCGAGGTATGTAAAAACGTCTCCAGTTTGGCTGCTGCAGCTGTTGCAGCCTGCGTTGCTTTTTCTTATTTGCAGACTGCGTTGTCTAAATCCCCCCACTCTCTAAGTTAGGCTGCCCTTCTTTTTTTTTGCTGATGGTGCCATTCAGGGGAAAAAAAAAAAAACAGCACAGGGGCAGTTCCGTCAAACGCAGATCGCAGCAAGTCGCATCAGATCGCAGCATGCCACGATGGTATACTTTAACAACTCAGTTATAAGCTGGTTTCAACCGTGACTCCACCGTGACTCTAAATAGTATTTTTAGGGTTTAGGGTTTGGAGGTCAGCACATAAGGTGTACCGCCAGGCACAAATCAAAACCACTCCAAATAAGAAAAAAGGGTCAAAGTAACTAGAAGGGAGGTCCACAATATACATTTTCACCTGCCAGTAACATCCTCTCCTCACTCCTCACACCATCTTCTCCAAGGTAATAGAGAAAGAAGTTGTACATCAGCTACAACATCACTTAGACCAGTGGTTCTCAACCTGTGGGTCGGGACCCCCTCGTCAAAAAAAGATTTGCCAGGGGTCACCGCATCCTGGGCTGTTCCTGAAGACCACACTGCTCTCCCAGCCTTTTTGCGGCCACCCAGCTGGGCTGTCCCTGGTGCCTGTGACCGCCCAGCTGGGCTGTCCCTGGAGCCTGTGGCCGCCCAGCTTGGCTGTCCCTGGAGCCTGTGGCCGCCCAGCTTGGCTGTCCCTGGAGCCTGTGGCCGCCCAGCTTGGCTGTCCCTGGAGCCTGTGGCCGCCCAGCTTGGCTGTCCCTGGAGCCTGTGGCCGCCCAGCTTGGCTGTCCCTGGAGCCTGTGGCCGCCCAGCTTGGCTGTCCCTGGAGCCTGTGGCCGCCCAGCTTGGCTGTCCCTGGAGCCTGTGGCCGCCCAGCTTGGCTGTCCCTGGAGCCTGTGGCCACCCAGCTTGGCTGTCCCTGGAGCCTGTGGCCACCCAGCTTGGCTGTCCCTGGAGCCTGTGGCCACCCAGCTTGGCTGTCCCTGGAGCCTGTGGCCACCCAGCTTGGCTGTCCCTGGAGCCTGTGGCCACCCAGCTTGGCTGTCCCTGGAGCCTGTGGCCACCCAGCTTGGCTGTCCCTGGAGCCTGTGGCCACCCAGCTTGGCTGTCCCTGGAGCCTGTGGCCACCCAGCTTGGCTGTCCCTGGAGCCTGTGGCCACCCAGCTTGGCTGTCCCTGGAGCCTGTGGCCACCCAGCTTGGCTGTCCCTGGAGCCCGTGGCCGCCCAGCTGGGCTGTCCCTGGAGCCCGTGGCCGCCCACTGACTGGTGAGGAATATGAAGTAAGAGGGGCTGCAAATGATTTCAGCATAGGTGTCACTGCTACAAGACACCACAAAGTCGGAGACACAGTGAGTAACACTACGTGCAATTTATAGTTGCCATTAAAAGGACTTAAGGAGCGCTAAATGTCCGTGGATTAGGGGTGAAAATTACTTGTCCTGCCTTAGGTGCTGACAACCTGCACTACGAAAATTAGACTTTTAGGGGTCCCCACAACTGGGGGAATTTTATCAAGGGGTCACGGCACTAGAAGGTTGAGAACCACTGACTTAGACACCCATAAATTACTTTACCCATTCCAATCCGGTTTCCGTCTGGTCACAGAACAGAAACAGCACTGCTCAAAATATGGGATGACGCTCTAGAGGCCGCAGACGAAGGAGAATCTTGTCTTATGGTACTGCTGGACCTAAGCGCAGCGTTTGATACGGTAGACCACAAATTATTGCTGACGTGGCTAGTTGAAGTAGCCGGAGTTGCAGAATGTGATTTATCGTGGTTCTCCTCCTTCTTGGAAAACAGATCACAAATAGTGAAATTGGGCCTTTTCACTTCTGAAAAACGCACAGTGGCATGCAGGGATCCCCTCTGTCGACCTGTTCTGTTCAATATCTATCTCCGCCCTCTCCACCAGAAGTTACTTTACCACTCTTATGCAGACGACACACAACTATATTTTCGCATCTGCAACAAAAAGGATCATCATCTCGGACTAGAGAAATGCCTTTCTTTGATAGAAAACTGGATGACTAAGAGTTATCTTAAACTCAATGGCTCAAAAACAGAATTTCTCCTGTTTCAGGCCAATCGGAAGATTCATCCCGCAACAACATGGACGCCCCCACCCATTCTGGGTCAAACCATCACCTCTAGCACCAAAATCAAAAGTCTCGGAGTCATCTTCGACACCTACATGACAATGGATGCACAAATAGGGTCAGTAGTCAGCGGATCTCACCATCTGCTGCGCCTAGTACGCAGACTCATTGGGCCAGATTCAGGTACACGTACATTTGCGCAGCGTATCCGAGATACGCTACGCTGCCGTATTTTACCAGGCTCTACGACGAATTCTGGTAGATTTTTGCCCGTACGATACGGCGGCGTAGTGTATTTCTCGCCGCGTAATCGAAATACGCGATTAGGGGGCGTGAAGCATTTAAATTACGCGCGCCCCCGCGGCGATCGAACTCCGCATGCTCCGTTCAGAAATTTCCCGCCGTGCATTGCGCGAAATCATGTCGTTACGTCATTTTTTTTTTGAGTAGCGTCGTTTACGGACATTCCTATTTCCGGATGACTTACGTAAAAAATAATAAAAGACGTCGGAAAACGTTGAAATTCGACGCGGGAACGACGGCCATACTTAACATGGGCTGTCTAATATTAGACCAGCTAAAAGCTGGTATAGTTTTACGCAGCAAAAAGATGACTAAAGATGCCGTAAGAGATTGCCATTGAAGATCGTAATTTCGGGGATCGACGGCAAAAGCTCATTTGCATACCCCGACGCGGAAAACGACGGGAAGTCCACCCAGCGGCCGCAATTTTATTGCAGCGTAGATCCGAAGGCGTACGAACACGTAAGCCAGTCGGATTGAAGCGCAAAGTCGTCTTTTCATGGTTTGAGGATTCAAACTAGTGAAAAAACGCGCGTAATTTGAAAGTACTCCAGTCAACGCGAGTTAGACAGGAGTAAGGGCTCTGTGAATCTGGCCCATTATTTTGAAATTGTTTGACAATTGTTAGATGCAGCTTTTCACAGATTGGTGAACCTCTGCCCATTTGTACTTCTAAGATACTCTGGGCCAAATTCTCAAAAGAGATACGACGGTGTATCGCAGGAAACACCGTTGTATCTGTTTTTTTTACTGGGTATCTATGCGTGTGATTCCTAGATTCACTTACGCATAGATACAGTGAAGATCCGACAGGTGTAAAACACTTACACCGTCGGATCATAGATGTAATGCCTTTCCTGGCCGCTAGGTGGCCTTTACGTTGTTTTCTTATTTGCCTATGCAAATGAGCCTAATACGTTGATTCCCGAACGTTTTAAGTTGCGGGGGCATAGTGTAAGTGGCTTACGCTACGCCGCCGCAGATTGTATGTGAATCTGGCCCTCTGACTCTCTAAGATGCTTTTTTATACTCAATCCCATTACTTACCTGTTGCCAATAAACCTGATTGTTCTTCCTGCTCTTCCTTGTTAGTACCACCTATTTTGCCAGCTTTTTGTAGCCCTGTCCCAACTTTTTTGAGATGTGTTGCTGCCATCACTTTCAAAATTACCTTATTTTTTTTCTTAACCACCTCAATCCCAGGCACTTTCACCCCCTTCCTGCCCAGGCGTTTTCAGCTTTCAGCGCTGTCACACTTTTAATGACAATTGCGCAGTCATGCAACCCTGTACCCATATGAAAGATAGAGCCTTTTGGTTGTATTTAATCACTACTGTTTATTTTTTATTTTTGGCTAAACAAATGAAAAAAGCCTGAACATTTTGGAACAAAAAAAAAACATTTTCTTTGTGTCTGTTATACAAATAATAATAATAAATACAAATAAGTAGTTTTTCTTCTTCACCGATGTGTGCTGATGAGGCTGTAAAGGACAATTGCTTTTGTCCTTTACATTCTATGCATTACTTACTCCTGACTCCTGACTCCTGGACTGCATTAAAGACCAGAGCAGAGTAGGCTCAGTTTTTTAAATGATATACCTTAATGATATTCTTCTCCCACTGTTAGCACAGCTTGGCCACACCCACCATTTGCTATGGTGTGCCACTACTAGCCATGGCCCCTGTTCCACCCTGGTGCCAATTCTTTTAAAAGTGGGTATGATCAGTAAGGTGTCGCCAGGTTGAAAACCTGATCACCTTATTGTACAGAATTTTGTTTGGAGTAAATGCTAACACTAATGCCGTGTACGCACGATCACTTTTTGTGATGTAAAAAAAACGTTGTTTTATCGCACGAAAAAAACAACATTTTTCAAACTTCATTTTAAAAAACGACGTTGCCGACGTTACCTACCATCGTTTTCTGAAAATGCTCTTGCAAAACGCGGTTACATACACCACGTTTGACGGCACTCTGTTCCATTGAAGCTCCCGTCTCATAACTTGCTTCTGAGCATGCGCGGGTTTAAAAACGTTGTTTTATATGTCATTTTGCCCACACACGATCATTCTGAAAAACGACATAAAAAATTGAAGCACGTTCGAATTTTTTTTTGGTCGTTTTTCAGAAGACATAAAACTATGTTTTGCCCACACACGATCATTTTAAATTACGTTTTTTAAAACGTTGTTTTAGTTCATCACAAAAAACGACCGTGTGTACGTGACATAAGGAGAAAGAGAAATTTTTCAGAAGTCAGATCGAAAGCCTAATAGCAAACAATAGACAGATGTAGATGGGACGAAATTAAAAAAATGACACTCACCTGTGCAATTATTGGAGATGTTCCTGAACCCACTCATGCAGTCACACTGGTATGATCCAACTATGTTCTTACATATACTGTTAGGGCCACAGATGTTGGGGTCTTCTTTACATTCATCAATGTCTGTAGATATAGAGTTAGATTTAGTGAAATGTTAAGCCCCATACACACTATGGGCCAGATTCTCAGCGGCGTTACGACGGAGTATCTCAGATACCCCGTCGTATCGCCGTTTTTTTTTTGTCTCGTATCTATGCGTGTGATGCTTAGCATCACTTTTGCATAGATACGCTTCTACATCCGACAAGTGTAAAACTATTACACTTGCGGATCGTAGTTGTAATGACAACTCCGGCCACTAGGTGGCCTTTACGTTGTTTTCGCATTTGCATATGCAAATGAGGTAGTACGCCGATTCCCGATAGCTTTTACGCCGCCCCGTCGTCGCGTACGTCGTTTTCGTCCACGTAAGGTTACCCCAGCTTCTATGTGGAGTAACCTTACGAAGTACCGTCGGATGCCGTCGGGTCCCGCCGGATGCCATGTTAACCACTTCCGGTCCGCGCTATTGACATAATACGTCAGCAGCGCGGACCTGAGGCGCCGGGGTCACGTCTTTGGACGTGATTTGCTTGTAATTCCCCGCGCGCGCCACAGGGTGGCGCGCGGCGGGGAAAAACAGTCCCGACGCATCGCCGAGGATTCGATGCGTGTACCCGGCGGCCGCGATGTCCGTCAGGTACACGCGATCGTCGGTGACAGAGCAGGGACGTGGAGCTCTGTGTGTAAACACAGAGCTTCACGTCCTGTCAGGGAGAGGTGACAGATGCTGTTTCCCTTGTACATAGGGAAACAGCATCGATCACCTCCCCCAGTCACCCCCCTCCCCCCACACAGTTAGAACACACCCAGGCAATACATTTAACCCCTTCCTCATCCCCCTAGTGTTAACCCCTTCAATGCCAGTCACATTTATACAGTAATTGGTGCATATTTATAGCACTGGTCGCTGTATAAATGTGAATGGCGCCAAAATTGTGTCAAAAGTGTCCGATGTGTCCGCCGCAATATCGCAGTCAAAATAAAAATCGCAGATCGCCGCCATTACTAATAAAAAAAAATATTAAAAAAAAATCATAATTCTGTCCCCTATTTTGTAGGTGCTATAACTTTTGCGCAAAGCAGTCACTTATTTTTTTTTTTTTTTTTTTTTACAAAAATACGTAGAAGAATACGTATAGGCCTTAACTGAGAATTTTTTTTTTTTTTAAATGGGATATTTATTATAGCAACAAGTAAAAAATATATATATATATTTAAACTGTCGCTCTTTTTTTGTTTATAACGCAAAAAATAAAAACCGCACGGGCGATCAAATACCACCAAAAGAAAGCTCTATTTGTAGGGAAAAATAGGACGCCAATTTTGTTTGGGTGCCACGTCGCACGACCGCGCAATTGTCAGTTAAAGCGAAGCAGTGCCGCAAGCTGAAATTTCGCCTGGGCACGAAGGGGGTTTATGTGCCCAGTAAGCAAATGGTTAAGTATGGCGTCGGGTCAGCGTCGGCTTTTTCCGTCGCTTACACCGTTTTACTAACTCGTTCGCGAATAGGGAGTTGCGTAAATGACGCTTACGTCGTTTTGACGTCGGTTTCAACGACGCTTTCCGACGTGAGCTGGAGCATGCGCACTGGGCTTTTTCCCCCGGCCGGCGCATGCGCATTTCGTTCGACGCGGGGGCGCGCTTAATTTAAATACAAGCCGCCCCATTTGAATTGCGCGGGTTTACGCTGGGCGATTTACGCGACGCAGGCAAAAACTACGGAGCAAGTGCTTTGAGATTAAAGCACTTGCTCTAGTACGATGCGGCGGCGTAGTGTAACTGGCTTACGCTACGCTGCCGGAATTCTATGAGAATCTGGCCCTATCAGTTTTCCTGCAGGTTTTTCTCTTCAGCTTTACCAAAACCATGTAGTACAAGGGCCTGCCTGATTGCATACAAATTGAAACTCTAATGCCGCGTACACACGGTCGTTTTTTGCGATGAAAAAAAACGACGTTTTTTAAAACGTCATTTAAATTGATCGTGTGTGGGCAAAACGTCGTTTTTTGTCTTAAAAAAAACGACGAAAAAAAAATTCCAACATGCTTGAATTTTTTGTGTCGTTTTTCAAAACGTCGTTTTTTGTTTCACAAAAAGTCACCGTATGTACCAAAAACGTCTTTTAAAACAACGTTTTTCAACCCGCGCATGCCCAGAAGCTAGTTATGAAGCGAGCTTCAATGGAAAAGAGTGGTGAACGTAACCTCGCTTTTTGTGAAAAAAACGATGGTGTGTATGCAAAATTGTCTTTGAAAAGTGA